>OX411281.1:24494684-25239451 GCA_948146005.1 Nomada fucata | reverse complement strand
ACGATCGGCAGCTCGAATTCGGTTTCGCAAAACCGCTTTTAAAAGGTCTATCGACGCGCGTGTGGTCCGTGCATGGCTGCCAGCAGTTTCGGCGTTCGAGGGCCACCGCGAGAAAAGAGCATAGCGATGGGACTTCGATCCACTCCGTTTCGAAATTTGCGAGCAATTTTTCTGGGGTTAAAATGTTGCCTGCGTCCTTTAATACTACAATACTAGTAGACTCTCTTCTCGTTAAAAAAATTAGTGGAAATCATAAGCATGTCTTATAGAATTATCGTGGGAAAATTATTTGTTAATCTGGTGGCAAATGTTGTTATTTATAAACGAATCGTCGAGCTTGCAAATATATTATTATTTGTATCGTGTACGTCGTATAGTTTTACGTATATCCATATTTAATTGCAATATAAAAGGCCCGAATCTTTTGCGAGAATCATTAGTGACTTGTTTAATAATAGTTAATACATTTTCTGGAACACGCGCAGCAAATCTTGCGCTTCGCGTAACGCAGAGCACGATCCGATTTTCGTTAGAGTATATTCTCGAATTTCGTTTCCCCTTTGAACGAAGGATTTTGAAATTGTTTCAAATTCCCACCGTTCGACGTTGAGAGTGGTATTGCTTCCATCGCTGGCATTCATCTCGAAATTCCAGCGGACGAAATCGACGTGCCGTACGCTCCGTTCGTGCATATTAAGGCCCGATCTTAGACGATAAAACGGGAATTAGGCCGATTCAAGATTTAATCGCCTCGCCACCCAAGAAGTCCGTCGCGGCTCACAGAAGCGCCGTTTCGATTAATCGTGTACATTTTCATCGTCGTGGAATTCGACAGCGGACGACCACCACGAAATATCCGGGGAATATCTGGTAACTATAAGTACCCATATATTATTCAAGATAATTCTTATCTCCATATACGCGACTTTGCCGCAGTTTGTTTCTTCGCTTTGCACATTCCTCGGATCGTTTCTTTTGAATTCGCAGCAAAATATTATATTCGTCCCGACGATTTGTATCGTTCACCTTCCGTGCATGCTCTACAATCAAATTGCACGCTACAAATTGTTGCAGCATCGATCGTAACAAACGTCTCGACACGAACGGAGGATGGTGATACGAATTATTAAAGATCGTGTGCGATCTGCATGGGCAAGAATACTCCCGGGGCGATAATTGCATTAATTCGAGGGTGCACCGTGTTGCCCGGGCTCGTTTATATAAAATAATGAGTTATTACGCGTCTCGAGTTCGACACGGTTAATTGCAGCCCGCTTAATTGCACACGATGCGCCGTGATTGTCAAGAATCATACGTTGCATTTGGTCCGCTCCGCGCGACGATTAAGTGGCGTAAAGAGAACGAAATAATCAATTTGAGAATTTCTTTTTAATGTACAATTAAACTGGGGTAGTCGTATATACTTTGTAGCGTCATATTTCGTTCGAGCGTTAAAAGTATAATTGGGCGGATTAGCACGGGGATAGCGTAACGAGATGTTTTCGAACGATTTTAATGTAGAAATAATTTTGCGCGGACAGGCCTGCCTCGGCTTTTGGCCGAGACAATTAAGCGATTGAGATCTCTTCCTTTTTCCTCGCCGTTGCGTTCTCGTAGTATCTAAAATAAAGTAATTACATCGCGAGCGAGGCAATCATGATTCCGCCCGTTCATTGATACAGTTATTAGGAGTGTATAATTTCAGCGACGAGGCTTTAATTCGTGTACGCGATAATCGAGGAATTAATTGCTGGAACCATTGGCTCAAACTTCTCGTTAATCTTCTTTCCACATTTAAAGATACAAATAAGGAAATCTTACTGCATTGTATTTATATAAAACGTCTTACTTCCAGATTAGATCGTTCGCAATATTTGTTGCAGATCAAACAGATTTTGTACCCCAGCCAAGATACGCACCGTGCAATGAAATTTCACATCGAAATACATTAATTTCTCCAAAGTATACGTTGTGCGCGATATACCAAAACCAGAGGGGGTTTTATTCGAACACTTTCTAACTGGCGAAGAAATATCTGACAGCAAAATTCGTTTGCTACTTCGTCGACGCGAAAGAAGTGCACACATAGTTCCGTTCTCGCAGTGGAAGTCGTCCTCAAATAAATTCTGCCCGACTTGATCGATTTATCCGTTTGCTTAGCCGTTCTTTACCCTCCGCGAAATTGCACGAGTCGCGAGCGTGCTTAACGACAAGCGTGTTCAATAATAACGCTACTTTACGAGCGTGGCCGCGAACGTTCCCGTGCTTTTCATCCCTCGGGGCAACGCTGAAATTCCTGTCGGATTTATATTGCAAATCTACGCGGTCATTAAGCTGCTCGGCTCACGGGGTAATGTTCAACATAGGCGCGCAATCATCACAGAAGCCCCCGTAGACCACTATATTTAATACCGTGCATTAGCCCTCCCCGTCCAGGCAAGAGGAACTGCCTAATCGGCCTACCATAAGCTCGCGTAACCGTCGAAATTCTATCCCTGTCTTCTTCGACGTTCCCAACTGTTTCAATTCCCACGATCCATAAAGGTGTACGAAATCCGGGATACCGTCGACAAAATCGTGACGGCGGTCACGGCGTATCGGCTGTTTCAAAAGTCCAGGCGAGATGCATTGTGTTGCGAGTAACTGGAACGATTAAGAACGGAGCATCGACGGAACGAGTAAAAGCGGAAGCTCCGTCTGCGCAACGGCGACCCGGGGTATTATAATAACACGTTTCGCAGTAAATTTCCGGTGAAATTTCGTACATACGTATCGTACCGTGTCCCCTTTAGACTGTCAACGGTACAAGTTTACCCAGTACTCATTATCAAACATTTACCGTAATCCCGATGCTTACAATTACCAATCGTAACCCACGACAACCGCGTCTGCTCGCGTCTCCCCTCTCGCGTATGCACTTTTGAAACAGCCTATAACCCGCATAACCCGTGCAACTGGAAAGATCCACGAAACTGCTAACAGTCTACTAGCTTTTATAGCGGCTTAAATTAAGACCTACCATCGCGCTGCTGCCTATTTCGCCCCGAATGTCCCGTAAAACAGTCTCCACCGCAATTTCGCGAAATTACAGGGTGCCGTCGCATTGATTAGGGGGATAAGGGGAGGGGGCGGGAGGAGGTTAGGGGACGATTAAACAATCTAGGCCTCCCTGGTCGAAACTTCTGGGAGGGCGAGCCACGTCGCGACGACTCGCGTCCGTCTAAGTCCCCGCGAGAAAGCTTCCCCCTTTCTTTCCATCGGGCTCTCATCCCTGTTCACCAATGGGCCAGGGTCGGCCCGCGAACGCAGACGATCGCCTTCGGGCCATGCGCTCGAAATGAAGCAGTTATACGACCGAACTAATAACATATTTAGGAGGGCATGCGGATCTCCCGGTGGCGTATCCGCGACCTCCCAAGTCGGCCACGCTTTCCAGACCAGCCGGCAGATATTTTTTTGTTTTTTCTTCCTCTTCTGTTTCCCCTACCGACGTTGCCCCATAGATAAAGAGCTTGACCGGCTGCCTTTCTCCGTGGACCGTGCGCGGAATTTGATGGTTTTGGTGCGCGCGCGCGCGCGCGTGAGCGGTAGTCTCACGTGAACGGGGCTCTGCGTAAAATTAAGGGGGGGGGGGGGGGGGGGGGTAATTAGGTATTGATATGGATGACGGTGTTTAGAGCGGTCAGATTCGGTAGGAAGATTATTGGGCGTTCCTCGCTTTTTTTAAGGTTTGTCGGAGTTTGAGGAAACGCGATTTGTGTTTGGCGAGCGACGGCGTTGCATTATATTTTATAATACCGGGAGGGGTGGGGTAGCTTGATTTTTCGAGCCCTTCATTTTCAATTCTCGTCTCGGGATTAGCGCGAATTAGGGGTGGGGGGGGGGGGGGACTTTTTGTTCGGACGCGGTGGTAAATGAATTTCTGGGTGGTTCGAGGGATTATTACGGGTTAAGGTGGACGAAGTATATGCGAGGATATTTTATTTATGCTAGTACTCTCCGCTGGCCCTCTCGATACTCCGCCGCGTTGGATATCGACAGGAATGTTGTTAATTATCCAAAACTGAGAATTCTCTTTACGAATGAAACGAACCGACTTGTTCAAAGTTCCGGGAAACGTGCGATCCTCTACGAAATCTATAACAACGATCCTCGCCCCCTGCCCCCGTCAAAGGGAAAAATAAAATAAATGAAATATCCGCCGGTAAATTGCCAACAGAAAATTGGGCCTCTGTTCCTGACAACGGACTACCGCGCTATAAACAACAGCCCGAACGATAGAAAGGGAAGCAGAATACACGAGGAATCCATGGCGGTGTCTATCCAAAGAGTCGGTTCCATCCCCTTTTTTCCTACCGTTTTTGGGGATAAATCGGGTGGACGTGCGTGTCCGACGAGAAGCAGGCACGACAATGCGTCCAGTTTCCATGGACTTAAATTCCCCACAATAGGCGAGCCGGAGGCGTCCTTTGTCGGCGTCCGGCAGCGTCTAGCCGCGACGTTTACGGGCCTCCGCAGACCACCAACACGTGCCAACCGACCTGAAACACGTGTTACGAGACTTTCGCAAGGACTGGCTCGGGTCCAGACTTGCGACGCTGGCGCGACGCAGAGAGGTCGGCTGTCAGGGACACGTCGGCGTCGCGACGTGTCCAAGTGGGTCTCCATCCTCGGGGAAAATTTTATGTCCTCCCGACGGGATTCCGTGGATTCTTGGTCCGCCGGCCAGGCCTGGCATTATCCTGCTTAAATTTAATGGCACGAAACCAGCCAGATTCGCCGGCTCGACGCGGCCAATTCTTAAACGGAATTTCGCAAAAATTTATCTGCCTCCTCCGTGCGTGTTATGCACGACAGCCGGGATTATTTTCGACGGCGGCGAAGGTTTCGTTTTTCTGAATAAGCGCGACGGAATACTCGCGCCAGCGTATCCTTTTACGATTTTCGGCTATTTTATCATTTCTGTTCGAGCGAGTGGCGCGCGCGAACTCGTCGCTACGGAACCGCGAGGGGCGAACGTCCGGCGAGACGCGATCACTGTCGCGCGAAAGATGAAGTTATTACGCTCGCTCGTTCGAGAGCCCCGTGATCGACCCTGACACTAATTTACGACGCGAATCGTTCGAAACCGTTCCCCTCCTTATCAATCGTTCGAACGGCGTCCGTCCGACGGAGATAGCCCGATAAGATCTCCTCCCTTCCCGGGGAAGTAATTAGGCTCGCGCTGTTTCATTAGCATAATAACTCTCTTACGATGGCCGGACGCGAGTCCGCTCGCCCCTGCCAGCCCCGCTGTTTCGTTCGGGCGAATTTTTGGGCGCAGCGCGCGCGCTGCGCTTCGCTGCTGCCTCGCGCCCGAAAGATTCGGAGCAGTTTCCAAGCGCTGAAGGCGAGGGGAGGTGTCGAATAAATTGAGGTCGCGCGGGGCGGACATTTGCCCGAATGGAAGACCACCGCACTCGTGTACACTTCCCCGTTCTAACCCCGGGGCTCCTGGATCCGAGGAACTGCAGTTTCTGCCCCCTCTGGCCCCGAGGGTGGCTGTAAGAGTTGCGCTCGAACGAGGGCGGTCTCGCCTTTGAACCGTTTCCATTTCCGCTAGGATTTTCCAGACACGATTCTGGAGGTAGAAACAACACGGTCTCTCTTCTTGGTTTTTTATGCTTTCATTTCTTTTTTTTTTTCCTTCCTTTTTTCCTTGTTGGTGGATGCGTGCACATCTGGTTGCATGTTTTCGGTGGCGCGTAAATGTGGCCGATTGTCGCAGTAACAAATATCTTGACTGCTGGAGGCGTTCGGTTCGATACGAAAAATAGGACACAGTTTGTGCGTTACTGTCTTTCGAGAGCGGTGTCGAAGGGAAATAATGTAAGAAACATGGAGTGCAATAAATGTAGGAACGTATGAATAGAACGTTGCACGTGGAGCATTTGATAGCAGGATGAAATCGAGCACGAGTATCGTCCTGATAATAAATCAGTGCGAAATAATGATAGAATCCAATCAATTTATGCCCGGCTGCAGGAACCGTGAAATCGTGATTGAAACTCCGTTAACCGAAGGAACAGCAAGTGCCCAGGAAGGGAGCACTTAATGGATTCGTGATAAATTAATTTGTAAGACCGGGCGTAGCGGAAGACGCACTCGACAGGTCGGTATTTCGTGAGATCTATGACAGTTAATAACAAGCTCGAGGGGGAACAATGCTTGGTGATCGATATCTGGATCGTGTGGGGCGGACGTCCGCCCAGAACACAGGACCACACTGCCACAATTCTCCTCTCTTCTACCCTGGGGCAGCCGCACGCCGATAGACTTCCTTCCAGCGGTTGGAAGAGTTGCAGACAGGGCGGTGACGTCTTTTCAGGCGACGCTGAACCGTATTTCTGGGAGCTCGGTTTTCCCATAGGATAAAGGAAACAACCGGAACCACCCTGATTCCGGATCCAGCATGTGCACCACAGAAGGGAAGCAGGTCGAAACAGATTTTCCCCGACCCACAGAACGTTCCAATGGCACCGTCGAGTGTATTTGTCCGACACTCTTAACTGCTTCTGAATGTGTTTCGATAGGGAATAGGGGATTACAGAGGAAGGGAAAAAGTGTGGGGTTATTTCATGTATGGGGTATGTTTCAGGCAAGACGCTGCTGGGTGACTGTTTGTAGTGCGTGTAAAATTTTTTGTTTTAGGAAAGGAGGAAGTGGGTCTTGAATTTTGTTGTTTAAAATAATTTTAGACTTCCCGTATTTTTCAACGGGTTTTTATTTTTATTTTCTGACTTGGTTAAGAAGGCCGGCGTTAATTGTAAGATGCATTAAATGCACAGGAGATAGAAATTTATATATTTTACGTTTAGTACAATTGGTTAGCGTGGATGAATCTTGAATTGAGAAATTGATTTTCATTTTTTACTTTGCTAACGCGCGAGTTTATTGTTTCATTATTGCACAATCATGATTTCGACTCCAATCAATAAATAATCACGCTGAACGAGGTGTGAAAATATCCCCACGTATGCGAGCTATCGTAAATCATTGCTTGAAACGTGTATAGGTAGTCGAACAGGAGCGCTTGTTCTGTGTTAGAGGCCAGGTTTAAGAAAATAGACGGATTTTAGCCGGGCACGTGGAATGCTCGGTTTCGAGATCGTGTCGACTAGTGAAAATCATCAGGAAAGAGATACCGTTCATTTCAGTCGAAGGATGAAAGAACGGTGAACAGGAAAAAATAATCACTTTCGTTACGTCAGTCGAATTTCTTTTTAGCTCTTTATCTAGCACGGAATAATTCGTCAGCCATCGAGACGTTTTAATAACAATATTGATAAAATGATCGGACATCGGTGAAACAATTTTCAACAATTAATTTCACAAAAATTTCACCGAAACAGCACGAATTGTTATAATTTTTTTAAGATATTGGTATCCTAAAATGTACTTTTAGATCCACAATCTATAGCAACGTCGTTGTTAACGGTTTAAAAATTCTCTATCTTATTCACCATGTAATTAATGAACAAATAATTAACTAAACGTACGGCCGAGTAATCTCTGCCTTCGAAACGCACAATTATCCACCTTCTGAAGAAACATAAAATAGATCCACCGACCTGTGGACAGGTTGCCCCACCGCAAGCGGGACAACTAAAGGTAGCTATTAGACGAACGTCGAGACGAATTTGGTCCGCAGAAGATACTAATCTAGCTCGAAATGTCCTAATTTGCTGAAACTGTCGTGAAATGTCACAGTGGGCCCGTGACGAATCAAAAGAAGAAGAAGAAAAAGAAAAAAGAGAAACGAGCGGAACGTTATTAGACCAGACGTCAATCAATTTCAACCTAATCAGACATCTGTCCCAGGAAATCCCTCTTACGGACGACAATCAACACTAATTCCGTTCTGCTCGCGTGTGGTCGCAAAACAGCTTAATAACAGCTTAAAATATATTATTAAGACCGGACCGAACTGTCCGACAATCACGGGGATTAAAGTAAATCGCGGTGCTTGGAGCATTGACAGCGGCTGCGGACGTTTTACTACCGTGAATTCTATTGGAGCGAAGAAAACTCATAAGATGGACAGTGTTACAATTATACACCAATTACGCACGGACAGTTCTGATTTGATTGTTGCTGTACTATGTCTGCATTCCATTTATGGCCGGCTCTTGTTAAGAGATTCTTCAACAAACTGTCCGCTTCCTAGGGCTCTCTTAAAATTTGCTGAAAAATTGGAAACAAACGAGGAACACCGAATACAATGCATAAATAAATTATTTTGAACACTGCTGTAACGATATCGAACCGTTCCGTTGGCGAAACTTTAATTTTATCGCGGACATCCAAATCCATTAAACATATCCGATCCCATTTCGAGTCTCCTGAGTCGTATTGACGACGTTCTTCCATTAGCAGGACTAATACGTCCGAAACAAAAGGATGAAACGAAACGAAGCCAAACCGAAAGCATTAGACCGAAGGAATCAAAGCAATCGCGCAGCCGAATGTTTGCCTCTGTGTGCCATAATCTGCCATGCAAATTTGCTGATAATTGATTCCTCTCTGCCCCATCGTTCAACTGACGACTGCACGCGGGTGGGGAAGGGCGGAGGAAGATGATCGTTGCAGGCAGCATACACCTGCCGTCTTCCCACGTGAACACTCGTACTATCTCACGGGCGAAACGGGAACGGTTCTCAGATAAAAAGAGAGGTGAGATAGATCAAGAAGGGCCTCGATCACCAGGCTCAATAAAGGCACGGTGTATTAGGTAGACGTCTCTAAGAAAAGCTACGAAGACGTTCCGTATAATAAACGAACAGGTACGATCGAATCGAGTGGGACAGGTACCAGCGCAGCATTCAGTGTCAATCAGAGAAAGTGATTTCTATAGGTGGGCACGTATGCAAGTACATACGTACCTATGGTGTCGTGAATGCCAATGGCGGAAACCTAATACAGCCCTCACGGGGTTATTCCACCTCGGCTCGATTACCTTCGCGGCTGGTTTAAATTATAAAACCAATTTCCGTCGCGGCGAATGAGGTCATGGCGGGGTCAGCGTGCATAATGAGGATCGATCGAACGGATGCAGCGCCCTGGTTTTCGTCCCTCTCGAGGGAGGACCATTAGGGAGATTCAGCTTCTTTCGCGTCGCAGGATTCCCCGTTGATCTGGACCCTTTGTTCGTCGCGTTGGTCGGGCGAAACAATAGCACGAGCGTCGCGTTATATGGAATTTGTAGATTTTTCATAGATATTTAGGAAAAGGACATTTTAATTTCTACGAAGCCCTTTAAATTTCAGGTTTCAGTGTTAGATATACAGTTGCTAAACGAATTTTTCTTTCGAAGACAAACGTCAAACTTTTCCCTGCGTTATTTAGCGGCCGCTGTTATTCATCCCCAATAAATTCAATTACATCTCCCGACCCTCGTACCTTCTGCTACCCTCGTTACATTTACTGTATACCGTTAACGTACGTCGCGAGTGTCGCGAGCAACCGTTCCTCCTAGCATTAAAGAAAAAGACAGATACGCGCTTATGCAAGCTGAAACACTGACCTCGCCCTCTATCATTCTCCGTGAGCATCATCAAATTCCAATTAATTAATCGGCCGCGTTCCAATGCAGCGTTCGACCAGCTCGTGTTGCTTTTGTTACGCGCTGGCTGGCGCTCGGATGATTCAAAGTCCTCCGCTTTCAGAAGACAAGTCGCCGCGCCGGCAGTTGCATGCTCCTCTCGATGACTCAGTGAGCGCGATGCCGCGCGGCAGCTATTAAATGGCAGTACGCTCATAAATATAAATCATACGGAATTGTCTTGTTGCTCCTCGATGCTTCTGTCGGACACGGCCATGGGAACCAGCTGTCCGCCTAACCAAGAAACCAAGAGCTTGCCTTACAATGCCGCCAAATTTGGTCTCGCTGGATGTTGCGGATCCTGTGTTCCTGCTGCGGGAACCCGGTACCTGTTCCCCGTGCCACTTGCGTACCCTTCCCTTGGTATTCCTTCGACCCGGCCCATGGTATCCTCCACAGATACCCTTTGGAGCATGATTTCCTGTTTGGGAGATTTCTGGGAAGTCGTAGGAGTTCGTTGGACCGTTGCACCGCGTCGTGGGTTACGGCGGAAGTAATTGGAAATGAGAGATAGAATTTTAGAATTGAAAAATTGGGGATTAGGATTTGTGTCTTGGCTGCACCTTGGGAAATAGTTCGCGCACCGCAATGTTCGGATAATGAATTGAAACAGTCACGTGCTCTGATAGCAATTAAGAAAGTAGGAGGAAATAATTCATCCTTAATTATGTCTTATCTTTCCGGGGTTATTATTTTGGTTAATTTTAACAGACGTTTCTGTCGCGCGCGAAAGTATTTTTATGCTAATCCAACAGAATTTTATTCCGCTCCGCTCGGTATTCGCAATTAAATTAATAACGAGGCGTGTTATCGGCAGCCGGAGCGTTAGTGCAAAATCTCCCTTTCAGCGGGCCATTCTGATCAAAAAACGATTTAGCTGCACCGATGGGGGGGGGGGGGGCGAAGGCCAACGATAAATGATCGCGATGCATGGTCGTAGCAGTCGTAATTGACTCGCCAGACAGATGAATTTATCGGCGCGATTTTGACGCGGATCCCAGTGTGCCGCGACGGCGATCAATGGCGCAAAATCTCACGCCGTAAAGTATTTTTGCCTCGCCTCAGAACGGGACGTATAAATATGCATGGCGCATCGAGCGATGAAAAAAAAAAAAGAAGAAAAATATCGACGGCCTCCCATCGTCCGCGGCGTGCCGGATTTCTCGTCGATCGATAATTTTCGATTTTGCCTATTCCAAGGATGGATCCTGGCTCTGCCTCTACGGTGTCTTCTCTTTTCTCTTTTACACGCCGACTTTTTCTTTTATTTGCTCGCCTCGAAATGCCAGCGTAATTATTCGTCGAAGCAGTCGGTTGACCGTTGCTTCATCGTCGATCGAAATTGCGGCACGGGTGGCATAGGCTATCTAATCATCGGATTGGACACGCCGGGCCTGTTAATGAGCAAACAGATGAAACGACGCCGGTGTAATCGCGTTTTTAATTAACTTTTTGCCACCGTCTCTCGCGGACGGGAAAAAAAAGCGGCGGTCGCGCCAGTTTGGCGCGGCGTTTCGGTATCTGAATCACCGATGAATAATTGCGGGGATAATTGACGGATAATTAAAGGCAATGGTCCGAACGGGCCGATTGTGCGAACAGCGTAGTTCGTTCGTGAAAGTAAATTGCGGTAAATACATTTTTCGCTGCCACCCACCGTTCGATTCTCCGCTCGATGGTAATTTTCTTCCAGTAATTCGACTCCGTCGAACAGTTCTTGTTCATCAGATCGTCGACAAATCGTTGCTCTTCTCGTGGCCTTTCCTTCGATTCGCGATATTTCCGCACTCGGAGTTCTCGGCTGACCGACAATTACCGGACGAATACGTTTCATTCGTGTCTTATTTTTACCATTCGTTGGCAGGAAAAATATCGTCCCACGAATTTCCATAGCTGCGAACCAGTCTTGATCCCCTCCCAAAGTAAAATCGAACCAGACGTTTTCGTTTAAGTTATTCGAGAACGCAGACGCCGAATAAAGCAGCAAAAATTTCTCCAACATAAATAACATTATTATCTTTCATCTCTTCGTTGTTCGGCGTAATCGACACGGCCAACGCTGGCTCTAGCAATTTTTCGGTGGCCCGGCACCCCGCACGATAATCACCGGTTGCCTCGTGACAGATTGCTAACAGTAGGCTAATCCGCGCGTTCGCGCCGCGATGCCACGACCAGCCTAGGCCAATTTAAATTTTCAGCCGGTCCTCTCTAGCTCGTCCTCTATTCGAGCAGAGTGGAGGCCTGATTATACGTCTCGTTCGCCGGTTGCTGCAACGCGCGAGTCGAATTTTTTATTAGCCAGTCGATACGTTAGGTTAAGATGTATATACATAGTTGGCGGGGCGGTCGCCTTTCGCAAAATCTTGTGAAATAATTCGATTAATATGCATATGAGGCGGCGCGGGGCGCGTGCACCCTTCCACGAGATTCGTATTAGGGTATGCGGTAGACGAGGCGGCGCGTGTACGGCTGGTTCGATGATAGAACGAGTCAATTAACAAAGGTGGGCGCACACCTCGGTTTATCTCCGCGCGAAAATAATTAGCTAGCCTGAAACTTTTATTCCCCGCTCCGACGTCCGATATTCGAAACGATCGCAGCACGCCCTCTTCCGCGTGCAATCAAACGACGCCGCGACGACGATCTATTCCCGTGGAAGAGGTACGGCGAGGTATTAAAGTCGGCCGCGAAGATTGAACGATCAATCATTCGGACGGATAATACGCTTAGTCGAAACTGTCGTCGTTCGTATAGCCGGACCGTACTTCGGTTCGAAAGGAAACGTATTTAATACACGAAATTATATATCGTAACCACGGGCGCAATGAATACAGCGACGACGTGCTTTCCAAATCTGAAACTCGACCATCGCGCGAATTGAAATATCGTTACCCGCGACGCGGCAACGATTGAGTCGCGAATCTGCCTCCGCGAGTCCGCCTCGACGCGGCCGGGCTACGGGGTTAATCACGCGAGCGTGTCGCATAATCACGGGAACAGGAAGAGAGGAGAGACAAGTGTCGTAGGAAGCGGTCGCGTTTCGAGGAAGTCTAACCGGCGTAACTATTTATACGTATTCGTCATGGGAAAACGTTCGCGGGGACGACGCGTCGGCCGTGCGGCGGGTTTCGCGCGATCTCAAAGCGGCTTTCACCCCGAAACAGAGCGACGATCGTCGGTTATTATTGGCGCCAAAGGGCGCCCACGCACGTGCGTATGCGAGTGCAACCCGCCACGCGATGTTTGGCACCGTCGGCGCTGGGCTAATTCGTTTTTCTGCGTACACGCTCCGCGGCCGCAAACGTACGACTTTGGCGGCCGCCCAAACGGATGAATTATAACGGAGGCCGCGGGATCTCTTGGCACGGGTACACCTAAAGTCTGACGTGAAACGTTATAAATTCTCGCGACGCTTAACGCGCGATAAGTCCGCCCCCGGGGCGCGGAGGAAATCTTGGCCACGCGATAAAAACGACCGCAGACTGTATATTGTACGGGCTGACGGTTACCGTTGCCGCGTTGGCCTGAAAATTGATTCATTTTTTTTGTTCGTTGCGTTCGTCCACTTTTCGGGCGCACCGTGGCGCAGCTGGGATTAGAATGTACTCGCGAGACGGACGGGAACAGTCGTTTAAAGTTCTGGAGATCCTTCGCGGGTTAAGGAAGAAACGGTTATTTGTTGCATTCACGCGACGCACGAAACAGTTTTGCATTGGTCATTTCTGGAAACGCGGAACGGCAATTCGCTGTGGGCGAAATTTTAGCGCAGCGGACAAACCTGTGCAAAAGTTACACCAACGAAGACACGAAAGTTTGTCATTCGGAGTAAAACGAAATTGCTATTATATCGAAGCTTGCTCAACAATGTCCTCTCTCTCGAAGTTCGTGTCGAAGAACCTTACAAAACGTCCTATCTGCACGAACCAACGCATTACACGCCACAGAGAGAACCGTCTCTGCCCGTTCACCTGTCCGAATCTCCAACGAGGAGCAACGAAGAAAAAAAGCAACGTCCAAGACATCAACACCCACGAGAATCGCAAACTCGATAATCAAGCACCTAATTACTAAACACGTACACGCTTCCCTCGAACGACGAACCGTCCGAAGCACCATCGAATACGCCTCGCAGCCTAGCAGCCTCGCAGCGCGGCACGAAAAAACCGCCGGGCGATTTCGCAATTCGGAATTGAAAGCGGCTAAACAAATAAATGCATCGATCATTAAAGGGCGAGCGTTCTGGTGCGTGCACGTGGGCGCGCGAGCACGATCTCCTACGAGCGCGTGTGGGTTGCTCCGCGTGCGTGACCGGTCGAGCGTGTGCAGAGCCGAGGGAGCGTGGAGTGCCGTGGGACACGAAGGTGGAGGAGTAGGTAGAGAGAAGGAGGAACGAGAAAGAGTTGAACCGGCACTCTTCAACGGGAATAGGAAAGAGAGGGAGAAACCGAGCCGCTTAGTCCCACGCGACGGCTCGTGGCTCCTCGTGGCCGACGCGCGTCGCGTCGCGTCGCGTCGCGTCGTCGCGTCGCCCTTTGTCGGGGGATTGATAGCGAAATCGCGGATAAATCGGACGGCGATTCTGCGCTCACCGCGTGGCTGGTTGTTTCACCCGGGGAACGCGGATTTCGCACGTTAGCTCGACTCTTTTTCTACATCCTTTTTTTCTTCTTTTTATCGCTGGTCAAAGTTTCGTATCGAAAGGGACTGCGAGTGGGCAGAGGCTGTTTAAGTTCTGGGAAGTTGGAGTTTGGGAGGTGGTTCGGAGCTTTTGTGGGAGTGACGGGGTTAGTCGGCGATACATTTGAATGATTCCACGGAAGTTTCCTTATTTGGTGCGTCGGCGTGGTTGGTGCAGTGATGAGAAACGTGCAGGCCAGATTTTTAGACAGAACTGTATTGTTGCTGTTTATTGCTGCTTGTTGTACGCGATTCATGAATGTGGAGAATGTAGATGTATTATAAACGAATGTTAAAAATCGACGTCACTTATTGTTTATTCCTAACAATTTCGAGCACGATTTATCGGAGTATTCGACGATAACGTTGAACTTAATCGATCGGGCAGTTCGATTGTCAGAATATATACAACGTTTCGACGAGCGCGGGCCTGCAAACGGAAACACGTATTTCGCCCGTACGAAAAATTATTCAAGCGCAATTGCTTCACCGCTGAACTTGGTTCAACAAACTTTTCACACCCAGCGATTCCCCTCGAATCGCATTAGAAACTGAACGCATCCACGTGGATCGCGGTTCTCACGGAACACCTCTGCGTTTCCCAACCGGAAGGCTGCTTCCCAATGCAAAATATTAGCCCACGTTTCCCCAATGCCCACGACGCGACGCGACGTGGACGTCGCGTGGCGACATTTTGCGCTCGCGCAACCGTCCCTAATTAAACTACGGGACCGAGCAGAAAAAGATGTGAACTTTCATAAGTGGTTCGTGGGAGAGGTCCGGCTTCATTAGTCCGATACCATAAGACTTCCAACGGGACGTCACTGACGGCTCCCCGTGGTGAACGACCGTCGCGCGTCTTGTCATTTTTATTGGAGCCGTGAACGGAGAAAGGGAAGAGTCACGGTGGGAAATTGCCTTGAGGTCGAACGGAGCGTAAGCCTCGCGTGGTTTACGCGTTACTCCGTTTTAACCTCGTGAAGCATTTAAATGGAAAGTTGAGGTAAACGCGCCAATTAAGGTCGCGCCTCGCGTCGATCGTGAGTCGGCATGGTCAAAGGCTACCGATTGGAATCGGTTTCTCTGGACCCGCCTGTACATACTACACGATGGATCGTCCGGATCCACGTAACGGAGCGCGTGTATACATACCTGTCGATCAAACGGGAACGAACGAATCGCTGCGAATGAATCTCAGCGGGCAAGAGCCGATTCCGATCGAGCGAATCGAGCGGTCTGCTTGAATCGGGAACACCTGGCACCGAGAAATCGCCTGGCTAGAAATAGTTTCGAGAGGGTTGCACGATTGTAGAATGTATTATATTGGACATTGCGTAACAGACTATTTAATAGACTAGTCTGTAATTTTCTTTTCTTCGCAACAGGCTGCTCATTTAGTCGTGCTTCCGTTGGTTGGCTTTATCTGTGAAATTCCTGTATATCTATTTACGTCCGCATTGAATCGTTAGTCTCATTAAACTGTTAAAATTGATGCTCGTTTAAAACTTATTCCGACGCGGCGGGAACTCTCGAGAACCAGAGGCGTGCAAGATCGTCGAGTAAAAATTGGTGCCCCGTCGAATTGAATTACCCCTCGCTCTCCGTTCTGAATTCAATTCGCAACAGAATCACCATAAGCCTTGGCGTGGCAGAAGGAGAAAAAAGTTCCACGAAAGTAGACGCCGCGTGCACGAGCCGTTCGATTTGATTTAGCCGTCGTTCGATTACCATCGATACGAATCGCGCAACGCTCGTTGCCTCATTCGGTTCTGTCAGCGACTTCTAAACAGCGACGGCCTCGAGGGATACGCGGTTCACAAACGCGTGGCGTTCTACGAAGCGACGTGCGCGCCGTCCGCCGTGGCCGTCGCCGTCGCCGCCGCCGCCGCCGCCGTCGCCGCCGGCGGCGCACCGCGAGAACGTGTTAAGTGTTAATTCAGCTGAATCAATATACACGGCGTGGAATTTTGAATCAGATTCGCGCCACGCGCGCGTGGGCGCATCTCCGCAGGAAGTAACGCCGCGAGCCCAGCCTTGGACGTGCAAACGAACACGGTCGGTGACACAAAGGGGACGACCGTATGATTTATCATCGATTTCCCACAGCGATAATATGTATTCGACACGAGCGCAGGCTTGGTTGCATGCTCCAAATCGGCGCCTCTGCGTTCGTACGATCGGGCGATAAGAGAAGATCGAGGTTGGAGGAAGTACGTGGTTGAAATTAGCGGAAGCGTGGGCAGGAAGTCGGTATGGAGTGTATAAATGACGGGGGATACTTTGTTTGGAGAATCTTCGGCGGCGGTGTCGCTTCATTATTACTTATCTGTTGGTTCGGATTCGGTTTGCGCGCATTACATCCTTGTAACGCGTGAAAGAGAAACAATGTGGTCGGATTGTTGGAGCAAGTGCGCGTGTACTCCCATATTAATTTCCGTAAGAAACGGTGCATTTATTTGCCCGACCAATTCCATCGAACACCATCGTGTCGGAGTTGGTTCGAATTTCACCTGTCGTTCGATAAAGAAGAGAGAAAAAAGTGATCCGCCATGGATAATCGCATCCGATCACGGCCAACCTCTCTCGCTCGCGCACGATAATCGTTATCAACGAATCGCGCAAACACCCGTGTCCCCCGGTACGCTATCGTACCGGTATCTGTCGCCGCGCACGTGACAGAGCAAAAACAAGAGCGCCTTTCGTTATCTGAGCGGCGCGTCGTTTCGCCTTTTAAAAAATGCTCCCATATATTTCACAATCAATGGACGGGGCTGGCTGCCGCGAGCGAAACCAGACCAGTTTCTAATTTATCCCCGACCGGTCAAATTACGATTCGAACGAGGAATAAACTCGTCCCCGGACGTATCTTCGTAACGTTTTTTCCCTCGACGAGACACCGGCGCAGCAATTTTCGACGAGCCCCTTCGGAATGCGTACACGCACATGCGTGCGTTCGTTTCCTAGGCGAGCAAAGAGAACGGCTTAATGATCGAGCCGGCGAAATAAATGATTTCGTATTAACAATCGGCATTGAAAGGTCCGCGGGCTGGCTCGTAAATCAGACGCATTTGCTAGCGGCAGCGCTTCGGCGGCGACGTTGAAAAATGCCCAACGGGCCCAATCGTCTGGCAATATTTCAATATTAGTTTAGCCATTGTGCTCGACTCGGCATCGCGAGCTCTTCGCGGCCCTCTCGCTGGCCAGCCTCGTGTCCCGCCGCCCGCCGCCCGCCTCGGAGATTACCGGGCAATCTTTTTCGCGACCCGCGAGTGTCAACACTCCGCCAGTGACGTAACGAAAATATTTGCACGGCTTCCTGCTACGCGGAGATAAAAAGCCGTCTCCCGACGGCTCGTCGGGCCGTTGCTAAAATTCACTGCCGATCGATCGATCCTTATTTTCACCGTGGATACCGGTTTCATGGAATTTTGGATTATATTTATCGTCGGTAGAATAAATTTTGCATTAATCTCGTTCGCTTCTGCGTAACGCGATACACGAAATTATCGAAACAAGAACCCCCCGTGAAATGAGTACAGGAGCGCGATTCTTTTTCTTTTTCCACGCTTGGAATCGTCGCGTTCGTCCGTTCGCGTTTCCCCGTCGCGGCTTTTCCGTCGCTCTTCAACTTTCGTAACGCGCACCCCGTTACGTACACCCCGCGGCTCAAAAACCGAAGCGAAACAAGAAACTGTCGAGACCCGGCAGAAAGTGGCACGGCCTCGTTTCAATAGATGCGCAACGGGCACGGTGGCGGATATTTCATTTCGACTGTTGATCGTCCGACGTGGAAGAGCGAACGCGTCCCTTTGTCGTACACCTGTACGACAAAAACGACGCCTGATTTTTCGGCGTCGCCGTACCCCCATATATGTAACACGTAATTGGTCATATTTTCAACATTCCGACAGAGGAACGCGTCCCGTTCACGCATACCACCGTACCCTTCTTTTGTTCGCCGTGTGTGCGCGCTCGCGCGCGGACACGAGTTCTCCTTCAATCACGTTCCGCAACTTTTTTGTCGGCCCGGTTCGACGATCGGTTCCCGCCAAACGCGAATTCAAATCGACGATTAACCCGAGCGAAAAGTTAGTAACTCTCCCGTGACGCAGTGGCTCGTACCTTCGCCACGCTATTCCCTTTGTTCCCTGAGCCACGGGACCCCCTCGTCGTGGACCGCGCGGTCCCGTACGTCTTCTTCTCGAGGAATGAAAATGCTCGTTAAAGGGTACACCGGCTTGATGGACACTTGTGGCCGGTGATGGATGAACGGGGCACCCTCGAAACGATTGCCTCGAATTAACGCGAGTCGCGGCGAGCGGCTCTCGCTTCGATTGTTAATTTATTCCCTTTATTCGAAAGTTCGTAGGGGGCAGGTCGAGGGAACGTGCGTACGGAGTTTTTAGGGTGGCTGGATATTGATGATCCTTTTGACCAGGGTGGAATTTCGATAATTAAATATGTTGCAGTTATGGTTTTTTTTACAGAAGAAATTCTAGCTCTGTCTATTTCTCTTTCTCCTCCGCCTCTTTCGAAACAATCAGCTGTTCAAATGCAAATTACATAAATACGTTTCCCCTGTCGACCTCTTCCTACCAATGAATAAACCGAACAGAAACGTCCGTCCACCGAAATGCAGTTCCAATTAATTCACCTTCGTTCCAATTACACTCTGCGTGCACCGATATCTTCGTCGTCCCCGTATTCTATTCCTATTGCACGCTTCTCGCACGATCGATCGACGGTCGTCGACGGTGAAACAGAAAGCCAGAGAAGAAGAAAAAATAAAAATCGAAGCATCGTGCGCGGCCAGCGCAGCTCGAACGGTTACGAAAGCGGACGGTTCGAGCCGCGGCGGCCTATACGAGATTCCGCTCACGCGTGTCGCATGAAATTATGCATCTCGCATTCTTTTTTTTTTCTTCTTTTTTCATTCGCCGGTTGACAATGCGGCCGCGTCGTTCGTTCCCCGGACGCCATTTGTGGAAAAGCCACGCAATTATCCGCCGGCAAATCTGAGCGGCAGCTGTGTACTCCAAGTTTGGCCTCCTCCTCTTTCTCGCTCCCACCAGGGCGTCGGAACCGAACCACGACCCGGTTCGCCTCCCTTCGAGCTCCTCTCTTCTATCGTACGCCACTCGCGAACCCGCGACCGCTGCGTCGTACCCGCGACGACGATTTTACTCGTTCGAACTGGGTGATGTCTTAATTGCACGGCCGGCTTACCTTGAACGGACAGCCGGTGAACACGAACGCGGCGACGTTTGTGCGCCGGTTTCTAATTGGCGACACGTTTGATATGGGTGACGACCGCGGAAGGGTGGACTTTAATTTTCGCAGTTTTCACGGTCTCGATTTTATTTGCGATGGGACAGACGGAGAACGGTGGATTCGATTCTCTGAGGATTTCACGTGCTTGGAAAAGAATTTGTCGCGTCATCCGAGACATCGCGGTTCGATAGTTTCGTAAGACGGATTAGGGTAGTAAAAATTCAGCGGGCGAGAAGGGACGGGAATTGTTTGGTGAAACTTGATGCGATATAATTTGGAAACGCGTGGAATGGAGGGGCGTCGACGGAATTTGGTGATGAACGTAGGAATCGGTGATTCTTTCAATAGGAATAATTGTTAGGTGTCCTGTTTTTAATATAAGGAATTGTTTAAGTTTTCGAAGAGACGAAGTGTTGTTAACGTAGGATAGACGACGTATCCGAGTTGAAATTTTAAATTAAACACGAAGAAATCGTTATTGTGACTCGTCGTTGTCTGCGATTCTAGGAAACGACGTTTAAAGTGCGCCTCCTATCTTTGTGCTCCGCGATAGCACGATTCTTCCGGAGTTTGATGATCGATCGTTTAAGGGAAAAAGTTCCACTGTTTGTCGTGACGCGTTGCGTGCGAAGTTCCTCGACGAATTGAGAATCGATAGCCAAGACCACGCACTTGCGGTTACGAATCGTTTGCTATATTTATTAGCGCAATTCTTTGCCATTAGCTCATCTCGGACTCCGGCCGTTTCCATTAAGAAATTGCACACGCGAAACTCGTCGCAGTCGATACAACTTCGTTCGACTTGCGAGCGTAAACTGCTCATCATCGTGCAGCTCTTTAAACCATCATTAACATTCTGTAATTACACGCTGTTCTCGTTTGCTCTTGCGAATGCCACCTTAAGCTCCATACATTCAATTCGTTGCATTCGGTTTTCAAGTGGTCGCTTAAAGAACTTTTCGCAAGTACAACGTTTTTCCAAATCTGTTAATGGACGCAACCGGTCGCGAAGAAATATCTGCGATATTCTCTGGCACGTTTGCAACAAACATTTTCCACCCCATCGCAACGGCGCAAAATTTACTACGAAACCGAACGTAAATGCAATTTAATCCCTTCGTTACGAACGATTGTAACACAGAGGCACAAATTTATCGAGAAGCCGTATCTACCTCGGTCCTTAGCCGAAGTCCTAAAAAAAAAAAAAAAACGAAAATAAACCTGCGGAGAATAAGATAAAAATACCTGAAGCATCAAAGCCACGCTCAACTTGGCCCATCTTCACGACAGCCGCAACGGACGAACAAGTTGTCCAGGCGTTCTAACAGCGTCCGACCGCATTGTCCACTATCGTCTCGTGTCGAACACAATAGGCGACGTCAGTCCGTGCATCGCGGCAACATTCCAAAAAGACGCAGCGATGGAAGTAAAAAGGAAACGAAGAAGATGAAAAAAAAAAAAAAGAACCGTAGCTCATTTCGAGCTGGACAGGCTGACGACGCCCAGTCTGGGTCGAGTTATTTCAGACGAGCCACGTTCTGCGTGCTCTTTGCCTTCGCAACCGTACATTTAGCTTTGAACGTGGACAGCCTAGACAGGTACAGAGAGAACAAGCGGACCGGTTTAATATAGATATACTGCTTAATTAGCAGTTGCGCCGCTCGCATTGCTTTTTTGCGGATTTACGACGCCGTCCATTGGGCCTGGTTTCCCGGTGTTCTATTAATCCCACGGGATGTAGTTCAGCGGGGCTGTTAATTATCCGGGAACATGTGAAAGTATGTAGGCCGTAATCGAATTAACGCCGACGGAGGAGCGCTGATAAGCGCTGAGAATTGTTGGGGCGGGGCGTGAACGTTTTCAGGAATTGAATATTATCCAGCGCGCCGAGTTCGAACGGTTGTGCGGTGAAACGTTTTCGACGTGAATTTTCCCTTGATAAAACTAAAATTGTTGCATCCACCGTGTGGAGTAATGGATTTTCCAAATGTTGCACAACTGAGAAAGGGGAAATTAATATACGCAAGTTCTAGTACAATTTTTATTTCCAATAGTGCGTTCATCGGTGCATACAAATTATATTACGAAGAATGAAAGTTTGTCAAGTTCAAGGAATAATATTTCAATTTCGATACTTCGATGAACCACAATGAATGGCCAACCGCGACCAAACCATTTCAACGTGAGAATAATCGGTGAACAGTAACAACAGAGCCAATAAAATAATACGCTGTTATTAAAGAAAACAGCGCGACAGAACTTTTATTATACACGTTCGAGAAAGCAATTATTAAGCCGCCAATAAAGCGTTCGTCGCGTTCATACCAGTACTCGTAAAACAATTATCCACTTCGACCGATAACTTGCGAACGTTTAAACCTCGTCGTATCCGAAACTCCAGTCGCTCGAGACGATATTCCGAAGCTCTAATCACGAGGGAACCCCGCGTCCCGCAGCATCTAAAGTTCAGAAGGCGGCGGCAACCACGGGTCGATAAATTGAAATCCTTATCGAGGTTCCGTACGGAAGGTACGGGAACGAGTCGTAGCTAACAAGATCAAAAGTTGGGGGTGGGTCGTCCGGGACGGACGTGGGATGTCATGCGTCGGTGCGCCATCCGCGTGGGATCTTCGTGGTGTGCGTAGAGATCGCCAGGTCCAGGTCGTTACCCAGATACGAAGACGTCGTGTGCGTCCACCACCACCGACGCCGCCGTCGTGACGCGTCCTATAACGACGTGACGTGTGGGTGTCTGTGGCTCTTTTGCCCCCGCTCCTATCTCGCGGCTCTGCATTTCTCGTTATTCCATTTTCTCGCGGCTGTCTCTCTAGCCTCTCTCGCGCAAAACGAGCGATATCTTTCTGTTGACAATTCCTGGAAGGTTGAAGAAAAAGAGGAATTAAGTGACGGAGCGGAGAGAGTGATATATAGCCGAATAAAGAAATGTTAACTAGTCCCGGATAAAAAAGTCGTGGATATTATTAATGGTATTTTTTTTTTTCTTTTGGAGAAATATTATTATTCAACTGACCATTCGCTAGTATTGTCTTAACAATGAGCAGAATACTAGGAGGATGGAATGATTTGAAAATATCTAAAGGTATGCACATATTTTGGATACGAAGAAATATAGATATCGTTTGTAATGAGTTCAGATCGATTGATATTAATTAGCAAATAGGGAAGGTGGTAGATCGGTCGTGAATAAAATTGAGAAATCTCTTAATCGTCTTGTTCGCTCTCGTTGCTTCGTCCTTCGCGTTCATTCTGCATTTACAGTTTCATTTTTTCGTGTTCTTGCACGGCCACCGTCCGCTTTGCACCTTCTCCTTTCGGGTCGTTTCTTTTTGCGTATCTCGCCGCGACGCAAACACGGGACACAACTCTTGTCGACATCGACCCGCCATCATCCGGCCCGATAAATTTAGTTGGTCGATGTCGAGCAGGACCGTCGTTCGACGGAACGAAGCTTAATGATCGAAAACTTAACTCGCGGATCAACGACGCGAATCCCGATGGAGCATCCTCGACGATCACGCACGATTTATTCGCGATACGCGTTTTTACTTCGCCGCCAGCGGTGTTCACGAGCTGTCACCGCCGTAATGGCAAATTTTTAAAGCGTTCGACAAAATCGAGACGTTATCGTGCAATTCTTGTTTCCGGTTTCAATTGAAATTCGCGCCTCCATTTTTCATTCAACTATTACTATTTATTACGAAGCATGAATGAAACAGAATGAAGCAATCGTTACGGAAATGTGTTCTGTTGAATTTTCATTCTACCAGAGCTTCGTTCGATGGATATTTATAAATTCTTGTTTTATTTCTCATTTACATAGAATCTCCGAAATGCGATACTGAATCAATCATCCATTAAATATAAAACCAGTTACGATCGACATTTCGATATTTAAAGTCGGCCCACAATTTTTCTCCAATCTCATTAACGCCGTGCAAAACTTTACGACTCGGAGTACACAATAATTCGTACCACTGGCTCCGAAAAAATTTCTAATTTCCAACGCGATCGTTGGATTTCCACGTGGAAACGATCCATCGTTTCCATCATTCGCGTACTGCCTCATCGCACGCAGAAAAAAAAATTAACTACCCATCTCGGACTGACCACCCTCGCTCCAAGAATCTCTCAATCATCCGCAATATTTAAAACGACAACGCGTTCGAGTCCCCCGTTCGACGCAACAATTCACGCTTATCGTCGAAAGTATCTCGCCTCGAGATACTAATTCGTACATACTTCGAGGGTGTCGTGCTTTATGCCTCTCCCCCCCCCCCCCATAGAAGATAAAGTATCGAATGAAATATCGCGCCAAGTCTTTGCCTCTTCCTTTCGTCCCTAGATACTGCGGGTCCACGGCAGCAATGCACACACGCAGTATCTCCCAAGATCTTGATCTCGCGTTCGCTAAACTCCTACAACGGTTTCCGCGATGAAATACGACGCGGTCAGCCGGGGAAGCCTTAGTTATAACGGCCTGGACAAATTACGACTGGCGCGTGACTAAAATGGTCACGCCGGACGAATTGTCGATCGTTAACACCTCCGTGCCGGCAAGCTCGCCGACACTATATGCGTGTGTCTCGGTTCGAACCGCGGGCACAAAATAGGAACCGGAAAAAAAGTCGAGGAGAGAACAATTCGATTGTGCGAACCGAACCGAAAGACGATACCCCTAGGACGAGGCGAAGCTCGTTCGGAACGCGATACAAAGATGTTTCAATTAATAGCACGGATTATTGTAGAACGGAGAATTGTTTGAAGCAGAAACATTTAAGCAGAGAAATCACGATAGAGATCATACAGCCTCGCGAGATAATAATTATTCGAAATAAATTGAACGTTGCTCTCGACACAGTAGTTCAACTGGATAACGAATCGCCGCTGCTATTCCCCTTTCCGAACTTCAAAGAACAATAACAATATGGAAATAACATTTCCAGCAAAGTTCCATCGCGGAACGACGATGATCTCACCTAGATTTCAACCTCGCCGATATTCGCCAAACGGGGTTCTCCCTAAAAGGTCGCCACGGCCAATTGCGAAGTCGCGAGGAATCCGGGCAACTTTATCCACGAAACGACCCAGATCCACCGAAGGGGGGGCCACCGAATGATCCCGCATTCTTCCCGCACGATCCTGGTCCATTTCACATTCCGATTTTCCGCCGCGAAACGGCCGTAATATTGGATTACCGATCGCGGGGAATTTTCGATACGATCGGTGGCTGCGCCCAGCCAGGATATCGTGTGCATCGGTTACTAGATCGTGGCCGGTGGCCCGTGCTAGGCGACAATGCAGAAACGCAACGACGACGTGTGGGCACGGCTGAAGTGTGGGTTCGGCCGCGTTTAAGCGGTCGTATTTGGCGATACGCGACAGAAAACGGTCGTGTGGGCTCGTCCAGCCTACCCGGCGCGCGTCGCGTCGCCGAGATCCGTGCCCGGCGAAAGCGATACTCGGAAATTAATCGTACGGCCAGCTCTCTTGCCTCGCTTCGACAATAAAATTGCTAATGCGCCGGCAATAAGGCGTGCAACGCCGCGGCGCACAGTCACGGGGACCCCGTCTACGTACTTGTTCCACCTCCTTTCGTGTCCTTTTTCGTTTTCTACCCCCTTCCTTCGATCGCTTCGTCTCTCCTCGTCATTTTTTTTTTCCCCCCGCGGACGACGGAATAATTGCAACCGCTGAGGGAACCGGAGGCCCATTTTAATTTGACAAGGTCGAGAACGGCCGTCACGCGAGCTTCGGTGCTGAAGAGGTTAATGGAAAGTTATCTTCTTTAATCTCGAAGGCTGTCGCGCTCGTGCAGAGCCGCGCCTCGCCGTCGGGGGCAATTGAAGCGGCGCGTGATTGGCTTTGTGACTCGGTAATCTCGTGGCGTTCGACGTGAACGGCACTTATTAGCCCGTCGCGTGCTACCGCGACGACATTTTCGAGCGGTCGGGCAGGGTGAAATATTTCTGGTCCGCTTCGTTTACGGGCGAGGCGAACATTCAATCTAGCCGCGTGCGCACGATAATTTGGGGCTTAATTAATTCCTACACGTTGCACGGAAGCCGCGCTTCCGACCGCGGACGGGTAAGAAGCCGCTGGTGTTCATTTTGTTCGGCAGGTTTATCATTTTGCCGTGCCCCGCGGCCGTGGTATTAACATCGGTCTCCGTTGTCGGGTTCGAAATTCGATGTTAAAATTATTCACGTATTATTCGTTCGAGGAAACAAAGGTATCGCAACAGCAACGATTAGCACTTCAACCCAACGCCATTGGGATATTCGTAAATAACAAAAGTTAATTTCGCCCCTACATTTATTTACTTCCTTAAGCACCGCAAGTCCTTCAACTTTCCTCTTCTTTTTTGGCCACCCGGCGCGTCCGATATTTCGATTCCAATCGCGCCGCCCGAGCTTCGCCGTGTCGCCGATCAAATTTTCGAGCGAACCGTCGCGTCGCGTCGCGCGAAATTGTTATTCCGTCCTTGCGAACGCCGGGGACCGGGGGGGCAGATTCTCGAAATCGCGTGCCTCCTGCCCCCCCCTGCAAACACCGCGATCCACGGTCGCGTCTGCGAAACGGGCGCAAACACGGCGCAACGACGGATCGAACGACGAAAGGAAAGGCACCGTGTCGTTCCACGAAGATGTCGTAACTCAACGTACGCCCGTTGACACCTGTTCAAACGCGGTGGCTGGCTGAAGAGGCGTCCGGAGGTCGTGAACGAAAAACGCCGTGTTCACAAGAATCGGCGTCACCCACACGCGTCGCGGCTTCTTATTAAGGAAGGCACGTTTATCGTAAACGAGATATACGACGGGGAAGGTGGGGCAGAGCGGACGGGAAGTCTCCTTAAAGCCTACGCGGCCGGGGTCGCAGCCCACTTGCGAAGGCTCGAATACGCTCCGCGAGATGCATGATCGAAAGGACAGGGGTAGGCGCTAAGAATGACCGGCCTACGAGCGTCTAATTAGGCGTCCCGGCGTTCCTTGTGCTCCTTATGCGTCGGCAGACGGCGGAATATGGGCCCGTGGATGATCTGCGTGTCGCGCCACGTGGGCAACAGGATATTAATCGTCGCAGGAACAAGGGGACTTGTTAGACACGGGTTAAACTCGGAGCCGCGTGTCCCGCGTGGTTGATATATTGAGCGTGCCGTAACGGAAATAATTATTGATTTCGCTCGCGAGATACAGGAGAGAGCGTTTCTCTTTCTCGCGGAAAGTGAATTTCGATGTGGACGAGCTTTCGGTCGGAGTTCTTTTGACGGGGAACAGTTTTGTGGAGTTCGGTTCCGCGGAGGCAGAGTACGGTACAGTGGAGTTCAGTCTGTCGAGTAGAACCGTTTGCGTCAATGACAGTCATTGAGTTCGATCGAATCGTAACTGTAAATATTTATTAGGCTCCAATATATAAATAGATTGTAATAAATGAATGGGTAATACGACGATTAGCGTAGAATTTTTGCCGGAGACTCTGGTAAGATCATTTCTGATGAACGTTAGAAATGTAATGTGTCCCACCACGGCTCATCACGGCACCGATAAAAATTTATCAATGACGATCCTTGTACCATAAAAGTACATCTGCCGGATGGCGCGTGGCACACAGGGTGTTAGATTCGACCCTTTACAGATCCCCTTCGCGACATTGTACTCTCAAGCATCGAGCAGATAAAAAAATTCGCTACGCGTTAAAGATATATACACGTATCTCGCGATACCGACTCCCCAATAAATAAAAGCAAACAAATGCACGCAATTTACTCAATTCGCCGCTACAATTACCTCCTCGCGTGTCCACGCAGAGAAGCGGAATCGTACTCGAATCCCTTCCAACAACAACAAAAAAAAAGAAAAAAGAAATGAAAGGAACAAGTAGCACCCGGTTCGAAACGAACGCTCCGAAACATCTCGTTTCGAAAAAGTACACGCGTCCGCGTGTCACCGCCGTAAAGGAGAAGTCCGCGTCCGATCGGGAAAACGAGCCGGCAGAAACGTAACGCGATCATCGCCAGCGTTCGGGTCGATCGCGGGGAAGCAGCAGCTGCTTGCACGATCGAGTCAATATTTAATACAACAGTGGCCCCGCTGTTGTGTCCTGTGACCAGTTTCGGTAGGGTGACGTCCCAACCCCTTCAACCGATCTTGCCGGTCGCCGAATTCTTGCCGGTTTTTGTCGTCCGCGGGCATATCGAAGGTACGTCGGAACTCCAATACGGTGTATCGAATCGAAGGCAGGGGACGTCGGGGCGAGACGGCGCTTCGACGACGTTCCCGTGGATCGACGCGGCGACGAAAAAAGGGGGGGCCAGATATTAATAAGATGACACTGTTCGCTCGAATTCGTGCGCGGCCGAACGATTGACAGATGCTGCCCCGACGGAGAGGTTCCTTCGAGTTCCCGATGCTCGTCAACGATCGGTCGTTTTATTGTCGAGCGCCCCCCCCCCCCCCTCCCTGGATAATTATCTTCTTTCGTCGCTTCCGTCGCGGTTTTGCTCCTATTCGCAGCTTCTGCCCGGCGGAGACACGCGAAAGGGACGGGGCACGCGGCCGATATACGACGAGAATGGAAAATGTGTCGATTCGCCGCGGACAATGGCCGGTCGACGGGATTCTTAGCGCTGGAAAGGGAAGCAACCTTCTTGTTTGGGGAAGACGCCTGTGGCTGGCGCAAGGACCCGCTCAGGATCGCATCTAGATTCGGTTTTTTGATCTTCTGGCAAACCGTGGGACGCCCGCGGTCCAGCGGATGCCGGGCCAAATATGTCCCTTGCCGGAGCCGCGTTTTCATCGGCTTTTTGCTGCTGAATGAATTATCGCGGCGGCGTGGACGTGAAACGTTTCGCGACTCGGTTAGAACGGCAGCCGCCGCGGACGGTTCCACGAATTTCTTGAATATCGAAGGGTTAAATCGAAATTATGTTAATTCAATAGACGGAGATGCGGTATGCTTCCTTCGAGAATTTTGTTTCTCTTAAGCATTCCTGGTTCCGAGGAGAGGGGACGTCGATTTTAACGCGTTTCAAATAATCCGTTTCGATATTCAATAGAATTCAATTTTTCTCCTTATCGGAAAGAGTTTCATCTTGCCAAACTTAAACAGCTTTGATTTTAATCCGACGAAACATTAGCCAATAAATAATTTCCAGCCGACAGCTCGTCTCCCTATTTCGCTTCAACCCGAAACAATTATACTCCCCTGAAGATCGCCAACCTCCGTTAACAATGTAATCTAACGCCGTCTCCCTCGCTAATCGCAATTCTCCTCGTCCGTTTCATTTCTTCCACCCGTCGAAAAAAAAAAAAAAGAAAGACCAGCAATGTACCTAGAAATCGTGGAGCGTCCCAAGCGAATCCTTCCCCTCCCGCGCCGTGGCCAAACGGTTTCCAACGTCTCGGATCCGACGGGGCGGGCGAGACTAAATTGGAACCGTGTTCCTCGAGTTGATCCACGAGCCGGAGTGAAAATATCCGTAGCTGACTCACCGTAGCGTAGGTACGGGCCACGCGCTCGTTTCGTTTGGTGGGGATTCGAAGAGGACAAGCGGGCCGCGCCGGCCGCCGCCGCCGCTGCCGCTGTTGCACGGGAATGTATTCCGAATGTTTCCCTCGTAATCGTCTGTTTGTCCCAACGGCGGAACGTCTGGGGTTGCCAGGGTGGAAAGGGCTGAAGGATGTGGCTGGGGGAGGGACGGCGGGGGTGGAAGGAGAGACAGCTTCTTGCGTTGCATGTTTGTCGTCGAATCCGCCGCGTGATTGACGGACGTTAGCGAGAGACGAGGGCTGCCTCTCTGTTTCGTGACATCCTTGTGATCCGATGTTTATCTTTGCGCTGACTACGAACCCGTTTCTGTTGTTCCGCCAACTCGGTAGCGCGATCTTTTGCGATCGTATTTCGTGCCACGTCCAGCTCTCTCGCTCCGGCGGATCGGTCCCGTGGATCGTTCGTTGGATTAGCGTTTGGGGAGAACCTCGCGGAGGAGGAGATCGTACACGGTCGGATCGGTCAGATAGGGGAGCGAACGTAGAGAGATTGACGTCCAGCCGGGGCGGAGGCCTTTAAACGCAGAGAGATCGAGAGCACAGAACGATCGGAATCGAATGTAAGATACGCGAGCTACATCTATCGTATCGCTTCGTTTGATGTTTGGCCCGTTTCTCATTTAGTACGCTGTTGTCTTTTTTCTTTTTTTCTTTTTTTTTTTCTTTGCGAAGGACCGCGGAATGCGTCCCCGTTCTAAGCGTGCGCTCTCACGGTTTTGCGCTACGATTTCGTAGGCATCCCGTGGGGGGGGGGGGACTCGATATTTATTAGGCTGCTCCGTTTGCCTACGGTTGGGTCTATGCCCGTGGAGATAGAGGTTTGACGCGACTTTGATTATTTCAACGCGGGTAGAAAGGACGGGCGCGTAGTTATCCGGTTTTTAGTCATTTTGGGGAATGAATATTGATGACGAGTTATTGAAACGATTGTCGCCCGACGAATACGAATTGGGGATGACCGGACTGGACTAATTTTTTGATTGCCGATGGACTGATTGAACGAGAATGGAATACTTATACGGGTTCTTGTCATTCGTTTAATTGCGATATAACTCGGTATGCGCAAGTCTTTAACCTTTCTCAAGTTAATTACATATATTATAAATTCTGCAATCTCTTGAATTATGAATGAAGTATAAATTCCTGTGGATACTCATTTCGACTGCACCTAAGCGCCGGGCACGATTAAATCAATCGAGTGGCAATAAAATTTCGACACCGCATTCCACGGGAAAATTACTGAACCGTCTTGGAAACGGACCCGATGCCCCAGCGCACGTCCATCGAACGATGAACACGACTCGGTAGAACGTTAATTCTACGCTTAATGACGAATATCGGTTTCGTACGCGGTGTACTCGTCGCGCGAAAGGAATGATTATAGCGGCGAAATGATACCGCTGAAACGCGAGTTGTTTCCGTGTTGCAAAGGGGACCAAGACAATTATACTTCTGCTCTAGTGAATATTCTGGAACGCTGGGCAGCCTTCGGTTCGCGTAGAAAGAATAACAGTAAAGAAAATAAAGCCTGAGAGAAAGGGAACCGTTCTCGAGAGGTATTCTCGAGATCGCGTTTTCCTCGCACGAAAAATAACTTGTCAGGGCCGCTCTGTATTCGAGATTTAAATTGTTTGTCAGTGTTCAGGTTCCTGTTTGCGCGAAATGAAACGGACTTTTCTTATTACTTGCCGCATCGTTGCTGTTTCGTTATTTCTCCATTCATTATGCAACGTAACACCACCCATAGATCGATAGATTTGCAAAGAGCTTGAGCAACGTTTGAACTGGTTAACGTTACACCTGCAGCGTACATTGTCGGTATTACCTGTATTATATAAATTGAAATGCCCGCAATGTTCCTTAAGAGCTGACGATAATATTACGGAAAAAGAAATTGGAAGAACATCGTTCGGAGCGGCGAATAGAATTTACAATTCATAAACGTATCCAAGGTACGAATGATCGAATGTAACTCCGATTGAAAATGAATTTTAAATTGATCCTTCCAGTGGAAGAATAATTTCAGATCTTGCTTCTTATCATGAATATGTCCTTTTGGAGTAAACTGGTAATCAAGTATAATAATAATAATAATATTTCTCTACTGAACTTCTCGAAAATGCAACCCTTTGCATCACTCCCCCTTACCAAAAAAATAATAGCCACGATCTCGAACAGTTTCTCGGCAGATAGCTTTAAAAAAGGGTCGCGGTATTTCCTCGGAGCCTCGCTGAATGTTTTCGTTGCCCTTGTTCTCCGCGGTAGCCAGTCCTCGCCAGAGCAAAGAATAAATAACTCGGTGCCTGCTTAATGGATCGTAAAAGCGTCGCAAATTTCGCGGCTCGAAAGAGCGGACCTGTTTCGAAGGCAATTTTCAAGCATAATTCGCACCTGGCCCAATAAGCATCATCCACGGACTACCGAGTTGAATTCGATCTTCCGGCTCGCGTCGTAAAATTCACCCCTCGTTGGTTAATCAAGATCTCGCTCCTTACGCTCTGACGAAAAGTGATAAAACTTTCCTTTCTTCGCCGTAAACGGTTCTCCTTGAAACACTGACTCCTGCACACCGATAACTTTTATGCCCTCCCGATTCCGTTTATCACCGGCGTTTTCGGTGCACACCATTCAACCTCCGCTTAAAGCCCCTCCGTTTTGTCGATTCGTCGGTGGTATCGAGTTTCTGGAGTTCGATTAAAGTTCCCAAAGGAGGAGCGACGAATCGCGAGGGTGGGAAGTATCGCTGTTTAACGCTAACGACGATTTCGTTATCAGTATCGTAGGGGAAAGCACGGAATTAACTCTGCGATACGAATTTTCATACGCGCACTTGAGAATCTGTAATCGCAGAATGCGTCGAGGTACCGTTTCACGGTACTCGTTATTTGTAATATCGCTCTCCTTCGAACTATTTGTCGCCGAACGTCGAGGGGGCGAAACTTCATTGGAAAAAGAGGAACGCCGCGAGATTACAGTAATAAACGTGCAACTCTGTAGCAGTTAGCCTCGTAAAGATCCGCGTAACACGCCTTTAAGTGCACCCCACGTCGGAACGGGGCGCCCTGAAAAATCGTCGCATCGCCTGGCGCGTTCCCGGTGGACATTCCTCTGTTAAATTAAACGTCAGCTTCGTGTCGGGACCGCTTGCCCGCGAGACTTAAAGGATCGGCGAATTAAAATTCTCGCGTTCACACCTTAGCCGTGATTCGCGGAATCGTCGAACGCTTTACGCGCAATTACGTCTTAAGTGGCTCTCACGTTGGCGTTGGCCCCCGGTTTCTCTTGCCCCCGTCCCCGTCCCGCACCTCCCCCATCATCTTCCTTCATTGCTATGCATGGAACGGCACAAGGATCACAGGAGGACGAACCAGGGTAATTGATTCCTGTCCGAACGGGATATTTACATACGCTAATGGCATGCTTTCGGCTTATTTGGTTCTCTTACTCGCCACTTTTCTGCTCGCATCAGCTCGACGGGCCTCGCTACCCGCCGCGTATACGTACGCGTGTGCGCGCGTGTGCACGGCTCGTCAGAATCGACGGGGACGAATTTCTCGCTTCTGTGTGGAACGCGTTGAATTGTTCGGGATGAGTGATCGTTCACCGAGCGGCCGTACGACGAGTAATCGCCACGTCGATTGCTTTGCGCGGAGTAACGTTTTTTAATTGCCGCCGCGGCGGACTTAATGTAGATGTATGCGTTCGGATTGGGGGATTATCGGGGGCCGGCTGCGTGACCGGGTGTCCCACGGTGTGGCGTCGTTTGGGAGCAGAAGCTCCGTTCGAAGACGAAACTGGCCGACGAAGTTTCCTTTCCTTGCGAGCGAGAGTTCGGTCGTTTTTCTTAACGCGTTATGCACGGGGACTGCGCGACGTTAATTACAAGTCGTCGTTATTTTCCATGAACAGGCACGACGATCAATTTCCAAGGTCCCGAATTAATCCACGCACTTAATCACCGAGTACGCTGATTACACAGTCCGGCACGGAAATAGCCATAATAACAGCAACCGATGCTCCGGAAAATGTGAACCGAACCGCATAAACTGAACGATATCAGCTGCATAATAAATACGTTCGTGTACCGTGGAAACTGTCGACCATTCGCGATCCCCTCGACTCGAGCGACGAGCCGTTTCCGAAAATTTACAAAACCATCCCCACCTCCGCCCCTGCTCCCGAAGAAATAATCCGAACCTCAACGAGAACCATTCTTCTCGAGCGCCGACGCACGCTCGCACACAAATCACAGCCGGGTAAACTCATTAGCTCAAGCGGAGACGCAAGAAAGAAGCTGGCTCCCCTAACTGCCGTCGAAATTCGTCACGAGAAGGCCGGTGTCGCGTTGGAATCCAGAATGGCCCGGCGGCCCTTGAACGTGGAACAGGCGAGCATTGTCCGCGGGGAAACGGCGAATCTTTGGGTTTCCACACGCTCACCCACGTGGCGTGTCGCTGGAAACACGCGTCGCGTGCACGAGCGAGGCGGGCGCACGTGTCGCGCTTTTCTAGCTCTGTATTACGCGGTCGGGAGCAAACAACGAAATAAGAGCATCAGATAGGCAGCCCCACGGCCGTGCCTCTCCTGGTACACTTCATAAATAACTCCGGTTTCACGACCCACACACGGTACACGCGACGCCAACGAGCTGCCTCGTTGCTTTCCGCTTTTGCCTCTCGTTTCTAAGGTGGACCGACGGTAATCGGGATAATCGCGAGGGAAGTATGAAAGGAGGGACCGAAAAGACATCGTCACGTGTTCCCTGTCTCCTTTAGCGGCGGGCTGCAAGAGTGTTATTAACCTAAATTGTGCCCGTGCTGTCGGACGCCTTTATCGAGTCCCACGCGGTGGTTATTCGATGGTGAACGGGGAAATTGGAACGATTGATGAAGGAACGAACATGGTCGCGTGTTATGGCTTCGGTTTGGATCTATGGGAGACAGTTGGAATCTGCGGGGAATCTTTCGTATTGTGCAGCGGATGTCTTGCTCTCTTTTTTTTTATAGAAAAGTTCGCGAAGCAATGAAATATTTGTTGTACGCTTGATTAAGCGATTTTTTAATGTATCCTGTATTTAATTTTGGAATCGAATCGTTGGATTATTGTATACGACGCTCGAGGAAGCAATATTGAACAGCGTAAATTCATTTTCGGTTTGTCTTATTATCGCGACGTTAATGGACAAGACTGACGATGAGACGTTCCGTTATTCCCATCAAATATAATCGAACAAATCGCCTTTAACATATTGTGAAACATTTCGTAAAGTGCAACCATGTCGAAATCATATTCGTCCAGTAATATAAGATTTGGTTAAACTGTTTATGCCATCAATACAGTTGCAATCAAATTACGCGTGTCTCATTTTTTTTTTCTTTTTTATATATACTTCGCTCCATCACTTGGGCGTCAAATGAAATATGCAGTTGCACGTTGTTTCGACAAATCACGATGTCATCTTGTAGATTCAAACAAGAATTTTTCACGCCGCATCCGTAACAGAGCAAACAAATATTTTCGCATTAATATTCTCATAATCAGCAGGGATTTACGAATTTTATCCGTGTTAACACAGAGTACCGAACGTCGTGGCACTCGACGTGCCCGGAACACGTGTTCGGTGGCGCAGAAAGTTCGAAATAAATTGGAATAAATTAAAATTTGTCCACGAGACGGTGAAAGCGTCACAGTGCAGAGTTCAGCCGCGAGCCCCGTCGGATTTTGGCCGAGCATTTAGAAATATGTAAATACCGGATTACGCGGGGCGAGCAAGGTCCCCGAACGAAGTGTCAGATGCGAGAGAGCTTACAGGAACAATGGTCGATCGTGACTGGCGTAGATCGATACGATTTGATGTATGACCGTGGTATGTCACGGGCCAACCTATGTAAATGCGGACAACATTGTAAGTAAGGTTGATCCGTTCTAAGAATAGCGTAACACCGTGTTCCGAGTTGAATCTGCGCGATCGGTATGCTCGATTTGTAACCCGCCCAGTGAAGCCGCTGCATCCTCGAAACTCGTCGAGATATCAAATGGAGAGGACGAAGCGGCGCCGACGCGACGATGTACGAATTTGTATGTTGGAGATACGAAGGATCGGCTTCGATCGATTTGTTCGCAAAAGTGGCCAGATTTTCTAGGAAAATCCGAATAAAAATTGTGTAGATCCGCAGATTCTCAGACGGAGACTGCTGACGCGTATCGAAAATTCGCCAGCCCGGTAGTTCCGCGAAATAAACATCGTTCATTTCCGAAGAGCGAAGAAATTCGAGCCGCTTAGGTATTCCGTTTGATTATTCAGCGTCTGGCAGCCGTTAGCAGACGCTTCGTCATATTAACATTCTCGAAATACAAAACCGCCATTCAGAGAAGGGAAACATCGATAGACTACGGCCGGCTGTGTATGTATTCTGCATGCATTGAATATCGGAACCGAGCTTGGCTCGACGGCCGTCTTCGGAGTGTCCCGTCGAAAAGTGACGGTGGCCTTTCGATTAGTCGCTCCATTACTTGTACAGTGTTCCATTAAAATCTTCCCTCATACAGGGTAGTATTAGATTTATTTATCGAGTCCAACAGCGTATTCGAAGAAGTATCCGGGGTGATAGTTTACGAAAAAATATCGGCGATGGTGGAACCATGATTAATTAAAATTGCACTGCCCTTGGCCAACGGCGTCTGCTCCAAAGACAAGAGAAATATAATATTAAAACGCCAGAAAATATACCAATCGATGTCAAAAGAACTCGATAATCTGCAGAAAAATATTGAAAGAAATATACATAACAGAGTATACCTCTCAAATGCAAGGGACGTTTAAAGAAAGTTTCGTATTTTTAATTCTAATAGATCTAGGGCCCAGCAATGATTCATCCGAGACACGAATTTCATCTTCCCAAATCCCCGCGGATTATAAAGTCCATTTGCTTCTTACCAAGCCGAGCGCATCTGTCGGGTCGTTTTCGAGCAGTAGGTTCGCGTCGGTCGGTACGTCTTCTCGGGGTGCAGTAGTAAAGCGGGTCGTCCAAAAGTCCGAGGGTAAAAGAAATTCGAACGGCCATTCCTGTGGCGCGTGGAACGCACGAAAATGTCCGGCTTCTTTTGCACCGCGACCAATGGGCCGCGTTTCGCGAACGGCATCACGATAAACGGCGCTACGGAAAAAACTTCGAAGACGATCGTGTACGTGAGACGCGAGACAAACGACTAATCTTCGACGATAGCCCCCCCCCCCCTCCCCCCCGCCCATCGATGGGTCCCATCTATGGGTTCGTGGCCCTTTGGCGACGTGCTTATGGCGTTCGATCTCGATTCTGATTTATTCACGCTCCGCGGCGCCGTGCGTGCCTCGTGCGCCGTTTAAGTAGAATAGGACGCCGCCGGTCAGACTAATAGACAGACATCGCGTCTGCCAGACGCGAGGCGAGTTTTTATGGTGTCTGGATTGCGTAAGTTTCTTTTTTTTCACCTGCAATGACATTTGACGCGACTGCTTCGTAGATTGTTGTTGCGAAATATTTTTATGTTAATCAAATATAATAATAATAAGCGTCGAACCGTGATTAATAGTATTCGTACGCTTGAAAATTTTACTGCAGGTATATTCGTAAATCGTGACTCTGTGCATAATGCTTGTCACAAATGTTTCCAAATGTTGCCATAAATTTTGAACCCGGACGAAAATTGTACGTATTAGTAAATTGATATTTCTCACTGACCTGCCGCGATCAAATCTTACCAGGAACTATTTATCAATAATACGCGTCTCGTCTAACGACGTTTAAAATATCTATGATAAAAGTAGCTGCGAAAAACTAACAGCAACGCGATTCACGCCTTAAAGGGTCGGCGAGTACCCCCTCCGTTCGTTTCCAGCGTCCGAAACACAATTCGCGTTTCCATGAAAATAAATCACTTTCGACAAATCCAAAGAAAATACGTGAAATCCGCCTCCGTACGCGCCAGCGTTGTTTCACGCCGCGTAACGATACACCGAAACGGACTGATCGTGAGTCAAAGCCGGAGAGGAAGCGGAGGAGCCATCGTGGCGTTTTTCCACGAGGCCAGATAATCATCGGTTGCTCCGGGACCGTGTCACCGGATAGCACTTATCAGTAAGAGATTGACGGCTAGGCGTGCAACCGAGGCAGTCACCAACCGCGCGTCACGGAAGCGTGGGGGATACAAGCACCGAGGCATAGAGAGATGCTGAACGGAAGGGAGAGGAAAACGTGGAGGGAATGAGATCGAGCCAGACCCCCCACTTGCTGTTCGCGAGTGGCGGCGCGTGTCAACCTTGCCTTGTCCTTGAAACCACGCGACCGCGACCGTAGAACGAGCCAAGTCGCTTCGCCGTGCTAGTAGACTCTCTCGTACGGTTCTAGGAATCAGCTGATTGGCGGACAAAAGGGGGAATTCCTAGAGGCTGTCGAGGTCCAATCGGATTTTCACGGTTCTGCACGTGTGCGCGGAGTCGGAATAATTAACGCTGTCTGCGATTAAAACGACCGGGGGATTTCTTCTTTTTTTTTTTACGGGGACGCCTTGGTTCGTGAACCTCCTTGGAATCGAACGGTGAGCAATCGCTTGCGTCACGACCCTTGACGGGGATCGTTCGCCCATTCAACGGTGACGCGCGGAGACTCTGCGTTAGATCGTTTCGTACGCGGCATTTTGCTTCGTGACACGTGGCTCGGAAATTCGGGTAATCGTGGAACAGCGACCGTAAGGATATTTATTATTAGGGTAACGACTTTGGTAGAACAACGAAGAACATTATATGGATAGTATCGAGAAACGAAGGTGTATAAATATAAAATTGGAAGGCACGATTGTGGGAGAGAGATTTCTTTGAATAGGTAGAAAAATCGCAACGCGTGCCACTACCCAGCTTCTCGCTGGAGGCCCGTAAATTTTCGTACGCCATATGGGAACCGTTGTCGGATCAAATATTAGCGGCACCACTCAGCTCCGAAATTTCTAGATATCTCGCAAAGTAGCGAGCCTCGTTCCGTCGCTGAATAGTCGGCAAAAAACGCGACAGACTAAACAGAATCCCAGTAACTGCGTATTAATCGGCGCATTTGAATAATTATCGCCAGTCGGCCTGTTGTATCGCGGCGCGTGATCCGGGGATTACGGGCGTCTGTTTCGTGCGGCGAGAACGGACGATTCTTCGATGCTTCGATGTTTCAACAACAGCCAGGAGAAACGGAAACAAAAACGGGGCAATAGCGGCTAGACCAGACGGGAGGAATTCCTCTACGTTTGAGGTAGCGAACTTTTGCCCCAGCTGAATCCTCCTCGCTGTCCACGAGCCAGCGAGGAGTCGCGCGATTTAATTAAATTGGCCGGTGAAATTATGCGACTCGATTATCATCCTAATGACCATTAGAGGCGCCCACGGGTTCAGGCTAATAAATAAAAGAACATTTCCCCGAAGGGTACGGCTCCGTGGGTCCACCGGGAACTGTTAATTATAGACGGCGTTTCGTCACCAAAGAACGATATTACCGTGGCAGAATTATCGCTATGGAAATCGTACGCGAGAGGTTACAGAGAAGAATCCGGTCAGGCCTCGGTATCTCGTGAGACCTGTTTGTCGGAGATTTTACGTAACAAAAGATAACTAACTCGCCGTCGCGCAGATAACTAGGAGTTCTAACTCCTGCCCGTGTCTGCTACTTATGCAACGCGCCGTTCCATGTGAAATTGGAATTTTTCTACCTCGGAGATCGTGCGGCGCAATTTTCACGTGACTCGCGTTAAGAATTATAGACGGATCATCGATGGGACCGTGCGGATAGATCGAGAATTCCACCGATTTCGTCGCGGTGAAGAGGCAACGAGACTACGGCGCTCGAGGCGCTATTTACTTTGACATGAGCCCGCTTCGCGATTGCAAGCGATAAGGCGCCAGCGTGCAGCTTGTCAGTCCGATTGTATTGCCCCTGTCGCTTTTACGTAAATGACGACGCACGGAGACGCCATCGGCCAAGGTGGAACGGCGTTATGTTAATTCGGCGGCTCGGTGATTTTCTCGCGGGACCGAGGCGGACAGGAGACGATTGAAAATAGCGGAGCGATGGATCGTCGAACTCTTTGGACTTTCTACGACTCGACCACCGAAATCCCCGGCGTCCCGACGGCCCGATGGGAATAATCACGGCAGAAAACTACTGTTGCGGCGGCGGCGAGCGCTTCGATTTCACGGAATCGCGTGCTTTCACCGTGCAAACGGCGAGATACGTATTTTTAGCGGCGCCGCGAATATCAGTCGATCCGAAGAATTTTCCCAAGCGGAAACGCGGGCCGCTCACTGGAAAATTACTCATTGTCGATTACAAGAGAAAGTGCGATAATTGGTTATCAACAGACGGGAGAGGCAGTCGCGAGATTAGATTCTTCGTTTTGACCTGATAATTCTTAATCCCCGCGTTCTTTGCGCGATCGCGCGACCGCGCTCTCGATGCCCGTCCGGACATCGTCGCGAAAATCGTGCAAACGGAGTGCGTACGCCCTCTGTCGTCCCAGGGAGGGAAAAAGGGCGCAGAATCGAAGGTTTAAGGGCCCAAGAAAGTTGGAGGACCCACCGGCAGAGGGCAGCATATTCTTGCGGGCCCACGGTTCGGCCCAGCTTGGAGCGGGCACGAATTTTAGGACCCTTCGCGGGGCGCCAGGATCACGAAAGAGGTCCCAAGACCGGTTTCCCCACGGAAAATCTTCGACAGCCTCCTTTAGGTGGCAGCACGTCGGCGAAGGTGCCCAGCCACCTTTGCTCAGTCTACACTCGGAGCTGCAGCGATACAGATGTTGCATGAGGGTCCCTTTAAAATGCCCCGAGCGTGCGCTAAGTACCTGCAAAGCTCCCTTTTCTATGGGCGGATCTTTTTTGCCTCCGCTTTGTCCATGAATGGACTATGATTTTGGGTAATAAAAGAGAAACTGAAGATCGATCTTTTCCTTTGAATGGCAGCTTTACTGAAGGGAATTGAAAGAATATATGTATATATATATATAGTTTACGAAAATTTGTAATTGAAATCTGAATTTTTATTTAATATTACCCCAAGTTAATTTGAGATTTCGAAGTAGGGTCGTTTAAGGAGCGACTGCTGTAAGGAAATGGGGATGCCAATGAATTATACCAGAATTAAGTTTTGACAAGGAGATCAATATTTATTTGATGCTCTTGCAATGATAAGCGTCGATCTTTTCTATTCTCATAATAGAGAGGAATTATAAATTTCATTTCTCTGCACTCGATATAAATATAAATTAAGACACTCTCATACATTCACGCCGCCTCTCAAACATTCCATACACGCGCGCTTAACTAAAACTACAAACTAGGCGTTTTCACGGTTTTTACAAACTTTCCTCGTAGCTACAACCACGGTACACGACAAAACACTCGCTTGGCGTTTTACGTACAAGAAACAGAATGGAAGACCTCGGTGATTCTTGTTGCGTAAGGCACTTAAAATACGATATTCGTCTAGCGATATATACAGAGGAGAAAGGAGACGGGCAAAAATTCGAGTCGTAGACAGAAAATAAGAAAGAAGGGGGCGGGGACAGGCTTCTATCGACGAAACCGCCAAGTCAAAGGGGAAACGAGAATCAAGGTGCTCACGACGCAAACGATATTTTACATTTCCTCCGGATAATAGACGAATACGGTTTAACAATAAAATAGAATAATATTTACAAGGCACTGTATAAGGCACTGCCTCATAGGCTACTGGCCGACTGCACGCACACTCGGGAATATCGAACGTTCACGTTTCTTCAGAGGGAAGAGAGATCTCCTATCCTCGCAAGGACACCTTTCACCCTAACAGAACACGACTTCTAAAACGCGATACGTAAAGGAACAATGATCCGTGTTCCGCGGGACGTCTGCTCGAATACGAACGACATACCGATCCACGTGTATTTTTTCTTCTTCTCATTATACAATATAATATATCACTCGAGACAAGTTACACCCGCGTGTCTCTTCAATCCTTCTGATGATCAACACCAAGTCCGGAAACGTTCCTCGACAATTTCTTCGTTTTACCACGGTCTCCACGGCTTGTCCTCCATTTCCGGAAGAACGCTCTTCCTCATCACCAGGGCGAGGGGTTTCTGAAGGGGTGGGCTGTACACACGGGGGTCGAACTCCGGGTCGCTGGTGTAACCATTGGCTGGCGACGTCGCGACGTCCCTGTGGCTGTTCACAGTGGTGTACGGTGCTTGTTCGCGGAACGCAGCCGGAGGTGCTTCGAAGGCGATTGGACTGGCAGCGGACGTGGACGTCGAACTGGCAGAGGACGAAGACGACGACGCGGACGCTGTGCTCGCCGTTCTCTGAGGGATCGGGATCAGAGTTGGCAGAGGCGAGGTTGGCGCTGGGGACGTTGCCGGCGATGTCACCGGGGTTGCTTTTGCACCAGCTGGAAGGACCAGGGCAATGTCTCCGTTCGGCAGTCTGGTTGGCACCAATTGGAGGCCGGTCCCGTTCGCGTTCGTGAAGAATATTCCGTTCGATTGTTGAACCTGGATCCTCGGTGTCGCGTCCACTTGGGGAAGAATGTGCACTTGGAGCTGCGTGGTCGGTGGCGCCGGTTGGACAGGCTGTTGATTCGGTGTCTGACCGTTGTTGTTGCTCGCCTCGACCGGACCAAGGCAGGAGGCCAAGTGGGCCATCAAACGTCTCTTCACAGAGGCGTCCAGACCGGGAAACCTGCCAACCTCACCGGCGCATTCCGTGAAACCAGCACGGAATTTGTTCAACACGTTAGGATCGGTCGCGGCGGCCAGGGCAACCTGTTGACGCTGGAGTGTCTCCAGGTGTTTCACTGTCATCTCCAGGATGTCCGCTTTTTCTAACTTTGAGTGTCTAGCTGGCTGTAATCAGAGAAAGGAGCGATCGATTATATAAAGGCTCGTGTGCACGGTTTTTCATTTTTCGAGGAAGATCGTTGATAACGATTGGGAAATATTTTTTCGGGAAATCGGTAGTAGGTGTACTATTGGCGAGATACTTACGTCTTTTTTCATGGCATCTAGTATGAGGGTCTTCAGGTCGTTTAGGCAGTTGTTGATGCGGGCTCGTCGACGTTTTTCCATAATCGGTTTATTGCTCTGTAACAGAAAAAGAATTGCCAGGTCAGACACGCCGTAGAACTGTTTCATTTAGGTCGTAATTTTGTAGGACAGTTGTAAAGCAACGGTACGAATTCGGGACAATAGTTGTCCGCTGTTATTCGAATGTAACGTAATGATTGGTGCCCTGTGGAATATTGTCTGGTTCAATTGACCGGCAACGTTCAACAGTAAAACCACCCTTGAGAAAACTAGACTGTCGATCGACGCGACCGATACATTTTACAGAATTTACAGAAACTGAATATCTGTACTATTCCCGAGTTTTCATTCCCTCGCGTCTACACCGCTCCCCGTTTCGCGAATACATAGATGTACAATGTGTCTCAAAAAGTACACTAACCCGTCGATTCTCGCCCGATCTTCTGGTGGTTGTCGTCGTGGTGGTTGTTTGCGCAGGGGGCTGTCCAGCCTCCTGTGGCACGTGTTGCGCCGGTGGCGTAGCACCGACGGTGACACCGCCCGTTGGCATCGTGGCACCCACCCCGGTAACCATCGTGTATGAACAGTTCTTGTATCACAGAATAAAATGAAACCAAGTCCGACAAATCGTGACGAACGATTCGCCGTTGGCCACACTGCACTGTTAATCCAAGGTAGCCGATATCAATCGTGTTTGTCACTGCTGTATTGGCCAGGCTGGTACGCGTAATCCAAGCAATACCGAGCGAACGAAAAATGCGTGGTAGTTTTACCAGACGAGAGAACGGAGTAAAAACAACGTTTCTCTGCGCCCTATATATGCTTGCTAAAAAAAACTCTCACTGAACTCCGACCAGTCGGAACGGTCGTCAGAGCACGACTGACTGAACGAACGACGAACGTCTTCTGTCGTCCCGTCGAAGCGTGCCACCCGATGGAATGCTCGGTGGAGGCGCTGCCACCTTAAAGGTGGGGGAAAACGGCAACCAGCCGACAAGGGTGGGGATTGCGCGTGACGGTTTAACCTGGACTTCCCTCCACCACCAAATTCCGACGGTCAGACGGCACCCGGTTGCCTTTAAGAGTCCCCACCTTCGGGGTAGAACCCCCCACCCCCCTTTCGTTGGGTCTGAACCGTGGACCGTGGCGGGTTTGCCTCGCGCGTACCCCCACCAGGAGATTCCCCGACTTGGATCGATAGGATTTTCCTTGCGCTGTCATCGAGGTGTACACCTCTTTTCTTGATTTTCTTTCCCTTTTGAAACGTTTCCCATTGCGTACACGTTACGAACTACGGATTCGACGCACCCGTTCAGAACGCACTTAAATTCTATAAATAGAACCGTATCAGTAATCAAAGTACGGAAGAAAATTCCGCGAGATTTTCATTAAATAAGTATTGCCCGAAATGGGGAAAGCTGAGAAAGGGTCCAACGCGATCTTCCCAGACCGTGGGCGATAAGGGACAATGCCATGCAGTGTTTTTCCCGGGCAGAGGCGATTAGTCTCGTGACGCGTATCGCGCGTCGAAAGGTCATTAGAACCGGCTGGCCTGTCCGGCGTCGCGATCAAGAAGTGGCAATGGTAATTTCTAGACGGGGACGCACGTACACACGACCGGCGACGAACGTCATCGGGGCTTATATCACGTTCTTCGAAAATAGCCGAGTGCCACCGTGCGTCGAGTGCGGACTGACGCACGCGCGCACCAACGGCACGTGCCTCCTACTCCCTCCCCAACTCTTTCGAAATTACTCTTTCTACTTGTGCGACCGATTAAACGCGCGCCGCGGCATTTATCTCGCGCATACGTGCACGTATGCCCGGCACTTGGACGCCGCGCAACCGCTCCGTAATTGATACCCGATTCGTTAGGAGCGGTGCACACCGAAAGGGCCAAGGGGGGCAATCGAATTGGGATGTCGTGGTTTTATTCGTTGCGCGATTGTCGAGGTCCTTTATACTTATACCGAAAGGCGTTCGAATTAAAAGCGAGACTCGAGCGTCGGTCGATAATCCGACGGAGACAGAGGCGCGTAGGAGTCGGGGACAGGTACATATTTCTGGACGGAGGGGACGCTTCGAAATTCCAGCGGCTCAAAGTGTCCTCCCGTTTAAGGAACACGGCTTCGCAATTCCCGCACTACCGATCCCCATTTCCTGCAAGAAAGTGCATTTCCCCGATAACGAATGAGAACCTCGTAGAAGTGACCCGTAGCATCCTGTACACCGATTCCCTGGCTATCTGCGGGGTATCTGTTGGCTGAGAGCACAGACGTGTCAAAGGCAGTGCGGGAAGATAATCAGCGGAGCGCGGATGATTCCGGCGCCGAGGGAAGCCAGGCAAGTAGTATCCCTGCCGCTAAGCTGTGCCGCCCTACAAAGGGTAGGAAGTGAGTGAGGGGGATGGCGGGGGTGTGGGAGGGAGGCAAGTATACAGGAGTTCGTAGAAGCTGGGTAGGTGCGACGGGGATCGCCCTGGAGAATCTTGTTCGTAATCTTCTCCGAGAGCGACGGAGAGGATGGCCAGGAATGGAAGGGATGGGGGTGGAAGGGGTAAAGGACGAAGGGATACTACTGTGCCGAGGTGGAAGCGAGAAGGCGCGTGCAACCGTGGCACGGACGAGAACAGGGCGAGAGTTGCAAGAACGACGATGCTCAACTGCAGCTGCAACAGAGACGAAGAATCGGCAGCCGCCAATCACGTGACCGAGATTCGACCCGGCGTACGACGTACGCCAGCCGATTGGTCATCTTTGAACCCCTCCACGCGATCGGCCTGAGGACGAGCGTGCCGCGCGCGACGTCTGCGTGGGTGGAGGGGACGCGATCGTCATTCGACTTTGAGCGGCGGAGCGGCGCGGCGGCGTCGCGGCGCGTGGGTCGTTCTGGCCCTTAGGGGCCACTCGATCCCGTGGAATGCGTGGGGGAGAAAAAGTGTGCGGCCACGGGCGAATACCTGTGGCCCCCACGATGATGCATCTCGAGAGCTCGCGGAAAATTGGGCGTCCGCCTGTGGCAGCGCGTCCTGTGTGCTCGATGGGTATCGAGGCGGCGTTCTAGGGTCGTCGACGTTGGGTTCGACGATGTGTATGCGCATAGAGGGTGTACGCGTGCATGTAGTTCGAGAGGACTGGTCTGCCAGTGGGAATTGAGTCCTGTCTGGAGTACCGGGCACTGGCACTAGAAGGATAGGTGAAACGTATTTGGAGCGTGCTCGATGAGACGCGAAACTGGAGCGCATAATTGTACTTCGTGGTGTTTTCGTATGGGGATGAAAGAGGGGTGGTTTTGGAGTACACGGGGAATTGATGGTTTTCTTATTTTTATTGACGGGGTTTGATATTTTTGTAGGTTCGATGGGGAACTATACTCTTTCAGATGACAGTAGCTAGATTCGTTGACCGTAAGTGTCAATATGTATTGATGTTCTATTGAGGATACCTGTCTACGTCTGTCTGCGGAAATTTAGCAAATTGATTACTGCAAGTTTCTCACTCCAACTGGTGTATGTCATTGTTACATACACTTTGGAAAAATTGTTCGACAATAGCGCGCGTTCTCTGATGGGTTTTAACCAAAGACCTATAATAAGGGGGTGGTATCCGGAGACCTGTACACAGCAGGTAGAAAGGGTGGGTCGAAAGGAGAGGTACCGATAGTGTGCTTCCATCTGTCGGTGATCGCAGCAGGTTTTTTCCTCTGAATCTCTGGCGCGCTGTATCCTCGCAGGATGGTTGAAATAGAGATTAAATAATTTTTGACGAATTATTTAATCCGTTTTTGGTCTTCATTTTATTATTCCACCCTAGTTCGAATCGTAATTAAATTTCCATCATTATTGATACTATAAATGAAATGTTGCTATCGATTTCCTCTTCGTTACTATCAATCTTGACGCAAGTTTCGTTTCAATAACGCTTCTATTATTTTAATTTTTTCTTAATTGATTAGAATAGGATGTTTCACTTTCTTCGCGTGCTCCCTGCACTAAACGTTCAATAGTTCCTCGAGCTTCTATGAGTCAGAGAAACGTCTAGACAGTCTAGAGATAAGGATCGTAATACTTCGATATTACACATGGTGGGTGTTAATCTCTCAATAAATTCTGCCACGTTGCGCACTCCACGTCGAAACTCTATTCGATACACAATCAGCTTCCATTATTATACTTTTCAACGTTTCCATTCCCATTTACATGGTGATTGAAAACACCACGGTGATACTTCTTGTAAATCCCTTTTTGCATAGTTACAATTGAATGCCTGGTAGTCGTAACTCTGGTCACTTCGCGGATGTCGATTTTTCGTTGCGAAACGTTAGAAAAAGGTTGGCCCCAATTTCGCTCAATGATAAAAATGATTTTACAACTTCATTTCACCCGTGCTGCTAGTTGGCAATTATTACAGACGCGTGTCACAAGATGAAGCAAATAGAAAATATTTACTCAGACAAAGACGAATGCTTAGATCTGCGTATCCGGGCAATTAAATCCACGCAACGAACAATGGAATTCGATTATCTCGTCAAGAATCGATCGGTTCGCGTATGATTCCACTGGACGGCTTAGAACTCGAAACACATTGGAACCGCTTGGATTCGTCGATGTTCCTCTTCCAAGAAAGCCTTTAAATTCCTTTTTCTCCGAACAGTCGGCTCTACTTAGCGTTAACAATTAGGATTTTCGGCTGCGTCGATAGGCTGTCAGCCGCGTTAAAGGATTTCCATAAACGTTATTAGATCGTCTTAGAGTTTAACTTATCGCGAAAGCCGCCACGGCGTCCACCGCAGTTCGCGCGACCCATTAGCTTTATGAGCTGCTGTGGATTACGTGCGCCCCGGCTAGTGATCGGATAAAAGCGTACGCGTCTTCGTATCCGCTTTTGCCCGCAGCAAACCGTCATTAATATTCACTCCCCTTGCGCTGAAATATCAGATTAGGGTGTCTGCCATACGCTCCTGCTTCGCCGTGTTTGTTATATCCTGTAGGGGGAAAAAAAAATAAAGGAGCCGATAAAACGAACAGAAATACACGTAATATCTCGTGAACCCAGAGTTATATGGTTTTTAGGAAATGCATATGTATATATCGTGGGGTTGGTTACCCTTCCGGTGCTGCGCAAGTTTATGGGGGATGATTTCCTGCCTGCACTTGCTCCAGAGACGTCCGATTTTACGATTGAAGGGTGGTCGAAATTTTAGGAAATGTTTGTTAAATATTTTACATTGTCCATATTGGGGATGGATTCTTGTGTTGCCGATGGCCTCCGAAATTAGATGAAGTTATATTGGAAACGAAGGATTAAATCGCCCTCAAATCAAATGGAGATAAATAAAAATATGTGAACGTAATGGAACTATCGACGATACGAAATTCGTAGTAAATCACTTGGTACATGCTGGTGTTGCAAGCGAGGATTAAAATGTAAAAAGTTGAAAATAGGCGAGCGTCGAATCTCGTTTTCGATAAAACGTCGCACCCGGTGTGTATCGCCACGTCCATAGCTCGGCGTTTCATGAAAATTTATAGTGGTTACAGAGCTGGTGTGAAAATAACGCGAGTGCACGCTGATACAGATGGGCATTTGCAGTTTTTCTTTCGCCGTTCCAATAAAATTCCACCTTTCGTTGTTACCTACCTTTTTCATTTTCATTGTTCCATTACTCCGGTATGGGATGGTTATTCTGCGGTGCAAATACCACTTTCCATTATATCCTCGTTATTAACAGTCGAAATGTACAATTCTCTGCGATACAGCGTGGTAAATATAGATAGGTAATAATTCTAACACGACATGATACAATAGCAATTGCTTACTTTCTACGCTTAATCTTTTACATTTTGTACAAATTAATTTATTGATAACACACAATGGATTGCAATAATATTAAAATAAATCCGTCAGTGATATTAAAAGAAAACTCAATTCAGAAGATCTATAATAAAAACATTGCATTTATTATCGATTTTCTAATACACAGATCGTCGTGAGAGTTAAAACGAACATAAAGCGAAATTACTTTCGCAAAAGTTAATACAGACGTGAAGTCTGAGCTTTCCGTTTTGAGCACAAACTTCAACGAAATCCACATCGATTATCCACTAATTTTCTTTTCGCTGACAAATTGCATACGTTGCGCATCGCACGCAACAAACCGGACACGTGGATAATACCGCGGCGCCAATCAATTCCCGGTCACGCGAAACGCACAGAAGAGTTTCAGTTTAAGCAAATCGGCCAGAGTTTTCCCCGAGGACAGGGGGACGACCGTATCCGTCGGTCCCAAACGTCAGATACCAATGCAGAACCACGCCAATCACCCTCGTTTCTCGATCATTATCGAGTATTCGGCGCACTTAAGCCGCACACGACGCCACGCTAAACACATTTCTAAGCAAACCAACGGAACAACTTCCACGGAACTGCACGAGATCTGCAATTCCGTGCCAGCAGCGTCGTTTTATGCCCGATCATTATACCGGGGCTATCCGCCGCGGCCACCTAGCCTTTTTATTGAATTTAACAACAGTGAAAACACGAGCATTGTAATTGGCCGACAGAGACGGCAAATTATTTAGCATGAAGCCGACTTTATTTATGCCAGAACGAAACCGAACAGTGCGCTCGTCGTACGGAGTTAACTGTTCGATCCTCCCGTCCCTTTCTGGCTCGCTCGTATTTGCTTAAACGATAATAGGGCCAAATTGTTGGCCTGTCAGTCAGATATAGTGCAACACGCACACACACGCGTTGCGTGCCAGTTTTATGACTCGCCCGGGGCTGCCAATCGGACGCGTTGTTCGAATGCACCGACGATAGAATCAGAATGGCACGCGCAGTTTTCGGTGCTCGTTTTTTCTTTTTTCCTTTTTCTCTCTTTTTTCTTTCTTTTTTATTTCAAACCGGGGCGTCACGCTTCAGATGCACGCACGCTACGCGGCGTGATCGATACGGACGTGCTGTTTCTTTTTTTTTTTTTTTTTCTGTTAGCGAGAGAAATTCGTTCGGTACACCGTGAATCGATGACAGCGTTCGTCCGTCGTCGATTGAGAGAAATGTGTTACACGGAGGCAAGTTTTTTTTTTTCTCCTTTCCTTTCGTTTGCGTTTAAGGATTATTGATACGTATTCTTTCGTCGGGTGGTCTGCCTTTGGAATTTCGGTTTCTCTATCAAGATTTGACATGCGGTTATTGGGAGGGGGGTGCCTGTAATTGCAAAACGAACACCACGAATAATTCTTTCCACTTTGTCGCGCAAATTATTGTACTAATCTGCCCGTGGCCCCAACGCTCGTAACGTTTTTGCGAGAAACAACTTCTAAATATTGTCGGCTGATTTTAACGCAAACATAAATACAATGTAAAAAATTGATTTACAGTCACGGCACGGTCGCGACAGTAAATAAAAAGCGCATCAAACTTTCCCCGCTTTACGACTTCGTAACTAACAAAAGGATTTACTTCTCAGGGAGTCGTGCACTCGTCGGTGGAATTAAAAGCGGCGGTCTCAGCGTCATTTTTCAAGCTGTCGAACGAGGGTGGCAAAAAATTAAAGAAAAAAGAAGACAGAAAGGAACGAAGAAAATGCTGAAGGTAGGTGAAACGAGAAATTGTTGGATACCATTTTTTTTTTTTCAACAGCGGACGAACGTTTTGGCTCGGCGAAGTCACGGTATGATCGTGTTTACGGTGGCTAAGTAACGAGGGAGGTCGTATTTCTCTGTGTCGTCCGCGCAAATAAATCTCGAAAAATTACTTCTGCCGCCGTGTCGTGAAAAACGCGTCGCCGCGTTTTTTCCCGTCTTTTTTAATTTTTTTTTGCCGGCTACTCGTCGCGTGCAAAAAAAAAAAGGATGGAAAAAAAGAGGAAAAACGACGAGGGTTCAATAAACGTGCATCGAACGCGCCGCGAGGGCGAACCAAAAAAAAAGTGCGTACTCGCCTCGAAAAATGTTTTCCTCGCTGCGAAACGATGCCGATGGAACGGAAAAAAAATTCGGCCGACGAGCGAGAAAGAAAAAATCGACCCGACTAGCAGACCGTCATTAGACGCCCGAAAGGGTTGCTGGTTCGTTCAACGAATCTTAGAATTTTTACTCGAACACCTCGTTCGTGTTTCTTTGTAGTGCCCGATGGTCCTACCTGCCGCACCATGGAAATCGTTATGACTTACGTTCGATAATTTTGGTAAAAATAAATACTGTTACGAGTTACCGTTTCAGCGATGAAAGGTTGAAGGGCGACAGGTGAACGAGGGTGGACTGTTACCGTTAATGACTATTTAATAGATAGGCGCGCACTTTAGCGATTGATACAGAATTACAGACATTATTGAATCGATTATTTCTATGGAAAATTTGAGGGGACGAAACGTACATGGCTGAAGTTACGGATATAATACTGAATCTCGCACTGATGTTACACCGTAGTCATCCATTAAAATTAGATCCGCCAAGCCCTCTGTTTAATTATTACTTTTCGCATAAATAGACGAAACAATTGGGGTACGAAAGTGGGCGTTTCCACAGAACGCAGATATAATGTTTAGCCTGACGGGTAAAGGGTTTATCCTAACCTCCGGTGATCATTACCTAAAACCGGATATCCACGAAAGGGTTGCACCTTCGGTTAACGGTCGGTAAACTGAATGGAAAGGGTTATGAGGCGCGTGGCAATTCTGCTGCACGAAATTATTGCACGCAATAATCGACGCAATTATTCTCTTTATTACTTGCCACTTACGTCAGTTCATTAAGAAAATCGTTCTCAATTGTTCATCCTGCGGGACGCGATGCGTTCTAGTTTTTTCCAGAATGTATCTTCGACGTGCCCTCTTCTAGTAAAGGTCGCGTAATTATTCGATGCATGGAGAAATGTCCATTATTATTTTACACGCCGCATTTTGCAGCCCTATTTTCCGAACAAATAAAACAATAAATAATTTTCATTAGTTCGTGGGTTCAAACGCAAATTCTTCGCTCGATAATAATGCACCGATAATAATGTATCGATAATAATGCACCGCGCATTTATTATCAGCGAAACACGCGTTTTCTATTTCCTTAGCAATCACACAAGAAATTAAAGTAAACCGCGGCGTCGTGCAATTCGACCGAAGACCGAAGAACGGGGGAAACGAAATTCTCCTCGCATTGTCCGCCATAGGCATCCATGTTCGTCAAATATTTTGCTTACAGAAACTAACGGGGGCCCATGGTCAGCCGAAGCACGAACGCTTACCTCTTTAATTAGGGTTAAATCGTAAAACGCAGACGGCCGGCCTTGGTAGTTCCTTAAGCCTTTGCAGAGGGGAAAATTTGCAAATAGCAGTCGTAAAATTGATGGATGGGGGAGGTTGCCTGTCCATACCCTTTACGGCCTCTCGACCGTGCCTGGATATCTGGAGTTGATTTCACAGTGCACTGTTGTGCATCCCCTCCCAAACGCGTACAACGCATCCCAGTTTGCTTACAGTTATGTCGGAGCCAGAAATCGTACACGGAATCAACGACGAGGGATAACGTAAACTTTCTCGATTTATTTCCATCTTTGTTCTGGCTAAAATATTGGCGACCGGCGTGATGTTTGCGCAACAAACAAAGGAGCATTCAGATGTAAGAATTGAGCGATGCTTAATATTGTAAAAGTACAATTGGGCGTACGAGAAACTTCTAGTCGTTGAACGTTTGTTTATAAAAATCCATTGAACGTTCGCAGAGATTTCGGGAACACGACGGCGGTCGTCGTGCAGCTTAACAAGCGGACGTTTACTAACAAACACAAAGCGGTCGTCTTATTAATTTTTATAACCGAAAAGCAAGCCATTAAAAGCACAAAACGTCCGAGGTCCCCAACGCGAGCTCATAGATTCGCCGTAAAAAAAAGAAGAAATGGTTGGGCACCATCTCGGCATTAAAAAGACAGGTAAACGGTCCTGGCGACACAACACGTTCCTCCATCACGACAGTGATTCGGCACTCTTTCGGCAAGAAGGATTTGGCCACCATAAAGCCACTCGTTTGGCTCGTGGACGGCAAAAAAAAAAAAGAGAATGGGTAGCTCCGTCGAAGGGTAGCTATGGGTAGGGGTAAACGTGGCAATATAGCAATATACTCAGAAACCGCAAGATTCTTCCTAACTACCATATTTTTTCGTGGACACCCTTCCCTCTCTCCCCCATCTCTGTCCTTCTCCGTTTCTCGGTTCTCCGCTATGGCTCAAGGGGTTGGAGGACACGCCACGGCCGTTCGGTAATGGTAATAAACTCATAAAAAAGCGTAAGCCCGTCCTGGGAAGGGTCAAAATTCGTAAGGATTGTAAAAGGGGTGCAGGAGTGTTCAAAGGGAAAATCCTTCCTGTAAACTTTAAAAAATCGCGAAGACGTAGACATTGTAAACCCTTCGTCGAGTCGGGGGAAAACTTTTTAACTGCGTTCTTTTTTTTTACCATCCTCGCGATCGTAAAACGATCGTCCGGGCTTACGACTCGTCGCGCGAAGGTCACTTACTCTTCATCCCTTTTTTTCCTTCCTGCCCCGATCCTCCGCGTCGTCTCTCCTTTTTCGACTTTCGCATCTTTAACCGGCCAGGAGATTCACCGGGGACCCGTTGCTACATGATGGGGGTGTCGTAAAAGGGTTGCCGATATCTGTTCACCCTTTCATCGACAATCGACGCAGCTTAAGTCGCGGTGGCGGGGTTAAAAAGGATGGCCGGAACGCAATTGCCCGGCGCTGTGAAACCCTTTATTGGTGATCAGCGATCCTTTCTGCTTAACCCGCTCGAACACACCCTTTTTTGTGGCGTGCTGTATTTTTCAAGGGGTTACCTCGGTCCACCCTTTAAAAACGATGGGACGCTGGCACGCGCCGTCGCGTGTCCGCGTACAATGGGAATATAAAATTTCGGGTGTTGGGGAAACTCTTTTTTTCTTTTTTTTTTCGGCACCGTTGCCGGGAATACCGTCACTGTCATTATTACGGTACCATTGTTTCAACCCGTTGACACATTCACGAACGAAATCTGGTTTGCTTTTCATCGTTTACAGCCTCGCCGCGTCGATAGCGTTGCCGTTTCACGCGAGGGGCTTCGCGAACGCCGTTATACCTCGGCGAGCGAGATTATTACCCTCTTTCACGCGCTCGCTTCAGATATATCGAGGCAGGTAGTTTGCATGAAATTAATTCGACCGATAAATCTTATCAGTGCGAATTATTTCACGTATTAAAGGTTTATGCAACCGCTAAAAGCGGCCGAAAAGATCAATATCCGTCCCTTTTTTTTCTTCTTTTTGCTCCAATCATTCCCATTCCGAACTGGACGTAATCAGATACTTAAATGAGCATAAAATATAACGAGCATCTAAAGGAGAAACTTTCTTACCAATTATTCGCGAACGCTTCGTTCACCGGCCCACGAATTATTCAATAAACCTCCCCTGATACACACCTGTAACGATGCTCGTTCCCGTACATTTTTACGCTCGATTTTCATACTTCGTGAAAGCGTTCGAGAAAGGTGCGCGAGGCAACTCGGTCGTGGCAATAACGGAGTCGCGAACGATCGCGGGGATCTTTTTTTTTTTCTCTATAGGTCAATCGACGAAAAGCCACGAGTGTTTCGGCGTTCGCACGCCGAATCGTCGCACCTTCGCCCCTGTTTTGTTTTTTGTTTCTTCTCGTCTGGAGCGAATGCCCGTTGTTCCCGTAGCGATATCGCCGGGCCTGTCATCCGCCGGGCGAGATATTATTTCCGTCGCATTGATTGCGAACACCGTGAAAGTCGTTCGAATATTTTTACAGCCCCGTGGAGGCGAGGAACGCGGCGACGGAATTTCGACGCGGGCACACTTTCACGATCGTTCCCGATGAAGATTTGCGCCGTCGACAAGGGCTTTCTTTACGCGTATCGCGTCTTTTAATGGGCACGCGAGCGACACCGTTTTTCGCGAAATTTCATCGCCATTCCGATGGAAATGCGCCGCTTTTACGACCGGGCATAAAGATAAACGCGCTCAATTTGCGTATCTAAAACGAAACTGCCCCGGTGCTGCTCGCGTGCGATTCTCTCCTTGCCCCGGCTTTATCGCGTCCCTCGCTTTCCTTCTTTCCCAATGAACAATACATTCGTTTCACTGCAATTAGCGGATGCTGTGCGGCAGGTTGCGCGACGCAGAGAAACCAGCCGCCCCGGTTAAATCAATTGCAAAACGAAAGGGGAAAATGTGATTCCGATGTACAGATTTTATTTCACTTTACTCTATGCGTTCAATTATTTCTCGCCGTTTCGACGGCCCCGCTGCGGCGGTGAATATTAACTCAGAACCTTGAAGTACCGATGAAAGGCGATTCAACAATTCGTTTCGTAAAATTTCCCTTACAAATCGGTACGCGTTATCTACCTGTCCCCGCTTCCCACCCTGAAACGCGATAGAAACACCAAGCACGCCCGCATAATTCTGCCACCGAGTACGCTTCTTTCTCCAGTCTATTATTCCCCAAAAGTATGCACCATCCAAACGAAGTACTCCCAATTGCATCCTGACAATCTAACTCCGTTCTCAATTCGTCCGTTTCTCCCCCCCGTCTTATAGAATGCCTATAACATTTCACCCCTTCCAATTTCATCGCTTCGCCTCTGCGTCACGCGAGCCTCGCGAAAGGTAAAGACGTTCGCCAGTTTCCCGTGCGCTCGACTTTCGACGCGAAGAGGAACCAAGACACCGCGAGCTCCACGCCGCAGCAGTATCGCGTTGCCCCTCACGTCCGAACGAGTTTGCACGGGCAGATTGTCCGCTCCGGCGGATTTCTGCCGTCTCGCGGCGCGGTCTGCTCGATTTGCACTTCATTTGCTTCAGATCGGGTTGCCCTCTTTTTTGGCACGCGCACATGCAACGCGCGGGTCGCGTCACAGAGATCTCCCACGAGAACGCGGCCGGATTCCTTCGCAATCGGATAACCGCTTGCGATGCCTGTCCCACGCGATCATCGTTATTGTCCACCGTCGAGGGCGAGTAATAAGAGAAACAACCGCCTGCACGGGGACCTTGATTCGACGACGTTAATCGAACGTCCGAGGGGCGAACCTTGAATACGGGCGGACCTCGTTGAGAGAGGGTTGCCGAGCGAGGGCGAGCTGTCGGGAAGGGTGGAATATTTTTTCGGAGCTTGTTGATGCGGACGGTGTACTGTTTGCCTTTTGGAATGGTGCGCCGCGGATAAGATTTATACAGGCGCCAGCATTCGGGAATTAGTTTAGGATTAATGGAACGAGGTGAAGGAAAGAAGGTAGCGATTTACGAGAACGAAGGTGGACAAACGTTGCTCTGCTCTTTGGAGAAAATAAAAAGTTTGTTGGTTCGAATTTTCGACAAATATTGGCACGTTCTTTTCATGAAGACGTCATGAGGTCATGAAGGAGAGGAAGCGTGATTTATAGCGTTGATGAAACGAATCGAAGTGGGGAGAAATTTTTGCCTTGCCAATGGTTCCCGTTTGAAAGGATGTTGATCAGATAGCGTTTATTCCTCGGGCGGACAATTTGCATAACTTTTTAATCGCTTTTCGCCACGAGCGTTTATGCAAAAACGAGCCGCGCGAACCTCGTTTTCAGCTTCTGACGCTCAACAGCCTTCAAATTATTTTCGACGCCTGACGTCAAAGGTTTCCCTTCCTTTGTCGTCGCACGACGTATCCTCTCTTTGTTTGGAATGATTTATTCATGCCGAAATATGTTCCCGCAGAGGATCGACCAGGCTCCGCGAGCAATTTCAATGACTTTCGATAAGTTCGACGTGCCAAGATGGAATCTTTGTTTCAACTTGTTCAACCTGTATTGGCGATCGAGGAAGTTGGAACGAACCTTCCAACTTCGACATCTGTTGACAATCATGGTACATCGGTCACTACTTCAATCGTTGCACTAAATCACAGAAGGATAGCGTAGAATCGTTCCTTTTTACGCGCAGAAGAATTCGAGCGATCCTTTCGAGTCTCGCGTTTCATTCGCACGCCGATCAACATAATACTTCAGCGAAAGTGCAGCGCGCGATATTTCTATAACACAAGACCAACGGGTGTCCCCGTTGTCAGAAACTTTACCACCTACGCAAATAGAAGGGTATGCAATTCGAGTAAAATATCATCCAAGAAACGGTTCGCGGCAAGGTACATCAGCGCCGATTCGTATTCATACATCGAAAGCGACAGGTATGTCGTATGTCAGATTTCATCCACCGGGACTCATACCCCATTGTCATCTCCAACGTATTACTTACGACGGATCCGTGGCATTTCGATCTGCGCCTCACCTTATCCCCGCGGCGTACGACGCTCGTACTCGCGTTCAATTAACAATGATCGCGTCGTTGGTCGATCGTTTGTTCTCCCCGTTAGAAAGCCTTTTCCAGTAACGACAGAATACGAAATGTCACGGCAAACGAAACGCTTCGATCGCGACCCGGCTGCGCCAGCGGTGCCTATCGCGGTGGAAATAAAAATGGGCAAGAAGAAAAGAACCGAAATAAAAGTATCCGCCCGTCCGAGAGCGGATTGCAACACCGTCGGCAGAAATCGACGTCCTTTCAACGGATAGTGGATGTATCTTCGCTTGTAATTTGCGCCCACGCGGTGTAATCGACGCGTCTTGTGCATTTCAACCGAACATGCGCCGGCGATGCTATCGAGTTCGCGGAGGAAGGAACGCGGTGAATTAAATTCTAGGGAGAAGTTGTTCGTTCCACTCGTTTCCCGATGAATCGCCAATTTCTTCTGCGTTAACCGACTCGCTGCACCTTATTAAGAACATTAGCGTTTGTACCTTTGACTCTGATGGGGCGCCTCGAGGGTGCAGGAGAGCGCAGGAATTTTCTTCGGTGTCAGTTTCCTTTTCTCTCTGCTAGTTGTAAATTTAAGAGAAATTACTGTCGTCGGCGGGTTAAAAATTTAGATACCTGAACGTGGACTTCGATTTGTAGAATTGTTATTTTCGCGCATTGCTTGTTGCGTGCATTTGTATTTTTAATGAATATAAATCTATTGTACGATTCAGTTGTATCGTTAGTGCTCGATTTCGCAATAAAGTGTGGGGAACCAGTAACAAGTCTCAGGTATGTAAATTTAATACGGAAGAACGGGTTATATTCAATCCAATTAGAAGGATAATTGTCCTTTTGTACAGATCGGAGAGAAGTACATAGGTCGTAAATCATTCGCGTCAACGTGATTAGGCACGAAAGGATTGAAAGAAGCGGTAACTAACTTTTCATTGTCCACTACCTGATTGTTCTCTTGCCGTCGTGTATACATTTTATTGAACAGGGTTGGAAACGTCGATCAACCGGCGCTATTTTTATTGCCTGAAAACTCTAATTACAAGAGTAACTTTCGTCGCGCGTAGAACGAGTGCACGATCGAACGCGTGCGTAGAAAGTGTGGGCTCCTTTCCGTGACGCACTAGGTGTATCCCTCAGCTTTGATTTCCATGCGTAATCGCGATCGCGCCGATCTCCTCATGGGAACGCGAGCCGAGCTACGCGACCGCGTCGTTAGAAACTTCCACGTGGGTTTTACGAATGAATATAGTTCGATGATTAACCTGCGTCCTGTTCTGCCGACTAAATTGAAAAGTACGTGAAAAATACACCGGGCACCGCGTACTCCTTTCGAAGTTTATTATTTAAAGCTACGTGCTTCCATCGTCGGGACGATTGTAGGGAGGAAATCGCGAGGAAAGCGAAGACGAGACGAATACGCGTACAGAAACAGGGGAAGAATATCTTGTCAGATGTCGCGGAAAGAAGTTGCAGCGAGAAACGCGATTCGCGAGCGTGACACATGGCTCTCGGCGTCGTTGTTCACCGACACGGTCGAGGGTACCCTGCAGTAAAAGTAATTCGCACGTCCTCGTGCTATAAAGCGACACTGAACAATAAAGTGTTTACAGAATTAATTTTACTACCCGAATGACGAGCGGCAACGAGTGCCGCCGCTTGCCGGCCTCAGGTAGAAAACGAAAGTTCCGAACGAAAAGGTACGTGGGTACGGGGCCGACTCGTGCCGAGATTTATTTAATGATTCGCGTGCATAGTAAACGTCTGTACTTTATAAAATCGTCAGCTGGGATTTTTCCTATTGTCCCGCGGAGTCTCTATACAGCGTGGCTGTCCTGGGATATTGTATGGAATATCGATTGGTTGAATCGTTCGCCGTTCCGGCCAAAAGTTCGGGACCGTCAGGCATTCCGAAACTGTACGGATATTTTTATGGCTGGTTGATAATTTTGTGGCGAAAATTTAAGAACAGTCGAAGAGTAGGATAGATGGAAATTAACTTCGTTTCTGTCGGGCTGTGTAATATGAATTTCTTTGCATTATTGTTTAACTTGGCTATCGGTGCACAGAATTATTGCAATGTTCGCCATTGCACCACTGGGGGTTGGAAATAGAAATGCGATGGAACGAATAAGTGTTAATATTAATACGTTTGCGTTGAGCGTTTCAAAATATCTTCTTTTATTAAGAAATCGAACGCTCTTTTTAAACGCGCACGCTTATGTACGGTTGCTGTCTGTTCGAGAAATACAGTTAGTGACTTGGTAGGCCGGTGAATTTGAAGAGTGAGAATTAAGAAGTCGGTTCGGAAAAAGGTTCGAATGATTTTTTTTTCTCTCCGATGCAGTGATGCAGCCGAAATGTGAAGCCATTCTAGGAGCTTTTAACAGGTGGATGTAAAATATGTTAATGTAATTTGTCTGAATGGAATTCACTTTTATAATTCTATTTCTTTTTTTTTCCTCGGCGAGAGTGTAAGCCAGAATAATATACGGCTCGCCGCGTTTCAAGCCTTTTCACAACAATAATAACGGCCACACTAATTTCTTCGCGAAACATCGAAAGGATAATTCACGAAGCTGAGCCGGCAGGTATATTCTATTAACAATTGGAACAAAGCGATCCGCGCGAGAATGAAAGTCCGCGGTGCTCGACGAATTCGAATGCCAAAAGATTCCAAGAAATCGCCACGAACATTTCGAGGCAATAAAATATTATTTACGCCGCTCCCAATCAAGTGCGAACGCGGGTAAAAGCGAAAAACCAAAAAGCTCCAATAAAATCAACGAAATCGCACCTAGTCGGTCACTGCATCCGTGCCGAGGGATACCAATAAAAATCAGCAACGAGTCCGTTGATTAAACACGGCTCGAGACTTTTCTTGCTCGAAAATCATTACCGACGTCGCGTCTCCGTTACCAGTAAACAACAATGAACCCGATCTCTTTGGCGCGAACGAAGCGACGTGAACGCAACCCCCTCCCCGCCCCAAAGAAAGAAATAAAGAAAGCAGAATGGAAGAAAGAGCACGAATGATTAACGATTGTTCAAAAATAATTAAACCCTTTGATAGAACTCTGCCTGCCATTCATTCCATTTCTCTCTTTCTCCATTCATCCCTACCCGCCCCCCCCGCCCCTTTCCCCAACTGTCTCGTCTCCTTTTGATCGTTTTCTCGATCACGGGCCGCTCTAATGAAACTGACATTCCGAAACAAGAAGGCTCTCCCACCGGGGTCGCGCGACTCACAGACGTGAAATAGGATTTCGTCTTCGTTTGCCGGATTAATGCGCGCGGCCGTTTAATCCGACAATATTAATGACCGTCGATTCTGCCTCCGTCTCGTGAGCCCGGCTCACGGATTCAAGGATCTCGCGTTCCTTTTTAGAGGAAGGTAGAGGCCGGGACAGAGAAGCGACAGAAAGAGAGAATGTCTATATGGTGTCCCACTCCATGAAAGCCTATTCAACGAGGGGGCTGGCTTACGCGGCCGCTCCACGACTACCGGAGTTCCACCGGCTGAAATTAATCGAGGTCTTATCATAATAATTTTATTCAGCCGGCCTGAAAGACCGTCTAGCCGCGGCGAGGATTTCCAGCGGGCAGAGCCGGGGCTGGCGAGGGGGGAGCCGCCGCTTTTTAATTCGTGGGAGAAACTAGCGTGCAGGATTTGAATTTATCTGAAAGGGAGCCCCCACCGAAAGGGGACACTCCCACGTCGCCGCGAGACGGCTCGTGATGTTCCTTGGAAGCGTATCGAGGAACAGGACTGCATGGACGCGTACTTATGCATATATACATGCGCGTTTGAGAACGTTGGGAATAGAGGAATAGAGGCATTGAACGGAGAATCGTGATTTTCTGGATACGGGTATTGGATGGATTCTTTGGTGGTTAATTGCGTATTTCGGGAGCGCGTTGGATTATGGGGCGTTAATTCTTGGGGCGAGGACGTTTCGTAGCTGAGCACGCTGTGCACTGTGCGAGATCGAAAGGGGTGGGATTTATAGAAAAGTGGGAGAATTTCGTTTGACGAAGTTTTAGAAATTTTCTAGTGGTCCAGTATTGGATAATTGTTTCACCCTCGCGCTTGTGAATAATGTAATCATAATTCTTGATACGGTAATTCGTTTTAATTTCTTCCTGCCTTATTTGCATGCTTGAAAACATTGACGATTATTAGGAAACCATTGAATAATGTTAAATTTTAGAGTTATCGCCAAATTGTTTCCGACAGGATATCACGATATTCGCGTTCGGTTTGAAACATCGATAGCGCGATATCGAGTGTCCCTGCGAAGTAAAAGGCAATTGCGCGTATTGTGAATACGATTACTCCTATAACGCCAGCTCGTAGAAGAACTTTCCGTACCAGCGTTCTTTCCACGATCGAACGATTTGCCGGGAGCGTATCGCGGAAACGTTTCTTTCTCGTAAATGCACGGTTGCACGAGTTCTGGCCTCCGCGAAACGACCATCAAAGCGCAATATCACGCGACACCCTGGAACATCGCACACGTTTCACACGATTCGACGTCGCGTCGCGCCGACCAAAAACGGCTGGGCTGCTTCTACGAATGACACGTCGCATCGTCTTCTAATACAGTGTCTCCCAACTTCGTCAAATTCCATGTCACCGTAAAACAAATGACTTCTCGCGGATCGAAATTCAGGTGCGCGGCGTTTCAAACGGCGGGTTCAATTCTGTTACAGGCTACGGGAATGTTACGCGACCAAGAAGTGGTTTCGGTTTAAAAGTTGTCCAGCAATAGAACATTATTGCAGATCAATATTGTTACGCTTGGCGTCTAGGAAAAGTTTAGAAAATTCGTCGCGCGAATAACAATAAGCAACGGGCAAAATTTATTTGCAACCCCCGGATGGCACAGCGAACTTCGACATTTCAAATTACTCCGCCGAAGAGGAAACGGCGAAGCTGGACGAACTTCGTGCCGCGGGACGAAATAAAATGGCACTTAAAGTGGCATGAAAAGTTTCATAAAAAAAATTAAAAAAAAAAAGGCAACGACGTTTCCAGTTGGGAAACGCTGCCGTGACATTTTACCCCGTGGTAGAAGGCGTCTACGGTGGAGGCGGGGATGGTGGCGTATGTCGTGGACGTATCTAATCGACGGCACGGTTATGTAAATTTTATTAGCGCCGCTTTAGAGTATGCCGGAACCGGGGAATTTATTTCAGCGTGGAAACGCACGCGGCACGACCCCGCGCTAGAGAGTTACACCCGTGGCCCGATCGGCGCGTTACAGGTGTGTCCGATTGCCTGTGCCCGGGCCACGAATGGAAATTGATCGATTATGCTAACGGCCGGCGTGGACGCAACCGGCGAGAAAATAAAAGAGGAACTCGGGGGAGCACGCGATTAGAGGCGCGGTTGAAACTGTAACGGCTAGTCGAATTGAACGGTCGCTGTGTGGGTGGAGACGGAGAAGACTTTTCGAGGGGATTGCCGAGCGGTAAATTTGCGTTGGCGATTGTAGAATGGAAGACAGTTACAGCAGCTGGCTTATTGTTCGCTGCAAGTTCGAGAATTATTGAAAGGTGGAGAACAGCGTGGAATCGCGGCGCAACAATTGTCCGATTTATTTTAAGAGACGATGAACCGGTTAAACTTTTCCTCGCGGTTGAAAATAACCTTAGACAGGTTTTTCGAAGGTTCTCCCGAATATAATTTGCAGTACATACGATTAACAGCGCGTAGATATTTATAAAATACCTTTCGAGAGTTCTTTCTGTAATCATTTCACTGATTAATGAAAGGCTGAAAATATTTTTTCAAAAGAAATTCAGACACTCGAGTTCTAAAGAAATTGTCCAGTAAATTGTTACGATTATTAGTACCGTCTGCGATCTCACCTCGATCTTAAATATCGCCACGCCAGTTCAACCGATACGCAGCAAAACAAAAAAAAAAACACAAACAAAACACCATTCGACAAGCAACAAAACGTGAAGTACCACTTTTCAGCTACCGGTACCATTAACGCCACTCAACCAACATCGCGTCTACCTGTACACTCGTTAATTAATCAGCCAACCAGCAGCATTCTTAGCGTACGACCTGCGTGTACAGCTTTTTCATTATCCCGGGCCCATCGAATCTCGGCCCAACGGTTCCTGGGCCATTCGCGATGATCAAAAAAAAAAAAGAAAAAAAGAAGAAAAAAGAAAGGAGAAAAGGAAAAAAAGGAAAGAGCGACTGAAAGACGGTGAATTCAATTACGCTGGCGGGTCTCGCGCGAGATCGTCAATTACATCGGTCACGTGACGACAACGAATCCTTTTATTTCCCCCCGTTGCTTTTTTCGTCTCCTCCTCCCTTCAACAGATTCCTTACCTCCTCCTTACGACAGTCTTTTTCACATAATTCCAATTATCTACGCCGAGACCGTACGTCGCGCTCGCAGTGCATTAATTAGCGGAAGCGTTCCCTTTCTACGAGGGCCGAGCAAAAAACTTTTTCGCAAGAACTCTCCCGGCGTTTTGTCGAGCCCCTCGGGATAACACACGAGGATTACTACGTTCCATCGTTGGATTTTTTTTTCTCCCTTCTGCTTCTTCTTTCGGTGGCTTCCCTATGCAGCCCCCCTCGATTCTCACCCCGTTCCAAAAGGAACAGGTTTCCAGTGTAGACATTCGAAGGGAAGAAGTGCCCAAGGGGGAAAAGGAAGGGAGAGAAAAAAAAAAATTTGGAAAAAGACAGACATACATTGAATCCTTTTCGGTACATTCCTCCCTCCCCAACCCCTCGCTGCGGTCTCGGTTCGTTAATTTCGTGATACGTCCGCGTTAATTGTGGGTAGCGAGCTGTCTAATAGAAATAATATGGTAATTCGAGGGAAAGGGCCGCGTCTCGCCGTTGCTGGAAAAAATGATGGAAGAGATTCTAGCCGGGGGTTGTTTATTCTGCCGTGTAAATATTGGCACAAAGGGTGGTCTCCACCGGCCGACAGAGATGCTAATTGCCTGGAAGGGAGAACTCGAATGTGGACGCGTTCAAATTTCTACGTGAGCTGGGCGAGAGTTTCTCGTTGCGGTGGAAAATCGTTGGGAAATCGAATTTGTCGTTGCACCGCGACGTCACAGAAATAACGCAGGTCTGATATCGATACAGCGATATCGTTTCACGGATGGATCGCTCCTCGCTGTGCGGTTCGAAATATTGTATTTCAAGCGTTAATTGTTAATTAATTTAAACAGGTAATAAATTTTGGACGCAGAATGACACAGGCATTTTAAGAAAACATCAGCGAAGTACAAATTTCCTGTACGTTTCTGCTAATACTATATTTTTTTAATTCCTCGATGCAGCTATATCGCAATGGCTGTATTAATTACTGCACGCCCAATTTCACTTTCCCTTCGTAATTGACAATTAACATGGTCTTCTTAAACGAGCATTTACGTAACTGAGTTAAAATTCCCGTATTATTAATGTCGCGCAGCATTTTCGTGCCCCGAAACTAAACGTCGCGTTTCCCCCGGATTACGCGAATCGTTAACACGCTTTTCGCTTTCTCGTTCTTCTGCCAACTTTCCAATTATCTGCTCGCAAGGACCGCGATCCTCGCGTCGCGTAGACGACGCGTTTCCCCAAAATAATATATATCCGCTTCATCGAACTCCGGACGTTCCAACAAACATTTTAACAACGCAAAAGCGCAGAAGAAAATCGACCGGGCCCAGTGTATTACCATAAATTAATCGGAACGGGCAACGTCCGTCGGAAAATGATTATCGTAAATTGATTCCGCTGCCAGGGGCCAGCCGGGACCGGGCGCAAAAAACGTGGCCCGGCCCGCAATCTCCGGATACTACTGTGGTATCGAGAAAACGGCGTGTAATATTAAAATGTCCGGCGATAATCAAATTTTACGGCCCCGCGGTATGTAAACCTCGAAAATTACGCCGACCACTCGACGCACGGATACCCTTCCGCCAAACTCTCTCCTTATTTTTCCCTTTTCTCCGGTATTTTTTCTCCCCCCGCCCTCTTTCACTCTTCGCTCTCCTTGTTCCCTTTTACCCGAGCGAAGGGAAATTTCGCGAAACTCTCGACGATCCGCGGCTCTCGTCGCGTCGCGTCGCGTTTCCCCGTAGACGATATCCGAGATCGTGACGATCTACCACCGGTAGCCCCACGCCGCGAGAAATCGATCTCCTCGCCACCTGTTCCTTTCGCCGCGTCCGCCGCCTACAATCAAGCCGCGGCCCGACGAAACGATTATGCAGATTATGGCCGGTCACCGGTGACCGGTCATGCGTCGGCTGTACGCGCCCGGTGACACCGCAATTTGCATCCTTAAAATCGTGTAATCGTCCCATTCGAGCAGCTTTCAACGATCGCGCCGCTCTTTGTATAATTCCTCTCTCTCTCTCTCTCTCTCCCTCCACGTTCCCCGTCGTATCTTTGTTCCCGTAATCGTTCCGGCGGATCGCACGTTTCGCGACGTTTCCCCGGGGACGCTGAACGAACCGCGAAGGGCGCACGCCGGGTGCTACTGGGTGGTCGGCATAAATTCTCTTTTCCCACCCGCGAATTATGCTAATACAGGGAATTACGAAGTGTATAATTGATATTTATAACCGGCGACCGCCGTCGGCGTCCGGCGCAGAGGCGGCGTCGCGAGATACGAACAGAGAGAGAGAGAGAGAGAGGGGGGGGGGGAGGGAGAGAGGGAGAGAGGGAGAGAGGGAGAGAGGGAGGAGAGAACGTCATCTTAAGGGTGGGTCGTCTGTTGCTGTAATTGCGATGCCAGGAATTCTTCGACCGACCGCTTTTATAGGCTCGCGCTGGTATTAGATCCACGAGGATCTTCGCAGGCCCCATCGCGGTGGCGTACACGTTTTTAATTGCGTTTATCTGCGCCCGCACATGCTTTCGACTGCTGTGGGCTTTCCGGGGAATCGCTGGATGACGAACGACGAGCGATTAAGCCGGAATTCTTAGAATATCTACGGATTGGGCCGAGCGGTTTTTATTGGCACGTTTTGGGGCTCGGCAGAGTTTATGTGCGCGTCACTTTCCTTGAATTATACCAACGAATCTTGCCTTGCGGATGGGATTGAGGAGTATTTAAGAATTGTACGATACATCGTCCTCGCGTCTTGAGTCGAAATCATAATTTCGTTCGGCGACTCGCGCCGCGTGTGCAATGAGGCCTACAATAATCGAGCGTACGCGATGGAACTTATTAAAATATCCGAGAGCCGTTGGCGATGTCTGATCTGATTAACGAGAACAGCCGGAAAACTGATAAACATTAGGATTGCAAAAACGGACACGCGGAAAACGCTTTTAAACCGACGAACGACAAAGTTGCGCCGGCGCAGTGTCCATTCAGCGCAAATGAACCCGCGGTCGAGCGATACGTACAACGATGTGAGAGGTAAAAGTATTTTTTACGAGCCATAAAAGGCCGAAAATTCAACGGCGTTTCACAGAAGAAAGTAAAGCCTGACCGATTCCGTCGGCACACTTTTCATTCTTTCATCGGGGGATGACCGACGACAAAAGACTTCTCAGCTCGACGCAAGCGCGTCGGTCGTCGGCGCGATCCTGGACCCGCGGGGTTAGTAAGGTCGTCGAGTGTGGGAACCAAGGGGGCACGATGACGACGATGACGCCACCGCCTGACGTCATCCCGAGAACCGGAGGAAAGAAACCGCGAGAAGGAGCTCGTAAATCGGAATGCCGGCATCTGAGTCAGCCAGGTTCCGGTACACGGCAATGAGTCGTTCCGTTCATACTCGAGCTCCCTCCCAATTAGAGCGGGCTGAAAATAAACACGAGTCGTTCGCTTTTAATTGCCACGCTAGACGTTGCCCCCGCCATGACGCGGTCCACGTTCGTTGGCGACAGGCTGGTTTAATTATGTTTCCTTCGGCCACGTTTCCCCCTCCTCTCTCTTTCTCTATCGGCCTTTTAAATTGTACGTCCATTTGTCGGTGTGACCGGGAATTCGAGGGAACTGTGGGGAAAAAAACGGGGTATCAATCTTGCGACACGGCTAATTACGCCCGATCTTATTAGCTTTGGGAACTATGACATATGTATTTATAAGGTTCGTGTGTTTCGGGAAGAAAGTTCTTGGGTGGTTTTCCTCGTACTTACTTTTTTTGGGGTTTGGAGGAGAGAACCTCTGAATCGTTCGTTAGTTTCGTGTAATTTCGAGGTATCGCCGAGGGCTGGGAGAAGTTTCACGAGGGGTGGAACGTTTGCTGGAAGTGGATTTGGTTTAAGGTTTTATTCGAATACGTTCGAAGGGTACCTTGGGTTTATTGGGGAATCGCGGTTCCATTTTAATCCGGATATCGAAGACTTCCCGGCCGGAATGCTCGATCGATAGGTTGAATTCGACTTCGAGCACACTCGATTGCGTCTTGCTGTAAAGTTAATCCAGAATATTCTATATCGCAGTCGATATCTAGGGGTCTTGAAACTCCGGTTTCTATAGTCTAGGTGTGCAGGATAATTTGCGTTACGTGTGTCCGTGGTGTAATTCATTTGGTATTTTATAAGGGTGTAGAATTTGTGTAATTATTGGGGCAATGGAGATTAAATGAATGGTACCTGAATAGATACTTGTAAAAGTATCTTTAGAGAAACCGATGGGAAACTGAGTTTTTATTATATTCGATTCGTCGAATTGTTATTTACGCTGAACGATTCAGTCGCAATTGATGTACGTGCTTCAATTTTGAACGAATGACACTTTTTATTTTTAATCATCCTAACGTGGTACAGCCTTCAATTACGAGGAATAAAACGTTCGAAGCAGCGTGCATATTGGTCGCGCGAGTGTTCAGAGAACAGACGTAGACACGTACGAACCCAGATATAATTTAATATTCTCTTTTCTGAAAATGACAGCCGTGACAACGGGTCGCGCGTGGAATCATGACGCAGAAACAATTCCCTTCTCGAAATAGGACAGCCCGGCGCACTACGGTTGCCATAATATCTGACATTTTAGCCTCATAATAGTGCTATTCTCCCAGCATCCACTTGTAATCTATTAATACTTCAGTGAAGCGTTCATCCCTCGGCACAATCGGGAATTATTTGAATAGGGAAACTCGACGGGGCTCGTTTGAACGAATCTTTCGACCAAAGGAGAAAGGAAAAAAACTGGCTCGTTCCAACAGAAATTCAATTCAGCGTGAAAAAACTAGCTCCGAATTCTGTTTTACATTCTCACTGATATCGTTTCGTTCGCGTTTCAAAAGAAAGGAGCAAGGCGACGATTCTCCACCGCGGCTCTCGCGGCGGTGGAGAAAAGGTGACCGATGAAGAAACGGGGATCGCGAGGCTGCGCTTCGACGGGACGGGAGGCGGAAAAGTAAGATTCGCGAGAAGTTCCGCCTGACGAAGAGGATAGATGTAAATGAGAAAGGGGGACGGACAGAGGGACGCACGAACGCCTATACACTGTCGCGAGCTCGTATTAACTTTAACGAGTGACGGCCCACGCGACGGTTCGACGGGTCGAGGGTCAACCAGACGTGAGAATCTCCGTGGATTCTTCATTTCCGTGGCCTTCGCGGCGCCGACACCGCTGTGAAAGCGTAGAATTCACGCGTCCGCAGTGATATCACTCGACCCGTCCCTCGTTTAGAAATTGAAATGGGAATTGAAGCCGCGATGTCTATTATTTCGCGCGTGCGGCGTGGGCGGACCGATTCAATGCGCGAAGATCGATGGGAAAGTTTATCGCGACGCCGCGCTGTTTCGTACGGGGAAATTCTTCCGCCACGCTGGCTTTTATCGACTTCTCTTGACCCCGTTTCGATAAAGGGATACGTACTTGGTTGAATTATGAGCTTCGGAATTGTCTTAGTCGGTTTAGCATTCGGGCGGTGATTTGTTTTTTGCAAATCTGTTCCTTCAATTACGTTTGGCGAAGGAGGAATTCGAAACTGCAGCTGCTCGTGAAGGTAGATATTCGGAAATGTAAAATATTTTTGCGAGAGCATTTACTTTTCACTGGGACATAAGTTTGAGCGAAGATTACTGACTAATTGAAAGAGCAATTGCATATTCGATTCTTATTCGTTGAACAAAATATGCTGCAGTTTAATCGAATTTTGTTGCGGTTCGGTCTAATGAAATGATTAGTTAAATTCAGTTAAATTGTTCCTCTCTTGCTTCCACTTTTTATCGCCCGCGACCTTATTAGTTCGCCTACATTTGATGCAATTTAAATGATGAATCGGTTTTTATGGAAGGTACGTAGAACCGTGGGGCCATCTAACAACCCCTTGCCCCGTGCATAATAAATTTAATGCTCGCGTAAAAATTGCGAAGAATTTTCACAGCGGACCCACGAACGCCGAATTCCTGCGCTCAGTACGAAAAAGTTAAACGGAGTATAATATATCGATGATTTAAGATAACTTTTCAACCGGCCGTGACGATCAATAATTACCCTCCCAACTCTGGATCATTAAAAAAGGAACTCAACCCAGAAATTCCGAATATTTCACGAGGAATCTTCACGCAGAACACTGTCCTAGATGCCTCGCGTTCGTTCGGCATTCCACCGTACCCGGTACACCCTGCCGGCTCATTAAAGAATCACCATCAAGTATCCCCGCGCTACTATTACCCGAACGCAAAAACAGCCCCGACATCCCGTGCAAACGAAATTCCACGCTACCGAAATCGCTTCCAATTTAACGTTAACGATCAGTTCAGTGATAAAACGTCGAAAATAAAACGGCAAAAGGAGGAAAAGAAAGAGAACGAAAATGAAATGAAGTCGCACGGTACGCTCGCGATATCCTTCGGGTTCAAGGCAGGGTCAAGCATGCTCGTTAGACATCCGATTCGGTGCTCCGCGCACGGCGGCAGATATTCCGCGCAGACTCATAATTACCCCGGCGCGGTCTTTTCAGAGGAAGAGGTCGGTGGTCCACGCCGCCAAGGAGCCGCTGATTGCAAAAGGTGTAGCTTGTTATCCGCGCTAACGAGCGCACACGTGCGCCAGTTTCGTTCGTTACCGTAAAAACGGATCGGAATCGGTGCCGCGTCGACGACGCGTCCCCCGTCCGTCGTGCGTCCGCGTCCACGACGTCCCACGGGGTCCGCGCGTATCGCGGTTACGTTCCACGGACGGAAGCATCTCTTAAAACGAAAACTTTTTTCGTACGTTCCGCTGCGAGCCCCGTCGTAACCGTCCGGTCGACGGTTCGATTTCCTTCCCTTTCCACTCTGCGCCCGCGTCGCGCAGCCGGCACCGCCGATGATTACGCATATAAAAATGTAATTTCTCACCAGCACGCCGGAGCAACGAGCGACGCGTGTGGTCTAGCGTGTGTGGCCGGGCCGAAATTTACGATTAAAAATCAACGACACCGGTGCGCCGGGGTCGTAAACCCCGATGGTAAGCACCGGCACTTCTCTTACAAAGCGATCGATTTGTCATTACGAAACGTTCACACAAAGCGGCCACTATTTGATACACGCGGGTCCACGCGTGTAGAGAACGTTAGAGCGGCCGGTTCCCTTATTTTCTCTCGCGTCCCGTTGATTTACGGGAGTCCGTGCCCGCAGGGCACCCGTTTAGCGAGATTGTGTAAGCCGCTTAATCATTCGGCCCGCTCGCCCTTTAACCGTTTCGCGGCTTCGACTTCCGCTGCGAGCGTCGCGAACGTAGAATCGATCACGGCGAGCTTAGAATCGCGCTGGCCATTTCGGTTTAACAGTTGCTGGCCGGGCAATTTGAACGTCTCGAAGCAACGCGGGGTCGCGAACGTGATCGGCCGGAGAAAGTTCACGGGGAATCGGAATATACGCGTTCCACCGAGTTCCTTAATGATTCCTCGTTATTGCCGTGTTATATATACATATTAATTGGGGAGAGAGTTAAGCTCGGGATAATTGAACGGAGAGAACCTGTTGCGACGAATGGATCCTGAGATTCTGAAATACGCACGAAACGTGATGCGCACTCGAGATGTTACGATGTTTCGCATGGCGAGTGTGTCGCGTTAATCGATGAAAGAAGCGTACAGCTTTTCAGAGGAAAAATTAGTCGTCGACGAAACTGCGTCCTCGGGCGGAGCACTCTTCCCGTTGAACGGTAGCTAGGAACGCGGCCGTGAAGCGTCGCGATTTGGAAAAATGATGTACCGTGACCCGGGTGGCAAAGCCGCTCGCCGATATTGCCAAAACTCCGAAAGGAACACGGCATTGAGGCATCGTACCGTGGAGACGTTAAATCTTCGTGGCCGCGACAATAAAACACGAGCTTGGAAGCGACGGCCATTCTAATTGATTATACCGTCCACTTCCGGGCACCGAAAGGTGCCTATCCTTCGATTCTACTGAGATACTGTTGTCGTTGCTGAACAAGCAGTTGGTCACGGATCTCGAGAACCGTTCCGAAAATTTGGACTTTTGGGTTAAAATACGGTAGTTGTTTTTTCTGCGCTCGCCGAGGGCTTTATTGTTAGTTCCGTGGGCCGGAAAATAAAGATTTATGTGTTTACCGGCTGCGGACACTCGTTTCTTTCGAGCTGGAATACGGTATTTGCGTTTTTTTCTTCTTCTTCTTCTTCCCCTCCTTCCTCCCGTGCCCCTGGTAAAAGGGGTAAGGCGTGGTAAAAATATAAAGTCAGCCGGCTTTTATGGCACGAGGAATTTTTAACCCTTACAAAATTCTGCCGGCGGAAGGGTTACGGCGGGCCGTGCTTCCGCGCCTGTGCGAGTCAAAATATTGCTTTATTGAGGTGCTACCCCTAATCCCGGTAAAGGGTTCCCCGAGCGAACGGGTTGACTATGAAAACTGTGAGCAAAAAAAACAAAAACACACACAAGAAAAGGGTAGAGAAAAAAAAAGTGGAAATACTTGTCCGTCCTGACTTCCACGTTTTGCAGCTGACTTTAGTGTTTTACTGGAATTCCATAAACGTTCCGAAAGGGTTACAGTTAGGTTCTAACCTTTGACGATCGACGCTCGATGCTGACCAGTTGTAAAATACTTCATCCCGTCCGCTTTCACTTCCTCCGGAATATTTTCCGTACCCCTTTTTTCTTTTCCTCTTTTTTTTTTTTCTTTTTAACGACGCACGTACCGTTGACTTTATTATTTTCGCCATCGGCGAAACACTGACCGCCTGGGTTTCCACCGTTTCCGCAGGAACCGGGGTGCACCGCTAGAGCTTACTGTTTCCAGATTTTTTTACGCAAAAAAAAAAAAATTTTTCGGCGAAAAAAAATTGACCTTTTAACTGTAAAGTTAACTGGATATCGCAGTTGACACATTTTTTCGTTGCACCGTCCGCCAAGAAACGGTACGCGCTTGGTCCTGATACCTACATTTCTTCAGGAAATTTTTTCTTCTAGAATCGTGCAAGGGCTATTGGCGAAAGGTTTCGGGTAGTTGCTGTTATTTTTGGCCGAAGAAGCGGGCGGTAAATCGTACAGACCGACCATGACGTTAAAGAAACCTTTAAAGAATCGTTTCTAAACATATTATCCATATTATTTATCTATACTTCACGTTACAGTTCGAAGCAGCCACGTTGTTGTCTACATAAAAAAAACATGCAACGAAAATCATTCTGTAGAACCGTTGCAATAGACTTTAATCGAAAAATGTCGGTACACATACATTTCACGAGAAATCGAACGTACCCTTGTCAACCAATGAACGAATTCAGACACCAAGATAAACCATATTTATTCGACAACTACAACACCTTTCCAGAAAGATCCGCAAACATTTCCAATCGAATCCACGCGATTACCTAATCAAGGGGCTGAACCAACGCTCATAACGTCGTCCAGCGCGACGATTCTTTTCAACGAACCCGCAGTAAAAAGGCAGCAAACGTCACGACGCGCAAAACGGAAAGATAACTGCACAAACTTTGGAGATGATTCAGGTTGCCAGGACTGAAGTTTCCCGGGGCGAAACCGAGGGAGCAGTTGAACGAATTGTGGTCTCGCTACGGGCGGAACGGGCCCCGAAAACCATTGAAAAGCGAGTCGAGAAAGAGAGAGCGAGAGAGCGGTCGAATTGCGAGTAAGTCGACCGTTTCTGGTGGTCGTGATGCTTTCTCGGGGCACTTCGACGACAGGCCAAGCATAATTATAGCAGGGTCGGGCAACGAGGTGTACACCTCGTCTAAAGTGTAACACCGTCGCGGGCACCGAATACAAACGGGCCGTGGCCGTTCGTATCGTAAATTAGAAAATACGGCCGCCGTTCGTCGGCCGACAAAGAGCAACGATTTAAACTGTAACAGCAAGGAGAAACAGATCCCACGTCCTGTGTTACGGTTCGTCGTAATAAATTATTTTTCGCCTCGTCGCATCCGGCAAAGTCGGTCGGCCCTTGAACGCGGTGGAACACGAGGCCTCACGGCGGAGGGGCGGCTGTAAAATTCGAGGGCCCGTTTTCCGTAACTGTACCGAGAAACGGGTTAAAAGGCGCACTAAACCAATTTCCGGGGAAATTTACAACTGGAGCACCGGTAACGCGGAGCACCGTTTGCGCAAGCTCGGTAAAAACGACCGCAGGTCACTTCGGCACGGACGCACGCAGATCCGTTTCGATTTTTCCACCAGCTACGTTCGAACTTCTCCTCGTTGAACACCGTTCAACCCTTTGCGCGCGCGACGTGAAGGTGAAAATTAATTTCGAAGCTATCGATTATACAAAAAGATCGATGCTGCGTTGAACGCAAGACTGGAGAGACGTCTGGCTAAATTATTCTGAATTAACCCTTTAAAAATGGTGTCACTGTTATGCAGTGGAAGGGTTGGCCACGGTTTTAGAAAATCCCTCGGACGTTTTTCACCTGAAATCTATTGCGTGGACCTACATCGGTTAAGACAGCTCCCTGAACGAAAATGTCCCTTTTAGGGGAGGTCTGAACTCTTTCGCAATCTCCGTAAGTGCGACAGTAGCCCCTTCCTTGTTTAACCGAGAAATTCGTTGTGACGTCTAACTGGAGCAGGTACTGGCCTACCCTTCGCCCGGAATAAAAGTTCAATCAGTTCCGGACTTTCGTAGGAAACTACGGGTTAGGACCCAGAGGAAGGGGGTGCCTAAACGGATAGAAGTTGTGTAAATGGGCTATATCCTCGGGGGAAAAGGATTTCAACCTTGGCCGTTCGTCGCAGGAGTTTATTATTTTATGCAACTGGAGCACGCCTCGGCATTATATTGAGGAAAACCGTCTTTACGACGTAATTGTAGGTTAGGGTTAAAAATCTTCACCCTTTTCCGTGAAATACGAGAGGAGGCACGAGTTTATGGACGACCAATGTTATTCAAAGCGCACCGAGCGCTGCTCCAGTTGTAAATAACGCTTCTGGGTAAGGGTTGATTTTTGCGACAATTTCCTGGAAAGAGTGATGCACTCCACGTTGCCCAACAATCCCTCGAACCAATTGCCCGTAAATATCGAGCATTGTTCACGGGGGGTTACCTCTTTCTGGGGCAATTTACCCCAGGGCCGTGGCGGAAATGTGATCGCGTCAACAGGACATTGTACTGCGCTTTAATTTTCTCTGAGATGCCGACTCAAGACCGACGAACGTTTTCACATTCCTTTCGTTAACTCGGGTACGGTGAGATTTTTATCTTACGCTTCATTCTCGCGTAACTCCGTAAAATAGTTTAAGTTCCTCGTTTTTTACTTCGTTGATATATTAAATTGCGCGAATGCAGCGCGAGCTTGCTACAGCTGAACATTCTTCGCTGATTCTTTTTTAAGTTTGGCTCGAAGCGAAAATTTACGAGGCTAAGAGTGTCAAAATTAATCGACTTGATTGGCATAAAAATGTCTGCAACGTCGGTAGTTTTTTTTTTTTTGCCACGCTTCTGCTATTTCAAGGAAATCACGTTTCCAACGAAACGCAACAGTTCCACGACAAACGGTCCGTCGATGTACAGCTCGATTTTACTAACTAAGTGTCCCATTGCTGAAACAGCCAGCAGGCAGAATATTTACTACAAAAAAGCTCTCCCCCTACCACCATTCACCAATTAGGTTCTTTTCACGGAAACCTCTAAAACAACCTAGAAATTTATCGTCGTGACAGTTCCGTATTCAATGAAAAATCATTCCAGCGGAGCATTTTACAATCCTCCTTCCACCGTCTAGTCTCTATTCGCATTACATCGGTTCAATAAACTATCTCGAATTACACACGTATAAAACTTTATTGCCCCGACTGTCGGCCAATATAAATACGAACGATCTGAAACGCCACGATTTCCTACGTCATGCATACCTGACCGTTCGTGCACGGGAAACCTGTGGCTCCGGCCGGATCCATGGAGGTCAACAGAGGGGTCCCCCGTGCTCGACCTGCCCGAGGGTGCCCCTCCATTAAACCAATAATGACGCCGCCCCGATACAAATACAGGCAAATGTAATTCAGACCGGACCGTCCTCGAGTTTGTTTCGACCCACGGGGTTTTATGGTAAAAATGCCTTCGTTTCTGGAACAGATTTTTACGATTTTTGCAGGCGACAGTTTACGAGAGGAACGAGGCCATAACGTTTTTGTAGGTCGACGAATTTTTCTGCCCGGAGACGAGCCGAAAGGTCACACGGCTTTTCATTGCCGGACGGTGTTCCGGACACATTATTTTTCGGCACATTTTGCCTTTTTCGGTACAGTTTTCCGCGTTATTACGGTCACCCAAATAAAACACAAACGTACAGGGGCGCGGCACTAGGCTCGTGCTATTTTTAAATGAAACAAGCTCGTAATGTTTTATATTGGCCCGTGGGATCGGGGCCGAGGGGAAACGTTTGTTGCTCTTGTGCACGCCGGAACGTCGTGGAAACTTTTCCCCACGGCCAATTTACTGTTGCGCATAATAAGCGTTGGTTCTTTAGCTCGGGGATAGGCCACCAGGTCTCCGGCTGTGTTGTAAAATTTGTTTTAACCGAAGCACAAAAAGGTGGCCAACGAGAGACGCGTGAGCGTAACAGGACACTCTAGTTTTTACTATTATTAGAGCAATTTTTTTTCTTCTTCCTCCCTTCCGAAGAGAGCGGAGCGTGCCGCGGCACGCGTCGTTTTTCGTGCTCCTCTTTTCGATTTATTGGGACGGCGCCACGCTGAGCGCGCCTCTGTTTAGCTTTTACTGTTTTTCTTTTCTTTCCTTTCTCTCTTTCTTTTTTTCCTTTCCCTCTTTCTCCTTTCCCTTTTTGTCTCGTCGTCGTTGCTCGCATCCTCGAGGCACGGCTTAATAGCGAAAGGGGGGAAGAGTCGTCGCTCGAAACGGTTATAATGAGACGGTGTCACGAACCCTTCCGGAGAATATCTCGTGGCGAGAGGGGTATTTGATGGAAACGCTCGAAATTGGTTATCGCGTTTCTTCCTGAGGGAACGTGCACGCGTTCGAGCTCTTTCCGCGCGATAAGCCGCGTGAACGAATATTCTATAGGGGGTGGAAACGGGGTGGATGGTTTCGAGATTTCCTTGCAGCGATCCAAAAATGTTGGGAGGTTTTCATGCGGTTTGGAATGGAAAATGAGGGAATTAATATTCGGGCAAATTTAAATGTTTTTTCATATTTTATTGAGTGTGCCGTTTTATGATATTTATCATTCCTGGACGGATCTGATATTTTGAAGTACGTATTATGATTTTCTGGTTTAAAAAATGGACTTCTTAAGAGAGGAATGGGAGCAATGAAAATAACCGAAGCGTTATAGAAATTTTATACAGCAGTAGAAAAATGTAAAAGTTGAAGAGACGCGCGGAATCTTCCAACGTTGTTTTACATAATTGCGTTTGACATAATTCACTGGCGCAAATGAGCTTGTTCGAGGTGGATTAGAGGAGAGAATTCCTTTCGGTGGAAAGAAAGTCCCCGCAATAAAATTCCTTACCCGATTAATTAGTCCGGTCTCCTTTCTTAATGCCTTTGTTGTTTACGCGCAGAATTTCACCAGTGCTGAAGGAGAGAACTGTAATTAGTTCAGATGAACTGTAATTTCTTGTCGTGGCAGGTGACGCGAGCCTGTTATTACCATGACAATGGTCGGTCATTATACTCATTGTGCGAGAAATTCGACCGACTTAATTAAACGTTTAATTAAAAACTAACGTCGTCGATATCTGTAAAAGTGCGAGCGCGAGGCACATTGTGTTCTTCGCGTTAACATTGCGAATCAGTCTTACGACAGATTACGGTTAATAAGTAACTGAATCCATTCTTCGTCAACAGGAGCAATTGAAACTTTTCAGCCTTAACCGGTGAACTTAACCCAGTGTAAATACATAAAATCATCTGAAGCATTGATCACTACAAATTGGAAGATAGTAAAAGGTTCACTGCATTCTCTGTAATAAACTAACAGTTGCAGTTATGAGATAACAATTTTCCTTCATTATTCAACTCTCTTGTCAATTATTTTACATTCCATACGCACTTAAATATTGAAAGAAATCCTTTATTTTCCAATATCGGAGCGATATCAATTTTACGAAGTATCGAACGAATGACGTCGTAATTGTACGGAATTTCGTTTCAATTTTTCGAAAGGCACGCCGAAAAATCTGCACAAAAACGAACATCCGGCGCAAAAGTAACGAACGGCGAAAAGCAGCCGGTGGCTTTTGCAGCGGCTTTCCAACTGCGAAGAATTCACGGCGGAGCACCGGGTGGCACAATCCTTGCTCGTCGGACCGCGAATTTTCATCGGGAACATCTCTCTGTTATCTTTTGTATCTCTGAAATTAGCGAATCGTCGAACGAGAAGCAGTCAGCGGCTGGCCGCGTTTCCTAGTCCCGTGCAGATCAACGGTTCACCCGTTCCTATCATCATCGACTCGCCATCGCAATCATGCCTCACCCCGGGGTGGATACACCGGGATAAAAATCGCTCGGATGTGTTCGTGTCTTCATCGATCCTGTAATCCGTTTCTCGACTCGAAACGTTCTCGTGACGCACGCACACGACCAGTCGTAAGCTGTTTCTCGGTCACGAGGGTTTCACGTCTTTTTTACCTGTCGATTATATTTATTACACGTAATTGCCCGCTACGCGTACTCTTATTCCTCACAAATTACCCGAGGCCTGCGAGCGGTCGTGTGATTGATAAAATGAACGCCAGAGGGACGGGTTGTCGTTCTTTTTGCGTTGCAAACATTTTCTCCTTTGTTTCTATCCGTTTAATGCAAAGGAATAATAAAATTACGCGTCTGTGATTGAGCGTTTAAACATTTACTGAATGTTCTGCTGTACTTTTGCCGTATATTTTCGTTATATCTGCCTTACAGTTATTTTTCTTTTTTGTGCCCCGTTCCGTCTTCGTGGATTCGTTCGTTTTACATGAAAGTTGCAGCTTTAATGCAGTTACAGCCGTTAGCAATATTAATCAAAGTTTACAGGACCTGGTAATAATAAATGTATGCAGCGGTTGTTTAACGAATTGGACCGAACGGGTATACCTTTCAAGGCTGCTGTTATTAATTTCTCATTCCCCGTATTTAAAAACTTTCTATCCCGCTACAGTGAGCATAACAGGGTAGAGAACGCAGTCTGCAGGTAGTCCTGTGCAACTTTTGAAAGTATCAGAAAACTCCGCTCGGAAGAACGGTTATTAAAACCTAGAGATTGATGGAGGCAAGAATATTGAGTTCATAAATTGACGAACCGTAATTACCTTATATGTATACACAGAACATGGAAATTCTACTTCGTTGCTGTTCCACTACCCTCCTCTATAAACTCTCATGGCCCGACTTAAACATTCGCTCCGAAAAAGAGAGAGAAAAAAAAAGAACAACAAACCGACAGAAAAGAACACTTGTCCCGAACGGAGCAGAGAATTTGTCGCTTTCTAAGCGTCCACGCATCGCCGACAAAAACCCAGACTAAACAGGAGGCCCTGCTGGTTTTCCTAAATATCATTAACACGCGTTCACCCTTTCGATGACAGAAGACCTTCTAAACTAAGACCGCGCCGCTCTTTGCTCCTTTTATGTGAAACAGATGTACCGAAAACGCGCCTCGACATTATGGAAACGCTTCTGGTGCGTGTTAACGTTGCCGGACGTCGCCGTACAGAAACGGGATCTGTCATAAGTTCGAGTTCACCGGTCTCGTGGCCTCCTGGTGAAATCTAATAGACGGTCCCAGCTTATTTATTGGGAACAGAGGAGCGCCAATTACTCGTTAAGGGCGTCTCGTTTCTCATTATTGTATCGTCGCGGATGTTCGCGCCTCGTACAGACGCTTCCGTTCTTCGAATTCGCCCTTTTCCGCTTTCCCCGTCCTGTAATTTACACGAAACACGTGTGACACGGTTGTAATCGCTTCGTTCAAAGGCTAATCGTGACAGGAAACGTGCCAGGAATCTCTTAGGAAAATATGAAAACGATTAATCCCCGTGCTTTCCTGTCCCAGTCGATGGCAACTGGTCTTAAACTCTTTCTTCAGAGTTTCGGTTGAAAGAAATGGGTGTCGTTTGAGGAATTTTAAACGCGTTCAAGAATATCTTTCAATACATTTCATAAAGGTCCCCCGGTTACACTCGATTGTCTTTACCAGCTTCTAATATTTATCTAATATTTATCTTTATATTATCACTATATGCTCTTCTATTTTATTTTCGATTTGCTGAAATTCTGTACGACTGGAATACTTTCGATTATTTATCTAAATCTTGCAGCGAGAAATCGACATTCAATTTCCCTTTCGCAATACAATTTGTGTAGTCTCTCTAAGTGTGAAGGACTTTCAGGGTAAAATTGATATTTTCGTTAACGCCCGACGAAATTAGGAACGTTTCACGCCGTACAATTCCAGGGTGTCCGTTCCCGTGACACCGCGCACGAAATCTAGAAGTCACAAAAAGCTTCCTCGCTGGTGATGTACAGCGTGAAAGAACGTGCGTTTGCCTGCAGACAGGCACTAAAAGGGCGGTGAACTTGAAAGAGGTTTTCCGTGAAAGGAGTGGTCCTGAACAGCTACCTTTTGTCGATTCTTTGTCGGCGGATCTTGAAGCCCACTACTGGTGGGCGTTGCGCACTTCACGATCCCCCTTTTACAATTCCAAGGCACTTGTAATTGAATCGATTCGATAATCATGAAATATTGCTCGCACATTTCAGCGGGCACCTTAATAATTCAATTAGTTTCCCAGTCATGCTCCGCATTGGCTGACTGTACAAATTTGTCGAACTTCAATAGGAGGATTTTCAAACCGCGGTGCATTTTTAATCAAATTTTTCAACCGAATTGCGCGTCGAAGGAACGTGTAACCAATTTTGAAACTACGACTACAGTGGTTTCGACGAGAAAGAAATGATATATTATTAGAGAGGATAATAAGGGAGATATTTTTCTATCTGGTAAACGTAAATACAAGAAAATATTTGCGCAGAGTTAATGTAAAATAAGTTTTACCTGCGCTGCAAGGCAAACCTTTCTATCAACGCCTAGCAGGAAAACCTAAACAAGAATTATATCAGCACAACTGTTCCGTAAAATATATGTCCAATCGTTTTCATCCCTTCGTCTCTCCTTTGAGAGACGATTTCACTGCGATTTCGCTGCGAAATGTCTCTTCCTCGAAACCTGTCTACTTCGCTCCCCGAGCACGCAAACGTTTCGTGCAAACGTTAAGGAACATTTCTGGCAGCCAGTGGTCGACACCTGGGACCGTGGCCAGCGCATTATGAAGCGTCTTCACTCCCACGACTTCGAGCAGGTTTTAACAACAATCGTTGAGTTCGATGGGCGGGGTCGGTGTTCGAACTGGCAGCGTCTCGGCGAAGTGTGCGAAAAGTTAATTGAAGCCGCCGCTTTTCCACGCTTCCCCCGATACAATGGCCGCATTGTCCGCGTGTCGTCGTGCTCGTAAGGGGTGTTTTATTATGGGGGCTGTAACGGGGATTCTCGGGGGGCCTGTGCGTGGCCGAGTCCTCGAGCGAGAATACTGCGGGAATATTCATGGACGCTGCATGAAATCGAGGGGCGTGCTACGAATAATTCAACTCTATACCGTGGAATAACTTTGGTAAACGGTGTTAAAACTCGTCAGCCGACGTATCGATTTTACGGGTCGCAACGCGATCGTGCCGTAAGACTCGATGCGTATGCCAGGGCGCGATTGCTTTTTTCCCAGCCGTGACGGAAAGACGTCACGCTGATCGTCTTTATTTGCCAGCCGGGATTCACGTTTTCTTTTCGCGGAGTAAATTATTGCGCAACGACGCGCGTGTCATGTCTCGGCAAGGATCTTTCAGGTGGATCGTTGACAAATTGCGGAGAGCTTCAATTTTTCAATGTAGAAATGTAAATAAGAATGAGCCAGCACGGGAAATTTTTAATTGCAACGCGAGGTGCAATCGTCAGATTCGTTTCATTGTTGTTTTTACAAAAGCTGGAGCGATTGATTGCTTGTTATTTACAGACTGGCATGTAGTAATCGGGCAGGTGGAGGGACTGCAACTGGATCGAACGAAAATTCGACGAATTTCGTGAACGAATTAAAGTTAACATTGCAGCTTGTTAGTTAAATTGAACAGGAGCTGCCGATTTCGTTCCGTTGAAAATTGTGCCTTTATTACCGGCGGTAGCAACGAATCGAGGCGGCGGAAACTTTCGTTGCTAATTAACTTTGCATCGGATCAGAACGGATTACCCTTGCTAAATCGGGGAACGAACATTTGTGCACAACAATTTTTACTTCCTCCCGTCCATAGTCCGCCACGATTCCTTAATCGAATGCATTCCGATGGAAACATTTTTCCGTTCCTCCATTCGTTATTAAATAATTTCGATCCTCGCTACCGTTAACTTAAATACCAAGGAGTACGATTCATTTAAATCTTGTCAGAAATCAAACTGCCCTTCGCCTCTCCCCAAAAAACCGACGAAATCGAAATCATCCGCCCGTCAACGAGCCACCGTCAAATTCACTAAAATGGAGAACCCAATCCATCCGACCTGTCCGCCTCGATCGCCATAAAATTTAACTCACCCATGCACGCGCTACCGCGATACAAGAACGCACGGTTCACGGTGTTCTGCGACAAGGGTGAACTGTTACTACGCGTTCGCGAGTCCGCGGGTCAAGCGAGTCAAATCGACGACGCGTCCCCCGGAGAAAAAGTTTCGTCCAGTTTTTCGCTATACCTACGGGCGAAAATTGCCTGCCCCCGGCAGGACAATTATTCCCCGGCTACTTAAGGTAGATCCCCTCGTGTTCAGCGAGTCGCGCGACCAGAGGGACTCATAGAAATACGTCGCCGCGACGAATCGTCGATTTCACGGAGACCGATGCGGCTTTTGCGGACTCCTCCGCCCACGAGGCCGCGTTCTGTCCTGCGTTTTACAATGTCCCTTCGTTAAGAAGGAGGCAGCTGCGGCCGTTGTGCTTCTTGAAAATAGCCGCAGCCTTGAGTTTCATTAAAATTTTCGACGGCCGCCCTCTTCCTCCACGAAGCCGTGCACGTTCCCTGCGACGACCGGACGGATTCGGAGCAATTTTTAACGAATCAGGGGTTAGGTATTACAAAAGGGGTAAGGGAAGAATGGTTACGGGGTTTGGGCGTTTACAAGCCCGGTTATGGTTCACCGTTTATTATTGCTCGGTGAGGTACACGGCGTTTTGGAAATTGATAGTTTCGTTTGCACCGATGAACACGGCTGTTCGTTTTACGTATATTAAATTCGTTACGTACAATTAAAGCTATTAGCTTTAATAATGAATGGAAAGTTGTTACTCCTGTTACGAATGGACGAATGTTATTTTTTTTTTTTTTTATTGGGCTTTATTGGGCTCGTTGTCGATTATTTTTGCTCATCGCGGTTTCAGAGTCGATATAAAATTTATTGGCCAAGGATTATTATTATCGTCGTCGCGTTAATTCTTGAGCGTACCGAACGGTGCAAGAACTGCGTACTAAACAGCCGAGGTATTTAATCGCAAGTGTGTTCCGCAGAACATTATTATACATTTATTTATTTCTTAATACAAATACAAATCACCGGCGGACAGTACACTGTTCAAAAACTACCCCATATATTGCCATTTAATATTCTACCATCGCCAAGTCGGAATGTACTCCAGATTATTGAAATCGAGATGAATCAATTAAACGATCAACACCGTGACGTATCGTATTTGACGCGGCCAATATCTCCGGAGACTGTTCGACGACGCGAGGAATCTCGCATTCTTTGACAACGATAAACCACAATAAATCTGAGGACGCGGAACAGTAGCGTGGAACGAGGGGAAACGATGGATTTTCACGGGAGTTTCCCTGAATGCCGGGCGGACACTCGCCGATTCGCAGATTTAAGAGGAGACCGGGTGACCGTTTCCATCGAACAATACTTTCGACCGCGTTCACATGTGCGGGGTGTAACGATCGTTACAAAGACTGGGAATTTCTAGTGGTAACCGTGAAAAATCGGGAGACCCGGACGGATCACGAGGAACGCCACATCTGGCAGGAACCGGAGTGGATTCACGAGCAACAATCCCGAAGTCTGAAAGGGCTTAAAACCAACTCTCCTCTCTTGGCCGTTGTTTGCTGTGGCGAAATCACCGTTTCCAAGGTGCGCGGAAATCGGTTGAATACCGATCGTAGATCCGTGACGGTCCCGGGCATCGTGGATCTCTTTCAAAGGCGACCGAATCTAATCAGCTCGCGCGTCATCTGCCGATCTTTGATGCTGCCTCGGTTTTCTTAGTCCGGGGACAAGATATACTGGTTGGCCCTGGTCCAAGGAAAAAAACTTCCGAGAAGTTGTAGACTGTACAGGGTGTTGGGAAGAAAAAAAGCCAGGGTATATACACATCTGGAAGGTAAATAAAAAAAATGTGTGTACAATATTATAAATAAATCTGTAGATTTTCGAAGAATGGAATATGAATTATAGAAGATATTAAAAGTAACACAGGCTGGGGCTTGTAGCATTTAAAATGCAGCAGTTTGCGTTCATTTTTCACGCGAGTATTCCTACTTTTGTTTAACCTGTATGCTTTCGAGTTTTAAATAACGTACTTCCATTCCCCGTTAACCAGACGAGTGTCAGCCAAGTCTCGAAATGGCATTACATTTAGTTTCATTTATTCCCCTCGAAATCGAGGCAACAAAATGGCTCGTTAAATCGCTCCACGGAATTCGTTTATTACTGCGCCGATTCTCGAAGCGTAAGAACGCGCAATAAACATTCGAACCTTCCTCCCAATATCGATTCTCCTTTAATCCGAAGTGCCAACAGAACGGCTGGCAAGGCCGTCCAAGCGAAAAGTATCCGCCAACTAGGGACAATAATTTCCCTCCTCGGGACGGGACGTAACAACGAAGCATCGCGCGAACGTAACGCGGCGAAAGGATTGCACGAACATCCTCGGCAGTCCTTGGGGCGAGATTAGAGACCCGGTATAAAATCGTTTGGCGTAGGAAAACGGCCGGGCAAAAAATCGATCTCTCGCCCGGGGGAACGATGTTACCCAAAAATAGTCCTCCTCTTAGCGACCTGATAATCGTTCGCGTAAATACAGAGACCGTGGACGGTTTACCGGTTTACGGCCCGGGGAAAAATTACTTTACAGCGAAACGACCGTAAAGCCGTCCAGAGGGAATTCGACGGTCGCTCTAGCAGCTACGACCACATTATTACGAATTGTTCGACGTCATTGGTCAGGGACAATCGGATGCCCTGCTAGTGACCGTATATCTTGCGCCGTAAACTTACGCAATTTTATTGCCACCTCTCACTTTTCCGACGAGATGAATCTACCGAGGGGTGGCCACGGGAAGGGGGGCGTAAAGAAGAGAGAAAAAAAAATATATATATATATACACATAATATCTTTACGAGGGTCCCGGGGACCTTCGTAACATTTTCGCGCAACCTGACCTTGCTGTATATCATTCGAACGAGAAGCCAGAGAACAGCTAGAGTGTATAAGTGTTTGACAGTTCGAAAGCGGGGGGGGAAGGAGGATTTCGTTGCGGTGAAAACGCAAGAACCATGGTTACGCTGTTTGCGGACCTCCTAACGTTTCTGGTCATATTTCTGGCCATAAATACACCAGACCGTGGCCAAAATATGACGGGACATGGCCCCCGCTTTTTTTTCTCCCCTCCTCCCGCTGCTCGTCATTCGGGGAAAAATCGAAATTGCCATTCGCTCCTGAGAAATTGCTGTCCTTGAGGAAATCATCTCCTGCGGGAGCCCGGGCTTCGTCACGCTGATTTCTCGGGCTGTCTTTAAGCGGCTCGCCCCTTCGGGAGAGCTTCCGAAAGTTTCCTGGGGAGATAAGGTAACGTGGGTTCGCTCGGTGCAAAATTTACCGTGAAAATGAAGATAGATTATGGGAAGCCCGGAAGCGTATTGTCTCAACTACTGATGGGTGTGCGGAGTAATTTTTCGCACCGACGCTTAGTTCCGCGGAAAACGAGATTTCGGGCGTGAAATAGGTTTCGGAATAAATATTTTCGTGCATCGACGGGCGTACAGCAGTACGGATATTTCGCGAGGAAGGAAATTTTAAATAATCAGCCCGGTATTCGTGTTGCGAGAAAATGCAGGCCGCTTCGTTTTCCATACGGATCAGCGCGTTAATTAAAAGTTCTCACGGACGGACGTTGGGTACAATGGCAGGTATTGTAAAAAAGTATGAACGGAGGACTCGTTATTTTCATTTGTAACGAACGAAGTTTAAATGCTGATACTCTTTAAATGAAAAAGAACGCGCGGCTATCTGAGAACTTTAACTTCGAAATCGCACGATTTCTTTCGCGCGTAAGAATTCGTATATAAATGTTAACAATATTTACAGTGTCGCTTCTTTTATGCGAGTTTTTCTTTTAATAAATAAAGAAGTACTACCGCTTCGCCTTGATTCGACGCGAATTACAAGTTCAGTATTGTATGTAACAACTCTGGGGATCGTACTTTACTCGAAGTATAAAACAGGCTGTAGAGTCGCGGATCCCGGAGCTTACAGTGACCAGAGTGCAATTGCCTCGTGGCGCCTGCATAAATTACCATGTGATTTACATCGCGGTACTTACAACCGAACGTGTATGTACGGGGTGGATCGAAAAGCGAACGTCAACTTCTTCGACGAACCTCGGAGTTTCTTGAATAGAACTCGGTCACTTGTTGATTTTCTGTAGATAGAGAAAAGGTGGTTGAGATCTTGCAAAATTTCTATTTCAGTATTCGATCTGTCTGCAAAAGGAGCTGTTTGAAATTCAACAAATTATAGCAACGTTTACGCGATCAACTTTTCTTTTGCTTGGCTTCTTTTGAGCAAAATTCGATTACTAAATATTTCACCTCGCAGTGCCGGCTATTTCGTTTAAAATAAATTAGTAGAAATTATCAACGACTTACCGCACACCTTGTATATGTCTATACATATAATACATCTCTATATTCAGAAGGCCGCAAGTATCGTTGAGTGACCATAACAGCCAATACGGGGCTCGCTTGAATCGACGTATTTCGCATCGCGCCACGGGATTAAATCGATCGTTTGAACGGTACGTGGGTGAATCAATAAAATCCATTTTTCTGTGTCCCCTACACGATTGAATCTTGCTGCGGTGTTTTATTGGTATTAATAAGTATCGCGAAAGCTGCTTATACGTCGTTGCAACAATCACCGTTCATTGCGTGCAAATTTACCATCGTCGGGTCGTAGCCATGGAAAAGTTTCCTGCTTCGACGGAAAGCAGTGAGAGGAAAAGAAACTATCGAAGAAAATATTCCACGAAATTTTCACCACGCACAGGAATGAATGCCAATGCATTATTTCTTTCTTAAACTCTAATACATCTCTGACACTAAATATTCGAAATATCTTCCACCGATTGTAAGCAACACGTTGAATTCACAGCAACAGCAATTTCCCTACAATACACAGAATTTGAGGATCAAAATTCCCCGGTCAATTAGCACAGAATAAATATTGAATGTATAATGCTCTCTTCCCCATCCTACTTTGCATTCGATACGCGAGCACTGTGGGCACCATAAACTTTCCACAATATATATATATACATCGCCTCGAGGAAGAATCAAAATTTCCGGAAGCCAACCCTTGTAATACCCCATATTCTTCGTAACCATCGTTGAAAGACTTTCCTCCATTTAACCCTTCAGTCCCGATCCAGGAGCGACCAGCAAACTTAACCACCCCCCCGCACTTCGGTCCCCTCAGAAACATGTCGTCGGGCCGAAGTTTTACCAGGAAGTTAGCGGTACGTTTCAGGACTCCCACAGGGTTAATCCGTTGACCGCGAAGCCTCACCGCAAACACCATAAATCAATGGACACCGCGTTTCTATCAGAGTCGAGGACTCTGCCCCCGTATCCCGTGAACGCAGCGCGTGGCCACCGCAGCAATAAATCTCGCTCGCGCGCGAATTCAATGCTTTCCACGGATCCATCCTGGCCGGCGTTATAATCTAGGTAGCCGGGATGGCAGCCGCCGAACAATGAAACGGCCACTAAATCCTTTAAAGATTCCATTATTCCATTTCGCACCGACGTTATAAATCGCTCGCTCGACCAACCCTTTCGCTACGTCTCGTCTCGTCTCATTTCGTTCCGTGCGATCCCACGGACGGGGTCGGGCCGATTGTAAATATTGTGGGATTAGAGGTAGCTATAAGGTGATTCCTTAACCCTTTGCCGAACAGATCTACGGTAGCCGGTCGATTGTTTTGAACCGTGGCCGGTTAGGAGTCGATTGTTCGTGGGACGCGCGACGACTGCGACGCCCCCCTTGTCGCCGTTCGTATGGCGAGCCAGGACGGTTCAACGACCCCATGGTGGAAACGTAATTGGATGTGCGGGTTGTTTTCGGGAAGTTCGATGGCAATTTGATGCCCGATGGGCGGGGACGGTTGTGCGAATGATACCGTTCGAGGTATCGGCCGGTCGTTCGTAAGTCGATTGCCCACCTCGCGTGTCCCGTCGTCCGTGCGAATTTCCCTTTTTCTAGCGGCGCGCAATTATTTACTGCCGTACCGTGTACCGTTCGTTCTAATTGGATTTGTTCGGTTTACACGCCGGTCAACGTACATACCTGCGTCCAGTTGACTAAACGGGAAACGCTCGCCACGAATCTCGCCGTTCGCTATTCGTCAACGTTTATCGATTGGGGCCGCGCGTTACGGATCGTCGATACACCGGTTCGTAATTAGCGCGCGACCCGATTACGGTGCTGCACCTGTCCGAGCTTCCGTCGAGACACGTTCGTGCATCCGATCCGCACGCCAGAACGAACGAGAGAAGCGTGGCGCGTTTCGAGCGGACAATCCGAAATCGCAACGGCGCTTCGGCGCCAGCGCCGGTCCACCTCGCCTCGAACGATCTGAAACTCCCTCGAGATTTCCTTCGCCACGCTCGTGTTTCTCGTTGCCGATTCCGCGGGCCTCTCCTTCGTTTCATTTTCTTTTCCACTCGTTTCATCCCCCCTCCCCCCCTCCCCCCCTCCCCTCCCCCCTCCCCGTCGCTCTTTTCGTTTCTTTATTTTTCACCGGTGGCCGGAGCAAAAGGCGAGCGTTCATTGTTCGGAGGCGAGCTTACCCGGCGGAAACAAATGACCGGGCGCATAAAGTCGGTAGCAAAAAGCATCGGGTTCCTTCGTTAAAACTAATATATGTCACCATTATTTTTAATAACGCAAAAAGGGCAAGAACCGTCCAGTGCCGCGTAATGGGGAACTTTCTGCGGGCTGTTTCCCTCCTCACCCTCATCGCTGGAACAGAGCTGTTCTTTTTCTTTCTTTCTTTCTTTCTTTTTTTTTATATATATATATATATATATATATATATATATATATATATATATATCTTCTTTTTCATTTGTCTTTTTTCATTCGTCGCCGGACGAAGGGAAACTAACGGGCAGATGTTCGCCGCGTACAGCTAATGAGCCTTGACAGACTCGTGGATTTCGTGAATCGAGTGGCGTTGTTTTACTTATCGCGCACCTTTTGCACATTGTTGCGGTAATTAATGGCCCCGCGGTCAAAGGACGCTAAGTAAGGTGTTCCTCGATCGCGAACGCGTAATTGACGTGCGCCTGGATGGATCGTCATTGCGTTACGCGGGGAATACTGATAATTGGTTATGACTGGAACCCCTTCTTAACTGCTTCCTGGGATGCTGGCGAATTTTTTTACGCTTTTTTCTGCGCATACGATTTTATCCGGCAAAAGCTCCGCGCGTTTTTAGCTTTATCTCTCCCGATATCTTCGATGGCGACAGAGACGCGAATGTGGCGTTTGCCAACCCCATCGCAATAGTTCTAAAAATATTCCCCGTCGTTTTAATAATCAATAAACAACTAGCACGAGTACGTTGCCGATAATATAAAGATTTCGAGACACTCGATAAGACAGAAATTAGATAAAAGAAACGTCAATGGAATCGAACAAACTATCTCACCGTGTAAAAAGGGTAATCGTCCCGTTGAAACAAGTTTACAAGTTAGCAAGTTACTTTTATTATTCCGCGGCGAGCTGTACCTGATTAACACGCTGATCGAAAATTCGGCTCGGCACGGTGCACGCGCATATGTATATGTTTCGTTACGCGACAGCCACCGCCCCACGGTGCGATCAATTTCTATCGCGTGGCACCATCGGTAATGGTTTTTTCCTCGCCGCTGTGCACCCGCGGAGAATTCCGCGGCTTTCACGGGGACGAGGTTCGCGTCTCTATTAAGGCGTGCGACGCGGAGCCGGCGCGTAACTCGGTTGTCGAGCTGAATCTGCTTAATGGCTTTCGTGCACCGACGATATTGCGTCGCTCAACTGCGACTGCACACGCAATTCCCCTGTCCCCACCTCCCCCGCCCCCCTTCGAAGATGCTCACCGCACGTAAGGTAGTCGAGAGAAATTCGAAGATACCCGGTGAAACGAGGGGAATCTTGAGCAGAGGTTGATATTTTCGCCGGTCGGTTTCACCGGCGCGATTAAATTTCTTCGTACGATCCGCCTGGAAACGAGGCTGTCGGCGACGGCAATTAGCTCGCGCGTTGTTTATCGCGTTCAATTTTGTCGTTTATTGACAGCGATTCGGCTGCCGGGAGTGGATTATCGTGTCGCTTCATTGAATTAACTGCGGGGGCTTGAAGAGTTTTCGGAATTTCGAACGGCGCGATCAATCGAACGGAACACTGAATAATATTGCCGGCGAGCAATTGGATTGTTGAGCGTGGTTCGTCGTATCTTTATTGCAGGGCGTGATTACGCGAGAGGGGAAGTAGATACGTAAAGGTAGAAACGTTTCTGTAATTGTTCGCCGTAATAGAAACGATCGAGGTGCGTAACAACAAATGAAAAAACGGCGAGACAATCGACGCACGATAACGACAGGTACACGGAAACCAGAGGAACATAAAACTGGCACCTCCGGAAACAGGATTCCATAAATTACGAAGTGGAAGAAGGTCCAAACGGTCCTTTGCCTCGTCGCCGTATCGGCCAAAAGCGAACGGTCCTAAAATCACGAAAGACGTCGTTCACTTTCACCCCTGTATTTCCTGGCCACCTCCAACGGGCCACCCCTTTTTAATCGTTCATCTAATCGTTCATCTGTTTACCATCCTTTCTCCTCTCGAAACAATTACAGATAAACATCGAAAGTCACGAAGTCAGGCGATCCCCGGTCGTCCCCCCCCGAGCCAAGCGGTTTCCATTCTTCCATATTCATGAGGCGCCGCGGTCTCGTCTCTATTGAACCGTTCGGTGCCACGCAACAAATCAATTTTCACCGCGGAATAGATAGCGTTCGCGTATCGAGCCCGCACGTCGCGCAAACGCGTGCCCGGCTACCTTCTTTCCCCGTTCATTTTTCCCCGCTTCCATTCGCCTCTGTCCGCTCCGTTCCGCGTCGAAGCGGAAAGGATCCGCGAGACGAAGCCCACGCTTGTGTCCCCTTTGTCAGCGACGACGTCGCAATTATTTCGCTGCCACCGTAGATGGTAACGCCGGCTATACCGGTCGCGTTTGAGTTAGGAGATGCTCCGGGTAGGCTGCCCTCGCGTGTCTGCCTCGTATATCTTATTTTCTTACGACGCGCTCCTTGGAACGTCCGCGTCCCGTTTCCACGGGAGTTTCCCCGGTTCCTGCGGGGGAAAAAAAGCCGCGATTAAATCGAAGGATCCCGTAGCCGTCGATGGAAATGAAATTGTTGCGAGGATTTACTGGCTGGAGGAATGCGAAGGGTGCACGGTGACGATCGATCCTTGAGCGGCGCGTTTAAAAAAAAAAAATTCTGACGGGACAGTCGGAAAATATTGAAACGTCGAACCGAGTTGACCGTAGGCAAACATCGCTTTCACAGCGATATCGAATAAATCCTTTCCGTTTCGTCGTTCCCGTTTCGTACGGAACGAAATATCGCACCGACGACTCCGCATAATGCCAATTGATGCCCCACGAACATAGAATAGAGCACGGGAAACGGAATATTTCACGTTTACGGGGCGCGATGCATAGTGCGTTTTAATCGTTGTTTATCGATCCAATAAATACAGGTTGGCCGTAGGTGCACGACGGGAATGGAAGGAGCTCTACGCGTGAACTTCGATCTGTGCCAGGTGCACACCACCGTCCGCGTGTATTATGGGGGCGTTGGACGTTCAACCGAGTTTTTGTAATACCCACCTCCCTGTGCCTCCCCCCTTATGCGGGCGTATTCACGTCAAGTAATTCATACAAATTGATAAACTCCCGTGGTACACGCGACCTCCTGGATAGGCTTAACAACCAGATTTGGAAAACAGTGCTGTCCGATCTCTTCATCAGGGCCAACCCTTTGAAATTATCGAACGTTCCCATCAAGTACTTCACTTCGCGTTGACTCTCGTTTCTCGCAGCATTTTCGCGGACCCTGCCCATTCTTGTATCAATTCTTTTTATTGGAGCGACAGGATATTTTCGTAAACCTTCGAACGATTTTTCTCGCGGCGTAGTAAATCGAAAAGATTTGTTCAAAATCGAATAGCGTATCTGTAATAAATCTGTACGCAAAAAGAATAGAACGGTACAACAATTAAATAACAGTACTACAATCTTCCTGAAAAATTTAACGAAACGAAATTCGCTATTTCCATCCGCACGATTAATCATCCTTCTGCGTCCGCCTCTCCCCATCCAAGCACGAAAAGACATTTCAAATAATCGCGTTCCAAATATCATCCCCGGTGCTCCGAATCCGGCAGCCTCGACTTTCGCCCCGCTCGAAATAAAAGCTTAACGCCTCTCCGCCAACGAGTCGCCCATCGGTTCCATCGGGGCGATTTCCCGCTGCGGCCGCATTATCCTCGAAAATTGCATCGTCCTCCGCGGATCCGTCGACGGCACACGTGGCAATTTCCAAGACGTTTCACCAACGGCGCGCCTTTGTCGGCCCTCCCATCCGGCGGTGCAATTTTCCCGACAGATACGCAATGGGATCCCGGGCGTGAAACAGAATGGCACGAGGCGCTCCCGTGAACGCAAGTAACGCAGAGCAGCGGGGAAAGATCGGAGGCGCACCCGACGTGTCCCTTTTTGCCCGGCGCGAAACGCTGCTCGCGTAATTAACGGGACGGAAAAATCTTTGCGCGCCATATGCCGCGCGTGAAGGGTTAACCGCGAGGCGGATAGATCGGCGTACGCGCTCGTCTCACGGCATCGCGGTACATTAACCCTCGCGCTATCACGCGGCAACAGCTGCTACGCGCAGCTTGCTATCATTGCATCTGGTTGATCCGTAACCCTGGCGCTGGTTCTCGCCGGAGAAATCCTCCCTCGTTTGTTGCTCGTTGTCGTAGGGAAGTGTCGGGGAACGGGCCAGCCTGGCGGCGAATTGTCGACATTTTTGCACGGGCGTTCCCGACGATGGAAACACCTGGAATTTACATATGCAGGCGGATAGGAATCTTGTCCACGAGGAAGGAGAGCGATATGGGCAAAAATGTTCGCGGAAATTTCGTACGTTGTAAATGAGGAACGCGATGCAATTTGTCAGTGACATCTCGATAATTCTCACGAGAATCTCGATCGTTCTTGTACGAGGACCAATATGTCATAATATATATAATATATATAATAATACGAGGATCGACCTAAACTGTTTTGAAGTCGAGACGTATACGAAAAGTGTGTTCAGGCTACATCGCGAGTACGAAAGCATGTCTTTTAACCAAGTGTCCAGATGGTGTCAATGGTCAGACGAACACGAAGAAGGAATTTACCGAGTGTACCATGAACCTCCAACAACGATTAATTTTCTCCTAAACTACCATTGCACCACCTTGGGCGTCCGTCGTCTGCCGTTTCGCCGGCGGCATACGATCAGCCTCCCACCGCGTGCATTATTTCAATCTCTATTCGAGCAACAATGACGCCGTCCACCTGTTCGCCTATTCCGCTAACGGGCGTCGACGGGACCCCGAGGAAGAAATCTGAGGGCAAACAATGAGCTCGTACACGCGTTGCTCACCGCTGCGGACAGTATCGTCCGTTCGGAGGCTCATAGACAACCGTGACTCGTGATCGTGAAGGAACGAAACACCTAAATCACACCCGACGTCAACGATCGCAACAATGGACGTCACGCGCATCCATCTTATTAACGGATGTTAATCATGTCTTCAGCAACGCGTCGTTCGAGGCATTACCTTCGCGACCACCACGATCGCGCATTGTTCGTGCGGGTTCAACCGAACGGAGCGCAACCCACCCCCTTTGGTTCCCCTTGTAATAAGATACTCGCCATCTTCGTATGTAAATGCTGGCCATTCATTACGTTCCGGGCTGAATGATTGGGCCCTTTGTGGGAATCCTTTCACGACAAAGGCCGTATCATCGCTTAGGGAGGCCGCGGACAACCGGGTCCGGAATAATATTTGCGCGGCCTTACCGGAATCGGGGCCGGTTCGAGGAAGGAGCCGCGGTTGGGCCGCGATTTTATTCGAACGGGGCTCGGTTTCGCGAGACGGACTTCCGGTGTCGCCGTGGCGTTTGTTCCTTTACCGGGAATCGGGAAAAATGGAGCAGTTTTCGAGAATTTGCGGGCCCACGCTTTGTCGGGGGTGGTTTCAAAAGGCCGTTGGATGGATTTTTTACGCGTATCGTACCGCGGTACACGCGTGGAGCTTGTGGGAAAATGAATCGAGGGGCTGTTAATATTTTTGCCGCTGGTGAGAGAAGCAACGGTGGGAATTGCTCTTGAATATTGTTCTGCGATGTCATTTCAGATTTTGTAGATGTGAGGAGGAAATTTGTGGTCAAAGAGCGTTGGTAAGCTGAATTGTCTCGAAATATTGTTTTAGAAATTTGAACAATTTTCTTCGGTGTATCGTTGAAACTTTTATCGCCGCCGCTGTATAACGTGCAACGCTTGAGAAGGACGAATTTTTTTCTGGAAAAGGTTTCCTCACGGACGGTCAAATTTAGCCGTACAGCGTCTTAACAGCTTAACTTAGCGGTTTAAGCCCCGCTGAGCGATAGCATTAATATTAATAGACTTTCGACCGGGTTGTCGACAGATAAGAGGACAAGTTTTGCTTTTAGAGCCGTGATTGACGCGTGGCCTGAATCGCTCGATGTACATTAAGAGAAAAGGATATGAATTTGATCATTCGTGACTTTACTTTTCTTCTTTTCTACCGAATGAACCAACTTCAACAGCAGGCATACGGTGGCCCAGGAGAAGGGATAGTTTGTTAAACTTTCATCTCGGGACGAACAGAATATTTGTGCCTAAATAATTTTATCGTTCCACGCGAGTGCAGTACGAAAGGAGCACGAACGAAAAAAGAATTCATGAACGCAAACTTTCCACCTCTTTATTTAGGACCTTCGCACCCTTTCGATTTGACGAAACCAACAAATTTAATTTTTCGTTAAAATCCGCGAAAGCCGCCGTCTGAAAAAAATAATGTACTCGCCTGAGAATTCTACGTCTGAAAAGCTTTCGGATAAGAAATTCCTTCGCCCCGAAAAGTGGTCTCGTTAAACTTCCACCGCATCCCTAAAAAAAAAAACAAATTCCTCGAGAATCCTGACGACAATCGTAATCAGGATCACAGTTTTCACACCGAGTAGTCCACTCCAACGGCAAAGTGGACCTTTCAAGAGCATCTGACCGTTGTTTCTCGTCCATCAAAGCAGCAAACGAGTTTAGACTCGCTTCGAGGAATTTGTTCGGGACACGCGAGCACGTTTTGTCTTCGGGGCGTCGTTCGCGCTCAGATCTTTCGGTGCCCGATGCCTGGTACACATATACACGTGCATGCAGGTATTCACGAGGCTCGTGCACCCACGTTCCTTCGTCCGGGAGATGCGAATGCTTCTAGAAGACGTTTTATGTTTTATGCGAGTTGTGCAGCTGCCCGTTACCGACACCCCCGCAACTCAATATTCAAATTAGTGGCCTGGACTCGACTCTCGCCCCCTTTCTGCCTTGCTGCGTAATGAGAAAAAAATCGTGGGCCCGCGAAGTATTATCATAATGATGTGGGATCGTAGGAGGAAAGGAACAGGGGGGGGGGAGAGATGTGACGTTTCCACTATAAACCGAGGGGAGAGAAATATCAATTTCAACCTTCTTAACTCCCTTTTAATTTGCGCCCGTATTATTAAATCGAACTTCTTAGGTGGGTAGTTCTCGGTAGTTTGGTCACTCCCGTGGATAATACTCTTTAGGCCTTTAAACGTCTTCACTGTTGGCATCGTACATTTGCAACATTTTTGCCGATCGAAATTGAATAAATTTCCCTGCATAGCTATATAATTCGTGTGCATACAAATTTGACAAAAGTGCTCACAAGCGTTCTGTTCGCGTATTGTTTCGACCATCGACCAAGCTCTTTGTTTATTTACTTCGCTCGATTAAAGTGTTCGCAATTTCCACGAATACAAAACGACAGAAGGACAGCTCCTCGCCCGACTTAATCTAACATCGTTTCCAACCACCCAAACAACAGTCTCGCAATCTGTACCAACGTACGTATACTTATGCAACCTCTATCCTCCGTCATTCGTTCCGAGTCCCATCCAACCCGTATCTAACATTTCTTTTCGTCGCCAGCACGCGACCCTTAAGTGGCTCGATTAAATCCGATCTGGCTGGCATTCGAACGGACAAGAAAAGAAAAAAAAAATAGGAAAAGAGCGTAGAAGTCTACGCGATGGCAGCTGCGTTTGAGTTAAGCCAGACCCTTAAAGTGGACCGATGGGACGTATATAAGTACCTACACGGGGCGTCAGCCAGAAGGGCGAAAGGGTGTTAGATTTACTTGGGTGGTCCCGCGACTCCCGCAGGATTAATCGGCCACGTCTCCTGGACGCAATATATAAATTGGGCTGTCCCTACCCTTCCACGGGTCGCGAGCCTCTCGCAGGATTACAAATGCCCGGTCCTTCGGTCCTTAACATCATTGTAGATGGATATCTCGGGCGTGCATCGGCGAACGATCGCTCCTGGTCTTCCGTCGACTTTGATCGAGCTGCCGGAGACCGGGAAAGAGGGTTCCACGTCTTGCGCACCCACCCCCTCCCCTGCACTGGAGAACGTTTCTGGTTCCGTTTACTTGGAACGCTTTTTAACCGGGGAATCCGTCGCCGCATTCCCCTGGCCAGAAATTCCAACGAATTTTGAACGGCTCCCGTGGAATTTATGTGCCAATTTACTAAATATATCTCGCGTGGCCGTGGTATCGAGTGTCTTCCTGCCACGGATGGATTTCGCGCTCCTGGGGGGAGGGGGGTTAATAGGACGTAAAAGGGTGTCTCGAATTTTTTCGCCCTGATTAAAGAGGCGACACGTAAATAGAATTCGCGGTGTCCTTTCCTTTGCGATTTGTAATTTTTTTTTTTTTCTGCGTAGAATACTTCGCGACAGGAACTTTTGTATATTTTACCTGTTTCTTCGATTCGTTTTATTTGGGACGCCGCAAGTAATTTCGCCGTGGAACATTTTTCTATTTAGTACGAGATAAATACACTTCAGAATTATACAGACGGCCGAGCCAAGTGTATACTCGTTCGTAATGAAAAGTACAATTTGTCTGGACGGCCGTATCGACGTTCTGTCTCGTCGTGCCTGTTCTCTGTCGTTTCCAGGTGTCGAAGAGATTAGGGATTTCAAATGATATTCAAGACGCGTCACTCTTGGTCCTTCGTGGATACGATATCTATCATACAAATCGACTACAGAGAGTTAAGAACAAATTGAGGAGAAGTCCTCGGTAATTGGTTACTTCGTCGAAAAGTTCCGGGGCCGCTTCAAGCTGAACACAATTCACCAAGTCTCAGTCACTTCGATGAAATCCCCATCCGTAATCCCCATCGATCACCGTTTTCGTTCTCCGTACCGCGAGCAGAATTTTAATCGCGCCCCGCTATCTATCCGCGACACTGCGAAACGGGTTCGTTCAATTTAATACCGGGCGGCCGCAATTTCGTGCACATTAAACGCCAAAGAGCCGCGTCGGTCTCGATTTTATCTGCCACCGCCGTCGAAAGATCGCTTCTGGTCTTCCCTCGGCTACCATCCATCCGGCCGTGCTACCGTTTTCGCGTGCATCCGGCGCATTAAAATGACGGAATCCAATGCAGCTCACGGATAAAAGGGCAAGAATCGTCCGGACATTTTAAACGATCGCATTCTTCCGGAATTTAATCGCACGTCTCATCGAGGAATTCGCGTCTGGTTCGCGAAACGAAAATGCTGATTTCGAACAGTAACTGGGGCCCACCAGCCAGTCCGGAGAAACTTTCAACGTTCGCGAAACGCGAGATCGGCGTTTCAATATTGTCTTCTCGATCGTGGTACGTATCTTTTTCGTTGGGTTTTTTTTTTTATTTTTTATTAACGAACGAACGTCGCCCTAATGGTCGTCGAAGATCGAGAGCTGATCCAGCATTCCTCGCGCGTCAGAACGTCGATCCTGCGGGAACCGAGCGCACAGAATACCGTAGCCCCTTTTTGTCCCCTTCGAAAATTACCATCTAGTCACCATTCTTAGCGCAACACCATCAATAACGTATCCCAAGGGGTCAAGCTCACACGGGACTCGCTTCGCATCCATCTCCTTGCATTTCCCCCCTCGAGAATCCTTCTGCCTCTTTGTATCATCGTCTTTTCTTGTCTGGAGTGCCCTTACGTTTCTGCTAAATTATACTTGCTCGGTCTCGAGCTACTCCATTGTGCGCGAGGATTGTTCACGGAAATTCGTAATATCGTTTCGGACAAGTAGTATGAGGGAAGATTTTATCGCAAATTGTTCAATATTCGCGAAATTAATAACTACATTCATTAACGTGTCATCGCGAATTCTGTTAAACGTAAGAACCAGCAGTGGTCGATTCTAATTAACCCTTTCACAATCCACCTGCTCCCAAATAACTGTCCCCTAAAATTCTATATAAACGTTCGCCACAATTACCCATCCCTCTTCCAATCTTTTACATAAATCGAACAGACGATCCACCTGTACAAAACCCGCTTCTACTGTTACGCGTCCACGAGAGCAACGTTCTCCTCAAAGGTACCAGCAACAAAATTGTTCAATCAAGCGCAAAACATTCCCCACTACATCTCGCCGCTCGAGGCATCGCGAACAATCGAATAACATCTCCCGTCCACCCTCCACACCTGGCCACCACCGCCGATCGCCTTAAAATCACTCGCAACCCAATAATCCGGACTCGTCCCGACCACGTCGCGATCGGTTTCGCGGCTAGACGGTTCGCGTCGGGGCCCACGGTGCTCGCCGATGTCTATTCGAGTCGCACGCAATCCTCTCGGACCATAAAGTTGCACGGGCCGGCCAAGGTACGACACGCCGCGGGACAGCGCCAAGAAGTGTACAATGCTGTGTACCCCGTGTCCATGGAACACGACATGCCCATGCGGTGTCCAACAAATGACGGGACCGTCGTGTGTGGTCCCACCTGCGTGGGTGTCGCTCGTTCTCTCTCGTTCCGGACGTGTTCCAACCCCGTTCCTCGTGTGCCTCCCGTACGTCTGGCCCCGCGTGTCCCCCCGGCCGTGCCCATGCCGCGTCGTTCCGGCGTGCCTTGACACGGGCATGGATCTCACGGGGATCTTCTCGCCTCCTGACATCCGTCTTGCTACGAAAATAGGAGAGACGCGAGGAAGGCGAGAAGCACGAGCGAGGGAGCGCGCGCGCGACCGAGGGAACGCGTGGGCCGAGCGGAGATACGGCTGCGAGGATCACGCGCGCGACCTCCTTGATCTTTCTATTAAATGGAGGGTGGCGGAACTATGGGGTTGATCAGTAATGGTGCACCGCGGTGCGGGGTGATTGATGGTTGCGCTGATTGGAACGAGGGAGGGGGGTAATTATGGATTTAAATTGATTCGCTGTTGCCGCGGGGACCTTAATGGGATCGGGCAGTGACGTTTGGATATATCGGGTCCAAAGGATGGTTGTGACCGATAGTGTCGTCGGTAGTTTCAACGTTATACGTTTCTACGTGTTTTTTTTTTAATTACGTTGGCAACGATGGGGATTATATGTCGTTCAGTAAATGTTGATAAATGTATCGAAACTAAGGCGGCCTTATGCGTGGTTATTATTATGATTATAGTGAAATGATTGTTTATTTGACGTTTCCTTTCTCGAGCAATGTTTTTACCTTCTTGCTGTTAAAATTATAATTTTGTTGACACTCTGCGAATACCTGGCGACACTCTATCGTTTCATTTTTCAACACTGTCAGATATCTTTATTGCTTCGCATTCGTGCCAACGCTCAGCCACCAATTTGCGCAAATTACAAATTCTGCGCTCTATGGTTTACTTCTTATTTATACATTCTCCGTGCCGGTTCGCCGTCAATTGCTCTCCCGAGAGGCCCGTCGAAAATTTCAATTAAAATCGTACCCGGCACCCGGCGATCACAAATCCAGCCCCACGTTGCCTATAACGATCCACATTTAAATCGAAATTTAAATTCAGGACGCGTCCACGGCGTTTCTCAGCCGTGCCAGACTCGAAGTTGCAACGATAGTACACCCTCGAGCGTTCTCTATAGCTTCTGCCATCCGGGGCACGCACAAAAATAGGCGGACCAGACGCGGGGAATGCCACCATTTCGTCGTGGGCGTTTGAATAATCCGCTCGTAAAGTTCGCGGGTGTAGAAAAGGATTGCCCCGGTGCCGTTCACCGATGATCGTTCCATTATGGCGGAGGGGAATACGGTTGAACAATAGACACGATTCGTATTAATAAGAGGCACGCGGTTCCTCTGCGATGCCGTTGTCGGTCGAAAACGAAACAGCCCCGCCAGTGATTAATGGATCCAGATGCATCGATCGAATCGGCTAACCGGTCGCGCGAAAATACGAGGAGTCGACCGAGGAAATTGTGCGGTGATCGCGTGGGCGGATGGTCGTAAAGTTTGCAGGAGCTGGAAAATACCGTTCGCCCCGTGCACTTTTCTTCCACGGCGATGAGCGTGAAATAATAACGATAATAATTTGTCGCGGAACAGGCCGCTGAGTTCGTTTTTCGGATCTGTTCGCGCTCGACGAGTGCTCGGGACACTGATTGGGGATCTGCGTTGATTTTGACCCGGGGATGTATTATATTGTTATTTGTCTGGAGGTGTTTAGCGATGCAAGAAGATTCTGCTCGGGACCATTGAGAGGTGCCGTGATGATTCTAAAGGCAGATAAAGGGGGAAGATAATAGGCAACGAGAAGAAGAAGGGAATGCAAATTCGTCGACATTGAGACATCGAGATTTCTGACGAAGACAAGCGGCGGAAGAATTATGCAACGGTTTAGAAAAGTATCTAGAAGTAAGCGAAATGCATTAAATGGGAGAATCATTTCCGGGGAAATCAGTAGGTTCGTCGTAGCTCGAGGAATGAAAGAGATCTGGTAGATAGCGATTCCGCGACGAATTGTGTTTTCACTGAAGGTGGCTAAACGGTAAAATCGTACGGTCCACGCTGAATGCTAAGAGCGGGCAGGAGCGTAAAAAGTAAACCCGATTCGTCACCTGACCGATCAGCCCTTGGATCGCGCCGGCTGCGACCCAGGTAAAAGTCGAAGCAGTCGATAACTCTCCGAGAGCGTGAAGACAATTGCGCCCGTAACCGAGGATCCTTCGGAAGAGGATGTCACCAGATAAGAATTGGAAAGAGTGTCGGGGTCCCGGTTCTCGAACGGAACGTGCAGGTAGTTTGTAAACTGCCCTCCCCCTCCTGTTCGAGCGTGCCATCGGACGGAGGATATGTTTTGAATTTAGGCAAGTAGATGTGCAGGAAGATAGACTGTCCCCGTAGGCGCCCCTTTTTTCGTACGTTAGGTGTTGCTTTAGGCAAGGGTTTTCGAGATATAGATAAATATCCTTGCGCACTGGAAACAGGAAGTGGCCCTACGTGGGTGGAATCCCATCAGTTTCCACGGCTCCAATATGTTGACCACCTCGTTTTCGTTATTTGCGCGACGCGATTTGCCTTTCGAAGAGCGTCCGAAGGATTTATGGATGAAGCTAATTCTTCGGTGCATCGGTATGGAATTGTCAATTTTCGTTCAGCGATTTTTTGAAATGAATAGGTATCTATGGAGAAATATTTAGCAAGCGTGTGTATCAAATTAATCACATTTGCGTAATGTTTAATAGCATTTATACATATATATGTTCATTATTTTAAGACGACAGTGGTTTTATAACGAAGCGGATATAAGAGAAAAGGTATAAAAATGAGAACTTTATAGAACTTTAACTGTTTCTTCAGATATCGAAGCTTCTACGGATAATTTCACGGTTCATATCCCCCAGCACTAAAATTGGGTCGATCTATTTAGTAATTATCGGACGCTTGAAGCCGTCTTCTTCAAAAGCACACGCCGCAAGTAAGTTTTAGCCACTTCGTCGGAGCGTGCTAAAGGAAACACCGAGCCGTCCGTAGACAATGTGATACTCGAAGTGGACAATGTACAGGCGTCCGTCGGCGTCTTTTTCTCTGCCAATGGAAAAGGAAACGCAGCATCCGCAGCAGAAGGAACTTGCGAAATATCTCAAGTGGTCACGTGTGCTCTCGAGAGCCTTCTTTCGGCGTCATCATCGGCAGGCAATCAAAGATTTCCGGCGCACTCGAACACCGTGAGCCACTTCAAGAACCATTATCGACTGGACGCACTCCCGGGGCCCGTTTCCGATCTGTCACCAGGGTGGTAAAGTTGGAAGCGGCTGTGAATCGTTTCTGAATGGTCCTAAATCGTTGCCAGGATGCGACCTCACGCCTGGCGCGACGATATTCCGGGGTGTCAAGTGTCTGGCCAAAAGTTGGTTACGGCAGCGCTTCCTTTTTCTTTTAAACTCAAGGCGATGCTTTGGAAGTAACAAAAATTGATAAGTCTACTTATTCCACTTAAGAAAGTGAGTAAATCGTTGCCCAAGTATGACGAAGACAGCACTCTTTACGTCAGCTTAAATTTGATTTGTTACGCCACGCTGTACTGCACGTATTGTTTACGTGAAAATGTATTGAGGTGCATCATTTTCGTTTAAAAATGTCAGGTAGCGATTCTGGAATCCAACAATTAACGGCAAAAATATCGAATTGAATATTGCTTCCCGATTGGACGCGAGACATTATTTATGCGAGGAATTTCAGTCGCAACGCGAACTTTCGCAAAATGTTGCTAGAATGTTAGCGAGGAACCTTCGGGCTCACTTGCAGAATTCTTTGATGCATCACGAATGCTATCACGTGCTAGAATCTCCAGATGCCTACGGTTAAAGAAGAAATTATGAAGTACAGTATGCAGTATCATACTTACATCGCAGAACAGCATAAAGGATGCAAGTTCTTAGAAGCAAACTCAAAGAATGTACGTACACTGTCTGCATATTAGTAAAATGCTAATTAACGGATGACTCGGAGGTAAGCTTAAAAACGTCGAGGAGACGTCTCGGTTTTTTAAAAAAATGTACAACATGTTGCATTTCTCATAATTTCAATGTCACCGTCAGTGTCCCGTTCCAATCAAATTGTAAGCCGCGATAAACCTAGCTATTTTCGGAATTGAAAATTCCGCGTAATTAAACCGTTAAATTCGCGAACAAAAATGATCAACGATCTTCGCGAAAATATTTCGATTTCGTGGCGCGCGTCGCGCAGGTTCGACAACCGGAATAAAACCGAGAAGTGTACGCCGTCGAAATTTTTAACCGAGCGCAACGAACACCCAACCGACCACCCCTAGACGATTTATAGCCAACAGTAAATTACACGAACCAAAAAAAAAAAAAGAACCATCGCTCATAGCCGTGCAAGTATTAATTATTAACGACCGCGTTACTGGCCAAGCTGACGCAGCCTTCGTGCCGCCTTTCAGTATGATCCTTAGCGCGCGTCGGGATACCCTTTAGAGTTCCTTTTACGATCGATTAAAGACAATCTAAAGGGCCGATTCGCTCGTTGACGTGAATGGAACCGCTGTTTCGCGGCCTCGAATATGCATACGCGCGTACCCGGGGCTTTCTCTCTTCTCAGTGCTGCGCGCGGAGCGTTTTAACCCGCGCCAAGTGCCATCCGCGGCGTGGCTCATTCCAATATATTTTATCGTTACTCGGCCTTCTCAATAGCCGCGCCGCCGATACGTTCGCGCGGCGATTTTACAGCCGGCCCGCAGGACGACGTAAAACGGAGTCCGGCAGCATCCACGACTAGGAAGACGCAACTGTTCCCCGTACGCATCGGGGCCGTAAAGTAAGAGGGGCCCAGCTGATCGCTGCCGCGATAGCGGGACACCTCTTATCGGATCAGGATGACCGAACGGTGAATATTTAGCTGTCGAACGGGTGTAATTTATATGCGACGGGTAATAAGGCGAGAGATGAACGATCTCTTATGCGAATTGGAATCGTCGTCTTCATCCCCTCGCAACGGGGATACGTACGTGTACCAGCACGTACACCGCCGGGGATAGAAATCTGTGTGAGCAGATTTGTGCAGAGATTTTTTTATAACACGTAGCAAACACTGTATGGTATATAAATGTTAATTTTTTTGCAATTTATGGAACGTAATTTTTGTCGAGGGCAATTGATTTCGAAGTACGAACAATTTATAGCTTATAATTACATATAACGTATTATAGAGTTTAGCAAAATCTGCAAACGAGTTCGTTAGCATTACGCAGTGAAACGTTCTCGAATAAAGCGTGCAAGATTTTTTACGCGCAGAGATAAAGTTACGGATGCATCTTGGTACGTATTATATTCGCAATAAATGCAATTCACTCTTGCACCGCGGTATCTGATAAACTAAAATGAGAGAACATTTCTGTGTATTGCGCGATCGTGCAGCCGACGATCGGTCTTCCAGGTGAGGAAGAGGCACGATGGTACGGCAATAAATTGGACGTGGCTACTCGATCAATTATTTGATATCGGAATCTCCGACAGGTAGTTTCGCCTAAGATCATAAGGCTCCGGCGGAAAGCGCAACTCCCGTGATTCGCGGGGATAACAGTAGTTCCTGTTCGTGGACGGTTTATCGGACTCTTGATGCCCGTGATCGCCGTGAAGCTGGAATGACCGAAGGCTTCATCAGTCAATGACTTTTTCGTGCCGCGTTTTACTGGCCGCGTTGGAGGCTCGCGAATTTTCTTCCTCGTTCCTTCTGGAATACCTGAACAATTCCTGGCGCCGGAATTCTGTCTGAATTAATTCCGCGGACGTCCGACGATAGTTTTGTTCCCTCGCAGCTTTATTCTCTGTAATTATTATTCGACTTGCAGTGATTAGAAATAATTAATACGTTCAGGGGGGTGTGGAATAATAATAATAATGGCTTAGGTAGAGTGAACACTTGTGCGAGGAAATAATCTATAATACGTTGCTAAACAAATCGACAATAATATTAATTGAAACAGAAATAACGCGCATATCCCATTTTTAGCCTTTCGTAAGTAACGATTGGAAACAAGGTTTCAAGAAATCAATGATCGAAAAAATATTCCCACGGAACTTTCCTATCGTCGAGTCATCTGTATTCATTCAAATTTCTATTGAATATCTGCAAGGTAAGCGTCGAGTTCTCAGCTTTCTCGACTTGAAAAAACGAAAACAAAAAAAAAATTGAAACAAACCAATCTGGCTAGTCCGTCCACGATAAGTAACCCGTCCATTCGTAAACTCACCGTTGCCCCTGCCTCCGGTTCACGTGATCCATCAAAGGCGTCGTACTTAATCGATCGTTAAGTGTCTTCGACGGAATTCAACGTGCGCGAGCCGGATGGGAAAAGATTAGGACGAAGGCGAAGTACTGCATTCCACGGTTCATGCAACGTCATTCGAGTATTAACCACTCTTTCTCTCCTGCCCGGCTCGATAGCTGCGCCTTGAATCTCGAGTTTCAGTTTATCTGGTCGGCTACGAAGCGAGTCACCTGCCGCGAGTTCGATATTACTCGTTGCGCGTTCCCGGTCAATTGAGACCCGCGGTAAAGAGGAGATTTTATGCGGCGTTGGTGGAGGACACGGGGGAATTGGTTTGCTTAATCGAACCGATTGACAGCGCGTCAGACGTTTGACAGTTCGCGGTATGGTAACGGGGATTCGATTGCTCGAAAAGGACGAAAACGATCGATGTGTACGCGCATGTATACGAGTGTCCGAGGATTCTAGTATCCCGGCGGGGGGAGCTGGGATTCTCCGACGACGATGGTAATTAATATCGACTTGGAAACATGCGTGGATATTATCGATTGCCAAGGATACGTCATTCGTTGGAATATTTTTATGCGTAATAACTGTCAAATACCGTGGCAAATGGATAATTTTTTCGTAACGAAAGATAATGGACAGAGGATGCGTGTTTTAGGTGGACCAAACTGTTTTTATTCAACGCTCTCCGTGTTGCTTTTTGTTTCACCCGAGCTTGTACCAGGAACGAATTTTTATTTTAAACCACCGACGGTAAAATGTGTACAGGACTATGTTATACAGATCGGTGACTCATTTTTTTCAGTTCACAATGGTCGATTCGTCTTCTTTTTCTTTTTTCCTTTTTCGTGAAAAAAATTATTTGGAAGCAAGGAAGCCTTGAAAAGAACAATACGGGCCACGACACGTACCGGACGTGAGCTTGAAAGGAGTCGGGATATCTCGAAGCGGTCGTTCTCCATTTCCAGAACGAAATAGAAACGTCTATTGTCCGGCGATCGCTATTTTCATTTAAAACCGAACGTTTTCAAAATTCTCGCGACGCCGGCCGTTTTCCTTTAGTATGATTAATGCTCGCTATACATCCCCCTCTGCTCCGTTCGTCGCTGTTTCGTGGAACAAACTGTCGTCTCCTATTCCGTTCCAAATCCGAGACGGAACGAAATCTCGAAAAAGGATTCTCCACGAACGTGACCTGTCTCCTCGATACCAGAGCCAAGCCGCGCCGCATTTAAATTTGACTGTCTCCCGTTCGTGAGCAGCATAAGTTCATCCCCGCCGTGATCCCCGGATCTCTTACACGATGCTTAATCTCAGGATTCAATCCTATCCCCGAGAACCCCGTGGAAAGAAATATATAAACGCGATACCCTGAAACTCCGCGAGTGTGTACAAAAAATTGTATTAAAATGATGAAAACGGAGGCGCCCCATTCGATAGTTATACAAATTTAAATTGCAAAGGATTATGAATAAATTTAAGGACAATTGTTTCTCTTACTGACACGGAAACGTATAGCATAAACGATTCGAGTAAGATTACAAATATCCTGAATTAAGAACAAGAGAGACTAAGAAAATTTTAATTTAATGTCTTAAATAAAAAAGAATAACAAACAAACACTTCATAATCTAGCGATATAACAAAATCAATCTTGACTGGAAATTTTCGACACCCCCAGTGTCCAGGTATATCGAAGTAAAAATTTCAAAACCTTCGTCGCTATATCTCGTAGGAATTGTATCTATGAATCTCCACCCTCTCCCGTCATCCCCCATTAATATGTACAAAAGTCCTCGACACGTTGCGAGCGACAACGATACCGGGACGCCAGTGTTCGAGTGGCGACGTCGAACGTTGACGTAGCTGATTTACGGTCTCTCATTAAAACGAAAACGGGGATATCCTCGCGAACAACGCTCTACCTCCCAGGCGTTCACCCCGGTTTATCTGGCCGTCTCTGGGACAAGGATCACCATTTACAGGTACCAGTTTTTCCCCGGTAACATTTCTGGCACACCTCCGCACGGCGTTCGTCCGCCATCATCTGATATCCATTACACGAGCCAGAACGAGCTCGGTATTCGTCCCCGGGCGTAAAGGATACGCGACGGTCCACCCGTGGGTATCGTCCCTGTTTTCGTGGTAACCCTCGCCAACGCCTCGTCCTATTATCTGTCTCGTCCAGGACAGTGTTAGGTTACAGGCATTACCGGCGGCGAGGGACCCGCGGAGATAAACGGCACTCAGGGACAAATGCTCGCCCAGAAGACGAGCGATAAAGTGCGTCCGTCTCTCTCGTGGAGGACGCCGCACAGTCACCGTGCCTCTCGAATTTTCTACACGGGGGACTTGTTTCTCAGTTTCACCGAACGAACAGGCACTCCACCTGCCTTCGTTCCCGTGTACGCTTGAAACGCGCGCTAAGTGCCCGACGATTACTGTACGTTTTTATTCCCGGCTGGTTCGCCGGTATCTGTTTGGCCCCCGGTCGAATCGTTCCGCTCGAAAACGGGGCCTGAATGGATTCCATTGGCGTTCTTCACTCTCCCCACCCAACACCCTGATAATCGTATCGCTCGTAACGTTGTAAATTATACGGGAAGATTTCCCCTTGCCTGGCGGAGGCCCGCTAATAAGCGCGGCGTCTCGCAAATTGACCGGGAGACAATGAGACAAGACGGATGCGTCTCGTTTGCGGGATTCGAGGGGAACGGGCGAATCCGGGATGGTGATTTCTCGCGACGCGTACTTCTAATTGGATCGACGTGGTCGGAATGGTTACTCCCGGATTACGAGACGAGGCTGACGGGGTCGCCGGGTCGCCGTGGAATTAAGGAGGAATTGGGGGACGCGTAACGCGACGCGATAGCTGGTAACTCGACGCGAAATTTTACCCCGAAAGGTCGCGGAGATCCTTGATTACTCGCGCGTCCAGGTGAAACGAATGGCGCGAGACTCGAAGGGACTCGACTTTCGGAGGTATTATTCTCTATCAACGCGAGACAGAAGACTGACCGATCAAATGATACGAAATGATATAATAATCGTGCCGGACAGATACAGGACGATAGATACGTCTCAACTGAATGAAAAGGAAGAATCGCTGGGCGAAATCGCGACGCGGCGAAGCGAAGAGGTCGGTGCGAATTTTCGTTCGCTCGTCGCGCGCGTAGTATACTTTCCTTTCGACGACAGCGAAAAGAAATGCAGATGTTGCGCGTGCATTCTTCGGCCGTCGCGGTCGGTCCCGGTCTCTCTCGTTAAGACAAAAGGGTCCCCGCGGGGTCTTCTTTTCCGGAGACGGCGAGACACGCGGGCATACGTCTTGCGCACGGTTGTATGCAACACGTGTTGCCCATTGGACGTCCATCTGTCGTTGACAATAGCCTTCTCGCTGACAGTTCGAAAGCCGAACCGGCGGTCGTGCCTTATATGGTGGCCCACGGTAAGTTCGTACAATAAACGAAAGCCGCGCATGCAAATGAAGACCCCGCGGCCAATCAGCAAGGTGAGGGCCGTTTCGCGAGTCTTCCACGCGATAAGGCCGCGTGTTTTCGCGATACACACTTTGCTGCGGTACCGCGAGGATTGAATCGTCAAGCGCGTTTGCCAAACGGCCGATTCTCGTCGAAATGAAATTGTACGGGCACGCGTGTTCCGTCTGTGAGCGAAGCAACATTTCCATGAAAGTTTTCCCTGCCCGACGGGGCGACAGGGAGGATGAGTAATTGCCGTGTATTTATATTCGAATGAGAAATCGAGAATTCCAAAAGTGATTTATCTCGGTCGGTTTTAACGCGCAATTAAGAATAATTGTGGATTGAATTCTGATTTAATGACGGCGTCCTGCATTAGGACAATATTTATCGAGGATATTAAGGAAAGTTCGTTCGGTAACAGCATGGGATGCGTATTGATTATTCCTAATGGTACATCGGAAAACGGATAATCTTCCCCAACATCGGACCACCTGCCGACAAATTGAGGTGTGATGCTTTTAGTAACCATTTATCACCATACCTTGCCTCTTTAACTTAACGAATAATAATAAGGGAAACGAAGCACTGCTTAGTTAACGATTCACGCAGACCTAGCCAATGTGCGCGGTGTTACACGCGGCCAGAACGTTACCCCCATAAGGCGGACCGGTGATAACAGAAGTGTCATAGAGGGCTAGGTGAACGGCGAGGAATTTTCTGTCGAAAAGACAGGTGAAAAGGGGATGTTGCAGCGGCACGGTGCGCCCGACTGGCGAGTTGCCGTTCGTAATAATTCCCAGAATAGAAGCAAACCAGCTTCTATTCATACACCATGGGCTGGGTAATCGCGGCGATATTTAACGGGATGCCGCTAAGTAATGGCCCCCTTAGAAGAACGCGACGCAGCAATAACTTACGAATTACAAATTCAAGCGTTCGCCGCGCGCAGGATGAAGCCCCTGCTCTCCCATAAGCCACGATATTTCACGGCGTGGACGTCGGCTACGGGGTATCGCATCACACCACGGGGATAAATCGCCGTCAGGAAGATCTTTCATCAACTTTAATTCCACCGATTCTCTTTCCCTTTCCCGTGGCTCGAGGCAGCCGTACTCGGTGACGATATCTCGGGGGGATTAACCCTTGAACGCAGAGATTGTCCGGGCGAAAATGATCCACGAACACTGGTCCCCCATATCCCCCTTCACTGTTTCTTACCACAGCAATTTCGATGATTAACTTCGACCACGGGCGTGGATTACAACGCGTATACGCCCCGAGGAGTCGAACGGGCTCATCTTAATTCCGAATTTCTACTCCACGAATTTCTTCGGGTCGAGAATTTTTTTGTTACCAAGAAAGTGGAAGGGACGAATACTTACCGACGACCTTAAGCTCCCTCTTGGGCTGCACCCCTCAACCGAGCCCGGTTATTGAAGTTTTCATTCCATCGGTTTCATTCGTCGTTCCGTATTTCGTTGATAATTGTTAGCGAAAATTAAGGAGCCGAATTATGGCCGGACCAGAGGCGAGAATCCTTCCACGAACCGCACGAAATTAAATTGTCAAGAGCGTCGAATGGGGACCACGCAATCCCGGATGATCGTCAATAATTTGCGTGGCAGCTTCTTCTTCGGCGACATCACCTTTCCAAGAAGAAGATTAGACGGCGCAGGGAAGAACGCCGGAACGCCGTTAATCCGCCGAGTCGCGAGTGGGTAAGCCACTGAATTCAGCGGAATCGTCGAAATCGTCCTTTCTGCGTGATCCCGTGGCATAAATTCGGCCTACCTGATCCGTGAAAGTCCCTCTGTCTCTGAGATGCTTCGACCCGGACGGAGAACTGTTGCCGTCCGCGAGGCCCGGGCGTACGGCGAGGCTCGACGGCGAAATATTTTCAGGCGGAGGATCCGCCTGTTCGAATACTTTTTGCTCGCACAAGCATGTATCATATTCAATACAGTGGTATATCATAATTCCCGGCGGTGCTGCTTCTGCGACTTTGCCGGATTTTCGTGGAGATTTCGGCATCGCGGCCTCTCGTGTTACGGTTTAGGAGAATTTAATACCAATAGTAATGTATACGCCTACGGCAGCCCCCGACGATATTCTCGCGCGGTTGCAAGAGAAGTTATAAAAAATATAAGGAGGAAAAAGTAAGAGATAAGAATTCGATATACATAATATCGTTCAAGCTGAAATCGGACAAATAAGGGCAGAATGATGATCAAAAGTTATTTCATTTTGGGTGCCGCTTGGAATCAGCCAGGTACCTTCTGGATAATTGAGAAATGCAACGATGCAGTGGGAAATTATTGGAAATACTATTAATTGTGCGTATAATTTCGACAATTAATTCAACTTCTCAAAATGCAAATAGGAAAGTCTCCAAATTCTTCGCTCGAACAACTCTCCAATCTGAACGTGAATTATGTTTGCGCGTACGTCACTTCGAAAGCGCATCGTCGCCACCTCGAGCAGTTAAATTTCGCAGCTCTTAAACTACTCCGCGGCCGGACGAATTTGTTTCCCTTCAATCCGTCGCCCCTTTTGGCAGTTCACTTTCGGCGGATAGATTTTTATGAATGATTTCAATCTACCTTCGAAGGAGTTCGTCTCGAGGCGACGCGCAGCCCGGGGTGGATATTAAAGAGCTCGTCTCGAGTCCTTCCCCGCGACGGCGAACTGTTGTTCAACGCTCACCTGTGTTTCGTACACGTATCCCCGTGCCGCGTTCGCGCGGAACTCATTCGACGTGCAGCGTGTTAAATTATTCCTCGAAACGGAACGGACGTTTATTACGCCTGTCTTAATGAGAAATTTTTCTGCTTGCCGACGTCGTTAATATCCACCAGTTTCGCGGCTGCGACGTTCCGGCCCGTGGCGGAGCGTGTCGCACCGATATTAATAACGCAGCATTGTCTGTTAAGTTTCGACGAGGGCTGCTCCACGCGCAAGCGATAATTAATTATCTTGGTAATTAAATGACATCGACGAATAAAAGGGGGATGATCTTCGCAGGCAAGCTTGCGAACAATTATTCCTACACTCTTGAACCTCCTTCGTATAATTATGATTTTTACGTTCGATCGTCCTGCGAGCGTCTACGATTTGTTGGGCACTCATTGTTATTTTTCCTTGCTCGCTGTCCTTCGACACTTAAAACAAAGCTATCCAGAAATATCTAAAACAAATCTTTCAGCAATAATTTAATTGTTTCCAATTAATCGTTCTCCATCATTTCCCGACAATTCCTCGAACACAAAACCGTACGCGTATTCGCCTCAAAGGTATTCGAGCTTCTACGCAATTCACCTGATATCATCCACAATCGGAACCCCGTTCCCCTGTCAGCGCGTCGTTCCACGCAACTTCTGAACGTTTCACACCGACAAGCATCATTCCATTCTAAGAAAAATCATCTCCCCCAAAACTCCCCCGTCGTTTCTCGAGATCCTCGAAGTAGAGGACTAGACTTCCTCGCCGGCCTCCTCCCCCGTATACTCCCGTATCCGGCGCGCAATCAACGCGTGCACGCACGCGCAATGTAACGATGCAAATTGCGGGCGGTCCAGGACAAAAGTGTTTGCTCGCGCGATTTGCGGTCTGCCGGGGTAGAGAGCCGGATCCCGGAGGCAGCGGATTTCAATTACGAGTCTTCAGCGGCTGACAGACGCGCAGGGGCTGGCGGTAGCTCATTCGAAATTCGGTAGCTCGGCTGGAGCGCCTCACCGGTAATGAAACATTCGCAGCGCACCGCAAATTGCCCCTCGCCTTGCCACGGCAAGAAAGCAAATGTTTTCGACCGCCTACTTATATCTGCCCGTCTTCCCCACCTCACCCCGTTCCTTTCTTCCCCACGGTCGTCCGCGGTGCTCGTCCTGCTCGCCATTTTTCTTCTTTATCTCTCTTCCCTTTTTCTTATCCGCCCTGCCCCCCTGTTCCCCTTCGAAAGCTCGGTCGCGTACGCCGCCGCCGACGCCGCCGCCGACGCCACTTCGCGGCCGCAATCTCGCGTGCAATTATTGGTTTTCGTCGGCGGGGCAATCTTGCTCGATGAGACCTCTCCGCGAGATGTGTTTTTCGTTGGTCCGCGTGCAGACGCGACGCGACGGTGCACCAGGGTTACGTAAGGGGCGGTCGCCGTTGGCCAGAAGTGGGTCTCGGTTGATTGCGAGTGGCTCGTTGGCGAACGTGGTACCTGGTGTAATTGGGGGGAACGTAGGGATTTTTCGAGAGGGAGGACGAGTAAATTGGGAAGCGAAAGGTTTGTCAGGATTCACCTGTTTATTTATTTTCGGTTCTTTCTTCATGGAAAACTAGACAATAGATTTCGTACGATTTTCTATTGGCAGCGGTACCGTGGGAAATCAGTGTTTCAAGCGAGTCGACGTAACCCTGCGAGCCATGGGGCGGCGAGAGAAATCGCGAAGCAGAATTTATTCAAGGGAGGGGGGTTGGTTAATTGCCGCGGTTGTACCCGTGGCAATTTTTAAGATATTGGTCCACGGTTGGCCGCGTTTCTGACGAGACGGGAGGAGGGCCACTTCAGAAAGCAATAACGCGCAGCGTGACTCTCGTTTCCACAATATCGCTTTACCGGCGCTATTACGTTCCCGTCCGCTCACGGGAGAGCGTCGATAGCAGTATACACCGGCGATACGGCGGTTCGTAAGACCAGGTGGTACGGTATAACACTGGGGAACAGCATTCCACGTTGCAACTGATGCGCGGCGTTCCGCAGTGGCCACTTGCGCACGACCCCCGTAAGACCGATGAACGTGATAGCGCGTCACGATGCTGAAGAAGAAGCCGAACCTCTGCGCGCATGCATACGTTAGCTCGACGATCTTCGCCTGGAATCTTCCGGGCAGCTTGAAAAAGCGGCGGATCCGCGATTCTTATAAGGTGGTCTGTAAATCTGTGTCGAATCGGTCGAAGCGGGAGTCAATTATAATTTCAATGGGGGAGAAGTATGATTCGGGGTGAAGAATTAATTCCTTGATACGTACACGGACATTTCATTTGTACATTTCTTCGTACTCGCAAATACAGCGGAGAACAATATCGCGGAATTTATTAAAAATTTGTTGCTGATGTGTATTAAAATGTTGACGAGGGTAACAGTAAGGCCAGTGGAATTAATTAACTTGTTATTTCAAAATTTATTCACGATTTTACACCAGCCAAGAATTTCCTTCGTGTTTATCGTTCCACAAGGATTGCAGACTTACGTACTCGCAATTTTCACACTTGGCCTATTATATCGTACCGTGCAATTAATGACTAACAACCGTTTCCAAATACCGGCCGGGCCCTCCCTTCTTTACGATCAATCAACAGTATTTACTCGCCCGAAGTGTGCGAAAAGCGCCTGGCCAGATATCGATCCCGGCTCGATCGTAATTCTGTCACGTCCGGGGGCTCGGTGAGTCGCGCCGGTTTTAAAACCCTATAAAAGCGGGTGCTCTCGCTGGCGGCCGAACCGCCAGCTGGGGCAAGAAACGCCATGAATCTCGAGGAGACCTAGTTCGAGGCAAGACAGGTACCGCGGTATAAGTTCGACTGGTCGCGCTGCAGTTAATCGTGTTTAACGGCCGCTGACGCATCTTGCTGAACCGCGAGCGTGCAGCTGCTATCAACGCCATTGAACCCTGGCGAGATCGCGAGATCGCGGGGCAACGAATAATACAGTCTCATGGAGAAAACGTGATCGAACCGTCAAGCTCGTTACGACGCGAACGAAAGCGATTCTTATCGAAAGTGTTCCCGCGAGAGCGACTCGAACGATTGCGGCGATCCTGATATCGTTATATATATATATCGATAACTTAAGTCGCGCGCGCGTGCACGCGTGTACGCGTGTCTCGTTGACGAACGCGCAATGCCCCGATACTCCGCCCGTCGATTCGTGACGCTCGTTACATTAATTAATTCCCCGATCGTCGACGGGCGTTCGTTGGTTTTTGTGTCGCCCGTTATTTTTGCCCCGCTCGTCGCGTTCGAGAACAGCGGGCCGATGAAAAAGCGGCGGCATAAATTTTGCTAATTAAGTATCGTCGCGTTGACGAGGCAGAGAAGGTGGAGATGGGCGGAAAAAGTAGGAGGAAAAAAAGGGGTGCGCACAGACGCACGCGTGAGCGCGGTGGTCGTTTGAAGAAGTGCGGGTATGCCCGTGTGCATTGTCGCCGAATCCGTCCGCGTCTCGACGCGATCGGGACGATTGCGCGACGGTATATTTTCGTCAGCTTTTTATTCGGTACGGCCGCACACGAGGGAGGAACGACGTTCCTGCGGAAGTGGCAATTAGGTGTACGGATCGGAAAAGTATGCGAGCTAATTGCGAATTGAAGCGGCATGCACGGCGAGCACAGTGGGACCGCCCAGGCACAGCTGGGACGTGCATTCGTCAAATAATTGACAAATGAATTTAATTGCCGCCCCTGGTTCTTGCCGGACTGGCCGCCGCGCTTCGCTTGATGAAATACTCGCGGCGTTAATTACCGAATGATTTAAGGTCTCCTTCTCGGCCAGCTATTTATACTTAGCGATTCGGGAACGTTATGACTCGTCGCTGTGATAAATGAAGCCCGCCTCGTTAGGGGGGAATTATTTTGTTGGAATCGGGGGTAAATAAGTTGGAGAGTACCTTGTTCAAGGTGAGACGAAATTCTGGATCGAGGAATATTTTTCGTCGGACTGTTTGGAGGATCCGGGGAATCGATAATTCGTAAGTTTAGAAGGAAATCTCGTGGCGATATTTAATTCGAGACAAGTTGGCGGTACATTCTTTTATTTGCTGAAGACTTTGTTCAGGGATGATTGGCGATTTTTTATTGCAGACTAGTTACGATTTACGGTGTCGTAGATAATCCTAAGATTTTCCTCGATTTTCCAGAGCGGAACGTTCCTTCAGCTCTTCGACGTATTTGAGAAGTAAAAGAGCCGCTGTGTTCTTCTCACGCAAGTCAAGAATCTTAGCAATCGTCAAGCGACACCATTTCGAACGGCCGTTGTCAAGTACGCCTATCGTTCGTGTCCTTATCTCGATATCGGCTGCTAATTTACTCTGACAAATACGGATCGCTCTTCTGTCGTGCATCACGATTATGGCAGCCGTGTTTCGCACGCTCGAATCGCGGCGACCTACTTTGAACCGCATCAATTATTCCCCCTACGTTTTAACGCAGACGGATACGGGATCGAAACAAAAGAGCCTCGAGCACGGTTTCTGTTTCGTGAATCAGACTTGGCGAAGGACTATTCCGAAGATTCGACGCTGGAGAGCCGTCGCAGCGATCATTTTTCTTCGGTCTGAAGAAACCTGTCGTACCAAATTGCGAATACTTCCATATTTCTTTCAATAACCCTTCAATTCCATTCGATCGTTTCGTATCATCTGACACGCCCCATTCAACTTGCCTCGATCTCATAATACTTTTCCGAAAAATGCAACTTCAACCCTGTCATTTATTATTTCTCGATCGATCTTGACCCACTGATCCATAGATTGAAACACGCCGATCCACGTATCGCTTTCCTTCGCGAATCTGAAATCACGATGAAGCTGCGCGTATATACATACAGATCTCCCTTATTCCCCGTTTAAAAAGACAACCGTCTTCATCCGGGCGATTTTATTAGCAAAGAGTACCGTCCATACGGCGAAAGACAGATTTTTCCCCGCAGATTGTCCAAGAGGGACGAGAATCCCGAGGCACGAACCGGCCAGAAACGATCCCTAACTCTCCCCGGCCACGCTCGTATAGCCGGGGGATTTAAATTTAAGCCGTTCGTCTCCGGACGAACGACTTTCGAATCATTAGGATCTCCATAAACGGTGGATGGCCTAACGAAGCTTCCTTAAAATACGGGATGTACGAGTATTACGACCGACCGAGCTGCGGGACGACAGCATTGGGGAGAGGGCGAGCGATACGCGAGAGCAACGGTGAAGAGGGAGAGAGGGAGAACGAAAAATGATACGAAGAAAAGGAGAACGATTCACGTAAATGCGCATCTGCCGCCTACCCGATAAGCGCACTTGTAAATCAAGACACGCGCGCGTGAACGAGTACCAAAGCTCATAGAAGGGTGCACTGGCTACGGTGGGACCTGAATTATTAATACGAGCACGCTTACCGGTCCAATCAAGTCCTCCCACCTGGCCACCTGGTCAATTCTTGGACGATGCTCCTTTGGCCGAGGCCGCCATATTTAAAAGCGTTGCCCGCATGATCCTCGACACGATTAAGCTCTTCGGCGTCTCTTAAGGATACGAGCAGAATGGAAGAGGGTGGAGAGAGAGAGAGAGAGAGAGAGAGATGAAAAAAGACGAGACGAATCAAAGCAGACCGGCCGCGGACCTGGTCCTTGAACACGAGAAAGAGCTTCGGGCTAATCTGGCGTTTCACGTTTAGCCGACAACACTTGGGTTTTAGAAAAATTCGCGGGGTCGTTGATATATATCCTTCGATTACGCGCGACTGGGGAGGAAAATGGATTTCGATGGTTAATGGCGGAAGAGAGAGGTTTTCGCTTTCTTCGTTAGCGAGAGCCTGTTTTGCTGATAAAATATTCCGTAGAGTCGAGAATATTTCGTCAACAATTGTAGTTCATTTCCGAGGTGGATACCTTGACGAGGAGGGTGTGTGTTGATAAAATGTAGTCGAAGATCGGGAATGTTAAGAATTAATTTCGGTCGCCGTTCGAATCTGACAGAATGTTTAATAATAGAAGATCTGTCGACACTTTGCTCATAGATTTTTCTCGCAGCATCGAATACGTTTTATTTTATTTCGCTAATTTTTTTGATTATTACTTTCGTTTCTCGCTTTTACGTTTAATTCCAAACTAATGCGGACTACATTCAGGTATTATCGTGACAATAAAAGTATCGAATGGCAGACCAGTCCGTCGCGTCGAATTAATATCAACAAGTCACGATCGCGTTCCCGTTTCATTGAGTTCAATGTTGCGACGCGTTGCAGAGCAGGCCTGTCATACGCTCACCAGCTTCAACCCTATTAAGCTTCGCTAATTATCCGAATTAATTTAATCGGGACGGTTAATAGAAGTTCAAGCAGCTGTTCAATTACATAAATCCGACCGACAGTAGCAGCCCCGTGGAATGAACGCACTTCGACCATTCGAACAGCTGTTCGGTCATTCGGCAACTATACGCGGAAAGGGAAATTAAAATAACTTGCAGACCCGACCAATTGAGGTGGCGATTCGCTGTGGCTATTTTACCGTTGTCGTTCCGCTATCGGATGAAATTAAAGTTATCGCGCTCGGGGGAATCCGATTGCTACGGCGATCTCGCATTAAATGGCATAATGATATTGTCATTCGAAGCTTTGGTCCAATTAGCCGGAGCAGCGTTTGCGCTTCGGTATGTTCGGTTCAATGAAAAGTGTGTACTGTACGCTGCACTTATCTAGGAAGCATCGAAAATGTAAGGGAACGACCGCAATCAAATTGTCGCCGCGTGATAAGCAATAATTGTTTCGTTTAAAAGTCGAAGAGCACTTGCGAGAAAGAAAAATTCCCGAACGCTTGCGTACCGCGCGAAAGAAACGATGAAATAAACGACGAAAGTGGCCGGCAAGAGCAGGAAAAAAGAGGAAAACGTAAAGGAACGAGGATCCCCCCAAAAAAATTTGTCACGCCCGTTAACCGTCAGAAACCAGTTCCATAGATAACCGGCTAGACATCGCAGGGAGTAATTCGTTGGAGCAGCAAACAAAACGGATCAGCTCCAGCAAAGAGAGAGAAAAAAAGGGACCGATCCGTCGACCAATATTTTCCCAACGGACCTGAGGATGCTTCCAGCGTCGCAGGAAAGAGCGGCAGAAAAGGAGAGGAGGTACGAGAAGAAGCCGAAGAAGAAGAAGAAGAAGCAAAAAAAAAAAAAGAGAGGAAGACGGGACGGAGTGTCGTGGACTATCACCACCAGCGAGGCCAGAACCTGAATATACCTGAGAAAGAGCGTACGTGCACGTACGTCTCCCATGAGTCGTGGAGTAGTTATGGTTTGGGGCAGTGGGAGAAGCACGTGAGATGGTATGGGAGGGCGTCGGGTCGGCGCGTGGGCGGCCGCAGGCAGGACGCACGTCTCGACGAGAGAGATGGAAGGCCTGGTGGTATGCCACGAGGCTGAGAGAGTGGCCAAGGAAAGGGTGAACCGCGTGGAAGAAGGAGGCGAAGTGGGCGAAGAAGAAGGAGAAGAAGAAGAAGGTGAAAGAAGGGAAGGAAGGTGGAAAGAAAAGGAACAGCAACGGGCGAGATAAACGACGGGGTGAAGGAGCGAGATGGAAGGAGAAAGAAAAGGAGCGAGGACGGTGGAAAAAGGGAAGACGAAGAAGCGTTCTTCTATATCCGCGTATGGGAAAGGACGCGACGAAGAGAAAGGAGAGATGCGAAGGGAGAACGAGAGAGAGAGAGAGAGAGAGAGAGAGGGAGACGATGGAGAGAAGGATCGAGTCGAGAGCCCGATCCTTAGCCGGTTAGGAATAAAAGGAGTTTTATATGACGCCGTGGTTTATGACCGTGGGTTTTATCTGATCGCATTGCCACCGGTGCGGATTTCGCAATAAATTAGGCCGAGGTGTAATTAAAAGGGCACCGGTTGCACGGCCGACTCGTGACCGTCGTGTAGCCACTACCGAACTCGGGGATCCTCCTCTTTTTGCCTTTATGAGGCCACGAAATCCGCGATCCGACCTTCGCTACGGAAAGAGACGAACCGCCGGGCACATTTTTACGGGGCACCGTGGCGGAGGTTGCGCGGCTAATGTGTCTCCCGTTAAAGCTGAATACGCGAGGCAAATTAGGAAATAAATGTTGCTTGGGTTTGAAGATTGCTCGACAAGCAATTCCAAATACCTTTGCCAATGTAATTTTATTTTCGATCGGGACGGCGACACCGAGAGACACCTGTAAAAATGTCGCCTTCGTTTATCGATGGAGTCCAAAAGTATCTTCCGTGTCTATGGAGTTTTAATGAAAAAAGTTAGTCAATTGATAGACGCGCGCGAATATCGAGGAAACATGAATCGACGTTTGAGGGTCGTAAACGTTCGCGAGATATTTCCCATCGACGTTTACTTCTTATCCGATAATTTCCGCGAAATTCAGCCCAACCGACTGTAATTTTACTCCGCGCTTGAAAGTTCTGACTAATATTCCACGCGGTCCACAATTCTTCCAGCGTAATCGTACGTACGTTACCCGATAAGCGGGCGAAATCGTAGAACTTGCGAAAGGACATCGATCAGTGTCCCGAAGAATTGCTTCCTCGATAATTAACCCGCACCGTAGCTGTGCCCAATAGAGAGAACAGAATTACACGATTCGCCACTCGCAATTACAATAAATTTCCACCGGCACCCCGGCATACTTTGCGCGATGTCGGAAAATCGATTTAAACCAGCACCCGGCGGTGGATAAAACCTGCCCCGAAAAAAAAGGAGCAAAGAGGGAAGAAAAAAAGGATTGAAGTGGCAGGAGACTGGAGGGTGGAATCGTCGATTGGAGGCCAGCCAAAAGCCAAGCGTCGAGTAATTCGGCGTTTCCACGAGGCGGGCTTGGTAACGAGGCGCGTTCGCGACTAATTTGTTCGTACGGTAAATTGAAATTACACGTTGCTCGGTGCCGTTTCTCTCGCGGCTCGACGAGCCGCTGAATTATCGCCGGAACGTCGAAAAAAAAAGGGGCCCACGAAACAAGCCACCCGGAGCAACGTGACCCCGAGAGAGAGAGGCACCGTCGACTTTCACCCGCTTTCTGTTCCACCCTCGTAACATGCTCGCAACGCCGGTTATTAATATCGCCGGGTCTACTAACGACCGAGTTATTATTCCCCATGTGAAATTTTTGCATTAACTTTTATTGATGGGCCGCGGGCCGCGCGCTTTAACCTTAATTTCAGCGACGACCGAGACGACGCGACGCGTCGGTGAAACGTGCGCCACGTCATGATTCCCCGTTGATGATTGAATACGATGGGCCCTCGTGTCGGGCATCGTTGCACGGCGGTGCACGTGTGCCGTTAATTGTGTATCTGTTAAGATTGTACACGATCAAACACGGTATCTCTTAGTGGTTAATCATATGTTCCTTGTCCCTTTTATTCTTCTTTTTTTTCTTCTTCTCCTTCTGAAAGCCGGGAAAAAGTCTCGTTGCGGGGACGGATATTATTCGTGTCGGGAGATTGAAGTAGGATATTTGAATAATGTATGATATGGTAAGTGAAAATGGGGAATTTCAATTTGTCTTGAAACACCGTGGAAGCCGTGTAGCAAAAGGCGAGGCGTTAAGCAAGAGTACGTTACCAGGCTTTATATAAATAATAGCAATGATAACGTTGATAAAGGAACCAGCATTTATTAGAGCTTATAAATATAACGATAGATTATTCCGTAGAGAAATGATATAGTAAATGCACTTACGCAAAGATAAACGTCCTGTGGAAAATCAAGATGAGAATGAAGGATGAATTTGACCAAATTTAATTTCTGTAACATCAACCTCAGCTACCTTCATTATTAGCAATGCACTCCGAGAACCGGACGGGTCTCCGTTTATAATTCTGAATCGTCCGGTAGAACGGCTACCGTGTTTGCGCAAAAACGCATCGGCAAGTTAGATAAAGTTGCTGCGAGCAGATCAATGATTTCTCGCGTCATTCTGAATCTGGACGGGGGGAATTAAACCGTCCATGCCGTTTCGTTGGAATCCAACGGCGAAGGAAGCTGCAACGTCGCGTCCCACGGAGTTTCCCATAAGATCGTGTCTTCCCTCGGAACACTTTTTTCCGAGCTTCCATACGCGAACCAGCTTCCTGCGCTATCCGCTACGAAGCTACGGAGCCGTGACCGCAAAACAAATATCATGAAATTTCTAAGAGAACACCAGCCACTCTCACGACTCTTATTTTTCTTTATTTTCACCTTGGCGATATTAGATCTTCTTATTCCCTTGCTTCCCACCGGACTACCTGTTTAATATTCGTTGGATCTTTGGTAGCTTTTTTTTATTCTTCGTATTCGACGAACAGCGGAAGCTTAATAAATTATTATTATTATTATGAAGAAGTCTACGGATTTTCCGCATATATATTTTCTTATTCGAAAACAGCAATATATTGTTATTATACAGAATACTAAGATACTGTACAGCTGAAATAATACAATCGTATAATAATAATCAAATTCGTAAAATAATACAATCCCAATATACCGCCGTCCACAAGGTTAAACGGATATCAATTCGTTTCTAAACTTGGATAGCTCGTTTCCAATGCTTCGTACATACGTTCCAGCGCAGTTCCACCGGTGAAACCGGGGTCTGGTTTCCACGAACGGCCAGTCGATTGATAATTACATAGATTTCGGTAAGAATCCACGGGGCAACCCGGTCAAGATGGCCGTGCAAAGATATTCGAACGTTACTCGAGCGGCCGGAGTCGCTCCCATCTACATGGCAGCGCGATATAACATTGCGGTGGTCCCTGCTTCATGGTGAGAGGCCACGAAGAGGATGCCGGCGATGCAGATATGCTTTATATACCGGACCTCATTGTGGAACGCCTTTGCGCCCCTCTCGCGGCGTGTAGATCCAGAGATACTCTCTCACAGAGCTGCTCCGCGCCTTACTAATGCTCCAGTTTATAAGGGTTATCTCCCTACGAGATCCCCGAACGAGGAGGACGACGGAAAACGAAGAGAAAGATGGTGAAAAAGGGGTAACGCAGGTCTCAAAGAGAGGAAAAGATTCATATTGCTGGGGAGGAATAATTCGACAATAATTCTCAATTGCCGAAAGGAACGAGACTTCCGGATTAAATTAACTCAATTAATCGAGGATAAACTATTTCAAACGCGACGAATTTTATTCTTAACGAAGTATGCGGCTCAGTTGTAACGCAACAGAGAGAGGACGTTTAACGGTAGGAAGGATATTTGAATAATGAAACTGCGAACGCGACGATGGAATTAAGTTTTCTTTTTTGCCAGACCATTGCGTGCCACGACATTAAACGTATCTTCATTTCTGCCTGCACGGTACTCGGTAATCTGTACAATTATTGCGCACGTGATCCTGTGTTCGCTGCGAGTGATACTCTTTAGTTCAATCAGGCATGCGATACGTAGCGGGGATCGTCGATTATAAATATCCGCGGCTCGGTACTCGCTGCTTAAGTCTCGAAGTACGGCCACGAATTATCTCGACCTATATATGTATACGTTAGCTCGTCGCACGCGACGATACAAACAGACTTATAAAGAGTCCTGTCGAAAATATAAAATATAACATTGTTCTACTACCGTACCACCACGGCAACAATAATCATCTCTGCGGTACTCCAAGTCTAAAGCATCCTTCGCGAACACCGTAATCCTGTACGCATCAATCGAGGGATCAATTTCCAGAGAACTTGAAATTCTAGAGAACGAACAATACGTCTCCGTTAATTGACACATCTCCACGCGGCAACAACGACTCGTTTCCCCAGCGTCCCGTCATTTCCATAATATCGTATAAAAGCTGCACGCTCCGTGTTCCCAACGTCATCGGCCGGGTCGAGAACGCCTCTCACCCGGAGAGCCACGGCGATAATCCTCGGGCGCGTGATTGCGCCCGATCTTTATGCGAATTGCGGCCACGTGCACTCCGCGAGGCTCGCGAGCCGTGTTTCAACGGGGCCAAAGAAAATGTTGGACGGGAGAAGGAGGCTGGCATTGGCCGCGCGTCCTCGCGAAATTCCACCCAGAAAGGACAACGATTGTGTTTATGACGCGTCGAAGAACGGGGCTCCCCCCTCGTGGCGGAATGCGAGGGTGTCGCAACGGGCCACGATTAAGTTGTATCAAATCCGCGATTGAGTGCCTCGTGCATCGCGAGTTCCACGGCCATAAACGTCCGGGCCATGGTGTTTCCCATAATCTACGGGCGGTGGCCGAGAGCAGCGTGGAAGGAACAAAAAGGTCGCCGGTCGTGGAACACCAGTGCCGAACGGGACAGAGGAAGACGGAGGGACGACGATGAGAGGAGGCCGAGTGAAATGGAGATAGATTGATGGAAGGTCGAAGAGTTTGGCACGACGCGAGGCAGGGAGGTACGATAGGAAGGAAAGAGACGGGTAAATGGAATTTATCGAACCGCAACGAGAACAATTATTTGCCATTGACGAAACGTGTACTATCGATGATTTTATTCAGCGACAAGCGATTCATTTCCGAAGCAAAGAGATGTGCAATATCTGTCGATTGAAACACCGAACGACCAACTGTACGCCTTCCACTTATACCGCATCATCGCCTCGTCATCCGACTCGGGAAATCGGACGATAGTATCGTCCCCGCGTGTAATGACACGAGAGTCGCATGAAAACCGGCACGACAAAAGGCGAAGAAACAACGACGAACGGTGACGCGAGGAAGTCGACAGGAGAGCAGCAGCTGTGAAAGAAACTAAGTATGCAGAACGCGGCGGAACGAGTGAAAAAGGAGCGGCGCGAGGATCCTGGCAAATTCACGGGTCGTGGCCGTCGCTCCTCGACGCGCGAGAGGTATCCAGGTGCGGAGGTGACGCTCTACAATAACTCTTTCGGCTTTATGTCGTGGGTGGTTTATACTTTATGCGTCCCGCGGGACAATCACGGGGCCACGGCCGAATCGGGCTCTTATTTCTACCGGCTCTTCCCTTTTCGCGTTCTTTACGACAGGACGTCGCCGGTGCCCACGGTGCGCGACACGGCGAGCGCGCGTGTCGACGGTGCGCCCGTTCACGAACACCTCAAAAAATCGTCGGCCCCGTCAAAATATAGAGGCTTCCCGTCCGCGCGTCTCTTCGACATGAAATAATCGCGACTGCTCGCGCGTCGCCGATTTGTCGTGTCATTAGAAATATCGGGACGTTTCGTCTTTACGGTTTTTCTTTTTATTTTTGTTCATTTTTTTGGGGTGGGGGGTAGTCGGGACGGTTTTGAAGGGGTGAGTTCTCGGGAGAGTGCGAGAGATACTTGTGGGAACTGTGAGTTCATTGAACCGAGGAATGATAAGGGACCGTGCACTGGAGTTTCACGGTGTCTTTTTATATTTTAGGATGGGTTCGATTTAAAGTGCATCTGTTTCGTTTTATTTGTCCGCGGTATGTGTTCGTTGATGGTTATGGTTTTTTCTGTTTTTGTGCGTGATGGATGTTCTTTTATTGGGAAAGATAAAAGGGGGGGTTTGTTTTTTTTTTTTAATACTTTCCTCTATTTTGTTCTTCGATGCTGAATATTCGATTTCTCTGAGATGTAGCTTTCCACATGCGATTGTATTATCGCGCTCGTACTCGCTGCTCCGCGCTTCCATTTAAGTACCGTTGCAACAAAATTAATACTGCCATTACTCTTACTCCACTGCTCTCATCCGGCCGCGTTCCATAACTCACGCTTCAAAATCCGGACTTGAAAAACTTCAAACTTCCATCCACGTCTTAACACTACATCATATTTATATTATATCTAAATTTTACACAGACCCACCAGTAGAATTTTTGCTCGATAAGTATAATATTCCTCGTATCGTTAAATATATTTTCCATACAGACTAGATACCACCGGACCTAACAAATGTGCAAAGGCAGGAACAAATTACAGTTAAAAATATATATTAAAATACGAACGATTGTACTAACGCACGTTTGCACCTGTACCTGCACACACCGCACGCATCCGCAATCCTCGCCAAACCTATTACCATTACGTAACGCCCGTTTAAATAAAATCGACGCAGCTTTCGCGTCTCCTCCTCGCGGTCCTCGGGTCGCGTTCGCGATCCCGTGCTGCTCTCATTTCCTTCGGCCACCATAATTATCGCTCGACGTACGGTACGGGAATCGTTACGTGCTCGTGTCTGGCAGGTGGAGGCGAGCGGGAACGTCCGGAAAGCGTGATGCAAACCCGATAAATCAAAGTTCGAGGTCCACATACGCGGATCGATAGCCAAGATTGGCAACGTGCCAATTTTCTTCGGCGGTGAAAGCAAGGTTTTCGAGAAGGGCTGGCCGGGGCCCGGGCGGCTCGACGGAGGCGCAACGATAGGTGTGATAAATGCAATTATTTACGGTCGATTAAGAGAGCGCGGCCGCGGCGATTTCGAGCGTGTACGAGCCGATCGGTTCCGTAGATTGACCGAGCCGCCTCTCCGCCGCGCGCATTTTGCTCGAGTTTTAAGCTGATTATCTGCCGCCGCTCCCGAACCCTTTCGTTGCGAAACCCGAAGCACCGTTGCTCCGTGAAAGGACTCGCTGAGAGAGTCGCGCGTGTGTTTGCGTTGCAACGATTCGTTGATTGCTGTTGTACACTCGGCTGTCCCCTCGGTTTTTTTCTGTCGATCAATTGTTCGCTTCGGTGCTTGGGCTCCGAATAATTTTTAATCTAATATATCTAATATATATCTAATATATCTAATATATTTTCGATACAGGTACGGCGGTTTAAATGTAACTAGATTGGAAATTGGAGTATACTTCTTTTCATTCGCGTGACGGAATTTTATTTGACAGACGAGAACGTTAACCTCGATAAATAAACGATTAGAACGAAGTGTAAAAGTAATGCGTATCGCACTTCGTCGAGCACTGTACTTGGGCAAATTCATGGGATATTATATTGTAAACGAGTGGGTGACCGTAGAACGCGAATGGTCATTGTTTATCGCGAAAAGGAATCAGAGTTGTTACTCGCGAGTAGCGTAGAAAGTGATAAGCAAGTTAACTTTCGTGCGCCGTAATCGAGTATTTTCCAACAACGATCAGTCGCGTCGCCTCGCATTATCATCGATTGAATTAATCGGTTCGTTTATGTTGCGTCACCGTGACGACTCGGATTGTGCGCAGTTCGCGTCGGAATATTTAACAGATTTCAATATTTACGCGCGTTTATGAAATATTTATCTCCGTATTTCTGTCCGTCGCTCCGGCCCGTGCATATTCGTATGATTTATTCCTAAAATATGCCACCGAATTTCCATTCGGGATGAAAAATACGCGTTGGCGAGCGGGCTGAGAAAAAAAAAAGAATTGATAAAATCGTGATCGATCGCACGGCGACTCGTATTTTAAACAGATTTCTTCTCCTCCTCTCGTTTGTTCCGGGGGAAGAGGACAAATATGAACGGGGCAACGAGTAATATTCGAGCTTTATAAACAGGGAAGAATGTCGTTTGTCATTTCGTGTCACCATTATATCATCGACGGGAACGGTACGCGCGTTTCCGATCGTATCGAATCGAAGGGAAACAAGATTGAGGACCAGCCTCGTGGCGTATATTATCCGTTTTCGTTTCTCCTCGTGTACCCGCTCCCGGGGGAACACCACGGAATCCCAGGGCACGGAATTGAATTATCTTACTTCTGCGCGAACGTATCACCCGGCACGTTTCGCTCTTCGACGGTGGAAAGACATTAAAAACGTTTCTGTTTAAATACTTTCTCTCGTCGGTTAAAGAAATCAGCGGCAGCGAAAATAATAAATTTCCTAGCGACGCGCATATCTTCTTCAAGCGGATCTATGTTGGAGAATAAGCGTATTTGCATATAATGCTCACAAATTTATAACTACATATCGTACATGCGTACACGTAGTACAGATTCTTGTAATCAAAGAATGCTAATAATTGATAACATTTCGCGAGGGATAAATATTGATTCGCGAACGCCCCTTCCATTGAGCATCCCGAGAAAGCATCGTCCCTTGGCAATTCGCGAGTCGAACGAGCCTCTACAATTCTATTAAGTCGGTCGTGTACGTTTCGAATTCAACGAAGTGAATGAAGTCCGCGATCTTTATGACGACGAAGAAAATCTTTGCGATTCAGTCCCACGGCTGCCGGACGGAAATCGATGTCGTCCGGTGTACGTACATACTTTTCTTCGTTCCACGTTCGGGCATATTTGGTGATTCAGGAAAAGTACGCTGCCACGATACGTGGATTGGTTCAGATGGAACTCCCGTCAAGTATCGCGGTGGCAAGAACCTGTATCGTGAGGCAATACGTACACCTGTTGCCTAGACCCGTGATTTATTTCGAAGACTTCCCTTTCTTCTTGTACCTGGGGCCACGCGGAGATTTCTCTACGCAATTGTGCGTGGGTCGCGACTGGAATATTTTTCTTCTGGCCTGGCTGCGGGAAGCGCAGCGTGCGATATATTCCTCTGCAACGCGACGAGATTTTTCGATTTTTCCCATGTCGAGAGGAATCGGTTGCGTTTTCCGTGTACATCCCCTATGCGTCTTTTTAAAGAAAAAAAAAATTGATAACCGTAGGAATGGTTCGAAGCTTCCATTAGCGGAGTAATAGTTCGTACAATGACAAGTACTGCGATAGATAATAACAAGTGTTTAACGGAAAATCGAAGGCAGTGAAATCTCTGTTGAGAATAATGCGACGAATATAAATTATCCGATAAATTGATTAATGCGTGGTATACATTCTTGGCCGCACAACTATTACAACAGCGTTACAACCTCGACTTTTACACCTCGTCGAGCAACTAACACCGGGGGCGGAAAAATCTGCGCGAAGAAATATCCTAAAAGTCGGATATTGTAATAAATTAAATATCACTGTAGCCGGATCAATTAATCGAGGACGCTGTGCACGCGTAACGCTTAATGAATAATACCTCGAGCACAAGATTATAAATTTCCATTCCCCTCGTCGCGACCACCGTTTCGCTCTCCTAAAACAAACTTGTTCGACGTCGCAAATCCACCTCCAACAAACGCAGAAGCATCCCCCTCTTTCTCCCGGGTCGCGAAACCGGCGCGTCGGAGCGGGCGTGCGCCGAATAAAGACCTCATCCGTGTCCACCGGGTCCCACGTATGTGCGAGTCCTGTTTCGTTCTCACAGAAAGGTAGTTCCAAGGGTTGACACGGATGGGAGGGAGGGCCCGGGCGGGACACGAAGAGGAACAAGGCGGAACAGCGTCAAACATATACGAGAGACGAGCAACCGAACCGGGGCCGGGGACTTCTCTTTCGGACCGGTCGGGGCCGGCAGCCTTGCTTTCGAATAAAATGAAATTAATCCGTTGAAGCCGGCGGGGGTCGCGGCGGCGTCCCTATGTCCTAGTTCACGATAAATAAATCCAACGGGCCGGCCCCCGCGGTGTCCCAATTAATTCGGTCTTATTCTAACCGCCGTTGTACACGGCGAATCCTCCCTTTGTGATATCGGCGACGCGTCGCCACGGGCCCCCGTTTCGTTTCGTTATCGTCCTTTGCTATCCGCGGCACCCGACGCGCCTCGAATTTAATTAAGCCGCGGGCTACGTGTCCCCGGTGCACGGTCACACCTTGTCCACCGTGGATTGTCCTCGAGCCGGTGTCCCCGATATACCAAAGTTAGAGGAGGTTCACGTTCGGGCAGCGAAAAATTAAACAGCTGCGAATTTCTGTCGTCCAAGTTCTCCGCGCGTTTGGTTCACGGACCATTCACTTTCGATCCAGTGACTGAAGAAGGAAGGGACTGTCGCGTAAAGTGTCATCGATAATCGTTTTTCTATCAAAGTCTTGCGGAATTGTCGTAAATATACGAAAGCCACGATCTAGTCGATGGGGCAGCAGAATGTTTCGGTTGTTCCGAACGGTTCCTAGGGCACGGAGGAGTTCGAAGCGTCGAGATAAATCAAGGGGCCGATGAAACCGTTTATAACGAAGCGAGATCTATCTGCGTAGCAATGCTCCCCCGCAACACACTCCTAGCTATCCTATTATTACGTGGACCTGCCAGCACTCCCACGCCGAGGGTAACATGATCGGGGTTAATCTGACCGTGACCTGTACTATGCCAGCACCTGCGCGCGACCCAACCTAATTTCAACTTCTTTCCCTCTATTTTTTTGTCTACTCGGCCAACACGGCTCGTTCCCTTTCTCTATTTCCCTCCCCCGTGTTGGTCCTCGCGTACACCGTGTCCAGGGTGGGAGATACGGAGGAACGATAACAGTTCCTCGCCGAGGAGACTTGACTAATGAGAATTTCGAGATATGCACTGAGATACGAGGAATGGTTATTGGGCCTCCCCCCACCCCTTCCTTGTCTCCCCTTCTTTTTGTATATTCTGTCAGACGCGGTTCTTCGTGATCGGTTTAATCGGGAGGGGTAATCGAAAGGGTTACGGTCATTGTAACGCACGGCATGGTTTGTTTAATTAAGGCGTTCGAGATTGGGAAACTGGTAGGACGATCGTGAAAGTTACGCTCCGTCTCGAGCTACCTATCCTCGTCAGCATGGTAGCGTATTTTTGTTACAGACGTCGAGGAATCGAATGATCGACGAACGATGAGTAGTTATTGAAAGGGTCGCCGGCTGAATCGTAACTTAATCGAATTAAACGTTCGTTACCCTGCTAGTCATTGATGCTCCGTATTAAAAAAAAATCAACACTCAAACGAATGACGATGCACCACGAAACTGTGGCAAAGAGCGAACACCATTTCTTACCATTCATACCATTTCCCCAGAAGCAAGTTCTTGGCCGATCTCGCGAGGATCTTACTTCTCATAAATCCTCACCGGGCTCGACGGTAGTTTCGTGGTTTTATAAGACGGTTTTATACGTATACCCACACGCGTACCTAAAAAAATAAGAAAAAAAAAAAAAAATAAGAGGGAATAAAGAGGAAAGAACGCGTTATGGGAAATGTCCTATCGGGCTGCAGGCAGGTGCACCGGCCATATAAGGTTAAAAGGCCATACGAACTCGACTCTCACTCCGGGAGTACGATAAACGCGGGCCGATTCGCTCGTGCCTCGCCCAACTTCCACGCGAGGAGTTATTACGAACGCCTACGCTCTGGACAACGCCGCAGGAAACCGAAGTCGAGGGCTCTCGACGACGACGACGACGACGACGACGACGACGACGAAAAATAGGGTTTGTTTTTCGTGGATGTCCACGGAAATTGGACGTGGGCCCGGCGACGAGCCGTTAGCTTGTAAATCTCCCACTCGTCCGCTCCTATACGAACACGCGTGTCTCTCTCTGCGTCTCTCTGTGTGTGCGTGGTTCGTGCACGCGTGGTTTCCTCGTTGCTTTCTTCCAGCGCCTACGTTTTTCTGTTCCGTTCCGTGCACTTTCGGAACCGGCGACTTTGACACAGTGGCAGCCCCGTGGGCTGAACTAATTGGCCGGGGTTCGCAAAGCTGCCTTTTGTCCGAGAGGATACGGGAGCGTGGAATCGGCTCGCGTAAGGAAGGGAAGTAATGCAGGCTGGGTGTGGGGGTGCTACGTGAAATGGGAGATACAGTTCAGAGCGAATGCTAAGGGGTGATGTGCACGACTTGGAGGAACATTCCTTTATTTCTCATTTCGTGTTATTTACTGCGACTCCAATTCACTGTACTCGTTTGTCGGCGACTAATATCTGAAACGATTCGAATAACGTCGTTTCATTTACAACCTTACTGTCGCACGTTCCAGCAGCGTCGATGAATTTATTCATAGAAGTAACTGCCAAGAAAAGTAATTACTCTCTTCGTTCGCGGCCGGGACGAGACGTAACGACGGATCAAAAATTCCATTCGCGGATCGGCAACCGTCCGTCTATTTAGCGGATTAATGTATTCAGATTGATATTAAAATTCATCGTCGAACTTCTCAGGAACACTCGCACCGGCTAGGGTCGTCCCTCGTGCCGCGCATCAGCACCGTCACTCGATCCCCGTGATAACGTTATCGCCGTGCAACTTCGCCGTCGCGCCGTAGGAACCGTGTCCCCGGCAACGCGGCTAATTAACATCTCAATTAACCTAGCCGAACGAACTGCGTTCGCGCTCGTACCCGCAACGCGACGATACCGCCTCGTAATATCCTGCTCCCGCGGCGGCATAGAACGGGATAAGAAAAGAGATGGGGGAGAAAAAAGAAAGGAATATATGTATCGCGGCGAGCGGGACGTTTTGCACAAGGGGGACCGGTACAAATTAACTATCTCTGCCACTTGAACGGACGTTTACCGCTAATTACGTCGTGCACCACGATGTACGCGGTAATTATGCCAGCCACGAGCAGATCCGATCGATCCCCTTCTTTTTATTCCCGTTCCTGCTCTCACGGGGCACCGTGACTAATAACGCCGGATCGAAAATCGTATCGTATCGATCCGCATGGCACGGAATATGCTCAGGGCCGAGAACTCCCATGGGGAGTCCATTGGACGTCACCCGCTGACCCGTGGCTGTGTTCTTTTAATTGGGCCCGGAGCCGAATCACCGATCGGCTGCAGGTGAATCGCAACGATTTGTATCGCTGGCAGATCATTACTCATCTATGCTCCCGGGGGACTTCTACGGTCCACGGTGCAGCATGAAAGAGGGGCCACTCGGATTGCGTCGCTCGATCGTGGAGTTTCCCTTCGTTAGCGGCCGTCGATTCCGTCGTCGTTTGTTCGACGTCGTGAAAGAAGCACGTGTGCATAATTCGTTTCGATATGTCGCAATATTGTGAACATTATTCCATGGAACCGTCGTTCGTATGTGTTGATCGAGATTTCCATTTGTACCATTTCACCCTTCGGTGAAATTACGGGTGAAATTATTTACCATAGAATATTTAGTGATCAGTACAGTTGAATGTGCATATTCTTGATAGAATTGTACATTTTTAAAGTGATCATTTGTACAGTGTCCAAGATATTGTAAAAACAAACGGGCAACTGTACTTGTGTAAACATGGGCCCGTTAAGGGGTAAACAAAACTCGCTCGACCTGCAGATGTTTAATTTCTTCGGGCTGTGAACTTCGCGGAGCAAGACCATCGCGTGTACTTTCCACATTAATTTTTACCATAAACTACAGCCGTCTTTAATATCTCGATCTACGATGCGATACGAGTGTCCTGTCGATTGCCCGGAGAATTCAGGTGGCGACGGTCGATCGGTTGAGCGCACGTGTTAACAGGAAGCGGAAACGTGGTTGTGGGAACGGCGAACGCCACAAGTGGCACGAGGAACGGTGGCCTAATGATGCGCATATAAATGTGGCGTAAGCCGGCAGATGACACATGTAGATAAATGCTGCAGTGTGACCGGCGTTCGATATTCCCTTTATCATGGCACGAAATTATCGTCGAGACGCGGCTCTATTCACCGCGGCGTAACAAGTTTCACGCTTTTCATGAATTACCGCGGCGTAACGAAGCGACCGGAACGCGATCGTCGGTGCAGTCGAGGCGAAAGAAACCAATTATCGACGTCGAATACAAAGGGCGAAACTACACGGCGTATTATCCCTCCGATTTTTATGCAATGCGAATAAGGGGAGTAAAAAAACAGATTTATATTGGCTCGTTGATTGCGATACGAGAGACGGCGATTCGTATCACGGTGGTTATCATGGCGGACTTTAAAGTCGACGCCAATCTGTTTCGAACGTAAATTCTCGAATGGTTTTAACAGCATAACGGTGAATCCGCAATAAATCCGCGTTTGCTTTTCGCACTTGTTAATGCCGCGAAGCATTCGGGCGCCTCTCGATTACATTCGGCCAGCACCAACGCCGCGGACGTTAAGTAGTACAAATGAAAAGACTCATCTCGGCGTCGCTTCTGCCGGCGTTCCTCCTTCTCGTATCGGTGCCGCGATCGAGCAATCGGTGAAAGGTGTACGTACGCGAGCAGGACTTTCCGAAGATAGCCAGATAGATAGCGTGGATTTTTTGTAAACCCGTCGCAGTGGTAATGAGAGAAACTCGAATTACATTTCTAGCACTTTAGACATTGAAATCTTATGGGCAAATACAGCCTGGGATTTAAAAATATCGTTAACATTTTTTCGAATCGAAACGATGAAGCATAGTTTTTTATCTCTTGAACCTGCGACGTGCATTTCCTCCGGGATGTATAGGAAACAATTTTCTTTTCCAATATTTTCAATCTTTCCGGCTAGCCAACTGGAAACTCTAATTGAAAATTTAACCAGCAGATTTTCTAATTATATACGTCGACCTATTAAAAGCAGCTGATGCCTGGAAACAGTTAATTGCAGATTATTCCGCGAATAATAAAAATCCGCGATTCCAGGACACCGAGCTAAATGCACACTTTGACTCATTGCCAGAAAATAGGCAACTACGATCGGCCAGCGATTCTCGTCCATTAAGCAATCTCCCGACTTATCTATTTACGAGCACCGTGAACCGCGTCTTAATTATAATTACTGTCATAATCCAATGCGCATCGATAAGATTCGCCGCGCACCAGTCGAAATTGTCGACTTTACGAGTGGAGCAGGGGGCTGGAGCACCGCGAAGCACACCTCACATCCGGTAATAAAACGCCACGGCCACGAAACTGTCGTGCCTCGCCTCCTCTCCCTTTCTCTTTGTCTTCCTTCATCTCTTTAGACGAGCATTAATGAGAACGTTTATGCATCGCCTTAACGACACCAGTTTCCATTAACAAGTCATAATCGCCACTTTATCGATCACCCTGTCGGCCGGTGCGCGCATAAACGCGAAGGGCACGTTATCACGTGCCCGTGATACCCAACATCGGGCCGCATCGACAACGTAAAACATTCTAGGCTTCGCTCAAATTGAGAGCTCCGCCGTTAGTCGCCTTTACGACTGGCGGTAAATAAATAATTAAGCTTTTTTTCCTCTCGCCCGACGCGACTTTTAAGAGCGCGGCTCTAGGGAGGGTGGCGTTTACGATTTTATTTTGCGAGTTAAACGCGAGTTTGATGAGGGAGCCGGTCGAGAAAATCGTTTAGATGGGGTATTGATGAGCCGTAATGACGGTGTAATCACCGGACCGTGTACACCGGGGTCCTTCCAGGCGAATCTGTGATGATTAATGGTGTCAATAAAATGCACGTATGATTTTTGGAATGAGTGGAACGGAGCGAGAAGAATTAGCCTCACAGTCGTAGTTGTATAGTGCGCATATCTCAAGTTAATATAAATTTTAGAGAGACCTGGTCAGAAGAATTGACAAGCGTCTTGGCAACTTTATTTCTATTTAAATTGTGCACCTGTGACGATGTTTTGCATTGCACAATTGTCGTATTACAGATGGAAATTCAGTTTTTCTTTCATTCACGTGTTGCTATTATCCAGAGAAAGTGTACAGGGATGCAAATAATGATAGCAATGTGGAAGAATATTATGCACGTTTTACTGAATCGCTTCAGGCATCCCTCTGCGCCACTTGCCCCTTCGGGGTAGGAGATTATGACGGATATGCGGCAAGTTTCTAATACAAGATCTTAAAACCTAGCCCCTTCGCGATGAATACGCCGGTCGTTAGGCGTGCAACACTCGAGCCTCGGGTGCACGATAATTAACCACCGTTCCTGTAACGTTCGGGGGCGTGAGAGAATAACGTATCACTCGAAATGTTTAACAGGTCCGGCTTTCTCTGTTTCTCGTTCGCCGTGGCGCAACGCTTCGTTCATAAAAACGTGCCCGAATTTCCACTGTGATATTCATTCGAATTTTATGCTCGTTTCTATTAAAAACGAACCCTCCTCGCGAAACGAACAAATCCTTTTTTAGCAAGAATTTTTAATCGCCAGGTATATCGCGTATTTAATTAAGCGAGATAATACGTTCCATTAATTCTGCGACCGCGAACCACTTTCGCGTTAAAGGATCAGCCCCGTGACCCTTGGAAAATTCTGTACACGTGCGCCCTCGCACATCTCGCAGGAGAACCATATAACGTTCATTCTATTCCGCCGTAGGAATGAATCTCTTAAAAACTCCACCAAAAAAAGGAGATTGTCGCCGCGAAGCGTTTTAATCCTTCCTACCCGGGTCGCCCTCGACCCATCCGAGTAATTTTAATTTCACGCGGAAACAAGAAAACCCGCAAACACAGGACCAATTACAATCCATTTCCACGGTACGCGAGACCTGTCCTAGCCGCAATCGACCTTTGCAATGCCGCGATAGCGTTTCGGCCACGCCCGCCCGTTAGCCCGATAAATAACATTTTAAATAACACTCGGTGCCTTGTAATTACGTTTTAATTACACGCTCGTCCTCGTCCGCAATATCGTTCCGTCACCGGCTCTTCCACCTCTTTCCACCTTTTTTTTTTTTTTTTTTTCTTCTCTCCACCTCCGTCCGCCACCTGGTGCGCGTGTTCCACGGCCGGTTGACACGTTCCCCGCTTGATTCACGTTTTCGCCAGTCGTCGTTCGTGTCGTCCACGTGCCCGCGATCGGGGAGACGTCACATCCGCGCGCGCGCACGCGTCATCCACGGCGAGTAATTGTTGAATGGCTAATTAAGGGGACAATGATGCGGAACCGTCGGGACCGGAAACAGACGTAGGAAGAACTGTTCTCGGGCGTCGAGCGTCTCTTCCGCATCGTAATTACGCAGGCCGGACTTCGCCTGTTCCGGATGTTAATTAAGATGCGCGATGGAAGGCCCACGGCCTTATAATTGTCGCGAAAATATGCGTTAGCCCCAGTTCCCTGCTGGGTATTAACGGCGGCATAACGAGGCGAGGAACGTCTGCTTCTCCGGGGGGAGTTTAGCGAAATGTCCCGGTGGGAATTTCAGGGGACGACGCGCAATCGTTGGTCTCGATTCGGTCGGCTCGCTGGACTTGAAACGGGGAAATTACGTCGAGAGAATTTATGCGCGGAAAATTATTACGCTGCGGGCACCGATGATAGTTAATTTTTGGAGATAATTGCTGCGTGACAGTTATCCAATTTCATTCTTTCGCACGCTTTAAGTTAGTATTATTATTATTATTATTACCATCGCGGCTGTATTCAGCAATGGTACAATTGCTATTATAATTTAGTAATGACCAACTGTGTAACGTGGAAATTGGAGAAATATTGTTCTAATACGTTTTCAATTACAAATGCTCCAGAATTCGCACACTTCCATATATCTCGTGCACATTTAATCCAGCTGCTTTCAATAATGTCCCTCGTTACACACCATCATCGAACAAGTACGTTTCCCAGCGTAACGAGACATCGCGCGACCTTACCAAATTCTCTACCAAGTCTCTCAACCGGTCTTCGTCAAACTAAGCTCGCCCCATTGAAATTCGTCTCGCGTCTGGTCCAAACGAGCAGACGAAACCGGGCATCGTCTTGGCCGATCTGACTTTTCTACGATTTGCTCGATGATTTACGCCAGCGTCGAACTGGCTACGTGCACGAGTAGCGCGTCACGCACGCACGTTGTCGACGAACGTGAGAAATGACACGCGGTGGCGAACAATGACCTATAAATCGATCGACAATGCTTCCTACGGGCATTGGCGTCAATTAAGAGCCATAAGTCTCTACCCTTTCCTCATATTTGACATTTAATTAAGGCGTACTCCGGGGAACAGCGTTTTACACGCGACGAAACCTCACGACCGTCCCACCCGGTACGTACGCACGTATATCGATTGTCGTCACGCGTGTCGAATTTCCATAATCGTCGGACGGTTGTTTTGCCAGGCCTGAAATTACGCCGCTGTATAATCCACGACGTTCAATGTCGTGACGATGATTCCTTAATCGAATTGTTCACGCCGCCACGTGGCTAATCGGCCGGTTAGAAACGCGAATTTCCCGCGGCGACGAGCTGTTTCGTTACGTAGAAATGATTTTTTTCGACCTCCGACGAATCACGTTTAAATACGTTAATGGATAATTCAACGATTGATAAGCGTTTTTTATTCGAATATTAATTTTTAATCTCTGGACGCGTCTGCGCGTATAGAATGTTTGGAGAAAACGATGTGCCAACTTATTAGCGATTATTCGAACTCCTTGGCATAATTTCGTCAGCAGCATTTATTGCAATTATTCAGGCAGGTCTTATTTCACGCTTAAAAGACTTTCATCGAATTCAATTGCTTTATTTCCTGTCGTTCTTGCCGGTGAAAAAATTCTCACCAGATTCCTCAATTGCTCCTCTTCTTTCTTTCCGTTTTAATTAATACTTATCATTGAGATCCATCTTCTCGCAATGATAAAAAAGAAAATGCTACTTAACGAGGCAAGAGTCGCTTGCTGCTCGCGACGGGCGTAGAGCAACGAAAAAACCAGCTCGCGAGGCGGGTAAAAGCTGCTCCAAACGTGTGACGGCTTAATAATTGTATGCGCCGCTCGCGGTGGGCACGGGTGGGCCCACGGGAATCCGTTTTACATACATGGTGCCGCATAATTACTATGATCCCGGGCTTCACGGTGCTCCAGTTCTCCACGAGCGAGAGACGGGCCGGATTCACGTGACTCACGCCAGAAAGCAGCTTAAAAAGCGCCGCCGCGAAAGAAAACCTGCAATCAACGCGTCAAAAAGCAGAACTTTCACCCGGTGATCGCTCTTACAGATCTCCTCGTTGTTCCCCGGTTTCGACTTCCATGAAACGGTGCACCGTATCTGGAACAATGTCGACTGTGTTTTTTTCATCTCTCCAACTCTCCAATGGGTTTTATTCCTGTTCGTTTCTTTTTTTCCTTTTTCTCTTTTTTCTTTTTTGTGCGCGTGGAAAAGGGACACGCCTTTTTCGGGAAAATTCCAGGTTGGAGTTTCGTTACTGCCTTTTGTCGTTCCGCCGTGCAGCCGACGATGGTGTTTCTCGTTGAATAATTCGCGAGGGCAAGCCTCTGGCTGAAACTGTCTTTATGGAAGTTAAACGTTGGACGATAATTGCACGAATCGAGAAGCGCGTCGAGTTTCTAGCGCACCGGACGCAAGTGTTTAAAGTAAATTGCTTTTTAGTTAATGCCGTTTTAATGCAGCCGAATTTCTCGACCCTCGCGCGCCGTGAAATATTTCACAAGGTAATTGGAGTTTCACGACCGAGAGATTGACGATGCTCTACGTATTAATGGCGGAAGAAAAAGTTAGGAAACACGTATCATTTTCTTTCGCGCGAGACTTAAATGCAAGGAGCTCGCTAAGTTTCTTCCCCCTTCGCGACTACCTTCAGTGGTATTAAGAAGAATAAAGTTTTTTATTCGTTTGATGCTTTATGGCTTTCTTACATAAATTAACGTAGCGCGAGACTCGGGGCAAAACTTGTCGCGAATACTTGCAGCCGGTTGCAAGAATAAAAGGAGACATTCCGACAATCGTTTACATTATTCATCGTCAAAATCCATCAAAGAACTTGATCTCAAGAGAAACATATATTTTCATCGATAATAATATTAAATAATACTTTAAACAACACTTTGCAAACTCATCGGGATTTCAACGATTCGCGAATTCGCGTCCCGTTACCATTTACACACATTTACGTATTCACGGACGAGTGTGTATCAACAAAACTTCCATCACTCTTCAATCATCCTTCACCGCGAGACCCACCGTCTTCTCAGCGTCCCACACCGACTTAAACAGCGCATCACGAACAAACCCAAACAACCTCGCGGAACTTTCGCCGGGCGGCGTGTACGCTTGTGTACACGAACGCCATAATTAACTCGATAACGATGACATTATTGGCCCGTAGTATGTTTATTACGGCCGTCCTCGGCGGTTCAACCTCGCGAATCTCCGGCCGCAATCTCGCCGACAGTATTTCCCAGCTCGCTTCCCGTTACAACCATCGCCGCTATAGATCCGACGCTCCGCGTACGCTCGCGGATGCGGCACGCACGCCAACCTCCGCGCTCCTGTAATCCTTTCCCGACACCCGTAATGGCCGGAATCGTGAATTCAATTGGCTTTGAATTGGATGCAGTCGCGAGAGAGCCGGGCCGCGCCGGCTCGGGGCACGTACGAAGCGTGTGCACGCGTGAAAACCGGCTTCGTGCATCGGACGGCGGACAAAGGAGAGGCCGTGATTGCAGCGGAACGATCTTACGAGTAGGTGACGACGCCGCTGACCCCTCGAGCGTGCTCGAGAAAGGGCAGGAGATTCGAGTGCACTCGTGACGGTCACCGTGCCGGACTGATCTTGATCACTGGACTTTTTCGGGGCCCGATTGATTTGTCTGGGCACGAACAGCGATTAGAACGGTGAGGCACAGTGGGGAGCATTATCAGTCGATGGGACGAAAAAGGGTTGACGATAATTTAGGGATGGGGGGGAGACGGGATATTCGAATTCTGGGTCTCTTAAGGATTTCATTTGTTATATAGTTCGCGTACGCTTGAAATCGGGATTGCCTTCGCGGAAGGTTTAACTATGAAATTATGACACAGGATATTTTTAGACAGACCAATGATAGTGATAGCGATACAGAATTATGGAATATAAGGTCGTGCGATCGAAGCGATGTTAGCTGAGAATGGAGACAGGCTTAACGTTGATACGATTGAAGACAAGTGCTAGTGACGTCATGGTGAAAATGTTGAAGCGATCAATTTTCTGCTAGAAACATATATATGAAAGTGAAAAAGATCTTCAGGAAGAAATGTAGATTTAAATTGGGTAATCCTTTGACGCAGTTCGGTGGTTCAGCACAGGGGATGCAGTCCGACAGATGCATACTTTAAAGGGCTGCGTTTCAGAATGTATCTAGAACGATGGTTTCTGTTATGCAGGATGCAGAGAGTGCAGTAGCTGGATGTAGGTTACCAATTGACTAGTTTGAAGTCCTATTCACGGGGCATCCGTAGTGAATAGAGTGATTACTGTGGATCCGTGAGCCTCACCACCCACTTAAGTTTGCATCCGTAAGGTCAGTCACGCAATTCTTCCATTACCCCCGTGGAATATACCTTTGATACCATTATGCTCCAGGTTAATCGTAAAAATTAACAACGTTCACATTTTTCGTATTCCGCGACGAAATAATAGACGATTGTTCGCGATCGAAATAAAGAAAATACGTATCTCCCTGGCTCGATTTAAAATAGAGTTCCCGTAAGAACAATACGCTTGTCGATCGTTATCCCCGAGATAAGATCGGCTGAAATCAATTTCGCCGTGGCAAAATCGTTGGTTCTAGCGTCGGCTGGAGTCGTTTGTGATCGAGTGTGAAAGATTGCGATCGAATTATGGGCGAGGGGGCGGTATGCACGAACACGTTCAGTTCAGCGAGTGTCCGTGCACCAGGAACGTCGGGATAATTTTACCTGGTCATGTGCGCGAGTCGTACGCTGCGGTGATTTAGAGAGAAAAGAATGAATTCGGTAGGCTAGCGGTAATGGACGAGCAACGAGTCTCGCAAATGAGTGGACTTAGCGTTGGTGCTTTTCAAACGTGCCACACCCTGCAGACCGACGAGGACATTCAGATTGGTGGTGCAATGGAAACTCGATGCGACGAATACGATATTTATTTGACATTTTCCTCCCGTCGTTTATTTAAAACGAATATTTCCCATTAAAATTATACAGTCGTATTATAGGTATTTACGTTTTATCAATCTCTGTGTCCTGGGGCGGCAAGCATTCAGCTTAAATCGACGCGAATTCAATTTCGTATTTAAAACGCTGAATTTATTATCCTCCTCGCTATTATCCGTGCCACGCGAAAAATACAATAACGAAGCAAATTCCGCGTCACGAGCCAAGTATGCCGCCGGTTGGTAAGAACACGAGGCTACTCGAAATTAGATTTCAAGAATTATCCGTCAGCTTAGAACGTAACGCGACAGCCAGCTTACGCGATACGAACGTTTGAATGACATACCGCTCCGATCCGATCGAACGTATCGATCGACGCGAAGCATCGAGATGCACAGCCACGTCCCGTTGGAATAGGGTGGAAAGATCGCACCGCGTTTATTATCAGCGTCCTTTTGTCTCTAGCTGGAGTAGATAAATTAAAAAAGATAACGTGACATAACGTAGGCACATAGCTGTAAGCTGACACCGTGAGCTCATCGTCCTTTCAGCCCGTGAGACGGCCGAGCCGCCCACTGCGAGACAAAAAGGACGTCCTTCATTTGATAAAACAAGTAGAACAAAACTGCCCTCGCAGAGAATCTCATGGCTCCAGACGCGTTTCGTTTACCTAATAAGAACGCCGATTCGCCTATTCACGTTTCGATCATTTCTCACGAACTCATTATGCAAAGGAAAGGTAGCCTGCCCTCTCGGTAGAAACGGAATTGGTAATTAAAAAAACATTTTTCCCTAGGCCCCGTTTTTAATAAAGACAGGCTTTTATTTGACGTTGCGGCCAAGTCTACGAATGGTTATTGAAAGATAATTCAATTCTCTGTGAAATTCCTTTGGGTATTCGGTTAATAGCTGGGCTAAGTAAATGCATGGGAAAGAATGAATGAATATGGAAATGGATGATTGAAATTTAAAGAGAGTCGTTTGGGAACAGGATGGAAGAATAGGGAAATATATCGAATAATAATAAATGCAGGTATACTTAACAAATTTTCCGGTAGATTTAGAAACGAAAGTTTCGTTCAGTTCATTATTTGCTCGAACAGTGAAGTTTTAAACAAATTATTGAGAGGATGTTGAGAGCCACTGATTCCTGATGTCCTTACTTCTTAGTCGGAAGATCCGCGAAGAGGCGCCACGGGGATGTCGCTGAGCGAGCTGTCCTCTCGTCTTTCAGCCACTCCCATTTTCAGCTACCGAGTTACTGCCACTCTGTCAATCTCACCTGACAGTCGCGTCCAAGCGAAGATACACTCCCGATAATGAATAACCCTCGGAGTCGCCATTCACCTTGTCACCGTGAGGAAATGTTGCATCGTTTGTATCCTACGATACTGCGAACGAGATCAGCCCTGAAAATTCCTTCCACGAACTCGACGAGTACAATAAATTTCAGGGCGCCCCGTTTCAAACGGAAAAATGAAACGCTACACCTGTACGCGCCTGTATAGATTTTCTATGGGAAATATATAAATCCGTACAGCACGACGAGACGTAAGTTCTTTTAATATGAAATCTTTCCACGCGTGTTAATCGAACGTACGAATAATATTTGTCTTATGCACCAGAGCACAGTGAATAAATTACGTTAAACGTTGTGTTCTCCTCGCACCGGAGCACATTCCAGTTAAATTTCAACCTGCGAACCGACTACGCAAGCGAAGAGCATTGACGCCAAGGAATTCCCCATTATTTTCGCCCTTAAACCATAACTTTCACCAAGGATCGAAGGGTTCAGACTGCCACACGAAGGACGTCCTTAGGCGTCTCATTTGAATAAGACAAATGAAGACATCCGAGAGACACACGGCGAGAACGATGAAGCTGATAGCCGAGATTGGTCCGGAGATCACCTACGGTGTGCACGAGGCATCGAACTGTGCCGATTGATTACGATCGTTACGAAGACAATGGTGGACACGGACTTACTTTAACAACGACGGCTCTAACTTACGAATCGGGGGTTGCCTCGGTTCGTCTGTTCCACGATTAACAAGCCGGATGAATCGAGTTTTGTCGGACGGATACCGATCCCCAGGCTACTACCCACGTCACGATTTATATTTTTTCTATTTTACAATCCGTACGTGCCATATTTCATTCTGCGCGTCGAGTCACGGATAACCGGGGGAACGATCGTTTAATGAAACCTTTCGTGGAATCGTGATTTTTATTCGACTCTGCCGAGAATAATCCAAGTATCTTCGCGATAGATTCAATCGTACGACAATTACATCATCAAAGTTTCCCCGACGAATCCGGCATCTAGCACACTCCTGCAAGACACTCTACAATCCGCCCACTAAATATTTCCCTCTGTCAACCGCGCCGCGAGAACTTGCTCGCGTCCAAAAGTTAAAAGCAACACCCAAAACCCCCTCAAACCGACGCGCGTCTAGCAAGAAGCGAAGAAGTTTCATCTCGATTGGACGAGCGTATTCCGATACGTACCAGACGCGCTTTGAATGAATCATGTTTCCGGTTGTTACCGTATACCCCTGTGCTGCACACCTAGAGAGGAGCGTATCGAAACCACCCCCGACGGCGTGTACAACGCGATCGCGTAGGGGTTGCACAGGTGGGGGGGGTGAACGTTGCACGCGTGTTTCTGCGCAACTCGCCGCCTATACCCCTGTCCCTCGCCATCTACTGGAGGCTGCACGAGTGAGGAGATGTATTGAACAGGCTGAATGCGCGTTCAGAGATGCGCGAGTATCCGCGAATTCCCGGCAGCACGGGGCCGCAGTCTGCACAATAAAGAAAAAAATTGCCACGGAGTTAGGGGAACAGAGAGGCGGCGAGCGAGACGGAGAGAGAGAGAGAGGCCGTCCTAATCCTCCTGGACGCCGAAGAGGCAGACTCGATTAATAGTCACGGTCGCGAGAGAAACGACGTCGTCCTCGTGCCGCGGCTGCCACGGTATGGGACTGGCACTTTAAACGGGTGCTTCCGGGACATAGAATAGCAGATCGCTCAATGGACCGTACGCGTCTGGTGATTTCCTAGTGGAAACGGTTTTTCAATTCAGTGTCTCGAGCCGTTCCGGACTGTTCGCGACCGGCGTTGGTCACGTTGCCGTGGAACAGGCCTGTTCGTCGACGTGAGAGCGTGTCGTTCGACGGATTTTCGTCCCGGTCGGTTGGACATCGACGAGCTCGACGATGAGGCCCGGCGGTTTTCTTCTGTTGCGTCTGTTGCTTCTGTGCATATTCTTCCTGGCGTCGGAGGCGAGGCTGGGACAGCAGGCGGCCGACGAGGACGACGACGACGACGACGATGATTGGGACGACGACGAGGACGAGGACGACGATTCTGACGGGCAGACATATCAAACCGGGCCGGAGGTGGACGACGACGGGCGTATATACAAGAACCCGCGGAATTCGCCGTCGGCGATGTGCCCAAGGGACGAGGGACAGGCCGAGCTGCTCGGGCAGAAGTGTTTGAGAAAGTGCTCGACCGACGAGGATTGCAAGAGCAAGAAGAAGAAGTGCAGATGCGACGGTGTTTGCGGTATGTCCTGCATTAAGCCGGAAAGAGAGTGTCCAGCGCTTAGCGAGATCCAGCACGGCGTGATGACGGTGACCGGGAGATTTTTCGGGGATCGAGCCCATTACACCTGCGATCCTGATTACTTCACCGTGGGTTTGAAGGAGAGAACGTGCAGAGCTGACGGACAGTGGACGGGCACGACGCCCTCCTGCAAGAAGGACGTCGGCTCGTTCTGCTTTCAGCCGCAGAAGGTGAAGAACGCGCGGCACAACGCGCTGGCCGAACAGAAGACCTTTGCCCTGGACAGCGTGGTACAATATTTCTGCAACCACGGTTACGTGACCACCGGCGTCAAGGAGGCGAAGTGCCTGTTGATGGAAGGGACCGCTAGCTGGTTCGGTCCGGATATCTCCTGCGAGCCTCAGAATTGCGGTTCACCCGCGGAAATTGCGAACGGTGCACACGTTGGTATGCATTCCTGGCTATTTCTTTTTTTTCCTGATAAGAAGGTTTTTTATAGGTACGCAGTTTTATGTGGAATAGCAGCTGGTGTTTATTATTGATTAGCGGGGTGGGGAATTATTTGTATAATTTAACGACGATTAATTGTCGTATCGTTCGGCGTATATAACGTGTACGTTAATTTCACGCAAGAATATGATGCAAGGTAATTTTTGTTGGAAGACGAATTAACAGGGAGGCGGAATGTTTGATTTCTCAATGCGTTCTTTGATCTAGACCGCGTTGCGTTCACTGTACGTCGAAGAATTTCAATCAAATTGCATTCACACAGGAACGCGGATGATACTCCTAATCGAATCCTCTTTGAAACAAATTTATCCCACGCGATAATAATAATAATGTTATCTTAGCCTCCGATTTTCTTCCTCGAGTGTGTTCAAATTAACGAACCGTTAAGCGGACGAATTAAAAAAAGCCCTTTTTTCTTCCACCGACGAATCGAAGCGAATTGAATCGTCACTATACCGACTGCTGTTCCAGCATTGAAATTTCCACGCGAATCTATTTGTCTGTTCAAGGCGAGTGTTACACGTACGACTGCCGCGTGTCGTACCACTGCGCCGATAGTTACGAATTGGTGGGCAAGGTTGAGAAATTGTGTCTGGCCGACGGCTCGTGGATACCGAAGGAATCGCCGCAATGCGTCCAAGTAAGCAGAAGCAAGGACGCGTAGCCACACTTTTATTCCCATTCCCCTGCCGCGGCTGTATACATTTCGAACGTGGAAACGTTCTTCTGTTCAGGTTACGACGGTGCAGTGCCCGAAACCGGAGTATCCAGTGAACGGGAAGGCGGTGTACACGTCGTACGCGTACAATTCCATCGTGTCGTACGAGTGCAACTACGGGTACACGGTGGTCGGTGCGGCGACCAGACGTTGCGGGGCGGATAGAAAATGGACCGGAAAGACGCCAACCTGCCAGGAGATCGATTGTGGTTCGCCTGGTGTACTGTACAACGGTTGGATCGAGAATATCGAGGCCGGTGAGTCGCGTGATGGAAAACCGGTGAATCTCGTCGATGTCTTTATTAATAGGCGCGGCGTTACCAGAATAAACGTTATGGGAGATTTTGCACGACTTGCGGAATTGTTTTACGGTTCAAGCGGATCTATCCGTTAAGAAAAATTGAGAGCAGGGTTTTGCTCGAGTACTCCCTCATATTTTTTTTATCGATATTGGATACGTTATGGTGGAAAGACTTTGTTGCGTATAATTGTGTATTGATCGTACGATTTATTAAGGTGTTATTGCCAGGATCAATGAAAGGCTGTTAACGAAAAAGAATTCACATTGTTGCGTATAATTATGTATTAATCGTACGATTTATTAAGGTGTTATTGCCAGGATCAATGAAAGGCTGTTAACGAAAAAGAATTCTTAACACAACTTTTATTTTCTTGCGGTACCGATACTCGGTATATTATATATCTTTTAAATATAACATTTTTCCTTTCTCAGTGAAGATATATTTATATATCGTGATGTTAAATACAACTCAAAATAAATTCGACGGTGTTCCAAACACGCTTTCCTCCGTACGATCGTTTAATATCCCCGGTGAAGCGACGAAAGAACGAATCGCGCGTCGTGCAAACGAAAATATCCAACGCCACGATGCTCCACCTTAACATCGCCACGATTCTATTCCGACAGGTACCGGTCTGGGCGCCAGCATAATATACCGCTGCAACAACCACATGAAGCTCGAGGGAAATACCTCCTCCGTTTGTCAGATCGATGGAAAATGGCGTTATCCGTTGCCGCAGTGTCTCGCGCCGTGCGTCGTGCCTCAAATAGAGAACGGCAACATCACCGTGGCCAGCCACGACAGGGATCACATTAACAACGTGACCGTAGTCGAACACGGGGAACGGTTGTTGGTTTCTTGCGAGGAGAATTACGAATTCGCTGCGAACAGCACACCGGTGGTGTGCAACAATGGCACCTGGTCCATAGTGCCTAGTTGCTCGCCGGCCAGGTGCAAACTGATGCCGAAGCCGCCGAAAAATGGCATGGTGATAGCACCGAAGGCCGATCACGGTATGAAGGCGGTGTTCAAGTGCAAAGACGGCTACGAGCTAATTGGGGGCGGTCCGTTAAATATTTCCACGTCTGTCGAGTGTCAGTACGGTATTTGGATCGGCGATGTTCCCCACTGTATCCAAGTCTATTGTCCTTTCCCTGGATTAATCGAGAACGGGAAAGTCTTTCTGATGGGAAACATGGGAGTTTACGATTATCGGCCCTACGTGAAGAGGGTTGTGAATAATAAACAGATTATGTACGACTGCGATAAGGGTTACGTGTTGGACGAGGGACCCACCGGGGCGACTTGCATCGGAGGCACGTGGAGGCCCAGGGAACTGCCGAAGTGTATACCTGGACAGCACCCTAGGCTGAGATGGAGCAGGAAGAGACGGTCCGTGAACGAAGAGGATCTGACCATGAATTACAGGTGAGTAAATGAAATTTGTGGGGTACGAAGGAAATAGTAGTTTGGTAATTATTCGTCGATTAATAATTTCTTCGCTGAACCTTTTCTCTTCTATTTGACCAATGTTATTATTATTATGTTTCCATATGGCGTATGTTCGCGAAAGCTCCAAATGTAATTTTCTTTGGAATATCTGGTACCCGGGGTTGACAGTCGTTTCGGTAGAACTTTATTTCAGACGGTACATTTTAATAAAAAAAATAAAAAAAAATGAAACAGATTAGGACGACTTTTGATATCAGATTCGTAGGAGGCAAACAACATCTTTTTACAGAAAGTTCATCGAGTTCTTCCGCAAGATCGGCAAGAAGCTGTTGCACATGGAGATGAACAAGGGCAAGGAGCACGGTAAACACAAAATCGAGCCGAAGAATTCGAACTCGAGCCGTCACGAGAACGGCACAGAGGCTGCGTCCTGGAAGAAGCATTCCGGCCACGGGAACAGGTCGCGGCTTCGCGAGGAGAAGATGATCGATTTCCTGAAAATCGTCTATCGCAAGCTCCAGCGAATCGACGCGAGACAGCCGAACAATTCCGCGAACAACACCATGCACGACCTCCTCAACGCCATGAGCAAGAACTTCTTCCGCGTGGACCTGTCCGAATCGCGGAAGAACAACTCGGGCAGGGGCCGTTCCGACTTCGAGATCCGTAATCAGAGGGAGTTCATCAAACTGAAACGGGAGTTCGAGCGGATAATGCGTTTCTACAACAAGTCCATGCGCTGGAACGAGAAGCAGAATCGCAAGGACTCGAAGAGGAAGGGCCAGTCGCACGGCGAGAAGAACAGAAAGTCCAAGGAAAAGAAGAAGCACCGAAAGAATTACTACAAGGGCTTCTACGAGTTCGTCAACAGTTACGTCACGGAGAAGCTGTCCATGCTGGAGGCGCGGAACGCCACGGAGGAACTAATGAGGGACATGAAGATCGACAAGTTCACGGTGAAGAACGGCACCGCGTTCACCGTCGGCGAGATGTACGCCTTCTTCAAGCATATCATAGAAGCGAAACTGAACAGCACCGAGGAGACGACGCCGAACGAAGCGTCGACCACCGCGTCCTCCGCGTCTTTCACCGGTGCAACAGACAGCAACAACAGCAGCAGCAGCGTCGGCAGCAGCGCAGCGACGTCGTCCGGCACGTCGACGACAAGTGGCACCACCACGACGCTGCCGACGCCGAGGGAGATCGAGGCGCGCGACAATCGATCTCTGACGATGCCCGGCAACGAGTCCTTGTTGCTCGACAACGAGATCCCCGCCAAGGAAGGCGTGCCGAAGCACCGAAGCAAGAGAATAAGAAACGCGTCCGAGGACGGCGCCGCGCCTCGTCAGAAGAGGAGACTGTTGTCACTGAACGCCGTGCGGACGAGCAAGAAGAGGAACGCGAACAAAGCTGGACGGTCGCCGTACCGACGCGAGAAGCAACGGGTCACGAAGAGATCGAGGGCCTACGACGACGAGAAGACCGGGCTGTTCACGTTCAAGGGGTTGGAGGCGCAACAGCAGAGCCGGTCGAAACGATTCCTGCCGCCGTCCGAGCTGGATAATCAAATATTTTTGAAGAACCTGTATCTACGGGCGTACGAGGACGAGTACCGGGCGAACGTTAAACGATCGATCGTCCAGGGAAACCGGACGAACGATCAGCCGTACGTTTACAGGAGGCGCAAAGGTAATCTGGACGCGTACGAGATCAAGTGAACGATTGATTGTGTTGTGATATTATTATCGACGGAATTTACGAGGTCATTATACCGATATCAATCGATTTTAGGCGAGTATACAGCATAATATACGATAGGATTATTACCGTTGTCCCTCGTCCGATGCGCATTGTAAAACGTGCGTCGCGCTTCTTCCGGATGAATCAATCTTTTTCCATTTGCGAGTCTCGGTGTGAACCGCGTTCGAACGACGCGGGATTCGTTTCATTATTCGACAGTTATTCGCCGCGGTGTGAGCTGCGTAAGGGGTGGGGTGGTTCGATTTTTTTTTTTCCTAGCGATCGCTTGACCCGTTCTTTTCTTTAGCCCCGTCGTGATATTCGACGGTGAAACTCGTTAAGCGAATCGGTTAGTCGATGTCGTTTTATCTGTGGTGGTGCATCAACCCTTCGCGCAGTTGAAATTGTTGTCGAGGGGGTGGGGACGAAATATTTGTTACAGGGTTTTTCAATTTGACAACGTTTAAGACTGATCGACTGCGAATTTTACCAAATTCTAAGCCCCCCTTCGTTTTCGACGATCGGTTCAATGAAGTATCAAAGGTTTGAACTTCCGAGGGGTGGTTAATTAAGGGCCGCTGGCTTTCGTTGATGTTCGTTGTGTCTTTTGAAAGATGGCGGATTTTTCTATTGGAAGTATTGGATGTATTGGAAGGAAAATAATGATAATCAAAACGGAGCAACGTTTCGACTGCAGGGGATGAGAGATATTTTAGGCGTAGCCGCCGAACGTAGACGTTTATCGTTTCGTATTAATCAAACGGCTCACATCGTAAACGTACTTTAAGCTCTTCGAAAATCGTACTAGTAGAGGATACGTTAACGTATTTTAAGTATGTCGCGGGAAACCGCATTTGAAAATGAAGGAAATCAAAGAGTAAAAGGGGTAAGGAGAGAACCGTGAGGTGAAGTAATACACGTTCGGAACTCGTTCGATCAAACGATCTTCCGTTTGGATAATCCATTAAGTTTTCACGAACCACGAGGCTGTGTTTGTTAAACTATTGTATCGATTAAAAATAGGTTTTTTAACTGTTATTATCGAAAGGCATTGTAACGTTACAACGTTGTATATACATATACATTCGCGTTGATTTCACGTCCTTCCCTCTTCGGTTTGATACCAAGATGACAAAAATTATACATATATATATATACGATCGTATCAATACTCCCGTCCTCTCGTCTCTTCGTAATTAAACTTTTACTTGCGAACGTTTCAAGTACAGCGTTACGCGCAAATCAACCATTTGTATCGACCTGTCGGTCGACGTTCCCTCAGCACACGTCACGAATCAAAAAGATACACACGCACAGACACAGACACACAAACACACAGACACTCATTCAAACATTTGCGCATTTTTATGAACGACAAGCCGTGGGCAAGTATCATTAGTGAATAATAAGTATTATGATACGAACAATATGTGAAACGTGTACGTTATTCTTCGACGTCCCGAGTTATGTTTCTCTTACAAAGCTCCACAATTTTTGTTACCGATCGTCCCACCGATAGAAACGTTCTCCTCACAATATTATTTCTCCCCCGTATTTTTTAATCAATACTACCGGAACTTTCAGCGCGATCTCGGAAATAGACGGAGAGCGTCGTCGCCCGAAACTTCGCCAATTAAATCCTCGAAATGTTTAACAAAAAAAAAAAAAGAAAGAAAAAACCAAAGAATACACGGACATCAGATAACGCCTCTCGAGCGTCGTTCTTTCCATTTACAAAGTCGATTCCACCGCGGACACGGCGCGACAAGACGCGATCTCGCCCGTAAAAACCAAGGGGCCCGAAAGGGACGAGCACGCCGACGTCGCTGGCGCGATTAAACCTATCGAATTTGGCGGTGCAAACGGAAGCCGTAAACCCCCGGATGCCACCGGTTTCCCTTTACCAGCAATTTCGCCAGTTCCTCTCGGATAATTCCCCCGTATAATTTCGGCTGGGTCGAGACGAGACCGGCCAGGTAGCCGGGGCACCGGTGCGCCGCGCGAAAGGTGCGTGAACGGCTCTGGTGGCGCGTCGCGTATTCGATATCTCGGTGGATCGATGCCGTAGAGTCGGCGGGGCTGATCGCCGATTATGCCATAACATCGACGGTAATTAAGCCTGAAAATAATCGGAGCCTGAGAAAGGGACATAGGGGCGGGGGGAGGATGAAAGACGGGGCGCGGTTGTGCAACGGGCGCGTAATTCGCGCCGCTCGCGTTCGTCGCTCCACCTGTCAATAATCGGGCAGTGTCATTAATTACGGACCAATTATAATTCGGTGAACGCCGACGGAACCGTGTCCGCGATTTTATCGCCGCGGCACGGCTCGTTAACACGTCCGTCGTGTCGTTGGTGGAATCGTGTTAAATCGATTAATCCACGACCGACACGCACGTTCGTTACGATAAGGCCAGCGTGCGCGAACGGCCACGGTGTTGGTGTCGTATACGAAACGAAGAACAAAAAAGATTCGCACGGGAGATAACACCACCTGGGCAGCGAAAACCGCCGGGCCGAACGATGGATTAAATTGAAGCGGACGAGTTTCGGCGATGATTGGCGAACGTGTAATCAGGCTGGAACGCGGGGGTGCGATTTTTTTCTTTCCTTTTTACGTTCACCGTGGCGTTGCGAGACTTTCGTTTCGGACGAGTGAATTACCCTCGGACGTAGGGATTTAAACGGAGGAGGATCGTAAAGGGGAGAGAGACGCTGTTTGCATTGTGCTACCTACGGTTCAGTAGAGTAGACCCGCGCCTCGTCAGCCTAGTTAGACGCTTTTTATCTTATCCCATTGGTTCCTTGCAGTGGAGTCCACACGTGGAACGACGTACGTTAACAGTAGAATAGGTATCATAGAACGGACAGCCTCATTCGTATTTACAGCTCGACTGGCGGATTTATTTTTCTATGAATAATTAGAGACGCGCGTAGCACGTCGTAGTACGCGTACAAGGGAGAAAATTAAACGTCGGAGGCTAATTTTTACAGACACGTGTTACGTATATTCGTAACCGAGGGGAACCGAACGCCTCTGCAACGAGTTATCCGGATTCTGAACAATCTGAACAGTGTCTCCTCTTGAAATCGAGTGACCCCCCCGCAGAATTGCGCAAGCAATCGCTGGACGGTTGCGTCACAGTGTGGCCCAGTTTCATGCTTATTAACATCGTCATTTCTCTTCCAACGCCAATTGCCGTGTATTATTCGTATCTGAACCGATAAACTTGCCGCAGTGTTGCGAGATCGACGCTCGCGCGTACTCCACGGCGTTCTGACGTTTCGGGGCGCGCTTCCTGAGAATCGCGGGTACATCGAGTTCGGTCGCCAGAATTTCTCAACTGTCGTTCGCGTTAATGCGCAAGTAACCGTGTCTTCCCATATGTTGTCCAAGGAATGTTTCGCAATTTGTTCCTAAAGATAATAATGGCGTGGACGGGACTTAAAGGCCAAGGGTTGTAAAGGTTCGCCGTAACAACATTCTATAGACACGAGCGTCTCAAAACTACCTTGAAATCGATAAACCTGTGGCAACGTGCTTATACGTGGTTGACATTGGCACGCCTGCGCCTCAGCGGGCAAGCGAGAAAGGATGAAGCGAAAAACGAAAACGAAGACGATGCACGCAGTACTAATTTGTTTAGCGCGGTGCGTTCGGTCATTATTCCAGTTCGTACGATGTTAATTGCGCGGCCAGTTGAAACAGGTGTTAAACGCGCTAAACAAGGGAGCCTGGCGATAAATGCCTCACCGCTACATCGATTTTGTCGTCCATTAGAAACCTCCGCAGCTTCTCCTATGTAAACTGAACACGGCAGCCTCGAAAAGTAGCGCTAACGATGGGCAAACGAAAGTCAGCCGGTGAAACGAGAACCCCGTGGTACGCTCCAGGCTCCCTAAGGTAATCGCGATAACGTCTATTCAATTTAATACAGGAACGACAGGGTTGAATTCTGTCGCATTAATTACTAATTTTCCCCGTAATCCATCAATTCCATATTTCATTAAAACATTAATGTATTTAATATATACACGGAGACCGCTAATCGAGACGCGTATTATTTTAAAAAAACGATAAACGTTTTCGTCGAAGCGCTTTTCCCAACGCGTCTCAACGTCTCCGTTCATCCCCGATATAAATAACGTAAAAACTCGTCTACACTTCAGCTTCCCGGTACTCGAAAAGAACAACCGATCCGCGTCCAGCATCGCAAACACTTCCAACCATCTTTGCACAACAAAGCGTCCAGTCGAACGCCTCCGTTCGCCGCTTAACGCGACGCCAGCCACTTCATCAATTCCGTACCGACCGAAAGTGCCCTCCGTGAAGTAATTCCCTTACAAATGTCCACCGTGAATCGTCTTAAAGGAAAACTGTTTAAAGCCAACCTCGCACGCCGGCCGGTGGAAAAGTTCTGTCCCACCTTCGTTTCCTAATTCCACGGAGGAGACCTCGTATCACCTGCCGCAGGGAATCCACTTGAGACGCTCCGCCGTCGGATCGATCATACAGAAAGGTCACCGTATTGCCACCGAGCTACCGTTCGACGACTCGTCAAGCCCTCGAAAACGATTCACGACGCGACAATACCGCCGAGTGGCCGTCCCGTCCGAAGAGGTTGCCTGTGATAATCTTATTGAGAGCGGAGTTAAGCGGCGCGGGCTTCCTGCCAATTGAACCGGCCAAGTGTCGCCTTAGAGTGGTCAATGCCGCCACGAAATTGCTCGGTGGCCATGCTCAATGAACCACCGGCCGGTATTTCGCCAGAAGGATTTGCCTAGATAACCGTACGGCGGATAGGCGTGCCAGGCTAGCCGGTGGACCATTGTACTTTTCCAGCGAGAGTTCATGAATGGACGGTGGACCACCGATGGCGAGTGGTCGCGGGGAAAGGGTTCGAGCAAGACAGCATTGAATCGCACGGTAGCGGACAATCGTGGCGGCTCGATTGTTCCGCCGGCGAATTTCCTGGAACTTGAAAGCAGTCGTTTACCCCCGGCGCTGGACGTGACTCTCAGAATGGGCGATTTGTGAATGAAGGAGGAGCCCGCGGAGGCGCAAGTTTACCTCGACTCTACGGCGAACGGCCGCCTCTATCTTTTTTAGACGGAGGAAGACGCTTCCGTGGAGAATCGTCTCGTCCCTTGAGACTTTACGTGATCGTTGTTAGGAAAATGTGGAATACATTACGTTTGTTCGAATGGCATTGTTCGTCTAGTTTGCCGTTGGTAGGGGAAGATTGTTCACTTCGTGGTGTACACGCGTGTACGTGAAATTGAAGTAAATAGAGATGCGATAGAAACCGGATTAGGAGAATCGAATTGGATAATGAAATAGTAAAGGAACGTAAATAAATGCAGTCGTTTCGCCACTTATTAATATCAACGTCCAAAGAATCAGCGTTGCCACCGTGTGAAAATTGCACCCTCGATAACCTCTAAGGATTTCAAGTTTCACAATTCTAGTTTACTGCAGTTCGTTCGCAAAAAGATAATCGTTACCACGAAAATACCACGTCCGCCGCAACTGAGTTAAAAATTTGCCCCGCTACCCGGTACATCGAATCCCCGAAAATTCAATGAAAATTGCGACTATCCACGAAAGTATCCAGCTTACAGGGTACTTACTTAAATCTTTCCATAAGAGGCCGCGGACCTATCGTTTCCACCAGGCGATTCAACGTGGAAGCCCTTTAACGAACGATACGACTCGCCTCGCACCTATCGCCTCGGCAGCTTTCCGTCCAACGCTCTCCGGAGGCCACAATAAAACCATTTACCCCATAAAGGGGAGAACGGCCTTGCGATCCGCGTTACGCGAGGCCCCATTAAACGTCTCTCTCTTCCCCTTTAACGCCTTCTGCTGCCTTTCTACTTTTATCGCCCTACCGGCCATCCGTGTTACACGTTTCAGCGAGCATCGTTTGCACGCGCCGGCAAATTAGCCAGCTGCCGTTCGGCAAAGCCCGAGATTATGACACCGTCTCTCGTCGCACAGAACCGCGACAGACCCCGGTAACGAGGCTACCGGCGGCGACCTCCTATCGTCGAATTTCCCCACGACAATGGCGAGAGAATTTTCTTCGAGACCACCGCCTCCATAGGTGGTCCCTCCTTCGACGTTTACGTTCCACGATTATTCACGAAGCAACAGCTACGGAACAGCTTTGCCCGAGCTTTCTCGCTTACAATAATCAGAGGGAATCGTCGCTGCTCATTAGCGAATCCCCTTTGTCCAGCCTCTCAAAGAGTTTCCACGAAACTGTGCACGGGATAAAAGTTAGCTCGTGAATTTCACGCCTAATGGCCGCCTGCTGCGACTAAACTTTTTCTGTTTTCCCTTCTTTTTTTTTCTCTTTTCCCGTTTACACTGTCGAATCGCGTCCCCCGTGCTTCTGCCCGACCCGCTCTTAAGTAGCCGCCGCTGCCGCCGCCGCCGCCGCCGCCGTCGCCCGGTCGAAGCGTAATCGCGCGTGTACGCTGAGCTACGAGCCCGAAAAACGGGTTGGTAATTAGCCGCGTGGTATAGAAATACCGTCACTTTTAGCCGGATAATGAGGCGAGAACGCGGCGGGTTCTCATATGCATAAGGAATCGATAAAGACGACGGTGTTATGGGGGCAGTAAAATTTCGGCTCGGGGACGATTAAAAAAGACGTAAATTCGGGGGTTTAAGGCGTCAGGGTGGTTGAATTATGCGCTGCTTAATATGTGGCGAACGCGTGCTTCTGGTAATGGAAACGATCGTTTGACGAGCTCGGATTAAGGGGTGGAAATTTTGCCCGCTCGCCCTCCCTTTTAATCATCCAAGCGTGTTCTGATTGGCGGGCTTTAATGAGCCGCAGTTTATTAAAAGAACAATTTTATATGGATTTTAATGGGGTTGTTAAAACGGGCGAAATTGGTCATTGGGAATGAAAGTTTGAAACGACGTGGTAAGAGCGGAATTTATTGAAACACGGGGCAGAGCGCGTGCGATGCACGATCGACGCGGAAATAACGAACGCAAAGCGAGAAACTAATCGTCCCGAGTATATCTTCCAACAGAAGAATAGAGATAAAACTAAGCTGAACGAAAAATTTGTCCACACCACGGTGTAGTCGATTCGCGAGCTTTACAAACAACAGCTTGCGGTTTCCCTTCCAATAACAGGATAAAAAAAAAGTACCGCAATAATGGCCCGCTGAAATACATTATTAACCAACAGCGTATGAAAAGCGAGCGATGAATCGCGTTCGATTAACGTCCGCGTGCGTCGACTTTCTTCGCGCAGCCTTCTTTTCATCGGCGACATTGAATAATCCCGAATCGCCATAAGAGTATCTCCGCGAAACCGGGGCGATACCGTTGCTGGAACAGGCGCAACAGAAAGAACAAGCCGGCTGGAAATTGCCGGTCGGTTTCGTTTTAACCCTCGGGACGCAGATTTATCGCGGCCTCGCCAAATATGGGGTTCGCAGCTTGCCAGCGCCGCGTCGTCCTACAAATGGCAGATTTCGCGGCTTCCCTCTGCTGCCGTTTAAGGTGTACCGGCCGCGAAACGATTACACGCCGGTTAATTTCAATAACGAGAAGAGCAACACCGTACCCGGCGTTTCGAGTGAATCTTTGCCGACCCCCCCCCCCCCTTTCCCCTCCCTCAAACAGAAACAAACCGTCGGCATCGCGGCAACTTCCGTTAATGGAATGAAATTATTGACGCCACCGCGATCCCGGATCGCGGGGTGTTAATAATTGTGCGTTTTCACTCGGGGAATGCCGTTGGGAGTCGCGCCTGTGTGGCCGCGGATGTGAAAGGAGATTCTTGCCGACTCGTTTCTTGTTTGACACTGAATGAAAGAAGCTCGTTCGAAAAAGTAATTTGCGATGAATCGCGTCGGCGAGAAACACGTGCGACGAGAATAATTACGCTGGTGCGTCGAGAAAACTGCGAAATTCTATTTTAACAGATATCGCCGGCGCACTTCGCCGGCATTTCCGAATATTATTTTCCTCTCGGGAAATTGATTCTTCGTAACCTTTCGTCCATTCGCGGATATCGACGCGAATAACGAGAAATTACGTTCCTGATAGGCAAACGAAGTTGAAATGCGCATTCGTGCGCGGCACGAAATTATTTTTAAACACCCAGAAAGGAAGCACAACGAAGCGCAGCAACGTGCTTCATAAATCCAATCACATTTGCCATCGATATTTTTCCCTTCGAATTAAGTTACGATTCGCGTCCGCGCACGGGCTCGTCTCGTTGTCACGAAATTACAAGCATTACGGAAACGAAGAACTCGGCAAGTGTCGAGGCGAACCCAACAGACAAGCGCGTCCCACGGGCATTTATCGAGTCATCATCGAAACGCTCGAAGCGAATATCTCGCAGCCGGTACGTCGAGGAGAAAGCTCGAGACCGTAAAAGTCAACGTCATTAAATTAATTCGGAAATAATTGACACTCGTTTCGATGCGCGCGCCCGGCGTGGCCAATTTCCGACGGGACCCTTTTTGCATAATCGATGAAGTTGTACAGCGACGAGCTGACCGTAAGCTGACCGAGTAATGACTTGTGCTGCCGCGACATAAAGGGTCCGAAGCGGTCCGACCGGTGAGATGACGCTTCGCGAATGACGATCGCATTGGAGTTAATGAAACGCGACCGCGGTACAGCCTGACGTCTTCACTCGCGAATGAAACGATTCGATAATTATCCGGCGACTTTAATTCCCCGTGAAACGAGCCCAATCATCGTCGGTTTAACCACCTCGATTAACACTCACCGGGCCGATCCGACGATACGAGAATCGCAGAAAAAATATCATTACGAAATCGATTACAGGATGCCTCGGTTAATTAACGTTGGACGGATTTTCGGGGAACCTTTAAAATTACCTTTGTCGCGATAAGGATCGGCCCAGTTGCCAATTGCTGCCCGGAATATCTCCACCAAATCATTTCTACGGAACATCTCGTTCGGAGTGGAAACGAGGTGGCCGGAACTTCAACCCTTTATAATATTATATGGGTTAGTGTTAAGAAAGAACGGCCGTGTCGAATTATACGAAACGTTCAAACTCTGTCACAATCGCACGAAAACATTATGATATCTATATCGACAGTAATCGAAATTGCACGCGCGCTTACAGGAAACATCAAAACGCGCAACGAGTCCGCAATATCAGTAAACGCAAACGAATCGAAACCCTTTCGAAGCTGCGCCAAGGCGCGACAACACGATTTCCCAGACCAAACCAGGCCAAACCGGAATCGTTACAGAATATACAGAATATACACCCGATGGAACCCGTTCGGGACCGTGGAAATTACATACGCGTCGAAAGCCTCGAAAAAAGAAAAGGAACGTCTCACTTTCCGTGTAAACCGAGTTTCACCGATTGCGATCGAAATATTCCCACGATTCAACGATTCAATCGATCCGTCACGTTTAAGACCCCGCGTACCGAAAGGGGACTCGATTCGCCGGACAAAGCGGCTCGATCCTCCGATCCGTGAGCTTCCAGCGACCGGACTCCGGGCGATCTTCGCTCGACTGGTCGGACTTCTCATGGGCGGCCTCATGAATCATGGGATTTGTAGACGAATTAAATCCCGTCGCGTTGGATCCGTTTTCAATTCGTGGCACGGTCACTCGAACGAAAACGAGGCTTACACGGTGGTCCTAGCTCGCGCAGTAGTAAAATACTGGTCATTGTGGGTTTCGAAACGACTGTAACCCACCCTTTTTACCACCCCTATCCGTTTTCATTTCCCCCCCCCCCCCCTACCCAACCGTTCGTTCGCCGGTTGCTTCCTAGCGTTGCATCTTTTTGTGGCCGGATTTAAGGATGCACAGGTGGCGGAGACGCGTTGCACGGCCAATGGAAATGAAAAACGGCCGCGGCTCTATGAGACAGATTAATCTGAACGGCCCGTGAATTAAACCGAGTTCGTGGTTGGTCGATGGGGAATCTTTTCGAATGGTAATGCTCGGTCTGGTGGCTTCTTGGCAGCTCGAGAATTTTTCGTTTGCTGTCGCTGGTTGAAATGTATATTATGTAAATGTAAAATAGAATATAATTAAAATATAAATATTCAGCTCGACCGTCCGCATTGTTTCTTTAACAACAAAATATATATATAATATATACAGTAATATATATATACAACAAAATATATATATATATATTTATATAGTTATTTAGTTATTAGTTATTTTGTTGTTAAAGGAACAATGTGGACGGTCGAACTGGAGATCAACAACGATGGGAGAAAATTGAAATCGAACGAAGTATAGAGACATTGCCATCGGAGATATTGCCTCGCGCGAATTAGCAAATGGAATTCTCAACTTGCGACGAAGCTGCGGCTGAAGCTTCGGCCGGACGTTCGGCGCGGCAGGTAAAGCGATGGAATTTGAATCAACGGCGTGAATAATTTCCATTTACATACGGGGGATCGATTAATCCGAATTCCAAGGGGGATTTAAATACGCCAGGAGCCTGCGGAATCATTTCGAACGACGCTTAAGAAAACGAACATATTCCTAACTCCGTCCCTAATAGCCACGAATCCAATCTCGTCGGATCACAATGCGTCGAAGAAGTGCGAACCAGTTTCGGCGATAACTACCGTCCGCTCGCTGTCCCATCCAGCGGAAACGAGCGGAGCGAAAAGACGAGGGGGGAGGGGGGGAAAAAAAAAATGAAACGGAACTTCGGATCAATTTAGAAGTGTAACACCATTAATCGACTTTCCAATCAGCATAAAGTGAACGGTGCGCGCGAGCAAATCCAACGCCCATCGTTTCGTTTCCAACGGAAAAGGCGCACCCCGATTTCTAGCCATCGAGGGCGATCTCTCCGAAGAAGAAAAAAAAAAAAGTATCCCCGTCGGTCTTAATACGAATTAGATTGGATCCAATTTATTCCTAATTAACGTAGAAATACGGCGATCCCCTCGAGAGAGAAAGAGACAGAGAGAGAGAGAGAGAGAGAGTGTGTGTGACAGCGTAGTATCTATTTCACCTTCAAAGAGAATCCCATTCAAGGGAATTGGCCATGACAGCCACGGTATTTCGATTTGATCCAGCCGGTATCCCCCGATAAGTATCCTACGGTCGACCAGTCGTGGACCATTTCGAATCGGGAGTGGCTCAATTTCCTTGAATTTCTCCACGAAATTGGATGTCGGGCAGGTGTCCGTGATCCCCTTGGCGAATGCAAAAGGGAAACGAAAACGTTGAAGGGGAGGGAGCAGAAATAAAAGGAGAAGGGAACGTAGAAGGAGAAAAAAATTAACCTAACGCGGCCTTAATAATTCGAACGAAAGACCCTAAAGCCCGAGCGTCTCCTCTGCGTGCCGGCTCTTCGATCGAAGGACATAATGATGTCCTTGTTGGACGTTCGAGAACGTCCCACGGGCGATCTTCGATGAGCTCTATGCCTAAGCTAAGCCACAACGCGATCCACTGTCTTTATCATCGCTTTGCCTGGATGACTGTCTGCATCGCTGCCGGTCGGGATCGTGGCTGAAAGGCCGCGTTGTTTTAGCGAACGAATGCGGCCCGTCACCGTTCTCGATGCTCTTCATCAACGGATAATGACGAGTCTTGTACCTTGAGACGGCCGGCCGATGAATGGACCGTTTGTGATGATTCTGCGGCCGCGTGAGATTTCGTTCGTCCGCGCCGGCTACGGGCGCAGACGTTGCCGGTTTCGTAATGGAATTCTCGTAATGGAAACGGAAGGGATGGACAGTCGAAGGGTGAACTCTTCTTTTCCTCCGAGTCGAGTACGGAAAGGAAGATTTCTTTAAAAGGCGCAGTCGAAAGCGAGTCCAACGGAGATATCCGCTTTTCACAAAGTTCATCCGCTTGCGGGACACTACGTCGACCAGACATCGCACTTCGGCGTACACTTCTTTGTCCTGCTCCGCCGGAGACAATAAACGACCACCTTGGCTGGTTTCGCGGAAGAATCGTCGTCCAGGAGGAACAGGAAGTGACGGGTATCAAGGAGACGCGGCTCCTTCTTTTTTCTTTTCCCCCGTTGAAACGACGAGAGCCTGTAATAATAGATCATAATACCGGCGTCCGTGTAAAACGCGGCTGAAGATGCGAGTTTTAGTTTTTACGACGTGACGCGATGGCCCGTCGGGCCGGCAGAGATTTTTACGAGCAGTCGAAGGCGTATTTCGAAAAAAAATTCCAAGGTGGCTGGAACCGCCGCCGCCACCGCCGCCGCCGCCGCCGCGAGATAAAGCCTTAAATTTTTCGGGGAACGTATCTCCCGTGGCTCCGATCGTAAAACCCTCTTCGCACGGCGACGATCGCGTCGTGTCGCGAACATCACAAAGAGGGCCGACCGTCGTTCTATCGAAAGTGTTAATCAAGGCGAGCGGAGCTCTAGCGACCTGGGCGAAAGTAGAGGAACCGTATTACGTTGCGGAATCGACGAAATGGACGACGGCGAAACGTTTGCGGACCCCTCCGCGATGACTTTGATGCCGCTCTGCTTGTTACGGAGCGGATAAGATTCGGGCCGTTTCGTTTTGGTCGTTTCGACATCAGATTGGAGGGGGAAGAATTTTTAGTGGCTCGGGATTAGGTGATGGGAATTGGACCTGCTCGGAGCGAGAATGTATATTTCAGGGAGTCTTTAGTCCCTGTTGATTTTGTAGCGTTCGATTTATTTGTCAATACACGCGTTCCTTTTTATGTCGCCCGAATGTAAATTCTGAATGTCGTGCTGAAGTTCGAAATACCTTTTTGCTGGACGGAACTGGTCAACGCGTTGAAACACCGAAGCGTTTACAAGAAATTCGTGACGCCCGATTAAATTTAACTAGTTTCAAATAAGACTGCAAACCATCGCCAGGCAAAGCAATTCTTCGCCAATCGTCTGCACCGATCGTTCCAAAATATCTAAAGCCAAACAAATGTTCTTCGTGGATCTACAAATCACACTACTCAGCAGGATTCATCAAGAATCGCGAACCCTCCGCAATTCTACCGTATCTTATCGCCGGTCCACCAAACCGTCACCGCGTTCTTTACTTCGCGAACCTTAAAAAAAGGTCCCAGCCGTGGCAAGAAAAACGCAGCCCCCGAGGTGCCAATTAACATCATCCGGCGAAGAGACAACTCGACGCGAAAATTGCACAAAAGTGCCTCGCTCCTCTCGCCTGTCACGTCTCTGTCCGTGGTCCGCGTCGGGTCGCCGATGTCCCCGTTGTCCGGCAGCTCGCGTCGTCGTTCCTCCAAGTGTCGAATAGCAATACCACCGTCGCGTACGCGCTCGTATTGAAGCGTGCAGGGGACGCACAGGAGGGTGGATACGGGCGCGCGCGCCTCGAGAAATCCAAAGGGGGAGGACAAAATAGTCGCTACTTGATGGCGACTTAAAGTGATTTTGAATGGTGCCTAACGACTTGGAGCCCCGTCATGGGGCCCCGTGCCGCCCGCGCCGTGCCAAATAATACGGAGTCACGCTGAGCAGCGCGTCCCGAAGTTCTGGCTGTGAACCAGCGACGTCCAAGATAATATCCACCCACGCAGCCTTCGTTTCGCTATCCCCCTGGTCCTTAACCTCTCACCCATCGCGTCCTACGTTTCGCTTAAAGCCGACGGACAATAATGTCTCCGCCGACGTTATCGCGAATTAATGCCTTCTTTTTTTTTCTCTCTTTCTCTCTCTCTCTCTCTCTTTCCCCGTGTTCCCGGGCGCTCTTTCACGCGTGCCTCCGCGTCTGGCTGGATACGATTGTTGAATCTCGAAACCGATTAATCGCGACGATACACGCGGTTGTCGTTGAAGTGATAAATTGTATCGTGGGCGTGAAAGGGAGGCGATGGAAATTGCTCGTTCGCAGAGATCGAGCGAGTCCGGTGGATGTTTTCGTTGGTGATTAATCGGAGGGGAACGGTTTCGCTTGAAACCGTTTTTTCGTTCGTCGCTTTCTTCTTGCCCGAAATCTCTATTTCTCTTGGTTAGTAAATTTTACGAACCTACTGCTCGTTTGGATACACCGCCGTCGCGCCTCGAGTGGTAAGATTGGGCAACGCGAATTACGTTCGGGTAACAGTCGACGATGTTTTTAGTGGGTGGGGTTTCGAGGAATCGATTAGCTTTTTAACTTCGCCCGATTCATTGTCAATCTTAAGTCCATGAAATATGGCCATCGGCTACCGAGAAATGCAACTCGACCGAAGTTCTATTTCTGAAGGAATATCCCCATAGAATTCACACGGCTGACCCAAGGTAGCCCGCAGCGTCCTTGTGAATCCTGTAAATCCGATACAGGCTCGGGGTGGGGCGAAAATATGTACACAGGTATTAACCCCTCCGCTCCTAAGGAGGTTGAACGATTGATCTATCCATTGTGCTGCAATCCCTCGATCGTAGGAGTGATCAGAGATCTGGTGGATGATTGTCGATGTTGGAAACACATGAGGGCAGATTGTGGTTCAATATACGCTGAAATCTTTCCAATCTCGAGAAATTCTTGCGGCTATTGAATTGGAGAGTAGAGTCATCGTCCATTAGTGAATCTCACGGGAAAGTGGAAACGTTACATGGGGAAGGGAATTGAAAATAAATGGTAGAATTTTTATTACAAAGCGCACAATGCACCGACCGTTCATTGTGCGTTCGAATTTAACCCAGAACATTAGACTTTAGCGGAGAATCTTCATTTTTTTATTTCGTGGTAGATCGGTGAAACGGTTCGCATCGCACAATAGAGATTCGTTTCCCGAGAATTTCTGATAACAATGACTTCTACTGGGCTGGTCTATTAGAAAAGGCCGTTTCCGATCGCTTCCCACCAGGAAAATGGTGAAGCACGCCCGAGCGGAGATCACTTTCGGATTGCAGAAAACGGTTCCGCGAGACAGGTGTAGGCTGAACTGGAATCATTAATAACAGAGATAATTTGTTGGAAACAATCTCGCCCTCGGCTATACCGGCCGATCGTTTCGAGCACAATGATTCTGCAGCATCATTCATCCTATACTATTTTATCGTTCGTTTCATTTTATTGCTCCTTATAAACAGTTTCTAAAAAGTCTGCGCCAAAAGGAATAACAGAAATTGACACTGATTAATGAGGGAACATTTCACGAAACGATTATGTCATTCTAAATAATTCCATTTAAATGCTAACTGGAGGAGATTGCGAAATTGAAAATGCCACGCCAACCGGTAGAGTAAAAAAATAATATACACCGCAGTTACGCACAGCAATATTTCCTTATTCAATACGTCAATTGCTGGGATCGCGAATAAATTGGCCGTCAAGTGGTTCAACGACGCATAGAACGATTAGCTCACTTTCGGACAATTTTTCTCGCGGAATACGCGTCTCAGGATTATTGTCACGGTGGTGCACGCTGTTTGTCACAATTATTCCCACAAACGGCTTAGCTTATGCCACGTGCAGTCCCCGCTTTGCATGGCAAAGTCGAAGACCACTCATGGTGAAAGAGTGACCGCGCGACAGAGGGACGCGCGCGTGACGCTGCATGTCGGGAACATCGACGTCCGCTCCTATTGTCCGGCCAACTGTAGAAACTCTCCAAGAAATCTACCCGCTGGACCTCACGCCGTGATCGAAAGCTTGTCAACCAGCTTGTCGAAGGACGAAGCGTGACCGGGCCTTCTTAACTGAACTGTACAGTGGCCGACGTTAACAGTCGCAGGGCACAGTGACACGGAGCGCAGAAATGGGGCCCTGCAAAAATTGCGATCGTTTATTGACCAATCTTTAACTGCTGGTACATTGCAAGGAACGTGTTGCACTCGAGAGCACCTTGGAAAAATTGAATACTTTTGAATGAATCACGTGTAAATGTTGTCCGCGTGTAAGAAAGATCAACGCTGTAGAATGGAGAAACTTAAAAAAGTGAATTACAGAATACAGCGAAGTATTCTAATAAAGATGCGAATTAACAGTAATATATTTTCTTTCATAATAATTCTGACAATAGACAAAATATTCTGAGGACCATTTGACGACTGCGTAAAGATGACGTCGTATATTAAACGGACAGTCCGCAACCAACTGCGCGTATGTGTGCCACTGTTGTCGTTAAAGGTAAGGACGATGGAGTTGTTTTAGGATCTCGAGACAGGCCGGTAGCTTCGACGAGGAAAGTAGCCGAGAATGAAAGGCGAAGTTTGTTTTTATTCGGCTACCGATGGAATCGTCGTCCGCGCAGGATTCCATTGACGAACGGCCCTGCCGGGGCATCGAAGTGAAATAATATTGTCCTCCTCGACGACGACGAAGGCGACGATTACGACGACGGGGAACGGAGTCAAGCACCGCTCTGCCGTCCGGGCACGTCCAGTTGTCGCGGGTCTCTGAGAAAATAATCGTGCTTTCCAGTATTTACGGGTGTCCCTCGAACAGGATACGTCGTGCGCATCCTTCATGGAAATCCTTCGAGCCACCGTAGGGCCTGGAAAGTTTATTTTTCGATGAGAAGTCAAGAGGAGCTACCCTTTCCTGCACCTTCCCCGCAACATGACTATCTTAAGATGGGAAAAGTGTCCGGCTACCGCATAAGAAGGATCGGGAAGACCTGGGTACTTTTTTTCGCTCATTTATTGTGACAGTATTTGTATTACTGCCGGCCTTTCAACAGCAAAGAGGTCGGGGATCAATTTTGCAAAAAATAATACGGACAATCGACCCTGCGAATTTCCGTCCGGATACAGTATTCTAACGAAATATAACGCAGACAACGTTGAATTATTAAATATTCATGATACCGCGAGGCTATCAGTATGCAAATATTGAATCCAATTTAACCCTTAATTAGACCTACTCAATTTATCATACGTAATTGCATGTAAATTGCATTCTGCACACCTTTATAACACACGTAAAAATATCTTTCGTAAAAGTGAAACGAGATACGCTGCTGACAATTACGATGTTGTAAAACATTCTAATTTATTAAGATGCAAACTTCAGCGAATGACCTAACAAATAACGACGGGATAATTAAATTCTAACCAACGACGATATATTCTCGGTACAGCCCTCGCTCATTGCGTCTATTACACCGTGCCAAGAAGACGTTACAGAATCCTCAACTACCCCCAACCTTCGAACCAATTGAACCCGCGTGACGTCTTCACCTGGCTGCCACGGGCCTCGTCCAACGTCTACTCTTCGTACATTCAAACGGGCATTGAAGTCAAGCACGCTCGTGGTTTGTCCGACGCTGTGTACCCGCAAGACGAAACAATTTGCCCGGCTTGTCCGACATCCGAGGCCCACAGCGCAGAAAGAGGACAATGTTTGGAATTTACGGACGGTCAAGGGGAAGGCAAAAACTCGTGGGTCGCCGCGACAATGGGTGCCATTGCTCGGTGTTGGTCCAACTTCGGGACAACTGCGTGAATCTAATTGTTCGCGATGGGAACCGGAAGAGAGGCGTCTATTCGTTATGGACCTCGTGTTAACCGCGTGATGTCTTCTTTGACGCGTTGCATCGGACAATCGGTCGCCGCAGGGCGATCCGAACGATGGGGTCGCGGCAAGGGAATTGGAAACGCGTGCCAACGTTTCCGAAACATTCCACGCTTGCGGGAGAGACGTTTGTCGATTTTTGTTGACCACACGGCGCGGACCCATGAGACGGAACCCCCCCCTGGTGAATATAAAGGTCCAGACGGGTGCGGAGTTTTTCCTTTTTTTCCGTTTCTCCCTCGGGTGGACACGATGGGACAGGATTATTGCGGATTGGCCGGAAGCCAAGCGTCAAGGTTCGCGTTACAGAGTCGAACGATCTCTTCCTTCGCCTCCTCGACTCCGCTTTCCCTTCGAACTGGTCGTTCCATGGTAAATGACGAATAGCTACGGCGAAGAGGGGTGTTGTCCTATTTACGTAACGAGGTGTCCTGTAAACAGTGTTACTCGGACAACGTCGATCTCTTTCTCCCCCGGTGGCGGCGTTCGCGACGTCACGACGACGTCGAACGTTATAAATAAACCGTCCGGAAAGTATAAATATTCTCGGGGCGCGAATCGACTTCCTTTCGAACGCGTAAATAACGCCGGGGAGAAAAAACGAAGCCGATACAAAGTGATTCTTAATTGCCTGTTAACGTTCTTTCTTGCACCTCGTTTTCTTTTTCCCTGCCGTTTCTGCCGCAAGGATTTACGTCGCGGCGCATCGACGACGCGGTGGACTGTTGCGTGGAGCGACGCGTCGCCCCGGTCGTATCGATTAAATCGTAGGAAACTGGGACAAATTGTGGACGCCGCTTTCCATGCGGGACTGATGGAATATCGTCGCGAAATTCATTTAAAACTGCGATTGAAGGCCGTGTCTGTTTCAGATTCTATAAATAAAAGATCGATCGCCCGCGTTCGACGACGGTGTTACAGTCTACAAACGACTTAATCATTCATTCGCTTCTCGACGATGGATTAAAGGGACAAAGAAAATTCGAGGAATACAGAGATATTAAGTAACTTTTGAACCGAGAACTCGATCAACGATACAAATCCGTCCCGAAAAACTCCGTCGCATCTGCGCGGAAGAATTTTAATACCGCCCGCGAACGAGGCAGCAAGTAGCCATTCTTCCCCCGGACGTTTATTAACCGAAAAGAAATTGGAATGTTCCCCGAGTTTCGCGTTCCGAAGCTGGTTCCAAATCGATCGCGTCATCGTTGAAACGAGCCGTAATGGCGTTCCGTCGTATCCTAGCTGATAAAGCCGGAAGATCGAACGAAACCAAGTTGCTCGTTTTGCCGCCGCGCTTCTTTCGCCTCCTATAGAAACGCTATTCCGATCTTTACGCTCCATTGCTCGCAGCGTATTATAACATCGTTCTTCAGCAATTTACATCTCCCCTTGCTTCTTTTTCATCGGCAACTCTTTTCTGACGATAATAATCCCGACCTTACGTTATTTCTCCTCTCTCCGGTCTATTTCTTTTTTTTCTTCTTCTCTCTCCTCAACCCAGACATCATCGCGTCAGAAGATTTCGTACGAAAACCGTTCGAACCTCCGCGACGCTGGTTACAGTCCCGTAGAATCGACTCCCTCTCTCTCTCTCTCTCTCTCTCGAGAGAGAGAGAGAGAGAGAGAGCCTGGCGAAATTCCAGAACAGGCGAACGGTCGATTCCACGATTTGTTTCGCGAGCTTGCACGGTTAGCGGTTGAGAAAGGAACATCTGCCGGCTGTCTAGCGTGTAGTTATACCGCTAGGGAAACCCTTGAGGAGGCGAGCATAAAGGAATGAAGATCGTCGCTGTGAGATTTGCATAAGGAGCCGAGCCGGGCCCGCTGGTAATGTTGAACGTTGTAAAGTGCAACGCGTTGCTTTAAGAGAGCATGTTCGCTATAATGGGAACGATAAAGGGAAGAGGTTCGTTGATTTGTTGGAATACGCCGCGCTGTCGATCGATTTATTAGATCGGCCGGGCGGTACGTTTCGTTGCTACCGAGTAATCGACGGGGGGAGATCTCTTTCCTGAATATTGTGCGTTCCACTTCGTTTAGATCCGGCGAGGCCGCAGCAATTTTTCCGAGGGGAGTATCGCGCAGCTTTATTGCCGGATGCCGAACGGCGATGGGAAAAAATTGTTTCGCTGAGGGTACACGGGAGTTTTAATTAAAGGCCATTCAGAACAACCACCAGAACAACGGGGACGTTTATTTCGGTAAACGGTTAAATACGTTCATGGAAATTGAAGTGCCAGAATTTCGCACTCCATGATTGTACTTGAAAAAGGCGAAGTCGAGGTTTATAATTTACCAAGCTTCTTAAAGATCGCAGAACTGTGACTGTTATTTCCTTCGCAAGGAAATTTAATTAAATTTGTGCCCCCCCCCCCCCATTCCCGTTCCGATGCCTGGAACTTTTAATATTTATCAAGATCCGAACTTTTTCGTCGTAACTTCGGAATATCACCCCCCCACTTCGTCCCACCGGCCAGTATTTAATTAAACCCATAAGAACGATCGATCGCAAATTTAATTCGACCGCGTTCAGAAAAATCGCCAGCCAAACTTTTTGGCTTCGCTCGTTCGACAACCGCCCCAGCGCGTTTTCTCCCACGAGTCCAGTTTCACTCCGTCGAATTTCACAGGTCGGTCCCAGAGGGATACGGGGCGACAGTATCGATAGATCCCGATCGATTGCGCAGAAACGTGGCCGTGGACCGGCGGCACGGCGCGATGGCAATTATTCCCCGCATTTTTTCTCTCATTAGCCGTGCACCGTGCAAGAAGCTGGACCAGAACGAAGCAAAACCGAGGGGGAACGCGTTGCAACGGAACGCACGGCCCCGGGGGGATGACGCGTGGATGAGAAAACGACGAGGAGAAGAACCGCGTGACCCCGCCGCAGCGTTGCAGCATCTTGCCAGCGCCGAGTTCTTCACGCGAGTCGTTGCGTTGCTCTATTCTTAGACTATGATGGGACAGGTGGTGGAGGCAGGTAGCTCGTGTACACCGCGCCTCTCCCCTTTTGCACTTATCTCTAGTTACGTTCCACCACTCCTTAACCGGCTGTTTCTACTAATTATGAACCCTCGAGGTATTCCACGGGCTGTTATCTAATTCAACGCGAAACGATCTTCGGGGTTGCCGTATGGATAGTCCGATCGTTGGAACGTCGGACAGATAATTATTATTCGCTGCGAATATTGTTTCGCTGGCGTAAAATAAGGGGTTACTTATTGGCGACACAGAAATGCCGTGGCACATTTTAAACGACCAGACATTCCTCCCTTCCGATACCGCGATTCAGAGAGGCTCTATTGTACCTGATTGATGTGTCACATGAATTTATTTCATTGTCGAATATTTTCCCCGATTTCGTCTATCTCGAGAACAGCATAGGCAGCGCGAGGGGGATATAATTGATCGATCGGGTTCACACTTGCGGCGCTTTAACGAACGAATCAAACGCGAAATTATGCAACGGTTATGCAATTTCACGACGATCAACGGGGCTGGGAACACGGGAGAAACAAAACAAGAGGGAGGGGACGATGGCAGCGGTTGCAAAAGAACGGCGCGTATGCTTGTCTTCTGGAGCCGTTCCTCGGCCAGCACCTGCCGTGACTCACCGTCCGCTCCCCCGCAGAACTTCAACGGATTACAAAGACTTAAATACCGGTCTTCTGCCGAATATATAGAGCTGCCGTAGCGCTGTACGGCGGTGAATGCGCGCTCGGGTTCGCGCCGGTGAAAGAAACGTCCCGTGAGAAAATGACACGGGGCGTAAAAACGCGGACGCCCGGTCCGCGGAATTAGCGGTTCGTTAAAAGTTATGGCTCGTAAAAATTGCGAATACTCGGGACCCGGTGAAATTTCTCGCGGGATCGACGAATCGCGCTCGTGGATCACGTTGCAGCATAGTCCTCGCTCTTCTCTCGTTGCGCCGATTTATGCGCCCCCTCGGAATTCAGCATTTTTCGCACTGCGATATATCGTTGCGCGAATTAAATATGCTTCGGAATGTTTTAGAGAAATGTTTTGCTATTGATGGGGAAAGACTGTATTTAATTTATTTAATTCTCCCTCGGCCAGGTATTCAGTCTCCTGTTTAATTTTTTTTAATAATTTCCATTACATTAATAATGTCTGGACATTAATAATGTCCAGATTCCACTCGCAGCTCTACGCAGTGAATGAAAAGACGCGAATAGATCCGTAGTAATAGAGTGTTTGGCAAGTTTTCCGTGTCGCCCGACCCACCAATGCGACCCATTGAATTTTTCCACGGGGGAGGGATTCTGCTCGCGCCTCCATCGCGACGCACCGTCGAGAGCTTGCGTATAAATAACAGGCCCGTGAGTGGTGTGCCTCGTGACAGGAGACAAAACACTCGGGCTCGCGTGGTTCCTAGATCAGCCTTTGATATCTTCACTAAACGAAGCGCCACCCAAGGTGTTAGTCGAGCTTAGAGATGGGAGTGCACGATACGGGGGACACCAGCCCCGGCGCATTAGCCATTTCATGGCGGGGCGGGCTGATGCACCTTGAGGAAAACAGAATGGAGGAAGATACGAAGCGAAAGATCGTGACAAGTGGGTGACAACAATGGCTCGACAGCCTTGGATCCTTGGAAACCGCCTTGGTGGTCTCCCCTTACAATGAACGCCATTGAAAGTTCGCGAGGATTCGCCCGAGGACGAACCGTGGTAACCGTAGGCAACATTATCGTTCTCCGCGAGGTTTTCAAAATCAATTTCTGCGCCGATCGAGTCAAGCCGATAATCGGTAGCCGGCGCGGATTTGAATACTGGATCGCGGCGTTTTGATTTATCGTTGCCAATAAAAGCTTCAATTTGTCGGCGGATAAATCAGGGGATCATTGGTGGCGGACGCGTGGTTCCGCCGCAGACACAATAAAACGCGTAATTAATCTTTGTAAACGATCGTTTACATACGCCCACAGCTCCGGCGCGGATATAATAACCGTGCGTTCGTCCGCGCGAAATTTATTGTCCGCGACTATTGCCCGCAATCGTAGGTCGGCGATAATTACCCTCGGTGCGCCGACGCTTCGATGCAATTTGCGCGGATTTATTGGTCGGGGCGTAAGTTTTATCCCCGGTACGCGTCTCGTAGGTACGGTATCGTATCGCGGCACGTACCTGCCACTAGATTGCACAATGCAGTATTTACATCGTCGCCGCTGTGTCCGTTTGGAGGCGGCGGAGTCGCGCATAAATGCATTCGGTATTACAGATGTCATCGCAGGCATATTTGCATTTAAATGTGACGGAAAGTATAGTTCCCTCGTTCCTCTGCGTATCGCACGAATTATTTCCGCGGCGATGACACTAGAAAATTGTACGCCCACCACAAATTACTCGAGCTCCTCCATGGAAAATAAAACAACGTCTTGGCTGAAGCGTTCTAAATTGAAAAGTAAAAATCGCAGGGTGATTGATAGCGCCTTCGAGGGGCCGCGGTGAAACCGAATTGGTTACCGAGAGGACGACGATACCGGTGGCTGAAATCATTATCAGACCGCGGCTCACAAAAGTACATTCGCGGACGGTATCGTGTATATAATTATCCGTAGAGCCGGGACAATGAGGCATCGGAGAAAGGCGGCTCTCCGGAGAGCACGTGAACGAGCGGAGACGGTAGCCGCAAGAAAAGGAAGAGACTGTACACGGTTTCAGGAGCAAAAGAAGGAGACTGGGCACAGCTGCGGTCTCTGACGCGCTGCTCGTGCCACGAGCGAAGCGCAATCGTATGCACACGCCCCGGCGTGATTGTTCCGAGAACGGGTGGCCCTCGGAGAATGGAAAGCACGAAAGGGAGAGAGAAAAAGAGAAAGAGAGAGAGAGAGAGAGAGAGAGAGAGAGAGAGAGAGAGAGAGAGAGAGAGAGAGGGTGCAAAGGAGACCGATGCTGGAAGAACTCGAACGAACGGATCCAGTGAGCAAAGCGATCGGAATGTCCTGCGTGGTCTCGTTGAGAAAGCTTGTTTTTCTTTTCCCTTTTTCCCCCTCGAGTTTTTTCTCCTCACTTTGCCGCTCGTTCGTGTCTATTGGCTAACAATGGGAATGGCGCGTTTGATGATTTGCGATAGGTGTTCCCGTACGCCCGTGCCGGTGACCTTTTACGCGGCTGACATAGGTGTTTCGCCCTTTTCCCCGCGTGGAATTTATTTCTGCGCCGCGCCGGGGCGAACCTTTGCCCGCGGAAATTGAGAGGCGATGCCTAGAATTCTGGCGGTCCCCGATGGTACGCGTGCGTGCACCTCGAATCCCGTGGTATGCTCATTGTTCGAGGATGAAAAACGACGCGGTGGGAGGATTCGCGACGTGGTTTGAGACGTTACGATGTTTAATAGGGAGACGCGTTTTACGACGCGACAGAGCTGGTACATAGGCGCGACGCTCCTCGACATTCTGCATCGCGAAGCTTTCCATTTCTTTTCACACAAAAAAATCTTTATTAATCGAGGATCGATGGGAGTCTTGACACCCGACGGTAACCTACCGCTGGTGCGCTCAGAACGGTTTCTAACGTTCCTTCGCCGTCGGCCGTTCCATCGACGGTCGCATCGTACGAACGAAGAACAGCCCTCGAACGATTCACGCTCTTCGACAACTGTACCACCGTGCAGAAACGGCGATCGGCTGGACGAAAGAAATTCGACGGATCCCATCGAGTGGAAGCCGCAATCGTTTTCGCAGGAAAAAGCCGGACTGGACGCAGCTGCGGTGTCCGGAGCGGTCGTGCACGATCGTTCCCGGTGGAACGGGCCACGATAAACGACCGGCGACGAGAAGGATGCCGGGGCAGGACGAACGAAAAGGAAAGGGAAGATCCGTGAGCAAGAGCAATTGCAACTGTGTCTTGTCGTGCGCTCGATTGAACCGGCGAGCCCCTGTGGCAAACGGTGAACCGGTGTAGCCTTGGAGGCCCGCTTCGAGGGAAGCGTACACCGGCGGATGGTGGGAAGGGGCGAAGAGGCGGAGGGAGGATATCGCGAAGAAGTTTACGAGGAACGTGCAGGGAATGCCGCGCAAGGAGGATTCCTTAACCTTTGGCACGCCGGCTTGGCGCGCCTTGCCGCTCGATTACGATCGATCAGGACCCGTCCCGCTATCGTTTCGAGATTACCGGATCTCGTTTGGGGGGCCGGTACGTGCTCCCCTCCTGAAACCGTCCCCTGGTTACATCCGTTTCATATTCCCGCGGGTCACGCGTCCGTTTAATGGCACGCGAGCGAGAAGCTTTTATCGGAGTTGCCCCGCGTGGAAAGTTGCGAACGTTTTTGGATCTAGTGGAGTAACTGAATGTGCGATGGACCAACGAGGCGGTGAAGTTTCAGTAGTTCGTTCGTCCCTGTCGCTGTAATATTCGTAAAGACGACACCGCTTGGCTGATAGAGTCTTCGTGAACATTGAGGGATACTTCAGTTCGGAGGTTGCTACGAAACTGGCAAGCGTTTCACCGTTTGCAGCGTTGCGAAGAATTATTGCAGGTTCAGAAACGATCGAACACTCCGCGGAATTGCAATGGAGGAAATCGCAGTGTTCAGCAGGGTGATAACAAAAGGTATCGCAGAGCTCTGATAAAGAATTTCAATTCATCGTCGAATTAGCCCCGATTAAAGTATAATCGCCGAGGGAATAGGGAACGATTTGGACGAAACGGGTGGAAATTCAGATTGTCGTTGAGAAAGCGATAGAAATCTTAAAAAGGGGAACGACAAACGTTATTGCGCACGACGAACTCGCGTTGCAACTGTTCCCCGATGCATACGCTCTGTCGGAAGCTTGCAACGAGATAGTCTGATTGCACACCCGCGCACTCTGCATGCCCATTACAACTACTGTTAAGCGGCAGCTGTTTCGACGCGTGTTTTTAAGGCGTAGTTGCGCGGATGATGCGCAGATAGAGATGATATTTAAGAAGATTTATGAGCCCCTGGAAGACCCCGAGGCCGCGGATGTTATTCAGTGCTCGACTGGACCGAAACGAATGTCGCTGGATTCCTTGTATTCCTGGCAAGGTACTCCTGGGCGAAAATTAAGTTCTTGATGACAATTTTTTTTCTTTTCCCTCGCTGAGAAATGGAGTAACCGCGTTGGCAGATTTCTTCTTCAGCCGGGTAATTTTCTCGCGAGTGTGGCAATTGGACGGGATCGGTCGAGGGAATTGAGACGGTGTGCGATAAATGTTGGGGGACTTTATTACGTTTTTGTTTAGATTTATGATACTACGATTCCGTAGAAACTTTTACGTTTTTCTCTAAAAGAGCCTCCCTGAATTGCGATATAATTTCTCGGTCGCGATCCCCCCGAACGTAAATTTAAATAAACATAATTATCTGTCATAGACTGGTAGAATGATGTACCGGTTGTCGAAGCCGATACTTCAAATCCAGAAAAATTTCGAATACCGTCAAAGTCGAGGTCTCTCGATGAAACCGTGCGCGTTAAGCGAAATATTCGAATATCTCAGACATCGGATAATATATTTACGAGTCGAAACGAATCGAGCATAAAACGCAGTGCATAATAAAAATCTACGCCCATCGAATCACCGTTGTAATCTATCGAAGGAAACTGAAAATCCATCCACGGTGCGAAACACTCGGTCACTAATTCCTTCGCGCCGTTCGGCTTTCTCGTTTTATCGCTCGAAAACGACCGTACTCTCGCCGCACTCAACACCTTCTTCATCCCCGTCCATTTCCACCTCCGCCGGCAGGATGGGGCAAGGTAATGGACAGGAGGGGCTATACGCATCCGCTGGAAACCTCCCTCGCGAAGTTTCAGCGGACGCGATACTGGAAACGAAACGCTGCGCGTAATAACCTCGACAGGAATGAAAACGTTCGTACCAGAGCGTTCGGTCCGGTCTGAAAGCTACGGTCGAGGCGAAGCACTGGAAAGTGTCTGGCTGATCGACGTACTGTTGCACGTATGCGCTACAGGCCTGTTCAACGCATCGACCGGTCCCGTTCTCGAACGAAGGCCTGGTCATAGGTCGACGCGATAAAGCCACCGATTTTATTGCAGGTGCGCGAATCGCGCGAGGCACGTCGAAACGTCACGCATTGCAAACTTGTCTGCGGGAAACGCATAAAATTATAACTTATGCCACATTGACTCGCAAAGCGGCTGCAAATTATTCCCTACCCATTTCCTGCGCCGCGACGCGGCGTTCGCCCGGCCGACAGCGATTTTATGCACCCGTGAATCCGTCTCGATGTTACGTGCCGCGTCCCGTTTCGCAATGTTTCTGGCAGTGTTGCACAGTCGAGACGCGGATCGGGTGAATTATAGGGAGACGTTCAGTCGAGATTTATCGAGCGTTTCGTGATGTTTTCGCTTCGCGACCGTTGGAACGACGATCGCAGACGCGTGTACATCGAACTGCGGAGGAGCGCTCGGTGTTTCGTTGGGGCAACGGGGCCGCGATGTACCCGACGAGCTGGAATTTTGACGATGAATTGTTGCGGTGTTGCATTCTTACGGTCGATTCAGTTAAACACAAATATGGTTATTGATTTCTTTTAATTTAAACATATTACGATTCGTTGCTTGACATCAAAATTAACGATCGGTTATATTATTATAATTAACAGCTGTACCCTTGCTTCGAATCGCAACTAAGTACGACAGAACAATAGACATAGACCTGGTCATCACTGTTATATCAAAGTACATAAATCCATGACTAAAAGTAAAAACAGCTATTTCGCAATTAATTTCCCTCGCTTACCGTACAATCAAAACGAAATAAACAATCGATTGCAAAATCTATCAACTTCAATTGCCAAAGTCCTTACCAGCAACCGCCATTCCAATCGTCGTACCTGTAACCATCACGCGATGCCCCTCGATCATCCCCGTCGATCGTCGATCGCAATACATAGCTGAACCCCCGATACTCATCGATCCCAGTCGTTACAGAAGCATCGCTGAATAGTCTGCCCCAGCAACGCGCATAACTCGATAATCGCTGGGACGACGAGGACTCGTTCGAGGGTCTCGTCGTCGTCGTGCACGCGTCCTCCGCGAGGCACGAGGCCGAGCAGCACATATCTCTGCAAAGCCACGTCCTTCATCAGTCGTCGAATCGTGCGTCCCTAGCTCGCGCACGGAATACAGCTTGGCGAGTGCCATCGGCGCAATCATTTACTCCCCTTCGTTGATTAATGACAAGCGCGGCTCTTGCATCCCGACGAGTTGAAACGCAACACCGGCAACTTTTACCGGACCTGGCGGCGTCGCGGTTTTTGTCCCCGCCCCGGGACGCGTCTGATGGACGTGTCCGCGTGGACAAAAGCCTTGGTCGAGTACCGACGTCCCTCGGAGTGCTCTCCGTGCTCGCTCGTTTAACGTCGCGCGTCTTTCGGTTGTGTGGTTAGACCAGACCGACCGCGTTCCCCGCGTACGCTGGTTAATGGACACGCGGCGCGATCGATCATCCGACCGCCGCTTACGGGAGGCCGGTTCGGTGTGCATAGCTTGGCGAAGAGGGTGCGGGAATCGCGGCTACGGGGATAGCGGTGGCAACGGGGAGGCGAGAAGTGGACCGTATTGCCGAATAGTGATTCGAGGGAAACGGAATTAATTTGTATCGAGGGCGATACTTTTTGGGGAGCTTTGAGAGTTGGAGAGACAAAGGGTTAAAGGCTTGGATGTACCAGGGCGAAGAATCGTGGAGATGACGAGTCGAGGAATCGCGAATTGACGAGAAAATAAAATTCTAGCTATTATGGACTTTGTACGAGTAATCCTGCGGTGGCGAAAAATTCGAAATTCAGGGGACTCAGAGTTACGAGAATTACACGATCGAGAAACGATAAAAGAAGGGAATTAGAATAGAGATAAATTTCTTGAACTAAAGAACTGGACATCTGAAGATTCGAAGTGTCACGGAATTAATTAATTTGTATCGAGGGCGATATTTTTGGGGAGCTTTGACAGTTGGAGAGACAAAGGGTTAAACGCTTGGATGTACCAGGGCGAAGAATCGTGGAGACGACGAGTCGAGGAATCGCGAATTGACAAGAAAATAAAATTCTAGCTATTATGGACTTTGTACGAGTAATCCTGCGGTGGCGAAAAATTCGAAATTCAGGGGCTCAGAGTTACGAGAATTAGACGATCGAGAAACGAGAGACGAGAGGATTAGAATAGAGATAAATTTCTTGAACTAAAGAACTGGACATCTGGAGATTCGAAGTGTCACGGAATTAATTAATTTGTATCGAAGGCGATATTTTTGGGGAGCTTTGAGAGTTGGAGAGACAAAGGGTTAAAGGCTTGGACGTATCGGGGCGAAGAATCGTGGAGACGACGAGTCGAGGAATCGCGAATTGACAAGAAAATAAAATTCTAGCTATTATGGACTTTGTACGAGTAATCCTGCGGTGGCGAAAAATTCGAAATTCAGGGGACGCAGAGTTACGAGAATTAGACGATCGAGAAATTATATTAATCGAGAAACGAGAGACGAGAGGATTAGAATAGAGATAAATTTCTTGAACTAAAGAACTGAACACCTGGAGATTCGAAGTGTCACGGTGCCCCTCGGGGGTGTATCTCTCCTCGAACCGTCCGTAACCGCGATTCTTGTTTACAGCCCAACATTCGGCATCATTAGCTTAATTGCCAAACGCTCCGCTATCGCAAGAAACCTCTTCTCTTCTCGATATCCGCTCGCGGCGTATCGATATCGCAATTACCGGCCACGTTCGCAAGAAGTATCCCCCGGCAGACGGCGAAGAAAGTCTGCTGTCGCGTTCGATCCGTCACGGTCCACGTTGATTTCCAGAAAGCTGTCGCGCCCGTAACCCACCGATCGGTCGACAAACAAAACTCGTCGCGAAAACCCACCATCGGGTAAAAGAAAATCAGCTCGCGCCGGAGATTTACGTAACGCGGCCCAAGCGAACGAGTGTCAGCATCGCATCCCGGCTGGCTCGTTGCATTTCGGGGCACCTGCCGGTTGGACCGTGACCTCTTCTGATCCGGGGGGCGGGGGCAGGTGGGAGGCTGAGGGAAAAGCGGACGCGAAACGGAGCGCGAGAGGCGGAGGAGGCCGAGAAAAAAACAAGCGGACGAGAGTCTCTCCTTGATTGACGAGCGCCGGAGTCACCGAGTACCGAAGCAATAAAGCACGTGCGCGCATAAACGCGTCAGAGAATGATCCGGTGATCTCCGCGCACCTGCCCGCCTTCGCGGCGTTGGTCGGCGTCGAGGTATCCGTAGGGGGCCGCCCATTGTTGGCGATATTTGTTTCCTCGCTGAATTAATTAGCGCCGCGATAATCTAATCAGCGAACGATTTGGAAACGAACTCTGGGGACGTTAAGGACTCCCGAAAGTCGCGTCTGGAGAAACGTTAAACTGTCGACGAATTGTATACCGTCTTGCGCAAATTGCGTTTGGCATACGTGAAACACGGTGTGTAGCATATGGATCGTCTTTCTGAAGTAATTCTTGCACAGAAATTGGAAGACTCTCGGTGGACAGGGTGGCGAAACCAGAATCCACCGTGCACAGAAACGACTCTATGATCGTTGACTACACGGAATGTCCAAGTATACGGACGCCGGTGGGATTACGCGGCTAATGAACGACGGTCCCGTTCTCGTCGGGCATAAATAAATACGTACATGCAGCGTCGTTCACGCGGCTGTTAACGACGTACGGGTAGCGTACGGGCGCAAGCGACAATTGCAAAGGCCTGCATTAAATCGCGGCAATGCCCCGTGATTCGAACATGTGCGCGGAAGGTGGCACGGAGGGAAAAGGGAAGAGACAGGAGAGTCACGCAATCGAACGCAGGTGCGCGCTCGATCCGTGAAACAGAGTGGGGCACGCGCAGGACGATCCATAGCGCGTGCGCGTGAAAGTCGCCACCGGTGCCCTTTCTCCGTTCGCGATCCACCGCGTTCCTTTTGCATTTCCGTCGCGATCGCGAAGCGCGAACGAACAGCGATTAATTTAGAATTAATGCGGCTGTCCGTCGTCCACGGTGTCGCCCTTTCGTTCGCGTCTTTCAGGGTTAAAGTTACGCCGGGCCTCGATACAGATAAGCGAGGGGGGGGGGGCGAAAATAGATCGGAGGGGATGGTGTCGGATAATCGATGATTGGGGGCGATACATGGCGAGAGAGATGGTCGGTTGTCAGAATAATTTACACCTGGCGACACGAAGGCTTTCCTTGAAATTTTAATATGTTCGCGTACTTTAATTGACGCTGGGGATCATTACTGGGATACTGGTTGAGATCATTTTTATTTTACTTCTGTTCGTCGTAATTGGAATTTAAATCTTACTCCGTGTCATGTGGACAACTAATGGATAGTTTATTCCGATGATCGGGAGAAAGCGACGAACTTTACATGCGCATAAACTGTATCCTTTAAGTAAACTGTAAAATCTCTCGAAGGCATCCCGTGTAGCGCAGCATTTTTATTAATTGCTAAATGAATTTTCGTCTTATCGCGAATCTTTGGTTCCCATTCTCCACCGGCGTACATAAATTACCCGAGAGATAGCATCGTAACGAGCAGGCAAAAGTGTACGGGGCCGGTTCGCGAAAATCGGGCGAAAATATAAATGGCACCCTATCACTGCATCTTCGCGTTAAAATCGAGGGAAGAAGAATCTGTTTGTACCGGGGGGACCGAAAGGTGTGCATGCTGGGAGTACTTTACAGCTGTGAGCGGTAATTAATGATAGCCCTTATTAAACGTCCCTCGTGTTAATGATCTCGCCGCGCGATGCATCACTGAGCTCGCGTAACACACACGGCCGTGGACAATTACGTTTCGTTCAATTGAAATTTTACTGTTCGTTTTCCGTCGATACGTTAAAACGTAAACGTCGCGGCAACGAGCCCTCGCCGTATTAACGACCAGCTAATTAACTTCGCCTTATTGAAACCGGTTCACCAGTTGCCACCGCGATGCACGAAATACTCGGATCGAGGCTTACACATAATTGCACTGAAATATTATGGCCAAACGGGAACGTTGATGCTTAAGTCCAATTGGTTGGTTCTTTTAGTTTCTGGCGACTGATTGCAGTATCGAGCTGGTAATCGTGATTGCCGTCCTCTATAAATTTCGTTGCGCAACGTGGAACTGTGGAATACACCATTTTTGTTTAGAAATGTGCGCGGTAGAAAATTTGTAGGTTGTCCAGGAATTGTTGATTTACGTATTAGGTATAGAAATTCTAAGAGAACCTACATCTGATTCTACAATTTGTGTAACAAAACATAGTACAAAAAAATTCTATAAAATAATGATACTACATCTCCGTGAAGAAAATATATAGCGATTGAAGATTTCCATTAAAACAAATCATTAATTAATATATTTTTATATTATAATATTTTCGTTTCTCTAAGGAATATACCGTTTTGCAATTATTATCTCGATACGATTTGCCTCTCTGCGCATTCGAGGAACGTTCCACCGCGATATTTAAAAAACAATATAATTATCGGTTGCGCAGCGCAGTATATTACGAGAGAATCGGGGATACAATTCTGAGGCATTCCGAACAATGACTGCAAGCCTGCAGTACTGAAAATTGCGCGGTCGAAGAAAACGACGGCGGTCGTTAATTGCAAAAATAAAACAAACGAAGCCGTCGCGGGATGCCGGATCGAACGTTTCTTTCGCCGGCGCGATAAAAAGTTGGTAATATCGTGTTTTTTGTCGCAGTCGGGTTATAATCGAAAGCGATCCTTTGATCACAGGGCCCGCGCGTTTTTCAGCGTCGAGCGTGTCTTGTCACTTGTTTCGAGTCATCGTTCGTAAGTACGGCAATTTCGCTTTTTCCCCCGTCTTTCGTCAGCGTCGATTCCTCATGATAATTCGGGGCAGAAAAACCGGCGGCCTGATTCCGCTTCGAATATCGTCGCGTTAATAACAACGCCGACAAGCACGTGCGATTTTCTACCCGAGGATTCGCCAACAATCTGCGGTGTCCGTTTGCAAATTGTTGTCCCCATTTCTGCGTAAGCCAGGTGGAAATACGCGAGCAGTTCGTTAAACGTAATCTGCTTTCACGATTCGGGAAATTGTTAGAGGATGTTGTGTGTCAGAAATGTGCATTGCGCTTTTATTGTACACCAGGCGACAGGAGCATAAAATTCATTGCTCGTGGATATTCTTTCAAAATGATATTACAAACAGAATGGCACAGCCCACCGCTCTTGCATTATTTGTATTTTTTAATTTCCCTTCATTTTGAACGCATATGTATTTCAAGAATTATATAAACACCTGTCCTTCTCTATCAGACGGGAGCTCTCGTTCAATCGCGAAGCAAGACGTTCAATTTCCTTTCAGTGCAATCGAACGGAGTCATAAAGCTTAACGAAACTTCGATTAAGACCTGCTGATATCGTCGAGCAGGACGCGCGACCGGTTAAACGGCACGAATTAAGAACCATAAGCCGAGCAATTATATCGTCCATTTCGTGCGGAGTGTCCGGGTAATTTTTAAATGCCAACGCCGTCAAATCGTCGCCCTGAAACGGAATGTCGCGGGTCCATCGGACATCTGGCATCGGCAATTGCCGTGTCGCACACCAGAAATACCATGATGCACAGCAAGAAGAGCGCATCTCACGCGCTTCTTGGTACGCCGTACGGTTTTTCGTTCGGCGGACGCGCGATCGTTTCTCCTGCCGCAATCATCCCCTTAAGAATTCCGTGGACGCGTACGACGCCGGTTCTCGCTACGAATTGACCTTAAATTCAACTTTATTGCACCTTCTTGTTTCGAACGGAGTGGAAGGCGGCCGCTTTTTCGAACGCGGCGTGTAATCGCTTTATTTCCGTTTGCAACGATCGCGTGCAATACTCGGTGATGACGTTTGGAATTGGGGAAAAAACGGGAGAGAGCCAAGGGGATTGGTTGGGGATATAATTCTTGTGATAGCGAACGACGGAAATTTTCCTCTGGACATTGGTGTCTATCGTGACCCAAATTTGTTGTAATCGAACCGAGAGGAATATTGAATCTTGCATTGACAAGGAAGCGATAGAATCGCTGAAACTATTACTTCGAAACGGCGAGTCGAGTTTCTTTTATGCATTAGTACAAATACGATCGAAGGATGTCGTAGAATGTACTGACGCTTTCGAATAAACAAAAATATATTTAGCTCGAGGCGGTGCGCAGTAAATCGTGAAAATACAATTCCCAATTAGTGCGTTAAGCGAACCGATTTGAAACAGCGCGTGGAAAAGAACGAATAAGAAACAATTCGCTCGAAAACCAAACTTTAATCGTACAGCAAGTTGAACCCTTCTCGTTATCCGCCCGAAGGATACCTGCGGCGTTCCAATCGGAGACCTAGAACCTGTCTCAACCAAAGATTGTCTCATCAACGAGAGGAGAAAGAACTGCGTACCGGCATTCTTCGCGAGGGCCACCGAATTTCTCTTCCGCCGAATAATAGATTCCGGATAGAGGTCCCGGCGCAAGTATCCTGTCTCCTCGCGGAGAAGCAGGTGCGTATCCTGCGGGGCCACGTAATTTCTCTTCGATCCGCTGCACGCTGGCAGGTCAGATTTTTTCGCTCACGAAACACCGGCGTGCAATAGAGGTGGCCGGCGGACCGCTGGTTCTAGGTTTTCGGATTCGAGGGCTGTCATTATCCGGCGCGAACCGGAAGCCCGACGCCCAAAGGGGATGAACCGGGGGATCGAGAATCGTCGCGGTGACTTCCAAGGACTTGGGCGGATCGAAAAGTCGTAGAAATATCGGAAGGACAAGTGGAGGTGCGGTGTGTGGTCCGTGGATCAGTTTAATGAGAAAATTGCTCGATTCACGGCAACGATTAACTCGGATTGTTTTTGTTTCGAATGGGATACTGCGAATGCCCTCCGTGCAGTTGTTGATCCCTCTCTTCCTCGTCAGAATGATGTCTGTATTCTGGTGTAATTGCGGGGGGGGGGATTCACGAAATTCTGGGAATACCGGACGATCGGGCAAACGAGAAACTCGTTTCGAATGATTTCTGTAGGAGACCAAAGATGATCTGCCACCGCGCGTTGGGAATCGCTGTATTATTTAAGATGATATTGCTGGGCGAGAAGTGTAATTCTAGAGAGTTAAAAATGTTGCAATGACATTTTTCCTTGTCGGATATTTTAGAAGAAATTTTTTGGCGATTCAAGGGAAATTGATTTATTCGAGGATGTCGCGATTAAAATGTTATTTGTGTTTAAATGCTGTTATAATATCCGTGACTTACTTGAGCCGCACGGTGTATTTCAATAACTTCGATTAATGTCGACTTTTTTACGGATGGATATAAAAATGGGGAGACGAAAATATTTCAAGGGTGAAAGGATAATGTTCAAAGGCACCATGGCCGGGGGATTAGAACTTTATTGCCTGGCTTTATTTAATGTTTCTTCGAAACGACTCGAATTTTTACGGCCGAATTTCGTCGATTTGCTTTCTTTAAGAGAACAGCAGGGCGTCCGCAACGAGATCGAACCGAAAACGCAAGGATTCGCGTGTCCGCCGATGATTTACACACGCCCACGTAACGAATCTATTAATTATTTATGGGCTTGCAGAATTTATTTGCTCTCCGCCGCAGGGTTCCGGTGCCCTGTGCCCTGAAGGGCCGTTTTCAAGAAAGCCGGTCTTAACGTAACGGTGGTTCCTACGTGCCCCGTGAGCTACAGACTTCTAATGCCCCGTGGATCTCTCGAAGGGATCTTCCCCGAACAGATTAAAATTGCAAAACAACTTTATCCAGCAGATTCACGCTGATGGTAGATATAAGTCGCCTTCCGGCCTTATTTATGGCCGATTCGTGCTACCGTCGTTTTACTCTCCCGTTAAATCGTCCGCCACCAAAAACGTTCCGTTCGTTCCAACGAAACTCGAGGAGGACGAAAACGCGACGCTGCCTTACCAGTTCCCGGCCCATATCGCCGACACCATCTGGAAAACGAACATCCCGAAATCAACTGTACGCCTTTCGAATCGCAAATTGCTACCACACCCCTTGCTACCCCTGCGCCAGAAACGTTCACGCTTCGTTCGACCGATCGTTTCACCCCGACCGGGAAAGGATAAAAGGAACCCGGCGGGTTTCCTTAGGAAATCACGCGGGGAGACATGTGGCGTACGGATTTTGCGGCCGAGTCATTCGACGGATCGTCCACCAGAAGAATGAAAACCTGGCGCGGTCTCCACCCCTTTCTCGGGGCTCGCTAAAGTCGCCGGCCAGAATTCGACACGCGCCCAGATAATTACCGGAGGCCGACAGTTTTCTGAGGATTTTTCGCGCTGGTCCCTACGCTCTTTTGGCGACGGTTAATAAGAGAGCACGCCGTAGCTGGGAATCAACTAATTGGAAAGGGGCGCCTTCTAATCATCGACTTGAATCTCGCGCCGAAGGTGACGGTCATCGGGGCAAAAGGGGGGCGTTGCGTCCAAGGATAATTAGTCTTCGAAGGTGCTGCGGTAATTATGGCTCCCCCGGTGCTTTGTCGGAAACAATCGCAAGAGGGATTCTTGTGATCTTCAACGCCGACGGTGTCGCGGCTGGTGACGAGCAAATAACACCGTTCCGTTGCTGGTCAACTCGTTCCGAAGGAATTAGTTGGGAAGTGGTGGTGGGACTTCGACGAACTTTCGGCTGCTAATTAAAAACGTCTAATGAAGGGGCTTTGGGAAGTGCATTATTAAAATAGAGAGAATGCAGAATAGGGGAATATAATGATTCCTGGATGATCGAGCGAATCGGTGGAGGATAGAAGTGCGGTATTAACCGAGGCATTCGATCACTGTTACGGGAACTTATTATGTACTTCAAATTATTGCGAGATATTTCTGTCGAATATTCTATACGTCTCGTATCATTTTACGTTACGAAATGTTCAATATATTGTATTTCAATATAACATTTAATGTCGAGCATTAATGTTTCGCTATTTTTACTTCGGCGACGGTTTAAAGAATTTGTCAATTCGGTAAGTAACAACAAACTCCATATGGAGGCGGTCAACTGTTTGAAAAAGATATTGTTCTGAACAATTAATGTCCAGGCACGCACTCTGCATCCCTTCGACGAGCATCTCAACGAAAGAACAACGAATGGAGCGAAAATCTGATCACGACGATCGTCAGACACGATGAATGTTGTGACAGGACAATTGTCCCTCTGACAAAATATGGCGGCCCGTTCGTTCTCAATGCTCCACTAACGACTAGCCAGATAATCTCGAAAACTCATTCGGGACTCGTTTCTTCACGGGCGAAATTCGTGAATGGTTACCCGCTGCGCGTCTCGTTGCGACCAGTTCTTGTCGAATTAGAGCGAACATTCAGTGGGAAAGGATTTGCTCTAATTCGCGCTGCAGAATCCTCTCGAGTGTATTATTGTTCGACCGTGGTCAACAATGGTCAGCGTTGGAAGGACGATCGAGATACGCGTCTATCGTTTTAAGAACCGCCATAGAATCCTTTTAGTCCCGTACCATCGTTCCCCTGTCCGGTTTGCAAATTCGACGAAACCTGATCGCGCTCGTGCCCGCTCAGAAGAAGGGTTTCAAAGGCGCTGTTTCCACTTCTTTTTTTTTTCTTTCTTTTTCTTCAACTCGTCGAACCGAACGTATCAATGAGCACTCGAATATCCCGACAATGAGAATGAACGGACAATAGTTCACGACGATGCCTGGTAACGAAGGAAAATGCTGTTGAACAATTTCCAAACCCGAGTACTTTAAACAAACGCGACACCCGTTAGTCGTACGAACATTTCGTCAGAAAACTTTGATTTCTCCTGTGCCTGGATAGCTCCGTTTCTGTTTACAGCTTCGGAGTCCGATCATTTCGCTAGAATATCAATTCGACGGGGCACTTCGTGCACTAAAAAGCATTTCATATTCGACCGGTGACGTTAAACGAAATTTACCGGAAGGATTTGTACATAATATTCGGCTCTGCGTTTTCATCGCTGGTTTTACAGCTTCCCGTAAAACTCGTCACCGAATGGGAACAAACGCGAGAGCGCATCTTCGTACGTCGGAAACTTCTGAGGCCATCGCGACGCCTCTATTTTCCTTCGAAACCGGTGAAACTTATTTCATCGAGCAAGATTGGACAGAAATTTTATCATCGAACTTTAAACGACGATATTTCTACGCGTCAACGTATTAAGATCACCGCGATCGCTGTGTACCTGCACCTTTAACGCCGTCGATGGTCCTCCCTTTTTCATAGATAATACAACGGCCGAATGGCGTGGAACGGTATTAAAATCACGTTAGGGAAAGATATAAAAATATCGATTTGCAAATCAAATAAGCTACCTGGCTGCCTAATCTTCCACCGGGGAATCTGCAGCAATCTGATTTTTAATGAAGCCCGATCGCGGTTCCGTGTAGACGGATTCTTGTGCCCGTGTATCGAACAGCAGATGATTCTCTGCCGCGCGTCCAATGAAGGTCCATTGTACTCTAAATTGGCTTTTTATGGCGGGTTAATATAGCATCGAAGACGTTTGCAATTTTTTCATCGCGGCCCAGTGATCAGTCGAGTGTGTTACTCCCTCGTGGGAAGAGGAACTGGTTTTTGTTCGGACGTTGTTGAAAGTTTTGCATACCTGGTCCCGTGATACGAGAAATCTTTAATTAAGCGAGAGGAGGAGGCGAAGGAGGAGCATTGTAAACGTGACGGAATGTGAAATTCTGCGCTGCTGCGTTTTTCGTGGAGCTGATTTATTGGAATTATAAAAAGTGGTCCCGGCCGACCACTCGAAACAAAACTGGAGGCGAAAATTTTATATCCCTCCTCCCCCCCCCCCCGGCTCATGTAATTTCGTTTGAAGAAATGGGCGACTCGAAACGCGTAAAGATTACCAATCGAGTGCAATTTTTCACGATTATTCGATACAATATAATATATTCTCTATTGTAGATTATAACGAATCGTTCATATTCGACCCCGTTTCGTCCGAAGAAAATTCCTGCAGCACGAGGCAAATAATTGTTCGTCGAAAGGAACGATCGCGTAACTGGAGCAGGCCAGAAGTTACGTGAAACGTATTATGTAGCCCGGAATTTCGTCTGAAACGCAACTTGCGGATACGAAAGTTTCTCGCGAGTCTCCTTTCAACTTCCGGTTAAGCGAGCTAATTCCACGTGCGACGACAATAGACTGGCCGAGCAACGAAACAGCCACTCACCTGTCGACGAAAATCGCGAACATCCGATTCCCCTCTTACGTCACCGTTTCGATCACCGATTCACGGCCGATTTTTCCCCTCCCCCTCCTCCCCCACCCGCTTCTCTGCTGCACGATCCAAGAATAAGCCATCATCGCTGCCCCATAAACGTTTGTTATTACGGCATTCCGGATATCGAATGTCCTTTTGGTAATTCTGGCGCTTCCACTCTCTTCTTCTTTGTCTGTCTTCTATTTCGGCCGTTCACTATAATGCTTGGCCCACGAGCGACGAAAAACCGAGTCCTTGTATACAATACTGAAGCGCAGGCTGCAGTTCCGCCCACTTCCGGGCACTGAATGCATTCTCGACTCGTCTAACTACCCTTAGCAGTTAAGCCATGCGAAGCATAGTTGAGACGCGTCCTTTCGCCGGTACAATTTTTCTTCTCCCTTTCTTCCTTTTTTTTTTTTTTCTCTCGGCGTCGGTCGCTTTCAGAGAGACGCGGCTCCGGAGCCGTGCCTGGACGACTGTTGCTCCAGGTACTCGACGCGTACTCCAACCGATTTCGTGGAATCGTCGTTACGTCCGACGTGACGAACTTCGCGACGAACAAATGAACAGCGATTAAATTGATCCGGAAAATTGGATACAGATAACGAATCAAGGGAAAATAATTCTGTGTATCGAGTGTAATTACGAGAGGATTTTATTTCTAAGTTAAATTGTTTCGTATTGGAACGGAGGGGGTGCAATTCTCACGTTGCATCCGCAACAGAGGTTTGAAGATGAATCGAAACATTCGGAAGTGTTATTGGCAGAATTGTTCTGTTATTGATCCTCGTTGAATGGCACGATCGCAATGGTCACCGTGGAAGGAGTGAACGCGTTAAACGTTTCACTCTTCTGCCACGCAGTGTTCGTTTTCTTTTCTAGCATTCAAGGATCGCTCCTAGAAACGGGGCACACCCCGCTACACCCACTTCCCTTTCGGCTTGGATAGGCGATACCCTGTGCCGCCAGAAGTTAAATGGACATATTATTTTCTGGAAGGGACACTCGACACTTTTTACCATAGGGCACACGTGCGCCGTGGGGGTGGAAGAAAAACCGGGCACGTGCTGCCTTCGTCGTTAGACTTGGAAAATTATGTCCCTGATAACAGAGTGCGAACAGAAAATTCCTACTGTTTCAACCGTTCTAAAAACAACATGAAAATTCTGTAGAGAATCCACATAAATTTCATTCCTCTGCATTTTAGCGAACTAAAATGATTGGGCGTGAAATCGTGGAATTGTATCGAGAAAAAGACAAAATCGTCCCTTAAAATCAATTCGGCAAATAAACCGGGCAATAACAATATTTCCTGTTGCGATCAGAGGAATTCACTCTTGTATCGCGAACAGTCGCTATATTTCCACGTTTATATACTGTGTTTACAAGCATCCGGACCCTCGAATTGCCGTATAATATCCGTTTTTACGTCTTCCTCGAATTGATGCGATTGCGAGGCCCTTCTGCAGCATATCTCAGGGCCCTTAATCGACGAGGGCTAAAGAAGCTCGACTGCATTTTCGAGCGGTTCAATTTAGCAGCGAATGACACGCACAGAAATCGTAACGATAAGGGTGGACGAAGCGGCTTCATCGACTTCGGGCATTTCATTCTGGTGGTTCGCAGTTCACAAATCTGCCTGGCCGCCGCGATTCGCCGTAAATGGAAACGTGCTCGGTAGAGATCTGTGCACTCACGAAATCAGGCGAGAGTTATCGTGTTCCCCGGAGAAGTATTAACCGATAATTGTAAAATAACGCAGTACACTTTTCTTCGACGGCTTCTAAGAATACGAACTCACGCACGTGTATTCGGAACGAAGGCGTTTCCGCAGGCTCGAAGGAACGTTTAGAAATATTATTAATTTAATATATTAACAACAGCCACGGTATTCCTCGATATATTTAACAAGAGAAAAATATCGAATTGCCGTTCAGAGGAATTACTAATATCGCGTACCTACGCCAAAAGTGTAGAGGGAAGAATAATTAATTTCCAGTCGTTCGCAGGGGGCTGTTCGACAAAAAGCTACGCTCGTTCCTATTAATAAAAGAAGACGAAACATTAATTTCACGACGAAGTACCGGGGCAGACGAAAATTAAGGGCCTTCCTGTTTGGCCCGGCACGTTTGCATACGATCACCCTAAATCATTGCCAAGACAGTGTAACTACGCCCTCGAATCCATGGCAATTTTCGATACGTCGTCACGCGACTCTGCCTCGCTAATTAACTGTAAGATTGCCCCTAATCGACTTCCGCCGATAAATCAGCGGTATCGGGCGAAGCTGCGCCAAGTAATACGATTACCTCGCCGCCTTTTTCAAGTTCCTGTTTGTTGTCGAAAGCGAGGGCCCCGGTGTTGCGTTACGGGGCTCCACTTGCTGACCAGAAGCTCGCCAGACAGTCGAAAACGTGAACAGAGAGTCGACCATCGGCCCTGGAAAGCTTCCACGTCGACCGTGTAATTTCTCCCTTTTTCCTGCTCTGCGGCGAACGAAGGATCGCCAACTGTCGCGCGTCGGGGACACTGTCCAGAGATCGTTACGTCGACGGCGGTTCATTAAAAGCGTTCGAGTGGCACTTGCGGCTTTGTCCACCTGGTTTCCTGTTCGTTGCTCATCTGTTTGCTCTGGCGACGATGTAACCCCCGGAGATCAAATTGAACCGCTGGGAAGGCGAAAGAAAATTGACGCGAATTCGCACCTCGAAGTGCAATTTGGATTTGGCAACAGTTGCAGTCAACAGATGGAGGGGTAATTGTATCATGTCAAAAGAGAATTATTCGTTGCGAGTATCGGCAACGTGGTACCGACCGAATTTTCGTAATAAATATATCGTCGAAGAAATATGTGCGCAAGAAATACTTCATTGCTGTTTGAGATAGACAAGAAATGAATTAGCAGTAGAATAAAAAGGAGGGCTGTTTAGTTAAATTTCTGAGCCGCTATTTCATTTCGAGGAAACGGAACACAGAAAAAGAATGCGAGTCTCTCTTAATCCAATCAGCTTGTTCTCTCGAAAGGAGGCCAAACGAATCTCCGAAAACAAGGAAATCTCGTTCCACTTCCCTCTCTGCCCGGCGTATACATTGTATATACCAAGCCGCAGAATAACCCGACGAGCACTTGGGCGAAACTACGGGAGCAGCCTGCGTGACGAGACGACTTCCGCAACCGGAACTGCGTCCAAATCGGCACAGCGGCCCCTCTAATCCGTATCAGGGCCCACCCTGGGATTTGCACGGGGCCGAAGAATTATGCTGGCTGCTCGCCGGGGATGATCCTAAATAAACACGCGTACAGCCACACGACCAGCATCCCCTCTCCTCAGAGGATTCCCCTCCGTGGCAGCCCTCGAGCAAACATCCAGTCACAATGGCGTGTATTGTCGCGAAAAGGGCGGCAGGTTGGGCGCACAGAAAGAGGGAAGAATCGCTCGGCGAAGGTGGAAAAAAAGGTGCTACACCCGCGCAACCGTGCTCCCAACGTTTTCAATCCAACGTCGGACATGAATGCCCCCTTTCAGGATACACGCTGTTATGTCACGACCTGTCTACTTTGGACTCCCGCGGGTGTACGTGGACGTCGAAACCGGAGCGGAATACCTTCGCTGTACTTCGTTGGCCGTCAGCCACGACGGACGAGAATCTGGGACAAATCGATCGGCAAGCAGCGCGTCCGTAATCGTCGATCGTGCTGGAAACGAGCGCTGCGTCGCGCGTTTCCGCTCTCCTCTCGCTGGGAACTGCGCGAAATCCGTTGTTGTGATAGCTACCCGGGGAATTCGTTCGGGGGAATTTTCGATCCGTGCACCGGGGGTTGTATTTTCGAATGCTTTCGCAGTGGCGGATACGGTAAATAGAAGCGCGCGCTGGAGGGTGAGAAATAAGAGGAACGGCATATCCGACGGAGGATAGTCCGGGAATATTTGTTGGACTCTGTTTTCTTTTCGGTATAGGTTGTTATACTTGTGCGTTAAGGGAAATATGTCAACAGAATGTAGGAATAAAGCTGGTATCGGTGGGCTGAAACGATCGAATCCAGCGATTATTATTGTTGTTGTTTTGTCGCGGCGCGCGAGGTTTCGCCTGGTCTACCGTGCACCACAATCGAAGGAAAACATTTGGTCGAACAAGTACAGTGCGCTTGATGTCGTTAGCTGTCCGACGATCTGTGATAGCAGCTGCTGCGCAGAACATCAATCCACTGTTGGACGAGTGTGGTCTGCGGTCAGCTACACGCATCGAGGATCTGGTTTCGATACAGTTTAGCTGTCGTTTATAGAAGGTAATAGAAGACCACGTAGGTAGATACTCTTTCGGACCTGTGATTCACAGTCGGGGCACGTGGCCCTTCAATCTTCCACGGTGCCATTAGCGTGTCAATAAAAACGAATTTCGGCACGTCCCTCTCCGTTTTCATTGCATTGGATTATATTTCCCGTCGGACAACGGAAACGTTTTAACGCGTTACAGCGGAAAACGCTAACCAATCGTGGCAGAAACGGTGAAAATGTGGCGAAATTCGGTGATTTCGGATAATTGCGTCGCGTTCCATTAGGGCACGTGTATTTTCATCATCGCGAAACATTTTCTGGGGAAGCGGAACGAATAGGTTTAAATATTATATCCGATACGTCATGGGAAAAATGATTTTCGTTTTCATTTCGAAAGAGTTTCGGTTTTTTCGGCGGTCAGAAGCAGCTTCTTATCGAATTAAATATATTTGCCGAATAAAAATAGCAGAACTAACAATAATATCAATAATACCGTAACAGTAATACTAGCCTGGCCGAAACGGAACTCAACCTTTTCATCATTTACGCTTCAAGGTATAGAAGAAAAAAAAGGGAAGAGAAGAAATTGAACAAAACGATTTTCTTCCAACGGGGAGTCATAAAAGAGATTCAGAAACACGTTCCACGATCGAGATATCGTTTTCTACTTTGTGGCCACTGATCACCGACTCGACCTTTGTTTAAGGATCACCGAATCTGTAAGAATTCATTCTCTGAATCTCGTTGATTCCTCGAGTGATACTTGAGGGAAGTTCGAAGGGCAGGAAAAAGGAACGAACAAGGAAATAGAAGATACAGATTCGGGCACCAGGTAAGACCAGTCGCGAATGGCGAAACGTCGCGTGTCCCGTTCTTTCCTTCTCCGTTTGAAAGAAACATTCATCATGATTACCATTGACCGTTGGTCCACTGAATTCTACCCATTCGTGTTCCACAGGAAGTGGGCCGGTCGGATCAAGGGCCAGGCTGGCCTTTTCCATTCCACGACCTTCCATTCAGGTGTAATAGTCAGTTAAAGACTATCCAAACATAAGATCCCCATCGGTTGCCTCGACGGGACCCACCGTGGTACGTTTCTCATGGCGAACTTTTGTCGGGGAAATAGAGCTGACCCGTGGACCGGTGGCAGGTTTCTCAGATACGTATACGCGCTCTCAATTTGCTTCAAGGGAACAATATTTTTCTGGAGACTGCAAATAACATATTGCCGATGTTTTTCTACGTGTTCCCGTAGAAAATATTTTGTGGCCATCTGCGGATACTTGAATCATTTTGATTACGATGTATACACTTCTAGAGAACAATACTATTTCCAGGAATTATTAGAGGAAACGACTTTCGAATTTTTCCCAGTATCGCAGGATAATATTCTTTTCAATTGCACCTTGCGATTAATCGTGCCAAACCTTGCACGCAAATTATCAAGTTACTAGTCTGACATAAATTGAAGTTTCAATTTATGGAAAAGTTAAAGGCACGATTAAAATTATATCAGTAACCGTTGTTCAGCGCAACAAAATCTGTATTCGCCGACCGGCACTTTGGAAAAATTAGCTCTGGCTTAATCTGCTTAAGTGAGACGACTTCGCGACGTCAATTCGGAAGGAGGGCCACCCGTGCTTCCCTAAATAGAGGAATCATCTCGAGTATATTTATCCACGTGATCTTCGAACAACAAACGTAGAAATCCTTAAATCCTAAATCAACCTGCCGCGAGCCGAAACCGAAGGCAGACTGCAAACAAACGGCGGTAGCGGAGACGTGAGGGTACCGAGGTCCAATCTGGCGAAAGTTAAATATTGGGTGACTAAATAGAACGTGCTTTTTGCGGGCCATTTAAGTCATCGCAATCTAATGGAGTTACGCTTCCCGGCTAATCCCATTTTATCATCGTTGCCAACGTTGATCCGCAGAAATTATTCCCATTATTCTGCTCTTCCTACCGAACTCTACTACCGAGGCATAATAATTTCATAAAATTTCCTATATCGTTTCTATCTTCAAACGTACTTAACACTGCGCAGTACACCTTCGCGGAGCTGGCCTCGCAGTTCAACGAATCGTCAACCATCAATCGTTAATCCTACGAACAGAAACTTTTCTACGAAACTCCAAAATACCTTCCGCCGTCAGAAAGATCGGAAATCGTCTGGCAAGCTTTCCCCATTCCCATCGAATCGACTCCCTCCGCGCTGAGACGTCTCCATCCGGGGGTTGTAAAAACTGCTTTTCGCGAGGCCTCGGGGGAAGCTGTTAAGTCGCTCCTTATCTGAAAGAAGCTTCTTTCGCGCTGCGCAGCCGGCGCCGGGGACTTCGCCGCGAACCGGCCACAGATGGAAAGGAGAAAAGGAAATGAAACGAAGAAGATAGCGGGAGGGAAACAACGACGAGGAGAAAGGGACGGCAAGACAATGACCGCTGTTCAAACATTTTCAACTTCAAACGGCTGCCGCGTTTTCGTAGCCCGCGAAGAGGCAGAGAGCGCGTCGACGTCGTTGCATTTAAACGGCTGCTGCACAAGGAACGAAACGCTTCCGATCCCTCTGCGCGGCCTTAAGGACATCCGTCGACCGGAATAACAAATATTTGTGCCACGGAACGATGCAGACTCGGCGAACCCTTTCATTTGTAACGACAAGTCGAAATTAGCACGGCCCGCTGGTTAACAAGGGCTGCCGCCGCCAACCGAACGGGAAAAGGAGTCACCGAGTCCCTAGGAATGTTTTACTAGTTTTAAGTACCCGGAGACCCGAAGCTGCCGGTGTGCTCGTCGTGACGGACCTTGAAACAACCAAGTCTCCGCAAATACAGGTGCAACGTTGAATAATAATAATAATAACCGGCTCGAGCGGGGCGATGTTTACGCCGCGGCCTTTTTCGTTCTGGCTTTCGGCCGTTACGCCAATTGCGAGCAGTAAAACGGGCCTGGTCTTGGTAACCCTCGCGAAAGTAGGTACTCGCGCTTTTTACGCTCGCTCGACGCTGGGTACGCGGCGGGGCCGCGCGATGGAAAAGCGAATAACCGCGATCCAGAAGCGTTTGTACCTGTGTCAGCTATAGCTACCCCATTTTATCTCCTTTCGATTCCACCGAAGCCAGGGGTTCTTGGAACAGCCGGCCCTTACTGCGCGGAGGGCTCTATCATTTCTATAACGAAAGTCGTCGAAAAATTGAGCAGATCTGTGTAACCAAACCTGGTCCGTTTCGGAATTCTCATTCGCTATTTCTCTTTCGAACGGTTGAGAACAATATTCCTCTATTCCCGTTGTCGTTGACGTTAAATATCCGCTACGGAAATATCCATCTGTTACGGCGCGAATAAGTTCGTCCCTTGTCTCGCCGATGGAAGTGTGCGAAATTGAAAACGGAACGCGAATTCATTTGCATGCGTGCCAGAAACGAGTTCATCGCTTGACTGACGAGCGCCGCCCCCTTCTAATCGTTCGATCGGCAAAAAGAAAAATTTACAAAAAGGGCGCCAGTGGAGTTTTTGGGGGGGGGGGTTAGGTTGGCGGTGCGGGGGCCAGAGAAAAAGAGTCCTGAGAAACAAACTGAGACGAGACTGTTCGGCACCGGGCACCGCCCTTGCACTCCACCCATCCATCTACAGCTTGCATATATTTTTGGGCAGCTAGTTTTTTCCCCAAGGGAGATTTATCACGTCCCTACGCCTCTTTCGCGGCCTGTTCCATCAGTGTGCCGACGTGTGGCAGGGAGTAATTGGCAGGCTCCGAGGAGTGGTCATGTTTAGGTGGGGAACTCTCTCGCGAAAGATTGTTCGGGGAACGGTAAAACCGTCGCGAATCGGCAAAGTGGATGGCAAAATGTGCTGCTTCAGCGTTCTCCTCGCATTATGAAGGAGAGGGGGTGGTAGAAAGAGAAACAAGAGTGCAGATCTTGACGAGATACAGTCGAAGGTTATCTGGAGGATGGAGGTTAATGAATTGAACGGTTTCTGATACTTAGATAAGGATAATTGCATTACGGAACGATAATCTGATGGAGGGAACGGGGGTGTGGGTAAATTATGTGGGTGGTTCAGTTTCTGGGTAAGAGAATTTTCGTTTCGACCGTTCGGTTAAGAAACATTTCTGCTTAGACTTTATTTAGTATTGGTCGATATGGATGCGACGAATGGCGGAGAAATTGCTTGCGAACAAATAGTTTCGGTTATTCGTTGAATTGCAGAGCACAGGCTGGAAAATAATAATCATTGAAGTGTAAACAAAATCTCAGTTGATTACTTTGGTCGATCGAGAACCTTTTCCTTCGATAATGTCTGGTAAATATAATATCATTCGGTACGATTCTCACTTTTTATTTACGAATCTCCAGCTTTCCATTTTCCGCGATGTCTGGCGATTCTCAATTAGAACTGGCGCACAATGACGGAAGCTGACTGCTCGCTGGTGCGAGAGGAATCGTTCGTCTCCTTAGCGCGAAACGGGTCCAGTTAATTAAGTCACTCGGGACCGTGGAGTTGCAATGCGAGTCTCGTTCCTGTCGCCGGCCGCAACAGAATGCGAGATAATCGACCCACTTCCCCTTGGCATTTCTGTAATTTCCTCGGCAATCGACGCACGCGGACCCGCCATCGGGTACGTATAAGAGATTCGCCACGATTATTCCATATTTGGTGCAAAGTGCGATCGGGAACTTCGAACGATCCGCCTCGATGCAGGCCGCGAATCGGAGAACAAATTTTCTTGACAGACGGATCGTTCGAGATAAATTGTACCGTCGATCGACGAGCACTTAGAGAGACTTGCATCGCGACGATACAAATCGATGCATACGTGAAAAGCTTCGATCGTAATTTTAATTACAGCGAATTCTTGCCGACTGATTTTTTGTATTATCAATTTCATTTATGGGGAATATTTATAATTCACGTTGCAAGTGTATTCAAATTCGATCGAACAATCGACGCTTGATGAATGAAGAGTTCATTTCATTCTTCCGCGTTATACACGATATTTTTTTGCGTACTAAGCGTAACGTTATGGATAATTTTTGAATATAAAAATATCCGAAATTGGCCTTGCGGTTCAGATTCTCACAATTTTCTTTTGCCCTCGTGCAGCGTACGAGCCAGTGCTCTTCGGAAAGATAAATAGCCGCCTGTGTTAACTTAGAGCAACTCTATCTGCTCGTCAAATAGCAGGGAATTAGCCGGAACAGGGGCCGGTTGGCGAAATGTGGTAGAAACATGAATAAACTTGGCGCAGGTACGTGTCAATACAGTTGAACATACAGCGTGAAAATTTTCAGCCTCCATGTCGCGTACTTTTTCTGTTCGCATGAAATTTTGCACGCACCTCCATTGAAATTTATTCGAATCGTCACACACAGGGATCTCTGTATCATAGTTACGCAACTGATGTAAACACGAGTCGTAGTGAGGACTTTCCGATGTCACTGTCCATTACATTGTTAGAAGACGGTTCGGATTAGATCTTCCCCTGACAGAGTTTGGTAATCGTTCAAAATGAACACCATCAATTTCGTGCAAGAATTCACGCAGCTGATCACCCGCTGGACAAGACCTGTTGCAACAAATGTGAGCGGACGTATTTTATGTAACGTTAAACTATCCCGAAGTAATAACGATTGAATTGTAAACAGCGCGTTTAAAGTATTTCTGTCGTCGAGATTTGGTGTTATTATTTCTCTGTGGTGTATATCATTACGTTTGTTATTATTGTATCGATATTCTGATATTTAATGGACGATTCGTGTAAGGGAGTCTTTTATTAACACGAGCTCAATCGTTTCGCTTTTGTTTCAGGAAGAGGTTGGAGATAACCCTACCGCGCCACTAAGTAACCAACAGTTAGTAAATGCCATACAAGATGTGCTTCAAGCAACCCTGGGAGTATCGTTGCAAATGCCAGATTATTCGTCAGCGACAACGCCGGCCGTAGGAATCGCTGTTTGCACGCCAAATGCGCCTATGGTGCCAAAAAATAGTTTGGAGCAGTGCAGCGGGAATCTGGGAAGGTGTTGTCACGTTTTTCCGTTATACTTTACCGTCGAACCTTTCATAATTCTGCTGTAATACATTTGTAACTTCAATCCTGTATCATTGAAACATACTTAGATACAAGTCTTTGGATTCGTTGATCGCTCTGTCTCATTTGAGTACTGTTAACGGTAATGTTGATCCATTATCTGCCAAAAGCCAAGAAAAACTGGAGCCCATGGACGTTGATATGGCTGTGGCTGGGTCCGAGGAGAAAAAGGTGTGCGCGATTGAAAATTTCATCATTCTCGTCATACCATTTAACTCGACGCACTTTCGTTTCAATGTTGCCATTTGAACAATTTATTGTTTATATTAGTTCATTACACGATCCAGTCCAAGCATTCGTTCAGACTCGGTGTACAGGTCCGATACGTTTGTCCGCGAGCAAGAGAAGAAAGCGGCATTGGAAAAGGAACAAGTGGAGGACGATGTTTTCGCGAAACTGGAAGCCACGATTTCCGAGGAGAAGCTGAACAGTCACTCGATCTTGCAGAAAATGAAGATGCTTCGCGAATACGCCTTCACCTTTATAACGAAAATCGAGGATATGGAGAAGGTCGAGGAATCAATACCGTTTTTCGTACACAAAACATATTTGCCGCATATTTTTTATTGTCACCAATGTTTCATTGGTCGAAAGTCCAGAGATTGAACGTTGCAATTTTGCAGGATATAACGCGTCCTCAAGCAACGAAGCCTATACGTCGTCTATCCGCCATCGGTGTTTTCTCTGGAAAATCTTCGTCGGTAATGAGACCAACGTCGACGTCGAAGCATCGAAGATCGTCCAGAGCATTCCCGGGAACGCCGACTTCGTCGAAATTAAGTTTACCGCTGGCAGACAAGGAGGACAATGCTTCGCGACGCAAGAGCATCGCTACCTATCCGATCTATTCGAAACCAGCGTCGACGGATCCCAAAAAATCGCCCCTGTCCAGCGGTGGTAAGGGCTTGAAAAATTCAAAGTATGCCCACGTGCAGAGCACTATACCGAAACCCGCGGTGCTCAAAAGGAAAGCCCCATGAATTAAGAAATGGCGAGTCAAGGTAGGAGGATTGTATTGCGCGATGAGGATTACCGGCGAGCAACGAAACCTGTCTAAAGTCAATTTTGTCGTAAATACTGCTGTAAAACTCTGGACAAAATATCGAAAAACTATCCTGCTCCTGAATCTGAAAAATACAATTGAATGGAAAGATAGAATAATATATAATGATCGAGCGAATCTTTCGAAAGTAAATGTTTAATTTGTACATTATCTTATTAGCAATTTGTTAATTCTAATAATCTTGCTCAACGTTTACACGTTTATTTATTAAAACTGTTTTAACGATGTTATTGATTACGAATATTGTTCTAGGTATTAAAAGCGTTTCATCATGATCACGACTGCCGTGCTTCTCTCTGTACCCTCAAATAATTCCGCAAATTCGTTACCGTTCAGTTTGAAATCACCGTACGAGAAAAAGAAAAATCGTCCCCGCGCCATTAATTCAACATTGCGCACCTGTGCGGCATCGTATAATTTTCAACAAGCCGTCGGTGCCTTTTCTACACGTGTCGCCGTAGTTGCGTCACCGTGTTCGATCATTCCCTTTCGAAACTCGATCGTCGGTTCGACGTGGGTGAATCGGCCTCCGGCGACTGCTCCGGATGATGCATTTTTTATCTCATCCACCACCTCGCCGCCCCGCTGGAACACCTTGCGTGCACGAGAGCGCAGCGCGATGGAAGGAACGGGAGGCGAAAATTGTTAAGGTCCGGCTCGTTGTTTGATCGTGGACGAATATCGGCCAGGAGCATGGCTGCCGGCGGAGACCACGGCGATCAGCACGCAGATTTCCCGTCGGGAATGGGCGTGAAGATCGATTTTCTCCTTTTTCGTGATTTATCGCCGCGATTTCGGTGCACCGCCGCGTCCTAAGATTTTAATCGACCGGACACTGGCACCGCTTCTGCTCGATTCATCATTCTCGTCCATCACCGGCGGCGTAAAGTTCGTTGCGAACCGCGCCAACTACGAAAAGCCGTTTAATCGACGTTCGCGTAACCGTTCGAGAAGCTCGAGCTGCTTTCGAAATTTTCGGTATAATATCAAGTGGGCTGTCCTAGATTTTATCCGACCCTCTTGCCAATTTCGTAACACGAAGATATTTTGAATAATTGTCGCGCAACTTTTGTTTCGAATTGCTTCGTTCACTTTTGCACGGTTTTCCATCCGGGGTAGCGGTAAAGATGTCAAATGTCACGCGTCGAAGACGGGTGATTATTCGAACAGCGAGGAGTGATCGAAAGAAACGATTTCCTGCCGCTTCCAAGCTTAGGTAGCTACCAGGCGTGCGACTAATTGTCCCTAAATTGCGGAATCGCACAATGCCCGGTAATGGCCTATCTTTCCAGACGAGGATCAGATAACGCTGGGGAATCGCCGGTTTTCGGACGTGGATTGACGGATGATTGATGAGGGCCCACGGCGCCAAAGCACCGCCTACACAATTTTTATAATTAGAAGCCGGGATGCTAATAGTTAATTTGTCGGCGGCAAGTTAGCAATGCGCAAGGGTTGTTGAGTTAACTGCCTCACGAATCACCGACAGCGAAACGGTAATTAAATGAGCGCACTATTTAATAACCCGGGGAAATTTTAATAAACTCCGTGCACAACCTGACCGTGGAATTTTAATTAAATCGCCGATTCTATTATCGAAAACAATCAATCATTGCGTACTCTAACGCGACGGCCCGCGCCCTAAAATTTTACGTCGAACGGCAGGTAACGAGCAGTCGCAAAAGTAGAGTTCTTTAAGAAATCGTAGAGATCTGGTCCACAGGGTTAAATAAATTAAATCGCCAAGAATCGTTCCCGTTTCGGCGACGGTTGCGCGATTACGAATAAATTTCGTTAAAATAAATGAACAAACGCTTTTTCCGCCCTCCTGGCCGCAATAATGACACGTTCCATCGGCCTTATTATTAATACGGGCCTGTGATCACCGCGATCCAGCTGCCACTTTGTCCAGAAACGAATTTCGCGGCGCGTGTCTTTTTGCCACTTCGGCCTGGCCCTTTTCTTCCACTCCTCTGTTCACGACGAAACGAACGAGATCTCGTCCGCGCTTCTTTTACGTTTTTTCCCTCTCGCTCTTTCCGTCGTTGCAAAACGCACGGATCAAACGCGTGCACGCGGCCCACTGCGGAAGACGTTCCCGAGGACAACCAATTTGCCGGGCAAAAACGAATCGCATCTTTCAAAAACATACTTGAGGAGGGAAAAAGCGTGGCCAATTTCGGGCGGACAGAAGTTCGGTGCGCGTGTAGCCGCGTTCTGTCGGACATTTAACACTCTGCTTCTTTTGTCCGGCTGTCGCGGAACGACGGATCTTATAAATCATAAAGTAAACCGCGTTTAAAGGTACGAAACGGAAGACGCTGGTTCGTTGACATCGCGACGACGCACCTGCGACCGGAATTTCGCGGGGAATTTCAGGATTTCCTTGAGCCTCTTGCCGACCGCGTACTCGTGGATGGGTAGTCGCGATATTAGCCGAATTTGTCGGGAATAAGGAGCATCGGGAAGATTGATCGACGGGTTAAGCGGAATGTTTGCGAACGCATTGCTACGCGTTTTGCAGGAATAAAATAACAAGTGTGTAGGAGTGAAACGTAGGAAAGTATTCAACGAAAGGATAAGAGTGAACACGAATAATGTATTTTTATTATTAGAGTAATTATTAGAGACGCCAGTCCGAAATCAGTTAAAAAATAAGTATTGACCTTACTGCAATATCAGCGCGTGTCTGTGTTACGCCAGTTGAACCAGGCTAAATTTTTACGCCAAATGAAAAAATTATGGGATATGTCATCTCGATCAATGCTTCGTATCGTTACAGATGCACGATAACCGATCAACGCACTCGCTTTCGCTTACGTTGAGCAAACTCATTGAACGAAATCGCCGATTCCCGTTCACTTGTCTTCACGAGCCCACCTAAGTGAACAAAGCGAATCCTCGCAAAGTATCCGATCACGCGATGGATCCTCCAGACAGTTGCAGCCAGCAATTTGGCTACCTTTAACGTCAGCCCACCCCGCCACCTGCTCGCAGGACGCCATGCTCTATGATTCACGTGGCGAACTGTAACTCATTTTCCCCGAATTTCTGTGCAACAAGAAAAGGAACATGCGACGCGGTTCATTGCAGCACTGACCAGGCCAACTTTCCACCGGTGTTCCAGTAACCAATAAATGGAGAACAGCATAAAGGAGTAGCAAGAAATGGGTGGTGTATAGAAGGAAGCAGGATTTGGTAAACGCCAGTTTGTGGTATCCGGCAGGGTTCTCCAGGTATCGACGGGGGAATGATGATTATACGTGTCTTTTTAACACAAAAGGCTCGAAAACCAACACCGTAATACGACGGGGCGACGGGCGCCCTGTAATTCAAACAGGTCCGGGGCCGAGGTTGAGCTTTCGTGATGAGACAACCGTTCTGAAAATTGCGATAGTCGTCCCGAAAATAAGGTGAGATTGCTTCGATCCGGTTGGACCAAACGCAGGCTAACCAACGGGGCCGAGTTATTATTTGTTTTTGCCCAGGGCGACCATCACGGTACTTATCGAGTCACCGTTTGCCTCAGCTGCAACGGTGCGTCACGCCCAATACTCTTCCACGGCGAAATAAGAGCAGAGGAAGGGACCTGTTCGCCGAAGAAGCGTGGGTGCCGAGGTCCGGACCCTTTTAGGGAAGAAGCCACGTGATATACATACCGCGGGGATTTCGATAAAATTTTTCACTTAAATTTAAGGGAAGAGTTACGCGGGGATTGATAAGAAAGGCTAATCGTGAAGGTAGAGTAAGTAACGGCGAACGAAATTAGCGAAGCGGACAGCGCGTGGAATCGCAGGAATGTATTTTGATACCTACAATCTACAAGGAGTACTGAAATATTGATCGCGAAGTTTCACATTAAGCGAGCGAAATATTTCGCTGAATCGTACCGAGGTTCAATTCCGTCGACCGTAAGAAAAATGATTGCCTTCTCCCAATCTCACAGATATTCCATCCAATCGCTCAAGACAATTCCACCTTGTCCTCCCGGACGAATAACGCAAAGGCGATCACAGCTGATGGGGGATCTCGGTCCGGTCGTTCGAAAAATTAATCGCCGTCGAGAAAACGAATATCAAGGGACGGTCAGCTTTTTTTTGCCCGACCGTCCGATTCGATCCAAGAAACTGGCTCGGCTAGAGAAGCGTCCGCGAAGGAAGTCGTCGAAGGCGAGGGAATCCAGCGGATTGGCGGTGAAGTGGGTCGAAAAAGCCCGGCTGCAATTTTAACCCCCCGGGAGGGGAGGTTGCCGCGGCGCCTCTCGCACGATAATTGATATCACCTGCCATGTAAATATCGGTTATCGGCCGGACCCTGTACCTGTCGGTGGAAAAAGGTCCGCGGGGAAGAAAATTACCGAACAACCGACGGCGAGATAATTACGTGTTGGTTTTAGAAAAGGGCCAAGCACCGGTTAATTCCACGCTGCGCGCGACCCGCGCGGAACGACGCCCAGGGGATGATTCTTGTCTATCCTTTTCGCCCGGACACGGCTCCGAAACATGATTGGACTCGTGCCTCTGTTTCGATCCCCCCCCTGGAATGGTGGAACATGTTTTTTTTCTCTCTCTCTCTTGGATCGGTGAATCATTGGAAGGAATTTCTGCTCAATTCTGTGCGATAACGGTACAGACGGTGTTGGTTTGGAACGAATCTCGAGGTCAGGATTTGATTAGCAGAATTGTCGGAACACTGGACAAAAGGTATATCGTATTCAATTAAATCGCTGAACGGCATATGTAAAAAAGATTGAAACAGCGCCGTTTCATTTCAACCGCTTTTGTTTCGCAAAAGTTCCCAGCAGCGCGATTACCTGCTCATTTAAATATACTCATTTCTTGAATAAAAAAAAAAAAACAACGTTTACAGGAAAGTGCGCGAGTACTGCGTTGCGAAGCACAGTCGACCAGAAACGTCAATCTCCTCGATTTATCTAACAAAAATCAATTCCAATTACAACCCCTCCGGGGCCTGTACAACCGCGAGGATTCTATCTAAGTGCACGTTGAACGTAACCGACGGAATTTACTACCGTCCGCGAGCACTCCGGTGCCCGTCACACGTTTCAGAACGATCTTCACTCCACCTTTCTTGTAACTACACGCATTACCCGACTGTCGACATTGAAATAATCACAGCTTAGAAACCGCGGGGTCTGTACGCGAACTCGTTCCACTCCCTCTCTCTCTCTCTCTGCATCATCGAGTCGCACGAGATCATCCCGATGGATGCACCAGTGGGCCGGGTTGGTACGTCTTCCGATGATTTGTATCCGGTTGGGTAAAGGGAAACCGTGCGTTGCGAACGCCTACTGTTTCGTTTGCTCGCGTGCAACGCCTATTCATAACGCGGCGGGCCGCTTAACACCACGCGATCCATCGTATCTGCTCCGAGACAGACGTTCCTATCCTTCGTTCGCGCTCTCAACACCTTCCTTATCGATGCTCCCTTTTACGCTCCCCCTAATGACACGTTTCGGTCTCGCCCCCGGCCAAAAAGCCGGCGAAAAAGTAGACCGGGAACGCGGCCGGATAGATTCGCCCGACAACCACCTGTTTAGGCGGACACCTTCTCCTTCTTCGTGAGAAACCGGGCAACGGGGCTACGGTTCCGCTGTACCGGGGCTTTTGTATTTTTTCTGCGCAAAATACTGGGCGCAGCGTTACGTAGATCGGAGATTAGACGTTACGAAGAAGGGGGAAGCGAGTGTTGAAACGGATGCGTTCGTCTCTCGGTGGGAATTGAATAGAGGATGGACGGATATTGAGGCCAGGCGTCGGAACGTCGCTGAATGTTCATTAATTATTGTTGCACAGTTTTCATTCGCGGAAAGTTGGAATTGAAAATTCGATTTCGTTTATCAACCCCCTTTATTGAGCATCCATCTCGTTCGAATAAATTTGTTTTCTCTTGCTTTGGGGAATGAAGGGTTCAATATACTTGGTACGAAATAATCGGGTATTAGATGGGACAATTAGAACGGAGAGTATTTAAACATTTTGCAAGTAAATTCCGTTTAGCTCAGCCGCAGGTAACTCTCTTTCTGCAAACGATTCGATCAATATCTCCGTTCCACTGTAATCGAGGGCAAAGGGGTCGGGAGGCAAATTTTCCGAAATCTTCGACGAGTATTTTCGCGAATGCGCGTGTTTCTTCGCGAAGCAGTGATCCCGGTGTCGAGGTACTCACGCTCTCGTTCAAGGTCCATCCCCCTTTCTCGCGTTACCTGCGCGATCGCCGGTTCCCTTCGCGGTCACCTTTGCCCCGACATAAATGCATATTCCAGCGTGCGTTCACCGCAGCTGAATTCCGTAAGCCAATCAATTTAATTGCATCTTATCACGTACGAGTGGAAAGGCTCACGTGAACATTTACAATGCAGCTGGCCGGTTCGAACGAAAATCCTTCTCCATTACGCCGTTAATTATAGACTACCGTTCGGCCACTTTCCTTATCGTGGCAATCGAATCGACTCGTTTCACGACCCAAATCAAAACTGACGTCCGTGACGCTCGAGACCTTTTCCATCTATTTCTCGTCGGTTTCGTGATGGACCACGGAAACCAGCCGCGACGGGGGTATCGATCGTAACGGATCATCGGGAATGATCTGACGGGTCTGTCGAAATTCCCCCCCCCCCCCTTTAATTACGGGCCACATTGGTCTCGGGACATCCGACGGGCAATTAAAGCGTCCAACGACGAAGTGGAAAGGCGCGCCGCGCGCCTTGCAGAAACAGCGTGGCCACGGTCGTCGGGAAAAGTGAGCGCACTCGCTTTCCTTGAAAGCGGCGCGGCCGTTTTGCATATTTATTGAAAACGGGGGCCACGGTGTCGCCGTCGGTGGAAAACGAACGACTCGAATGCGGAAGAAGTGAGAGAGTTGCGGGAAAATCATGCGTCTACGATCGCCTACGATGGTACGCGAAGCTGCAGGTTCGAATTTCGCCTGACGTTCGGTGGAGGTCCTCGCGAATCCAGGGTATATTGAAACACGGAAACCCTCGACTCTCGAACTGTCGCCGCGGGAATAATCGATACTCGCTGACGCGAGCAGAGTACTCGCACAATACCCTTACCGAACGTTTTAGCGAGCAACGTCGCGGAGTAACGATCGGAACCGCGACGCTTAAAATTTCGAACGTCGATTCATTTTTGTTGCTCGACTATAATATAAGGAGACGACGAGCCGAGGCGAGGAATGAAATCGTTATGCCGAAAGATCCGCTCGCCAGTAAATAGAATAATTTAGGGACTATAAAATCCGGGTACTTTGTTTTAATGGGGCGGAGCCGCGGGGTGGGGGCTGGGGGTGGGATGCAAATTTCGCTGCTGTTGAATTCTATCTTCCCGCAGTTTCGCAGTAGTAAATTGAACAGAAAATCGGCCGAGGGATCGGCTCGCGAAGGGGAATCGACAAGGCGGCCGCGTTAATGTATTCATTGCTTCGTAACGACGTTGAAATACGTTTTTAAGCGGCCGTCGCGTCGCACGGCGAAGCGTCAAAAGCCCTCTTTCAACAAACACGCCTCCGCGCGAAACGAACCGTCGCGACCGCACCGACGGCGATGAATCTTCCCCCTTCCGCCCGGTTCGTTCTCCCGTCGAAACGAAACGAGAACAAAAGGGGCCCGCGAGGAATTTGACAGTGACCGCTATTTATGGCAGCCTAATTAATTCCAGCGTATTTTCGACCGCTTCTCATGCAAAACACCGCCAACACCCCACCCCTGTACACGCGCGTGTCTTTATGGCTCTTCATGAGATATAAATGATCCGATAAAATGCTTAAGCGGCACGGCGAACACCGCGAGCCGCCGTGCCGTGCCGCCAGGACGCTATTATTATAGAAAAATAAAAGTGTCGCGGGGCTGCGGGAGACACGTTACAGCCAGCCTCCACCTCCTGAACGGACCTCATGAATATTCATAATCGAAACGAAACATTCTTAGAAGCATGTGGCCCGATTCGCTGTTTATTTTACGAAACTCCGGGCGTCCGCCCCCTTTCCACCGGCCGCGATATCTCGATCTCCCGTGTATGGTTAAAAAGGGAACGAACCAGCCGGACTTCTTATTTTTAATAAACGCCGCGCGGCCGTGGCGGAGTCCGCCGGGGCGATATTAAACCGGGGGCCCGGACCCCGCGACGTTAATCAGACGAAATTTTCTGCGACGGCCGTTTCCATCGCGACCGTTGATTTATTCTATCGCGTGGCCCCGAACGAATTGGGCCTCGTGCACGGGCGGACGAATTATTGTCGCGAGCGGTCGATGATTTTATTAGAATACAGACTTTCATATTGTACGAAGCAGACGTTGGCTGAAGCTTCCGCGAGATCTCTCTCGCGCATTGACACACTTTATCATCGGGAATCTTTGCGCTGCCGAGCGATCGTGACGCGTCAGCTTCATCAATAACCCCGACATTTATCGTTCCCGTGTACAGAAACGCGAAAACAATTCGTTAAACTCCGAACGAGAAAATTCCATTTGCAATAATATAATGATCTTCACGCCCAATGTTAATTATTATACTAATGATTGTTATCGTGCGCACGCTGGCCTGTTACGCCAGCCGCTTCTTTAATCTCCGCGGCGAGCAATAAATCGTCGCCGCGTATTCCGCGAAAACGCCGTCGTCCGGACGGTCGCACGAGTGTCCGCGAACGTTGCCAGGCACGAACACCTGGATTCGAAATCCACTTCCCGTAATTTCATCCCGGACACTGTACAGGTAACGCCGCGTCGTTCCCCGAGTAAATCAAGGAAGCGGCGAGATCACCGTGCCCCGATATCCCTCGCGAGGTCGCTAAATCGTACGGGGCAGCTCGCGATCGTCTGAAATTAAAGAGCCTGTCCATCCTGATGGCGGCGTGTCACGCAGGCAGCGCGTACCGCCGTGTTCCAACGGCGTCCGGGGAACGTTCTCACAATTATTGCCGGTTTTATTGCGTAAGCAGGTTCGCGCGAGTACGGCGTGCACCGTGTAGGAGCGGCAGCTCGAAGGAATCGCATAAAATTAGCATTTCCATCGGCGTACGCCGCTTCCCACGGTGCGGTACGCGCGCTGCCAATGCCCGCGCGTGCATACGCGCGTCGAGTTTAACCAGCGCGGAATAACAAGGAGGATCGACCCGTTCGCGTCCGTTCCGCGAATCGAGAATCGAGACGCCGCGGTCGAGCCTGGCAGACGGTTGAATCCCCTGCATCCGTGTCAGCGGCGCGGTAACGCTTCGCGGTTGCACGCGCGTACCCTCCTTCGGTAGGCTTCGCTTCGCCGGCGGATTAAAGGCCGCTGCCTGGACCTCGCGCGAGCGTTTCGTTAATTTTCTTTGCTTCGTTTTCCCCGTCCGCCTTTCGCGGACGAGGGAATTTTTTTATTTTTTTTTTCGCAGTGGTTGTGCCGTCACTGCGCTGTTGAAAGTACGAAAGTTCGCGTTGAGTATGACTGTGACGGAGGTGGTACGGTATTTTCTCCTAGGTTTTATTGCGCGGCTGTAAAACGAAGTGCAAGGTGCGCTCTATCGGTGTACGCACGCTTCTGTGTTTCTCGTATGGGATTTTTCAAGAAGCGCGTTCATCATCGTACATTTTAGCCCGTCGTTAATGTTATTCTCCGTGAAAAGTAGACCCAGCACCATCGACGACACCTGGGCGGTACAATAATAACGATAATACGATCAATTAATGAATCCATCGATAACAACAATACAATGAAACGAACGTGCGTGCAATTTGAAACGATCCCTGCGCGCAATAAAACAACCGGCCGTACCTGTAACAGTTGTTATCGACCGTATAATCGGAAGCCCCCCCCCACCCTCACCTTCTTCTTTTCCGCTTTAATCGCAGCGACACGCGCGCGAGAGAGCGCAAGCCGCCGCCGTTAATTTCGCAATAATTCGCGGTGCGCGGCGGATTTACGAGCGTCCCCGCAACGAAGACGCGAGGTGTATTTACCTGCGGTTCGAGCCTCGCCGCTTACCTGTTACCTCTCCGGCGGGACACGTGACACACGCGAGTGGCACGCGCGGCGCGCGCTCTCCTCCTCCGTCGGTAGAACCAGTTCTCCGTGGAATAGAAATAACGTTCTCGCCTCTCCCGTTTTCATCCTCGCGCGGATTCGTCTCGCCCGCGTGTACCGCGGCAAACCGCGACGACCCCGCCGGACCCCGCCGTCGGAATTCTAGCTGCTTTAATTAAACGAAATTTTCCTATCAACGATCGCTGTCGCGGCCGTGTCGGATTGCGAATTGAAATAAAGCAGCGGGGGTGGTTGGCAATGGAAGCGGAGGAATTGAAAGGGCGTAAAACTTCGGGCTTTCAGTGGAACGAGTTTGCGGGCGAGATGGCGCGGCGATGTTTTGGGGGCTGGAATCGTAGGTGGGGTTCGAGCGTAGAGTTCGCTGGTCCAAATGGTAATGGAATTTCGAGGGGCGGAATAAATTTGCGAATGAAACTCGGTTGCTCGGAACGGTGCGAATAAATGCGGATTATTTGTTGTTGGATGATCGAAGGAATATCGGCCGGAGGAAAATTTTCATGATGATTTCGTTTATCCTTATTGAATGTTTCTGGGGATGGTGTGAGTACTCCGTTGGAATGATCGTCGGGGTAAATAAAGTAACGGGTAGATATCGCAGGAATTTTTCTCGACACGATTCTCGTTGGCGTATCTCGTCCGTACTGTAACCAGTTTCGAAACAAACGGTGCGGTCACAAAGTGGCCACCGGAGATTTTCATAAGAATACGGCCTCATTGTTCCACCGCTCAGGAAAGCACAATGGTAGCCGTGAACCTCTCTGTAGGCTACTTTAGAGTAACTACAAAGAAATCCTGGCACTGGCCATTACATTTTCGTACATCGCTGATCCGGTAGAAGAGATTCATCGCGGTTCTGTTTGAAGAGGTGCAGGACCGTTGCTCGAACTTGTCGACGATTTTCTTTTCGTGAAATACCATCGTGCGCAGTTGGTTTGCGTCTTTTTTTTTTTCTTTTCTTTCAAAGACGCGCACGATTATCCTTGTTTTCCGCTTTCACGACTCGTGGCACGCGTCGTTTCTCTTTTCGTTGGAAAATATACAATAGCGTTTGCTTACTTTCTGCTAAACACCGAAAATAGAATCTATAAAGCTGTTTCGAAAACACACATACATAGGCCTAAAGATAATTATATCGTAGCGTCATGGAGATTTTCACAAAATTATGGTCGTGCTCTATTGGAAATCAGAAAATTTCATATGTTTATTATTTCGGTATCGAAGATTCAATAATAGGTTCATTTAGCGTTATCGAATATTGTTAAAGTTATTAGATATTAAACTAAATAGTGTGATTCAAAAATTTTTATTACACCATTGACAGTAATTGCATACTTACGCACTTTATATTCGAAGTGCATCGCGTAAAATTTTATTTTGCCTTTGCTGCGTCCGATTTCGATTCGATCCACCGAATTGTAGAATGAACAACGACCCCTCGAAGCTATCAGTACTCGATGAACAAAGTAATAATAGTAATCATCGTTTTGGTTGATTGATTTTTGATGGATTTTCTGATTGCCGTGTCCCTCGATCAGCGTCGATTTTCTTTGTTACGGGCAACGATCTTTGCTACAGGAATACGGACGCGTTCTGTTATGCAATGTCCATTATAAAACTCCCGTGCGTTTCGAAATGGAGAATTATTATTGTTTAATACGGTTTGATGCGACCAATAAAGGTGCGTTTATGGATGTACTGGCTGCGTTTCGGGCGCACTTTCACGTTGCATCAGAGATTCACGTCCGAACGAGATAATAATCGTAAGTTGCGTACAATTTTCCTGCTGCAATTGGAATTACGAATTCTCCGCTCAGCGCTTAACCGTACTCTTGAATTTATGCTTCCTGCTCGAATAAGAATATTATTTTCCCCGCGGCCACTCGCAATATTACTCTAATTTCCGCGGAACTATTTTTCACTCCTTAACTTTGATAACTGGTTAATGTTCAAAACAAGATAAGGCGCAACTGTATCCCTTCTTCTCCGTAAATAAATTTTACTAAAAATAAAGTACAGCGCGCGGTGCACGGTACGTTAGAAAAATATTGTACAGCGAACTTAATAACGATCTAAAATATCCTGAAATTCAGCAGTTTACTGAATAAAGCAATCGAAGCTTACGAAATCTCGTGCCGAATAATTACAGCTTAATAATTCTAGTCGACTGGAAAATTTATTAACGCTGTCAAGCGGAACAAAATTTCTAAAAATTTCATTTCCACCCTTCGAAAAATACCCGAACTCCGCAGAGGCACTCTGTCCTAAACAACGTTACAATCCGTTTACCGAAAAATTCTCAATTCACCTCCTTCGCGCACTTCGCGCATACATTAATACATCTGTCTCGAAACGCGGAAAGGTTGAACCGTGAAACTGTCGCGAATTCGATTCGACGTTCTTAGCGGGCGTGACGAAACGCAATGACCAGCAGATGCAAAATCCGAGTATCGACTTTCTCCTCCGTCTCACCCGACGCTTTCTATCGATAAAGCGTATCGATTAGCGCGGAGCGGTGAAAACGGTGAAGGGGAGCGTTAGCTCGCGCGCACGGGACGTCGAATCGAAAGAGCAACGGGGTGCCCTTATAAGATACGACACGATTGCGGTGAAACAATACCGTGGCTCCCGATATTAACAAAGCAAACAGTTCAGGTGTAACGAGAACGTCGGCTTATCTCGTCGCGCCAATTACAGGCGTACCGTAACGAAATTAAAGATGCGTATCGAACGGACATCTGTTTAGCGGCGCCGAATTAACACTTTCCCCGGGCGCTTAAATTAAACGATCCAGCCGATAAGTCGATTGGCGAATTCAACGGTGCACGCGGCCGCCAGGATGCCGAGTTTGCTTCGATGATTAGCGAAGCGAGGATATCGTAAAGCGATTGGCAAGCGAGACGCCGAGGATAACTGCTCCGATGAGAAACATAGTCCATATTTTCCGTGGCAATCGCGCGTACCCGTCTGCGCTGTTCAAGTTACGAGCATTCGCGGTGTGCGTTCGGAAAAATGTTGGGATTTAATAGCTTGTTTTCTCGAGGGCTCATTTCAACATTCGCAGCGGAGCGTAATTTCATAGCGTTCCATCTTAATTAAGTAACGATTGAATTGAAACGCGATACAGATTACTTTAGTCACACGTTTTATAAGAAATGTGCCCCGCGATTTTGTCTTCGCGACGAGGAATCGTTAATTGCGGCTAACTGCTCGGAATTATTATTGATGTTCAATATTTTATTGATTTACGATCTTCGCTACCTATCGGAACGCGTAACGCGTAATAAAGAATCGCGAATGGAAACACGAATTGGAATTTCTGTTGCTAATAGAATCTGTTGGACAATCGCGAAGGCAATTAATTGGAAATTGAAAAGGACGAAAGCAACACCAATCTGCTTGCACGCGTATCGCACAATCTTGAACGTCCTGTTATGAAATATTGCAAATGAAGCGTCGTTGACTTCGTGGCTCCCGTGACGCCCTCGCCGCCCCGCCACCCTGAATTATTGGAAAATCGATTCTCGTTAGCGAGATTCGTCGAGGGGCTAAACACGCGTCCAGCGTAAATGATTATTTGCTCAAGAACGTGAACACCTTCCGTTCTATACACGTTGCTCCTAATTGTCCTGCACGCGCACCTTTAATTAAGGACCCGGTCACGTGTATCACGATTTGATGAATAGTCCCGATGGCAAAGGTCCGGGACCCGTTCATCGATTTCATCTCCGCCGGACGGGGCAACCATTAATTTTCGCAAACTTCCGGCCAGGAAAGTTGCAATTACACGAATTATCGAATCCCCGGGGTCAGATTTTGATGGAGGTCGCCACCTTCGATCGCGAGACTCGCGCACGTGACCGCGGGTTTAATCTTCGTCAATCTCGCCCATCAATTGTCGCGGACACGACTTTTATGATATTAATCTTGCACGCAGCCCCGATGCACTTATCCAGAACAATATTTACGCGTGACCCATTTTCACTGCACTTAGTTGGACTTATTAACACAGGAATACGAATTCATATTCTATATAATACTTTATAACAGTTTCACGATTCCGCGTAGAAGCGTATCTAGAAAACTCTTCGTTTATACCGAATTATTCGGGCCGCGGTTTCGTAAACGGTTTGCACACGAACGCGAAGCAATTACTTCGGGCAACTTAAAATCAAAATTCTAATTCGAACGATTTGCGTACGTTTGCAGCATCCTGTTTCGTCGGAAAAATTCGACTCGAGGCATCGTCGCGACCAACGACGCTTTAATTCGTCCATGAACGGCGCAAATTTTTCGTCCGTTGACGACGGAGAGGGGAAAAGGGTAGCCAGAGGACGCGTGCATAATATAATAAACCTTTCGCGGTTGAAGCGTATTCCCGGTGATTAATCGAGGTTCCCCGTCGCCACGGGTAATCCTTAATGCGTCGGCGTGTCAGGTTGGTCGGCGAAAAACGAAAGAGGCCCACAGAACCGCGCGTGGGAGTGGAAGGGTTGTGCGCGACCCAGTTCCCGTGCGGTGTATCGGTAATTTAAGATCGATAAACCTCGATCTATCGGCGCGATCCGGTTACGGGGCGCGGGGATTAAAAAATTATATAGCCGTTCACCGGGGTAATCCGTTCACGGTTGGGGAAATAATACGGGAATCGGCGGAACACGAGAGCCTCGATCGGATATTAAGTTTCCTGAATCGGGCCGAAATGCGTTGTGCTTGATATTCGATGAAAAAAAAAAAAAAGAGGAAAACACAAAGAAAAAAAGTAATGTGGATTAAAAATATTATGTTCCGCGACATTACACCATCCGCGTTCGTCGTCCACGCATCGAGCCGTCTGCCAAACAGTTTACCGTGCGATCCTCTCCTCGAGCTGAATCCGAGCGACGGTTAAGTTCGAAATCCTCTTTGCGAGCTTTTTCACGGTTTTACGTTTCATAAACACGACGACGGTGCGTCCACGGGGCGATCAAGCACGGGGGCTGACTTGGGGCCCGGACGGCGGGGGCAGTGGGGCCTGGAACGAAAGGGGAAAAGGGAGACAGAAAATGCGGAACGACGAGAAACGAAGGGCTTATCATATTTTCGTTGCTCCGGGGACAAATCCCTAAATCTTGTTTACAAGCAAATTCCACAATACCGGGTATAAGGGATTTAATGCGACTCGTGGCCGATCTTCGCGAAAGCCTCCTTTAAAGTGTAATTTACTACGAAAGGATTATATTCGCCGGGGCCTGGATCGGACACGTGAAACGCCTTTTGTCGCGGCGCTTATGCCGGGCACCCGTTCTTTACGCGCTCGAGAAAGCGCGAATTATACCAATGCGATGTATCGAGCGTGTTCGTTGTTTGGCCGTTCGAGGCAGCGCGTGCACAGAGGAATAGGGAACCGGCGGAATTTTCACGTCGTTCCGCTTTACGGTTGCTCGGACCCCGGGAACTATGCCGGTCGAAAGAGATTCCCTGGTTTCAGCTGGTTTCGTTTGATGCTTCGTCGAGGAGGATGGAAATACGCACGGTTGCTGGGCGTAGACTTAAAGTTTGATCGCGTTCTATCGAGACGGTTCGATTAAATGAATAAATTGATGGAATACTTGCGAGAAGAAGTCGAAACGTTTTCGTGGGTTTCGCGATTTCAGAAAGTTAACTGCGATATACGTAGCTGATTTAAACGTGGATACGTGGACGTTGTTTTGAATCGAATATTGGAGAATCCAGAGGTTCGATTTTCTGTTTCGACTTTTTTTTTTGGAGTTTCAGACAAATATTACATCGATTCAGCGAGTACGCCCTCTCGAGACTAATTCAACTGTCTATATTGAATGAAAGCCTCGCGGAAGTCTCGCGATAGGTTGTCTCGAACAGGTCTACCCGATGCTGGTTACGCGCGGGGCAAGGCTGAATCTATTTTGCGATAAATCGAGTTGGCTTTAACGTGGGCCGAGATTGGTTGGTCCCGACTGAGAGATGGCACCCCCTTTTCTCCGCTCCCAGCGGGGTGTATTCTGGCCGGCGAAGCGTCTCCTAACGGGATTACTATGACAGGATTGTATACGCGTCAAGGAAATAGAGCGGCATTGTGGACCTCGACGATTCAGATTGGATGCTGGCCAGACTGAAAATTAGGAACGCCGGTTCCTTCGCTCTTGTATGTTAAACATTTCTTGCGCCGTCGTTTTTGTCAGTGGACATCTGCTCCCCGCGCGACGTGCGTGTAGATTATATAATCGTATCAAGCGTAAGGAACACTTCCATTGTCCGACGGAACGTGCATTCCGTTCATCCGCATACAACCCTTATCTATTATCCACTTCGACGCATCCTTTAATGAACTTGGTCTTTGCTATTGCGTTAAGAAAACGGTCGATGGACGCCAGAGAATATCGAAACGTCGATATCAATTAACGTACTCCAGGGTAAATATATTTAAACCTCGCAGCATCGATCCGCGGAGGAAACGAGACCCGTCCAACGCAACTGGGAACGCTTCCCCGGTGAAAAAATACTCCCTCGAGGAAGCGAAGATCCTCCCGTCGAAGCCAAGTCTATAAATGTACTGGCGCGTCGCGACACGGTGCCACGTTGTACACCTAAGGCGCTTTAAAATCGTCCCGAATAATTTCCTCGTTTCTCTCCCCGACTTCGGTGATTTGTTCTTTCGATCCCGGCGGATGGGCTTATCCGGTGCACGACGACGGACGAAGCTCGCGCTACCGCGACGAGGCAAGCTGCGCCTTCGACGACCACCGCCCCTCGAGGAACGCTCTTGACTCAGCCGTGTCGAGGAGCGCTCGTGATAAAGCTGCGGCGATTTTTCAGTCACGCCGTTGCGACGATAGGGGATGATAGGCGTACTCGTGGACGAGCCTGCCGACTGTTATTCGAGACGGGCCGAGCATCGACCACCCCATTCGTCGCGATCCCCCTCGACACATTTAGACGAAGGGTTGCGGCCGGTTTTTTCTTTGTTTCGGATATAAATACACCGGAAATTGCCGGCGGTTTATCCAAGCTCTCGACACCCTTTTCGTTGCGAGCCCACAATAATAGGGGTAGTTTGTCGCGGCTCTCGAAAATTAATGGTCCGATATGCTTACAGTTCTTCGCGCAGCTGAATCTCACAGAATTCTTCGACGTTTTTTTTTCCCACTTTTTCGTTAACGGAAGGATTTTCAACGGCCACGCGATCGCCAGACCGTCGGGTCACGACGAGACGTATCTTCGAAGAGATTTTGCTCCAGGTCGAAAACGTTTTTCCACGAAGACGCCCGACGCGAGGATACTTTTCGCCATCGCGCGAACAGCGTTCGAGAAATTTAACGAGCCGTGTTGCGACGTTGGAACGCCTTATTAGACCGGATTTCGAGTTTTCCGGCGGCGTGTGACCACGCCACCCACGCATTCATCGCTGCAGAAAGCAGCCCCACGCTCGCTTGCGCCCCTAGATTTTTCTGTTCGCAAAGGTCGCACAATGTCTCGGTATGAGGTCCAAAGGTGTTCCGTTCACAATAGGGTATACGCGGCCACGGGATGAAAATCCTGACGGGACGGCTTGCAAACCTTGTGATCCCATCGATTTACGGTTCACTTAGTTCGAGCCCTCGTTCGACATTTGTCGTACAACTCACTCCAATGTTGTTACATAACAATTCTGCGTGATCACGACACGCGAGCCGACCGTCGGTGTTCGTTTTGTGGAAAACCAGTTCCCCGGCTGCTTTTCGAGAGTTTCACACGAAACGTTCCTCTTTCATTTCGCAACGTTCACTGTTCAGTTTCGTCGCGGTGATTTATCGTCCTCTATAAAAGGCGTTGCATGAACATTGTGAGATGAACGTTCGCCGCAATGGTAGAATGGTTCCTCGAGATTATTTATTTGTTCGGAACGCCATTTTTTAGGGTACAGTTGATAAAAAATTGTGAACAGAATGTCGCAGTCATCTGGGCAATGGATGATATACGCATCGAGGAAACACGTTTCGTCGACGCGTTGCGTTTGTGTCGAGCAGAAGAAAAAAAAATATGAATAATTAAAAGTACACGTGAGAGGATGTTCGACAATTGTGAAAACACGGACAGCTGTGCCCGCGAGGTTTCGGCAATTAAACCTCGATGAACATCAATCATTTCTCGTTTTTTCGACGCGGCAAAGTGTGGGTCATTAAGAGGAGTGAATTCGTGCTGATGAATTTTACACGCGCTACAGGTCTGTTTTTACAGAACGCCTAAGGAAACATTTCATGCCTCGCTTCCTGAGGCAATTAATCAATCTCCTCCGGCATCGAGGAAATCCTTGTTTGATTTTTCCCTTCTTTCCACCCTGTCGGAAGCAACACTTGTTCCCATAAAAAAAATAACCTTTGCTTTACCCGACAACTGCAGAAACCCGCTCTTCAAACTAACAATTCCCTATCTTTTATACCATTTAACGCGATACCTGTCGTCCAACACAATGACAACAGTCATCCTTCAACTTTCGAGCCGCGTTAATCCAAAGAAGGGAAATATCCAATAGACGCAATCAAAAATTCGTTCAATTAAATTCCTCCAAAATATGCCGAGCCTCATAGAATTCGTCGCGCAAGCTCGTTCCCCGAATTCTACGCTTCGAATTTCCCCATTGCCAGAGCAAATCAAGACGAGATCGTCTCAACGTCAAATAAATATCGGCGGCGACTCGCGTACGAAACGAGGGTCCAGCGTCTCGAACGACACGAGCTTACGTTCATCCCGAAACTGGCCCCTCGAATCGTGAGCAGGGTACACGGCACGGTCAAACGGCAATAACTCTAAAATTTGATTGCACCGGGCATCGGGGTAGTCTACCCCCCAAGGCAACCACGGTAATAGGCGGTCAACCCTTGTATCAACACCCACGTGTGCTCGCGCGCCCACACGCCCGCCTGTACACGCGCACACGCGCACCGTTCCCCGTACCAAGGCAGCGCCACGTCGTAAATAAAGGCGAAAATTGTTGACCGTTGCCTTTCGGCTTTGGTTTAAGCGTTAAACAAAGGCCCACGGTGATGTCGGCCGCCGTATCTTTGATCTCTGTTTGCCAACGCATGCATCAGCCCGCGAGATAATCGGGAATAATTATTTGTTAGATAAATACGATCCCAGCCGGCGATAGGAAGCCAAATTTATGATGGACCGCTTGCGCCGCTTGTAAATGACGCGGAGGGGAGCCGGCTCGCGCCGAATCTGCGAGATCCTCGCCTATAAAATGTGTTCCGCGTGTTAAACGCGAGGGGGCCAGCTTCGATTTTTCGGTATTAACGGTTCGCCTGCGCTTCCCACACCGGCCCGCCAGCGCTCGGCCCGTTTTGGTTTATGGGGCCGTGCCTCGTGATTTGCATTTCTAATTAATCCGCGCCTTGTTAATGATCTCTCGGGGGCGCTGGCTGGTTAGGAAGGAAGTTGCGTATTTGCCGGGCAGGAAGGAGTGGCTCGCGGAATTTTTAGTGGGCTCGTTTTTACGCTGTTCTCGCATGGACGCGAGGGGTAGCAATTTATTGCGGCCTCATTTCACGTGGGAAAATTTATTCACTCCTGTGGGTATACTCGTGTAGAGATATCATATGGCAATCGTTCGATACAGAAAGCAAAAAAAAAAAACCTAGTTACCGTGTACAATTTTACTTTCGTTCGTAAAGAAATCAAGCTTCCAAAAGGAACCAGAACAAATAGCCGTCGCAAAATTTGCAAATGCTTTCTGTAACGAATATGTTCCCACCTTCGAGACTACGCGAACCCTTGGAACAATCTTTACTTCAGTTACAATAAAATAGCGCAAGAGTGATTTGCAATATTGAAATTCACGAAGATAGGAAAATCTAATTTTTATATTGCCAGAATCGTTTCAATACTAACGATAGGTCTAACATTCTTATAACTTCTAATCAATTTTATCACGTTATTTATTATAAAATTTGTTTTTATCCCTTCTAATAAATTTTATTATATTATTTATTATAATTTTTTTTTTATAACTTCTAATAAATTTTATTATATAATTTATTATAAAAATTTTTTTTATAACTTCTAATAAATTATATTATATAATTTATTATAAAATTTTTTTTTATAACTTCTAATAAATTTTATGTAACAACGCGGCTCGACCGAACCCACCAAATTACGCATCGCGTAACGGCAAGCTAAACACCGAACAACCATATCCCTACTCGTCGACGCGAAGCACCGTGTCGACCAATTACCTTTCAGAAACATTTGTAATTACGCGGCTTCCATTACGCTCCGCGCACGAAATCCCGTTGTCGTGTAGGCGATGGAAACCTCGCGTGCTGAAGTTTGCGTAACCACGGTTCAGCCTCGATCGAACACCCTCTCGTCCACGTCGATTCTTCCCCATCTATCACTCCCTCTCGCTTTCTCGAGATCACTGCATCTTCCAAACGCGTTCCGGGCATGCCTCGCGCAATCCTCCGGATCGCGTGCATCGATCCGCGCGGAATATCTTACGCGCGTTTGTACGATCAAGCTCGGGCCCGATCCGCTCCTGCGCACCTTATGAAACGTAAATTGCGAAACCCCCGTAGCGGGATGCGCCTTTCTCACGGATCAATTCGAAACCGGCAGGCTTGCTCGCGAGTTCTCGTTAAGCTAGTCTATCTTAATTAAACGCGCCGAGGCGCGAGCCGTCCGATACAGGTATTCCCCGCGAGGCAGCAGCGCTGTTTGATTCACCTTTCCGCGATAAAATTTCTGTCCTCGCTTTCGTTTCGTTCTTGTTTAACTGCTTGGCTCCGTAATGCAAGCGCGGTCGAATTCCACGCGTAACGCGTCGTTACCAGGGACTGCAGAAATTGTGGAACGAAATGCTTCGCGGACTCCTACGATCGCCAGGCATATAGTTATTGGAGATTCCAGGCGAAGCAAGAACAGCGTCGGTTTACCGGCAAGACCGTTGCATAATATCCCGAGTCGGACGCATTACACCTTTAATTATCTACTTAACTCTAATATAGAAAATAAAATAATATAGAAAATGATCCTCGAGAAATGGGTTCGCATTGCTGAATGGGAACAAAGAGAAAATTAATATCTCTCTGCTGCAGCGATACATAATTCGGTACAATGAATGAACGTCGCAAACTGGATATCCTATATGCTGTTAAAATACAGAAACGCGAGACGTTTGAAATAAATGGTGCTTCGGTTGAACTTAAAGATCCGACACTCCATTCGTATAAACCGTGCATCGATAATTCCCAAACTGATCCACGAGTGAGACGAGCTCGAACCCAAGACAATTATTCGTCCTCTCGCCGCGCGACTGTTTTTCAAACCGAGAAATCGCCGCGTCCGCTGCGTTTCGAGGAACAATCCGCGTCGGGAATCGTCCAAGTTTTACGCGTCCAGCCGGCCGCGCCGTGTATCGTACATCAACGTCCCGCAGAAGGTGGGCGGACGTCGCGTCAGCGGGCTGACGCCCCGCGAAATTGAATCCAAAAGGGGGCCCGTAGCGAGGGACGGGGACAGGGGGAACGGGGCCCCGATGTTCACGTCCCTCGAGCCGCGTTCGCTGCGGGGAGGTCGCAAATCATCACCTTGCTGCGTTTACAACGCTAGATAGCCCAAGATTACGGTCGTTCGGCTTCAAGCCCGGGGAAGACACCTTGAACCCTCTCCGCCTCGGAAGTTTAGGCCGTCCGCGATCTCTCTGGTTATGGCGTCCCTTTCGCGAAACCGATCCGATCCGGGCCCGGTTGCACGCGGATGACCACTTACGCGCGTACGCGAAACAATGCCAGCCGGCTTCGTTCCCCCGGTGGTAATTTGTCCGCCGACGAGGGACTAATGAGGCCCGTGATTACAGGGACCGTGCGTGGAAGGGGAACCTCTCGTCGAACGTTCGCGGGTCCCCTGGCGCGTTGGCCTGTCGTCGTTGATCGAGCCGTTGTTCACCGCAGAATGCATATTATCACGAGAGACGCCCACGCGAGGGATCTCGCTCGCGAGTACACGCGTATTGTTTCGCTCGGAGCCTGTTGGGCCCCTTGATTGAGTGGTTAACGGTGACAGGGGTCGGCCAAGCTGCGAGATCATTGAAACGCTTCGCGCGGTGTCGACGACGACGGTGCATGTGCTTTGTTGCGGAACGAGGATTTCGAGAATTTCAAGAGTTCCTAGGGAATGCGTTCGCGGTAAACGGAGGTTTGAGGATGGGGGCGGGGGGTCGATTTAGGCGAGGCCGCGCGAGGAATTTTTGGGATTGAAAATGTTGAAGGGGAATGGATTTTTGCGGTTCGATGGATTTCCATGGAATACGCTTTCGCGTTTGGAAGCTGGTTTTCGTTCGGATGGAACGGTGAATTAACGCGAAGCGGTGTGTTAGTTGGAATGTTTCAATTAATTATGTAATGAACGAAATAGGCTAATTATTGTAGAAGATTTGAAGTACAATTTAGGATTCTTGGAGCAGAATTGATGTCCGTTATCGAATCGCGTGACATGAAATATTCGAGTCTTAGATTCCGCACGGGAGTACCTATTAATATTTCATGCGCAGCCGAAGCCAAGTTTGTGTCAGTTCCTAAAATCATGGGACAATTCGCACGTGACAGGTGAACGGGGTGGAACTTTGTATTCCGCTCGTTTGTACTCCTCCAGGATAACGGGTCCCATATAAAATTTTGGTCATTCTGCTAGCAACCCTTTCCACTGTCTTCGAGTGTCCGCGCTCACCCCCCATTGAAACTCTTCCACGTTTTGTGAGTTCGACAAAATTCCCCGTGGCTTTGTGCCTTTTTATTACACCGGCTGACCAAATGATGCCATTAGATATACTTTAGCGGAATTTTATCGACGTCCCTTTATGGTGGTCGAAGGGCTCCCGTAAAGCGAATTCATGAACACAGAGCTCGCATCAGTGATGAAATTCGTTTTCCCAGAGGATTTTATGGTCACACGTGAGTCGTTTACGGTCCGCTTTATTGTGAAACATTTTGGATCAGGTTTTCCCGTAAAGTTCTATGGGATTCTCTGCAGGAGTCTATGGTGATCTTACTTTCGACCGTCACGCGGAGGCGATTAAACGAGGTCGTTCGTGTGAATTAGTGTGCCGGTTGGTTTGGCGAGCTTGTTATCACTGCGAATTGTGCAATCGATGTCTCTTATCGTTTTCGCCAAGCAGATTCGAAGCTATTATTAAATGAAAACCATTTTAAGATAATTAACGAGCGCTACTTGACACGTGACGTGTACAATTGTAATAGTAGAAAGTATGACATGTAACGAAGAGCAATTTTGCTATTTTTAATGAGTATTATACGCGTCAGCTATGTGTTCTTTTTTAAAAGAAATAGGTACCAAAGTGGACATATATTAGTGTAAAATAAAATAATTCCGGATGAAAGGGAAACAATTTATTCGTTTCTGTTTGTCTTCTTCTTATCTGTTTCTTATAGATTATATTTTTGTACAGAGTACAAAGTATTTTGTAAATATTTGGTCAATTTATTTGTGACTCTGTACATCAAGAGTTAAAAAGATAGACGAAACGGACAACAATTTCAGCTCCTTATTATATTTTCCACTCCTCGGAACTGTCGCAGATAAGAAAATCGATACAAGAATTTTGTTAACGCTCGATGGAAATAGCACAAAGTAAAAAAATTAAACTGGCCCATGAGGGGATCGAACCCGCGACCTTCGCGTTATTAGCACGACGCTCTAACCAACTGAGCTAATGGGCCGATGTGGAAATGTTTAAATTTCACGTATTTCGATCTCAGTTTTCCTTGAAAATTTATTCTTCATTAACTATACAATACTCTGAATTTATCACAAATTCAACTCGTCAAAGATATAAATTTCTGCGCTATGAAATTAGGGCATAGAACAGCGGTCTGATGATTTAAAAATCCCACGGATGAACCGCTGACACCGATCAACAACCAAATTTCTTGGCAAATATTTCATTCTAAATTTACAGGTGCAAATGCGAGACGAACATGCCGGTCGAGCAGCCAGTTGATATGCTAAACGATACTCTCAAAGAGATCGTATTCAGAACGAAGAATTTGGATCAGCTGAAAGTATTGGCACGAAATACCCACTTCAATTATAGAGAAGTCGAAGGTTACGTGCCCGTGTCGTAATGTCTGCGACTGCGATTTTCGTTCAATTACATTCTTCACCAACAGCTCTGGCAATTATTCACCGTAAATGCGTGCAAATGCTGGGCCCCGTACACAGATTAACCTTTCGGGATATCTTTCACAGCGGATTCGATTTCACCGAAAATATTCGTCACTTGCTGATCGACAAAATATTTTCCGTGTTCGACAGACGGAACTCTTTGCAGGTAACTATATCGAACGGTCCAAACGGTTTCGCAATTAATCATTTCGTCCTATAATTCAGTTGCAATTCGATCAATGGGTAGAGGGCCTTTCCATATATATTCGCGGAAGTTTGGACGAAAAGATTCGCTTCGCCTATCAGGTAACACCCGACGCTTAAATTTTCCCGAAATACCTGCGCATTTAACAGCCCGAATTGTCGTCATCCCCGCGCCCCATTTCTCTCTGAAAACTGTGCAAAATTTACATCACAGACGTACGACAACTTGAGGACCTCCAAATTGAAACGGGAGCACATATTTCCAGTGATGCGAGGGTGTTTAATTAAATTGCAGAACGACGAGAACCCGGACGAATCCGTGAAAGTAAATCAATTAAATAAATAACTCGCATTTCGAACGTATAAACGTGCATATTGTACACTTCTCTTAACTAATCTGGCAATTCTGTTCACTCGTTCGTCCCTATCACTTTAGGACCTGATAGATTTATTAATGAAGAAGCTGGACGTGGATCGGGACGGTGCGATATCAGAAGAGGATTTCAAGACCGCAGTAAAAGAGAGGAACCAGCTGCTGTTAGAATGCATGGGTCCAGTTTTCCCATCGAGAGAAGCTCGCCACGCCTTTCTAGGCACTTTCACGGATCGTCTAGGAAGATACTGATAACGATCCAACCAACCATCCGCGTCGATCGAATAATTTCAACGGCAATAATCGCTCGCCGGATTTCGCGAGTTTACAGAATCCGCTCTAAACGAAAATTCCGCAGCACGCTCCGGTACCGCCGACGGGAGTAGGGAAACGCGGCGAATCAGATAGAAAAGATCCACGCAGGCCCGTGAACGGTTCACTAAATATTCGAGGTACCCCGAGTTTCTTGCGAGCGTCCCTCAGGATCCATCGAACGTGGAATATTGACTCGCCCCTTCTTACGAACAATCGCTAATGGACCGCGATAATACCTACTCCTAATCGCATCAGATGCGATCCGTGACGCAATCATCGATAGGATCCGATCAATTGCTCAATTGAGTTTCCTGAGCGCAATTTCTGTTCGCTCGAGCTGCGCGGTCTCGTCGTTTCGTTCCCGTCTCGGCCGTTCGAACGTTCCTTGTCCTTTAATACGTTTATTCTTCTCCGCGATCCGTCCAACGATTCTGAACGGAACTTCGCGATCAATTAATAAACCGACGACAGCTGTAGCTTCTTCCAACGCGATTTCGTCGAGCGATTGATACGAAGCAATAAAGTTGTCAATGAAATAATTCGCTCGAAAGTCGTCGCGCGTCGCGAGATATTGAATGGATCGAGCAAGTAGCTTCGAGTATCGAAATATCAATCGACCGTCGCGTTCATATTTCCCTTCGTCAATCGCGGTTCACAATTTCCAAAGGTTCGCTCGCACGCGCAAACACCGAGCCCACCTAATCCGTCCCCCTTATTTTCCCCATGATTAATAGAGACGGTTAGCCGGGTGGCGGTGCGCGACGATAGAGTGCAATTGTTCGCCGCGAGTGCAGAGCAAACAGGTCGTCGCGTAAAGCCTGCCATCCCGAGCGTCGTGGACGTGTTACGAAAAAACATAATGAATGTTTGAGGATCGTGGGTCGCATGGAAACGGGCCCGATCCCCGCGTCTCAAGCAGCTATAACAACAAATTAAACGAGAAAATCTCGGGGCTTTCGTCGAAACGTCCACCCTGCCCGCGGGCTCTGTTCACAATGCGTGGGCGTGCACACGCGCGCGCGTATACACGTGTAAAACACCGACACACGCGCCGCTAGACCGAGAGTCCTCGTCTTTTCTCTTTTTTTCCTCCCTCCTCTTGCGAGAAAAAAAGGGAGAAGGTGGAACGATATTCTGTAAAGAGTATAATAACGTGCGTATGAAAGGGCAGACCCTTTGTGGGTAGCCGACCGTGTCTTGAAAGGATCCACCAGGATCTGCCGTGGCATGGAAGACGACGAGGGGGAGGATCATTCGAGATCGAGAGTTAGGGCACCAGCTGAGAAAACATGCCCGTGGCGTGTCGACAGCGAAATGTTCGTATTTGTGTCGGTCTGGATACGCTACATATCGAAGGGACGAGAAGGATAGTGGTAGACCAGGATGTTCGTAAATTCGTAGGTAGCGTACAGGGAAACCGGTCACGTTTGGTGCTCCAACCATTCGCGAACTTGCGCCGTACCGTAGAGTTTAAATGGTTGTCGAAGTGCAAGAAGTTCTAAGAAAATTATTAATCCCCGCCCGAGAAATTAGTGGTTTCGAAATTACTTTGAAAGATCGAATCATATTTTTGTTCGCTTATTTGTGTACCGTTGTTATTATCTTTGTTGGTTAATTTCCCAGTACTGTCGTAGGAAATTTTTTAATAATATTTTTCGACCGCGTTGGACCGTGTAATTAACGATGTTTTAGAGCGCCCGAAGAAACAGCTCTTCGGAGGGGCTTCGACAAAATATTTCTCTCCGTTTCGAGGAGATATACGGCATCTAGGTAAACAGGAACGGAATCGTATATCCTGTGCTCGGTGAAATCACGACTTATGATATATTGTAGCACGATCTCGAGGACGGAGACTATTACTCCTGCCGCGGAAGTGATTCTACAGAGGACCGGAATAAATTATAATCAACGTCGGATGCAACGGAATAACCCAGATTTCTATGCGAGATCGCTTCCACGGATTGCACGCGCCGCTCGGACTCGTTGCTCGCGTTTCTCGTATTCGCGAGACACATTTGCGTCCCCTTGAAAATTCTCACCGCGACGAGATCTGTCAAAGTGACAGGGTTATATTGCAAACGTTAAAATTTCGTATAGAATGAATTCAATCTCGAATCGAAAACAAATCTGCCTCCAATAAAAATTGTTACGATTCAACGTACCGTGCGCGTAATCCTTTCGACAAAATATTGTTTCGCTTTAATCCAACGGGCCCGCGGCGCCATAATTTAGGATCATTTCGACGCTCGTCGAAAGACGGAAGCTGCCACACGAGACCACGAGAAATATAAATTATAATCAGCCTTCGCTACGCGGAATGGCTGTGATTTCGACGGTACGTGATGAGACGGCGACCGATTCGATTTGCGTGGCCCACGCCCACGCATCAAAGGAGCCGGCAACATTGACTACAGGCAAAGGATTACGAGAATACCAGGCGATCCTCTTTCCCCAACGATAAATCCAGTCTGGTAAATTCGTGGAGGGGCACGATTCACGTGAAATTCAATGCGCAGATAGCGTTCACGTGCGCGCCTGGCGAGGGGCGAGTTTAGAAAAGGTGAAGGTGAGGGCGGAGAAATAAAAATGTGCCGCTTCTTGCTCGAACGACGCGCGACCCTCGGCCCTTCGATTCGAACCGAATCGCGACCAGAATACAAATATAATCAATCTTCTTTCTATTTCTTGAAAACAACAATTAAGCGCTAATAAACTGCATTTGCAACAAGAATTGTTGGATTCCGGGGTAAGCGAAATCGTGTGCAACAATTACTTTTGCGAAGAGGTTTTTATATAAGAATACCGTGACGAGTTTGCGCGACAGAGCGATGGTACGCGTCGTGTCCAAAACTATTCAAACTGCAATTGGTATTCCGCTACTATATATATTATGAGTCTTAGGAGGGAAGGATGACCTTAGCCCTCGTTACGTCGCCTTAGCCAACGCGGAGTTTGGCCCTTGGCAGTAGTCGTATCGCTGACTACTACCTTGGTGCATAATATTGACTCTGACTAGTCCAGGATCCGCGGGCCTTACATATCATCGGTGACTCAAGGGCTGGTCATCCAACAGAAGAAAGAGAAATGAACTTAGTCTCCTGTGCACGCATCCGCACGATCGTATACGAGCAACGCGACGCGTCTCCCCGTGTCGGCGAACGCGTCTCCTGGAAAACGAGATTCGCGTAATCCGTTCGATAGAGAGCATTTGCGTGCATCAATCGGGCGTTAATCGTTCACCGGCGATGGAAAACACCCACGCGTGGATCCACGGGACGATCGGTCGGCGCGATAAATCAAGCACTACAGAAATTTATTATCCACAGCGAACGCGCTCCGGACGCGAGCAGATTGCGACCGGTGGAAGCGGGCGAAAGGTCGGTCGCGCCGCGGCCAATAAATTTAATTAACGGATAGGCGAAAGCGCGGACCGCGAACCGGGTGATCGTTGCCGATCATTTCGCTCGCGAGCAGGTAAAAAAGATCGCTCGCCAGCTTTCGGCCTCAGCTCGGGCGGCCCATAAATATCGACGCCGACCGTTCTGCTCTACCTGAGCCGTGTTGCACAACGTTTTCGCGCACGGAATGTTCAATGAAGCGTGCAGATGCGCGTACCGCCGTCGTTTCCATGGGAGGAACGGGATGCCGACGGTCGCGGCGCGCCGAGGAGAACGGGGCCTGAAACGCGAGGTCACCCGTACGAACACGACACCGCCGTTGTCGAAACAGCAGGATCCGCTCCGGCTGACACGGCTACCGGACAAATGGATTCAGGAAGATTCCGCTAACGAATCCGTTGATTTATGGAGCCGGCTTCCGCTTTCTTGGTAACCCGTGCAGCTTCCACGCGTCGACCTCGACCGGGGAGAATTATGGCGCACGGAAGTACGACCGCGGCTTGTTTCTCGATGAACAATCGATAGATAATGGATATGGGGATTAGGAAGGAAGACGCGAGTGGCGTGCAAACGGTGAAACTTTGTTGTCGATGGAACGATGGGAGGTGTTTGGGCGAGTATACGCGAGAAGTTGTAACAATTTGACAACGTTATTGTTCGTGTCGTTTCATTTAATCTGAATCGTTTGATGAGAAGGAAAATTTGGAACAGGTATGTGATACGTAACTGTAATCGTAGGGATTGTAGACGTTCAAATTTTAGTGGCAATTGCGGAAGGATAGACGAAGGCGGGGGTATGTAAACTTAAACATTTCCAGGAAAGTAAATAAAACTGCGAGCGAAATAAATGAGACGTTAGTCCCACGTGGCCTCTTCCCATGGTGTGTATACGGTAGCCGTAGCGTACGGTACAATGTAGTGTACGTCGCGAGTCTTGATGGACGGCCGCATTAAACCGTCCAGCAGTTCTCCGGCTGTTTGTTCTCCGCGAACCGGAATCGATTTTCTTCTGGGCGTTTCGCGAATCGAGGAATGGTCGAAATTTCGGGATTCGCTGACCAGCCTGCTAACATTTCTGTTTCGACATCGGTCCCCGTTTAAACTGCAGAGCAATTTATATCACTGCGCGCAGCCTGACGACTTATCGTTTATTTAACGACGAAAATAAATTCGTACTCGCGAAAAGGATCACCACTATTGGCTTGATTCATCGAGAATAGGTGCAGGTTTCGAGTCGCCGGTCGAAGAATGCAGCAGGGATGGCAATGAACGCGTCAACGTTCGGTCTAAAACACACCTCGAACCCTTTTCATTTCTCACAAGAACGAAGTACGTAGCGTTCGAGACACGCAAATCTTATAGATACATAACACGCAGCGTGTCTCACAAACGCAATCGACCATCATTGATCACTGCGCAAGCTTCTAAACAAATATTTGCCCAATACCTGCGCACGCGTGTACTAAGCTACCAGAACAAGCAGATTACAATAATCCACCGGGTCTTCATCGATGCATTTCAATTCGCAATCCCTGAATCGTCGATTTCATAAATTTCGCGCAATTAAAAATCTGTATACCTGCCCTGCATCCTCTTTACGTCGACAACCCCCAATTAATTGCCCAAAAGCAAACGAACGCTCGCGATCCTTCTTCGTACGCGGTTCCATCAAGATAATCGAACGTTTTCCGCCAAGTATTTATCAAATCCGACCCGGGCGTCGCGCGGGGAAAGATTAATAACGGGTCGAATCGGAAGGCGCCTAAGGAAAAGAAGTTCGAACGACCGATATCGCGCGAGCTTCATTGAACGCTCGCCCTTGAGATTCGATCGGCGTTCGCAGATAGCCAGTCCAATTAATGAACGCAGGAAAGGAGGACGCGCGAGATTCGCCGTGGATACGAGAGTGTGGCCATGGTGTTCTAAGGGGGCGAAACCTCGGGTGGAAGGCAGCATGGAAATAATGGCGAAGCGCGTCGCTGGTCCGGCAGCGGGCCATCGCCATAAACTATCTGTAGGTGTCGAGTTTGTCACGGTCATGCGAGACCGAGTTTTCAAAACAGGATTAGGCGTCGGTCGGATCTCAGCGTCGTATCTCTTGGGCCAGCGAAAACGTCCGTCGTCCATTTTTCAGTGACGTCCTCTTGGCTCTCTCTCTCTCTCTCTCTCTCTCTCTCTCTCTCTCTCTCTCTCTCTTTCTTTCTGTCCGCTTCCCCTTGCTCGTTTATTCGTCTTTTTCCTTTCTTTTCCTTTTTTTTTTTCTTCGCCCCACACTCAGAGCAACCACGGTTCGCAGCCACGGGTAACCGGGGGATTATCCACATCCGGTCATTTCTGTCTAATTTTTTTTCTCTCCCTCCACCGCCACCCCTCTTCAGCGTTGCGCGTTGAACGACGCTCGAGGAGTATCGTGAACGTACCGGGGATCCGTTGCGCGGCCGTTCATTCACGAAAATAGATCTGGACTGGCTTCAATGGCTTTTCGCATTGTTCCCCGGGGATCCTCGGGAGAGATCGTAAGGGCGATTTGATTGAGAATAGACAGGGAATTTCTTTTCTTCGGTTTCTTTGCCGTTCTCGTGTTTTTTTTTTTTTTTTTATTTCTTTTCTATTTATTTCTTCACGTCGACGCTTCTTCCTGCAGGATGCGCGCTTCTTCGTCCGAATCGGACGCGCGATAAGTGCGGCTTTCGACTTGCAATGGAAATTGAAAGAATTGATAGTGGGAAGGTATTTAAAACAGGAGGAGCATACGTTTTATGGATCATGTGATTTATTGTATCGCACAGGGAAAATTGTATTATTTAATTTTTGCCCGTAATTTCATTAATATCGAGTGGTGTGATACTCTTGACAAGCGTCGAATAAAATTGTTGAAGCTCGTGATTTTTTGTCTTCGCTTTTTCCATTGATCGCGAGGTCTACCAAATTCACCTTTGCACTTTTAGAGCGTCGATATTTGATGTCGGATTTAATTCATCCTGCATTGGTAACCAACGATTCCCCGCGGTAACATGTCAACTGATTTTTCCTCATTTCGCCGAACGTAATCCGATGCTCGCAGGAAGGCTGATTATCCTGTCAGGATGGCCGCGGGGAAAATGACAGGTCTCCACGAAGTAGGTCGCGTAGCAGACATGAAATTTAAAATACGGCAGGATTAGCATAATGACGGGGATAGAGAGGAAACATTTTGACTGGACGTAAAGATACGACTGAACTTTTCGTCGCTAGAACTTTGACATATAAAAACCAGCTGGCTTCGATGGATCAACGATGGTTCGATAACATTAACAATAAGCGTTGACTGTCCTCCTACTTTCGTCGTTAAATAACATTTTTATCGTTGTACAATTTTAATGATTCTCAGTGCCGGGGCGAGAAACTTCTCGCACACTAATTGGACGAGTTGGATAAATATTAAACTCCGCCGGACATATTTTATTTCCCAACACGGGAATTCGATAATATGAAATATACTGGACAAGTGGAGGCAGAGATCATTGGAAAACAAATTCTGAATAGAATTCTGAATAGAATTATCTTCGCAATATTTACGTTCTATACTTGCACCAAAATTTATCGATTTATCCTTCACAGTATTCGCGTTAAAGGACACCATGGCAATTTTTATCGAACTCTACGCCTCTTATCAAATTGTGCTTTCATTTGAACGCATTCAAGTGCTTCCGCTATTTCTTAATAATCGTAACGTGCCGGCGTTTGAACTTTGCACAGTGACGCCGACTGCTAACGACAGTTCTTGCTCGACTATAAATGTTAATTATTCCCACGGGATCTCTTACTTAGGAGCTGGTATCCCTTCGTGTAATACAGAATCGTGGCCACCTGTGTTTTCGCCTCCGCAATATTACGTCCGTCATTTACGATAAAGCACGCCGGGAAACCGAGTTTATCCATCACGCTGACGTGCCCCATTCTTCACGGTAAATACCAGAAGTGCGTTTGTTCTTTTCCCGTCGTCGTCGACTCGCTTTGGATCCCGGATGAAGCTGTAGGTATATTAATCGAGCCTGAACCCGGTGATAATTATTTAAAGACCGCGACTACTGTATTGAAACTCTTATGCGTCTTCCATTCAGTTGAAAATAAGTACCGTACCCCGTTCAAACGAATAAAGCACGGCGCAATATCAAGATTGCATCGTTTCATGCAATTGTCTCCAAGAATGTGGACTCCAAATAAATTTTCAATTCATTCTTTCCTTTATCGAAGTATTCTAGAATTATTTTCTTATTACATTCTCGCTGAAATACAATTTTCTCTTTATTCGTGTATCTTTCGTTCGGCGCGACTTGATTCCAAACAAATGCCTGCGAAAATATTCGTGGAATCGTGCGTTAAATTACACATCCGAGGATAAGAATATTTAAGGTTCTACTTTCTTAAAATTCGCATACGCCCAGGAACGACACTCGTATTACCACAGCCAATTTATATACCAGCATATCGAGCCAACCCTTTTCCTCGCCACTTTCTCACCAAGAGGAGACTGTCCCTAATTGGCTTGACCCCGCAGCTGACCATCACGCAGATGCAACCGTTTGAATTTGGATCCCGACACCAAGAGAAAGGGAAGATCGTAGGAAAGCATAATTTTTCACTTTAACGACCGATGACCATCCCGTGCCTCCTCCTTTTCGAGACTGAATGCCCGACAGGTCGCCCTTTGAATCCTCTTTCCTGCAATGGTCACACCTCCTCGTTGCCTCCTTGCCCGCTCACGTACGCTCCACTAATGATGCGACGGATTTGCATATCAATCGCGATTTACCAACCTCGTTGCGTTATGGCCCTGTAATGGCTGTTCGTATCGCATCGTTGCGAACACGACCCGATCTCGCTTTCACCGTCTTTGAAGCTGCAATATGGAACGATACGACGCGTCTCTATTTTTGGACCTAACCGTGCTTTAAAGTGTACAGCCTCTGCCTTCCAACGATGCTTGGTTTCTTTTTTTTACATCGCCAACGGGATAATCGATCGCAGTAATTCTATGTTAAACGATAATCGCAAGTAGATTGATAATTTCTTTTCTGGGCAATGTCGTAAGTGCGGCATTGCAAGTAAATCGACAGGCATTTTGATTCCATTCTCTCTGTAAAATTCGTTTGTAAATTTAAAAGAAGAACAGGAACACCGGGAGGAATAAATATTCTAATTCTATGAAGGGGACCGCTGGAAATTGCGTACTACACGAGCGAAGTGTTTATTTTTGAAAAAGGACACCCATCGAAACTTGTTTCCCTGAAATTATTTATTGATTGCGCGGAGCTTAGCCCCGGGGTAGCATCGAGTTGCTACGAAATTCGAGCAAAACGACGGAAAAGAGCTGGAAAGTTAGACGGACGGATCCTCTTTCTCACTCTGCGGGAAGGCGTCAGAACGTCATTTGCCTCGAATAACTGCGCGACAGATGTCGAGTCGTTAGCGAACCATTATACGAGTGTCGTCACACATTTCAAAACTTGGATTTCCATGTATCCCGTGGAATCCGCAAGCCTCCCGCGCCGACAATGGAATCACGTCGTTTGCAAATATTCTTGTAAGCCCATTGTCAGCGTCGTCGCCGGCTCTAATACACCTGGGACAATTGAATCAAAGAGGCTATGCCCGGTGCCAACGCCGCGGAACGAAACGACGTTTTCGGTACACTCCGCCTTCGTATATTAATAGTCGAAACGTATTTTGAAAATATTTCCCCGGCTGAGTCATCCGGGGATAATGGAGCCGATTCTTCAAGCGTGCTGAAGTGTCTGCGAATTGTGGCCAGTTGAAGTGCCGAATTCACCGTTCACTTCTACAGCGAATATTTCTCACGACGCTGTACTTGAATTTAGAAACATTCGTTGGACGATTTGAACGATTTTTAATTAAATAAGAGGAACTCCAGGTGAAATAGAACCGACGGTAAATTGTTCCTCGCGAATGGAATACTCGTTCTTCTATATCGGACAAATCGAATACACCTTCTTCTCTGTTCGAGCGCCTCCCCTTTTCACCAGGCGTCATCGATTAAATCTCCAAAACGTGCAACGCGTTCTTCGGCCAACAATGCATCACGGGGACCAAGAAAATCATAGTGAACGCGCAGCAGCACGAATCGGCGTTGATTTTGCATTAACTTCTGACCCGACCCGTGCCGCCGGCACGGAAATGATCGATAATCGTTAGGAGCACGGCGAAAGACTGTACATACACGTTCGCCGGATATTGAGCGTACGTGGGCCCGATATTCATCGTTTATGGATCGACAGCGACTATGTACAAGTACGTAGATATCTTGATATTCTCGGTGAATCTTCGGCAACTTTGCCGGCCGACCGGTGCAACGTGGCTGTGGGCGATACGAAGCACGCGAATTACTTGATTACGATACAAGAAGATCGACTGCTCTATCGTACGGTCGTTATTTAATGCTCATTATTACCGCTGATTTGCCGCGGAACATAGTTAACGTGAATTACGAGCGGATCAATTTCCGGGAGGCGATGAATCGCTGACAGGTGCGTGCTTAGAGGTGAGCGTTTATAGCACGGCCGGGTGTAATGCGAGAGTTCATGGGATATTTGTGCCTGCTTGAAGCTAACTTGATCGTTCATCAGCGAGGATCGAACCGCGATCCAGTTTGCATACTTTCCTCGCCCCGATTTATGGGCAGCTCGACGGGGAACCGCTTGTTGTTCCCGTAAACTTAGGAACTAGGCTAGTAATTCAATGAACATGAAATCGATAATGAGACGGTATCGATTTCAGTCGTCGGCTGCCTTGTTATTAAGAGGTGAACAGGGCGTGGTGGAATATTTCTATGCACCGGGAGTTATCGTGATTCCACGAACCGCAAATAATAACGAGTACGCGTGGGGTGTGCGCAGATGAATAGCGAGGAACAAAATAACGATGGTTGCGAAATTGGACTACTTTTTGGAAACGAACGAACGAACGAAAGTGTCGAACACGAAAGATCGTTTCGAAAATAATTCTGGAGACCGTGGGGAGGTTGGAAATTTCCCGTGGAATCGTCATAATTTATAGAACTATTTAAAGATGCAACAATGTTGCAACTTGTTGGCGTGTTTGTAATCGAATTACAGCCCGACGGTGCATACGTGCGCGTGTCGTTACAGCTTTCGCGTGGTCTTAATACGTTGTATACGTTCGAGGTGCGTACGCGGTCCGCCGAGAAATTTTAATAGATTTGCATCGTACGTTAGCCGTGGGGAAAATGACCGGTTTTAGTTAAAACGGCGCCGAGTTTACCATCACCTGATACGCGGTAAACAGCGGCCACGACGAAGCAGGTGTCCGCTCGGGGGGTGAGAATTCTCCGCTCGTGATCTCGTGACTTTATTAACCGATCTCCCGTTGAATAACCGAAGGTTCATTGTTAAATTGAACCTCTCGCTTGCAAATTTCCGTAATAACTAACAATCTCGCCGCTCCTGTCGCGCAGTTCCACGTTTCTCGGTTCGTAAAAGAATCGCGCGACCGCTTCCCGCAACCGTAATCTATTAAATTACACGGCTCGGCCCGTGACAAAATTGACAGGAACGCTCAACCTGTGCGCCCCGTTTTTTCTTCCTCTTTTAACCCCCCACGGACGGCCCTCGCGCCTCAACGACGAATTTATACATTTTAATGCGCCGAGATTACATTGAATGCGCGGTGCTCGGGACCGAGGCGAAACAGGTGCGCGAAGGAAATTACGATATCGTCGCAATATCAAATCCAATTAACCGGTCCAATCACTCGCGATTACTTTCTTCCTTGTACTAATTCAATAAACCAATTACGGGAGATGTTGCGACAGATACACTTTCACCGGGGAACGGTACACGCGGACGAAAAGAAACGAAACGGTGCGAAAAACGTCGGTTAAAGGTTCGCCCATAAATTGCTCCAATAAAATAATTTCACGATAAAAGACTATCAATCGATGGTCGGTCGTTCGACACGAGAGGCGCGATATCCCGATTACACCGTAACCGCCTCAATAATATCGACGATAATCCGCCATTAAGGCCGGACAGCCAGCTCGTGGCGAATTCCGTGTCGACTTTCTCGTGTCCACGTGAAAGTCCAGCGTGCCGAACCATGGTGCGCCCATTCACGTGGCTCGCGCAATTTTTCGCCTACGAACTCGCCGGGATGCGGTTTCCCGGGATTGCAGTCGGCCGCAATTACTTCCAAGCCCGGCCAGTAAAGCGAGGCGGGACGACCCCTAACCCCTGGGCAATGTCTGCTGCCACAGAGGCTGCTGGTAATCACGTATCCTACCGTACCCTTCGTGAACGCGCCGGCCCGAAGGGAGGAAAGGGACAGGTTTTGTGGAAGACAGTGGATGGATGGAGAAACGTGGTACGGAGGATGGCGACGGAATTGGAGAGGAGATGGAAAATAAGATTGTCGAGGGGGAACGCAAGGCGGAGAAACGGACGGGTAGAATTTTCGAAGGAGGGACGAAGATTTTTGGACGCAATTCGGTCAGAGTTTTACGTGGGAGAGAATTGTCGAATTAGTGAGGATTCAGTTTCGATCAAACGCAGAGAAGGGTGTCAAATGTTAGGATTTTTTTTTTAAATATACAAAGCTTGGAAAGGGGATAGAAAAAGGGTCGAAAATCTGTGGAAGGAACGAGCAACGATGGGGCAACGCGATATAAGATTGTTTAAAGCGAAAGAATCGGTGGGCTGTGATAAATAAAGGAAAAGAATTCGCGTACGTGAAAGAGAGAAGAGATTTTAAGGAAGTCGATGAAGGTAACTGGAGGGAGATGGAGAAGGAAATTGATAGGGAGAGTGAGAGACGGCGGAGCGAGGAAAAGGGAGGGCAGGTCATGCATGCCGTGCAGAACGGGGGAAGAGAAACGTGCAATTTTCTCGCAAGCTCGAAAATAATCGTGCTGGAATTGATACTGCAGTCCACGATGCACGTAAAATATAAATCACGAGCAAGAATGTTTTGCAAGTGAAGGGGTTGGGTAGTTTCGCGAAATGAAAGTGGAATACATAACTTATTCTCGCACGCGCCATTGCTGCACGGTTCCGCTTAATACTTTTCTGTGTATCCGATAGGAAAAGTATTCTAACCGCTGATTTATGAAAAGTTAAAAGTTAAACCATAAATATCGATTCGTCGCCGCGGGTCAGTTCAATTAATCCAGCGTCCTTTCGCTTGAAAACGATCCGCGCACGATCATTTGGATAATTAATTTGTCCGTTGCCCTTTCGCTTAACCCCCGGTGCTCTTTAACTGCAGTCTGTCCCTAGAATGTGCGTTTCGATAATTATTTTCACCCGCTCGGCGTCCTCTCATTTAAATTCACCGCGCGTGATACTCGTTTCCCGAATCAATTAAGATAACAATCGCTCGCTTCGAACTTTTAGACATCAAATCATCCGTGTTGCGTAATTCCGTTCGTAAATTCCCGAACGACACGAACACCTTGAAAGATGATCAACACTGTCCGCGAAGAAAATCGGACGAATCGGGAGAAATTCTCTTTCGCGCAGAATTAAATGCAACGACGCCCGATTGCTTTACGCGCAACCTCACCTGTCCTCCCAGATAACTCGAACATCGCGACGATTTACGTTTCCTGCCCGACGCACCGTTAACGCGAACCGACGAAGCCCCATGGAACCCACCGGATCGACCATCGACATTTATGACGCGGTCCAGCCAGGGCGGAGATGAAAAAGTAACCGTGCGCGGTTTCGCGCCTCCGTACGCCCGCGATTCTCGCCTCTCCCATTCGGGTCAGGCGTAAATTTACGCCCGTGTGAACTCGGACGAGCGGTCCCGCGGGTCACGCGACTTCCTCATTGCCGTCCGGCGGTATCGCGACGACGTGGATTCGTTATTGACGGACGCCTCGTGCTTTAAAACCGCCGCCGTTCGTTATCCGCGACGGTCATCGCTCACCAGTTGTCCTGGCAGGTTTATTAAATTTCGTCCGGGCGACGCCTTGCACTGTACTTTACTTTACTTTACGAAACAGCGTACGCGCCCTGGAAGCCGCGCCATCGCGAGGAAAGGAGACCCGAAAGGAGGAATTATGGACGACGTGATTCGTGAATGCATACACTGCGCGGCAACCGAATTCCACACGCTCGAATTGTAATACGATTCTCTTGAGAGTCTTCCCTAGAAAAATGACACATGTATTCACGAGCCCCCGAAATTATGATCTCCGTTTCGGGTCGCCCGGCCAAACGGGACAATAATGGTTATTTATGAATTCGTTGAATGGCGTACGGCCGGTCGGTGTCTTCGGCGTGGAACATTGCTCAATATAGCGGAAAGGGGACAAAATGCGTCAGTAGACATTGATCTCGAAGGAAAGCTCGGGATGAACGATCATCCTGGAAGGTTTGTCAAGCGATTGGAAATGAAAATTGCAAACTTATGACCCCGGCCTCTGTTACGGCAAACCTTTTCATCGTTCGAGTGATACATTTTTGCCTGAACAAACAGGACGGCGTATTGAACCTCGCAGCTGTTTCACGGTTATACGCTGGCCCGATAGGAGGGCCGTGTTTTCGTAAATATGAATGTGGGTTGAACGTTCGAGGCTTCCACTGGAAAGCTTGGACGTGAAACGATGTGCTACTTTTATCGATGATTGAAAGGTGGGACGGGGACGGTTCTTGAGAATTATTCACCAATTGCAGACAATGAATCGCAAGGCTCGGTCGAAACCGTAGGATCGATCTCCGTCTTATATTCCTCTTCGGTGCGATCGTCTCGATCGAACCGGATCAGTGGATCGACTCTCGTGAAATGTGAACGGTATTGCGCGTACCACGATTAAAGTTCCTTTAATGTCGCCGTTTATATAAATTTCGTGTATCACAAGGTGATACGAATCGTGCTTTAAAATGCATGTATTTTGATTTCACGATTATCGGGCAATTTTATTGCACACGAATTACATTTTGTTATTTTTGTTATTTCCTCGGGAGAATAAATTGAATTCATTGTTTTCTCATTCCCTTGGATCATGAACGTGTCTCTGGATTATTGAAACTAGATTTCTGGAACAGTCAACATTGACATTGCGGTTTAGTTTTAATGGGAAAATGTTTCAACTATGAAAATATTTCACGCAAGTTAAAATTTTTCCTAATTAGTGACATACACGTGGTTTCCTCTCGTGGTGACGTTCGACTATACCGTGAGCTAAAATTAAATTCGAATCTACAATGTTTCTAAACGGAGTGCCACGCATTTTCTCGAATTAACGATGCGCTGGAACGTCCCTGCTCCGTTTCAGAATTCGAATGATTTATCCCCTTTAATAGCTGTGGCGGGATCGGTAATCGAGAGTCTGCTTATCGATTCGGGATCGCTCACGACTTGCCAGCGAAATTATCGTCGAAATTATAGCCAATGGTTAATGTATTAAATGGCCAAGTACATACGAAAGTATTTCAATTATACCGGGCATTATTTTATGAATTATTCGGGAAATTACAGCCCGATCGGGGTTTTTAAATGCAACCCCCTCGAAAAAGATCGCGGGCCCGTACGTATGACGATAATGATGATGCTGTTGCTTCCGATGATGATGGTGATCATGATTGCAACGATGAGTACGCTTAATTGTACATAGCGCGTAATTATGGTAATAACAGAGATCGCCACGTGAACGTCATACGCGTCTTTGTCATTTTTCATCGAGCAATGGATATCGATTATATTTATCGAAAAGTATTTGACCATGATAATCTAGCAGCAAGCGGTATCCTTAAAAAATACGGTACTTTAGCTGGTAATTATAATGTTACATATATTTTTCTACGAAACTAAAACGTTTCTTCATGCAACTTTTTATGCAGAATGCAAAGCTTTCGGCATAACTGTTGATTGAAACTTTTGTATCGAATATTTTATTTCGAATATTAATTATTTGCTCACCACCTTACTTCAGAAGATAATCAACCGCTCGTTAATCACAAATATTTTATTTCCATGCGCGTTATAATCGAATTTCGTTAAAGGGTTAATTTACGGCCCAACGTCGTCGACAGAAAAAATCAATGCGGCAAACTTTCATTCGTCCCGACGCACAAACTTGCAGAACACGAGTTATAAAAATGTAATAACCATTAATGTCTGTCATAAAAGAGAATCCCCTTTTTCCTGTTTTAAACAAGCGTAAAAGAATAGAACTTCTTGCACGCGTGGGTCGAACTTAACGTTCGACCTCGTGGAAGAGACGCGCGAGGACTTCGTAGGTACTTGGCATTTCTTTTTTCTTTTCTTTCTCTATCGCAGACGTTTTTAATCGATTTGCAGACTGTGCAACAGAGGATCGTAAAATCTGATGATGTCAGAAGATAATTGCATCTCCTACTTCGCTGATCGTTAAGCCTCCTCTTATTACAAGCAGCCTACTGTTCGGCGAACAGAGACCGAAAGTTAAGATTGACCTGCGACAAAAAGTTCAGAAATAAATATTACCTCTAACCCAATACAAATATTATCCTCGTATCTTCATACGATTCGATTTATCTACAAAACAAAAAAATTGAAATCTCAGAGATTGTTGCAGCTAATATTGCCAAAATTGTTCATTCAACTCAGATCAATATCATTATTTCTAATTTTCTTACTGGAGCACAGTTCGTCACAATCGGTCACAAACAAGTACGCGAATGCTGCCGCGTGAATCCGGTTGCGGATATCAAGGGTGGTGTCCCACTGCCGAACCATCCGCCGAAAAATGTGACCCGGGGCACCGCGCTTGGCCTCCCACAGAATCTCGAGTCCCCTAGGAATTCGAGTACCAGAAATTCCCAATTGGACAGTGACTGTTGAACGGCTACTCCGCTAACCCACGTGTCCACCAGGCCAGATAAGATCCAGCGGGTCGGTTTTTAATCGATGCTATCCACTTGGAGCAAAGTTTACGGAACGTGTTTTCGATAAATACTCACCCACACACACCTACGTGCACACGCTCCGGGTTTCTCGCCGGAGGTTTCACACGGGAATCGTACGCACGGCGGAGCTATACATATTAAACGGTACACGGTTTGGTAGGGACTCGAGTAGCGTGTAACGTGAAAAAAAGGATACAATTTAGTCGCGACCCGGCCAGTTAAACGAGAAAATGAATCACGAATTAAATCGTAATGCTTCTTACGAAGGTGTAAAAGGCGACCGGCGATGTTATCGTACCGAACACGATATAAATTCTAGTCACGCTGTTTTTTTTTTTTTTTTTTTGCTTTTTTCTCTTTGTAGTTTTTATCGCTCGGTACAAGAACAAGTTTCGGCTTCGAAAGAAACTGCCCGTCGATGACGGCTGTTACGTTGTTCCTTGTATCACGCGCGGCCAGCTGAAAATTTAATTAACGTTTCCTAATCCAAGCCGACGATACGCCCTTTTTCAATTACAGTGGAAACATTTCAGAATATCGCACGCGTGCTTCAGAGTTCACACTTGCACAGCCAGGTCTCTGTTCCGTAAAATTTCAATCGCCATAAAGTCTGCCGTTTGCCCTGGGCCAGGGAACCCCATTTGATTTTTCATAAATTTGATGAACCCACGATTCGTCGAAATTAATGTTCCATTTCGAAATCGTAACAAAACGTCGAAATTCCTGCAAATAGGTAACATTTAGCCGAACGTCGTTAAGACTGCCCATCGGGATACAATAAAATAATACCAAAATGCAATTCCCTTGCTCCGTCGTTCTTCCCCGTAATTTAAACAATCCCCGTGATTCCCCGTCCCCGGTAAATTCCTCCTACTCGACGCGCCAGGCTCACCTTACGCAACCTACACTCTCCGCGAATCTTCATCGCGACGATCACCAAATATGCAAGTCGCGGCTTCTCCGCGTTCCAGCGGATCCCCACCCTCTGTCCCCGCGGGTTTTACGATCATTTCGCCGTGAGTTTCAACGCAACGCCCTTTGCATGCTGTCCCGAGGGATTCCAAGAATTGCATAAGCGTTGCGTAGAGGCGCGTGGGCAGCGTGCACCGAGTCGGCTGAGTGCACGTGCTTGGCCGGCCGGGGGTCAGGCAGGTGCGTGCCGTGGGGTCATGCGAAGTAACATTCACTGTCACGTTGCGGATATCACGCGGCACGTCGACGTGTAAACGCACTTTCACGCGTTCCACCGGCGGACTCAACGAGATGCCGGCCAACGAAGGGGCGAGCAGATGAAAAGAATCAGGTGTGCTTAATTATCGGGCCATCTCGATTTGCGAGGGATAATGAAGAGGTACTGATTTGCTTTTAATTAAGGAAATTGGGGGAGGTGGTCCCTTGCGTCGAGGATGAGACGACGGGTTGATGGGCTCGGCTGAGTTCAATACTGTTTTTCTTTTTATTTTAGTTGCTTTTTAATGCAGGTAATGTAACGGGGCGTTTGGCTGAGAGTTTTCGCACGAATGATTTTAAGAATACGTTAAGTCGAAGCGACGCGAGGGTGTTATATAAATTTTTGTTCGACTCGGATATAGTTTTTGCAGCGCTGTTAATAATGCGCGTACGATATGCTCTTTGCGACGCGAATACATTTTGAACGAGGAGAATGGTGCTCGCGTTAATTGTAATTGTAACGCGAATTATTTCCTCCGTAATTATTTTCGTTGCACTTTTGTGCGAGGCGGTGCCGAGGTACGCGAAATTTGCAAAGCTGGCGAGCGGGTGAGCTGCATCCAGGCGCTTCACTGCGACTGACAATGGAAACACGCGAAGCTTTCTCTTCATTTTCGAGTACGTTAATTGCGATTCATGTAATTACACCGATCGCGAAATTCTCGGTAAATTAAATCAGCCTTGGGATTTTTTCGAATAACACACTTCCAAGGCACTGCGGCTAATGAAACATTAATTACAGCTGGAAGAAAACGAAATGAAAATACTTATGCATACAAAATGTCGAATATTTTTTGACTCGGTCAATTAAACGTCTGCAAGGTTAATCTTATGCAAAGTAGTAGTATTTGAAAGGTACGCTCAATACACCTATGAAGTTCGCGGACATTTAAATCACCGCACCGTGGTTCTTAAATGTAATTCTCGAAACCTGCTAGAGAGATACCTGCTTCAACGTTTTAATTACAACCGTGCGACCGGACAAAATCGTGGTTAAATTTTAATAACCCGGTTGGCCCGAATGCAAAGGAGGATTTTCGAAGGTAAGACAATCGTACGCGAGGCGAAACTGTAATAACAGAAGCGGGGCATGCTCGAGTTCCATGTTCTTAATCATTAGTCTCGTTGCAAAAAAGAATGGAATCCCTTTGAAGAAACGTGCAAGAACGAAACGTCCGGCTGCCCTTATAGCCGCGAGTGAGGAATTAAATTAATATTAATCTGGAGCACATAGCCATCAAAATTCTGGGTTACGAACGGCGATCTGCATAATTTCAGATTTCACAGATACCCCCCTTTTTATTTCGGCAAATTCAGTTCTCCGCATTTTGTTTCGCAGCCACCAGAGGACGGGCGGGAGGCAGGGAAAGAAATTTTGCTTCGAAAAACGATTTATTATATAAATAAAATAATACATTTTGTTCAACGTACAAGATTTATAGAAAGCTCGAGGGGCGTCACGAAATATAATAGAAGAGATAAGTTAACGGTAACGCGGACAGCGGTCTCGTGATTTATTTTATTTGAACGCTGCGGTTTATTTCTCAAACTTGCCACCAGAGAATACAAACTTCTGCCGCTATAATCTCGTTTTATTTCCTGCCTCCGCCACGTTCTCATATCAAGAACTTTAATTCCGAAGCAGCTACAACGGAAGATAAATAGTTCCTGCCTCTGTGAAAAGTACAGAATTACATTCACCGCCTCCCATCTTCGCCGCGTTAACCGTGCGAACAATTATTTCGCAAAACCGAGCCGCATATATTTTTTAAAACACCTTACCGTCAAACCAAACATTTTTTCACGCAAGAGTATTTATCCGTGATACGATAACGACGGACATTCAATTCTCACGGCTTTCACGCGTAAAAGAACAAATACAAATATCGTGATAATTAATCTTAATCCACTGCTTGTCCGATTCAACTCGTTCACGAAGTCAGGCACCGCGTTACAATGCAACTCGTTTCTCATTCTCGAGCTCGCGTCCCTACCCAGTGTCATCGACAACGCGTTCCGACCCACCGCCGGAAATTATAATTGCACATCGACACCGGCGCGTCGCGGCGCCCCGCGGCCGTTTCACGTTCCCAGACGAAATTCGTGCTCTCCAGTTTCCTACGCCTATCGGCGTTTACACCTGCGCCCCATCCTTCTTCGTTTTCCACGAAGAACACGCGCCCGCAATTCATTCTCGCGCGGCGATCGAGTTCTCGCTTTATCGCGGCCTGTATCGGCGTTAATTTATCGCCCGGTTTCCAGCCGCGGCATTAGAAAACGAGGAATCACGACCGAGCCGCCACAAATCATCCGACGGGGACAACGGGTTGTCGTCGTCGCGGCATTAAATGGATCAAATACGGTGGCTTGGCCCGGCGCGGCGTTTGAATTATGTCGCGGCGATAAAGCACAGTTTCGCCGTGGCCCCACGTATTGGAGTAGAATGCTGCCGGGAAAGATTTTTTTGCAATTTTCGGCCGTATGACTTATTGGAGCGGGATAAGCGCGGTCGTCGGATACCCGTTCGTTTGTTGGTCGAACAATTTGTTTTGGACAGAGCGGGGCTTAAATAATAATTGGGATTTGCGTGAACGAGGGTAGGAGTTCAGTTTTGTTCATCGCAATTTTTATTTTCAAACGTTTTCGATTGCAGCGACGCGTTTAAGTAATAATTGTATGCTGTGGTTGGGTATGTGTCAATGATTTTGTGCCTGATATAAGTGGAACGATTATGACAACGTGAAATATTATATCGGAGTGAATAAAACAACGAATAAGGGGCATATCGAACGGCCGTCTTTCAGGCAGTTAAAGGATCACGAGATCGAGTTACGTTCCCTCAAATCCACCGTGAAATACCCCGAATATCTTCGCAGTTAAAACAGCCTCAACATCCAATTAATCCCAGCCCACCTACCAGATACCCGACGATAAGAAAAACCGTACTTTCCCTCGTTCCACCGTTTCAACATCCTGCCCTATTATACTTTTTCCCCTTGTGGCTCTACGCAGAACACTAAACGGTCGATTCCAGGTTTATCCGAAGATCGACATTTTTCCGGCCGAAATTCCGAGCCGTACCTCGTTACGATCGGTCTTGTTCCAGGTCGCCGATGCATGACTCCGAACGGACCACCAGGAATGTTGCGCACGACGCTCGTTTTTAGGCCTGAATCGATTCGAAGCGTTGCCGTCCGATTTTCACGGACCCCGTGCTGACACCGTGGGAGATATAATTTCTGTATTTTCACGGCGTCGTTACTCCCCGACCGTGATTCCGTTTTACCGATTCGGCAAGCCGCGTTGATCGCCAGGACGACGCGCACTCGCGCCGTGACAATCGCGATTTCCAGGCCTGCGTCTCGGGATTCCTCCTCGATCCGTTTCGTGGCTTCCCTTAATTGGCCCCGTGAAACTCGAGGACCGTCTTCCGAGAACGATCATCGAATTCGTCGAACATTCGAAGGGAGTTTTAGGCGAGGATGTTAAGTGGACACGACGATATCGTGTTCGATTTATCGAAATTTGCTCGAGCCTCCGGGGATCGAGTGTAATTGAAATCTGTTACATGGTGTAGAGGCTGTTTCTCTGAATAAGAAGTATGTTTTTGAACGAAAACACTTGTTCTTTGGGAGATGACTGTTCCTTGGTGACATTTTTATTTGATTCTTTTTAACCTTGGTGTTTCAGCTTTTCTATGTGTACTTGACTTCTTGGCGTGTCTTCATTAATTGCAATAATAATATAATCGAATAATAATTCGTTGATATTATCGTCTTATCCAAAATCATTTTTATGTCACGCTTCTCGCGAAACAGAGCGAATACGCAAAGAAAGTTTCAGTCGATTCGTAATTTCTAATTCGAGTTCCTTCGAATCTCCCCCGACCTTCGTTACAATGACTCCGCGGAGTATAATTATAATAGTAGCCCACGTTCTCCAACGGGTCGAGATTATCGATCACACTTAACAGATACCCACGCGACGGTCGCGATCTTCTCAGAATTGAATCACGATCATCAATTCCAGAACAGCGGGCAAGAGAAACGTTCGTTCTGTTTCGTGCCCCGGAGGATGGCACTCTATTGTATCCGGCCTCTCGCGCGTTATATCACCGTCCCTACGGAGGCGAGCGAGTCCTGCATCGCATAAAGTCACGTCCACAGGCCACCCGCCAGCGATGCCGGGCCAACTGCTGCCCACTCGTGCCCACCGGACCGAGTCGTGACTTTAAGCTCTCTCGTGAAAAGTTCAAGCCGGTCGACGAATCGAAACCCCGTTCGCGCGATTGCTTTACGCGTGAAATGCTGTTGCCCGCGGAACTTTGCCACATCATCGCTGAACCATCGAGGGTGTACCTCGAAGCGTTCCGTGGACGACGAAGCGACGCCGGCAGAGTAGGAATCGAAATCGAGAAAACATTTTCATAGAAACGTCGACGAGCTATTTGCTCGCCAAATATTTCCTCAAACGAAATAATTCGTTACTCGAGCGAAAAAGGCCTTTTAAAAGCGATCCATTATTCTTGTCGCTTCTTTTGCAACCAATGGCTCGGGCGGAGAAAATTCTGCGGGACGTTAAACTCTGCCCGACGTGTAATAAAATCCATATCCACCGGGCGAAGCTGTTCCGTTCGGGATCGCCGGTTCGTCAACGCGTTTCACCGGCACGAAAATACATTCACCCCCGAAAATTTCAATACGCAGGACGCGAGCGGCACGCGGTGCATAGCCGCGATGGGACGTCGACAGAAAATAAAACCGGGGACACGCGCGGCGGAGAGGTTTGGGGACTCGTTCGCCAGGCCCGGGGACCGTCTCGTCGAACGCGGGCCGATTTCTTTTTTGCAGATTCCGCGTTGCGTGCCCATAATGTCCCGCGTGCTGTCTTCGTTCCGCCGTGTCGTGAAATCTCGTGCTCCCTGCGATCGTTCGTCCAGCGTCGCAGCGTGAACTCTTCCGTACAACCGTTCGCGGATCGCTTCGCTCGCCAGCAGGAGAGAAATTAAGGGAAGCCCGGGTCCCATAACCTGACGAATTAATCGCGGCTGTGCGCGACCGTGTCTTGTCACGAACGCGCGACGCCCTTTTTTTCGCCGGGAGTTTACGAAGTCATCGTTGCCGCGGCGTTCGCAATTTCACGCGAACGAGCCAGCCTCCGTTCTTGGCTGTGCCTTGTTAGCGTAACCCCCGTATAATGAGGCGTGAATCGCCACGGTGAATCCGCGCCACGGTAAAACCATGAACAAACGGAGTGCCTGTTCGTAAAGATCGGAGGACGACGCGATACTCGTGTGGTGCGACGAAATTTGGAGCAGAGCTGCGGCGCAGGGTTTTGTCGCGACGTGAAAATTCGTTGGTCTTTATTTCGAGTTGAGCTTGGACGTTTGATGTTCGAATTTGCGACATAATTTTGCCAGAGGGAATTCGATGAATCGAGCTTTTCATTTCGCGAATAGGTGTTCCTCGCGTTTGCGTCGGAGTTTTCAAGCTTTTGCGAGAACCGCGAGCTGCGGTTTGCGCGATTTTTCAATGAATTGGGAAACAATTGGAAGATTGGAGGGAATTTGAAGGGGATGTAAAGTTCTGGAACCCACAAATCTATGTTGCCGACTCGTTAATTATTTCACGCTCGGTTTCGCTCGAATTTTCGTTCGGGGAGACGATACCGTAAATTGCAGAATGTAAAATCGTTTCAGCGCGGAAGATCAAGGTGCGGCGCGAAAGCTGCGCAGATTATCCAATTTCGCCGATTTATAACAAGACAACGAGGTTGCCGTGTGCCAGATGTCACGATACAACGTGGCGAAGGGGGCGGCGATACTTTGATGGAAACTTGCCTCGAGTGTTTCTCGTGTCACGCACGTGCTCACGTGAGATTTTTGTTTTTTTTTCTTTCTCCAAGCAAGAGATCTTTCCGCCTCTCTGAAATTACAAGACGCAGCGAAAAAATTCAATACAACATCTGCTAAAGAAGTGAAACAATCCGTAATGTATATAATTTCGAGCGACGCACATCACAGGTATTACTGAAACATAATTCCTTCAAGGTGGAGGGCTTGGGAAATATAGAAATATTTTTTACAGGAAAAGAAAGTGGGAATCGAAAATAAGATCTGTGCAACGTGTGCCAATAATCTTGTTGAAATAAACAAAATTCTTTTCCAAATAATAACAAATCGCTTTACCTTGATTTGTTCGATAACAGGTAGACTTGTTTCTACTCTCAATAATAATTCCAAACATCTCGTTCACTTCGAACAAATTTTCTTAACGAGGTCTCGAACGTATCATCTATAACGAGGCCACGAATTATCCTCGAAAAAAATCTTCAAGCCGTGCCTGCCGACAGGGACAGATTTTCGCGAAACTTCTTCGGCCGTTTAGTGGGTCACGTGGAGAGTGTGGGACCCGTGCACCGGAAATCGTTCGAGATCCATTCGACCGCGAGAGAGAAATCAGGCTTCACCGTGGCATGCGTGCGAATCTCGAGTAGCTTCGAATATAATTTTAGAGGAACACGACCCGCAAATTAACCTGGCACCTCTCGCGTGATTCGGACGTTACCTTAATGGCCGATTGGTCACGCACAAGGAACGAGCCACGACAACGATTTACAATGCCACGTCTCAATCGTGACCCGCAAATTATCACTTTGCCAATTTACACAACGGATAACAGATTGTCCGCCGGACAATGGCCACCAATCTTTCCAATCTCCTTCGAAATAAATACCCGAACAGGTGGCCACGAATCATCACGCGATGGTTTCATTTCGAGCGAGAACTTCTTTCTTACATTACCCGTTCGAACCGAACCTACATACAATAATCACCTAATTCTTTTCTCCGTCGATTAAACGTCCTTTAAAAAAAAAAGAATTCCGGTCCATTCGATAATCTCTACAAAATATTCTTCGCTCCGCGTTTACGCGACCCGGACTCGGCCATACGATAACACCGCGATAAATAACGCCAATAACATTTCGCACGGTAGTGGTGCGCACCGGCAGCCTTCTACAAAATAATTCCCCATAGATCACGGGGCCTGTAATCATCGCATCGAACGCTGATACCGCCGAAAAGGTTTCCGATACCGGAAAGCAGGCTGTCCCTCATAGAATCAAAGGTGGTACGTCGGTGCCCGGAGCGAGAACCTGCAACGGCAACAGGTAACCGGGCAAGACGTTGGCTACCCTATGCATACAGAATGCAGCTACCAAGCCAGCCGGGAGGGAAGAATTTATTATGTGATCTGATTTAAAGTCGGCGTGATGTACGGGACGCTCTCGCCTCGCCTTTTAGCAATAACTTCGACGAACGACGGGGCTCTACGATTCTCCCGTTCGACCCGCGAGGCACTCGACCACTTTTCGCGACTTCTATTCTCGCGTAACAAAGCGACCCCGCCGTCTCGCGAAATTGTTCGTCGCCGTAGAAGAGCCTGAGCTCGTTCGAACGTCTGTTCGCGCAGACACGAGGATTCGTTCGTATAGCAAATCGGGGATCGTCGCCGGCTGTATAATCTTCCGCGTTTGTCGCTCCCTCTTATTTGCACAACGATCGAGGCAACCCTTCCATCTCGCGACACGAGGCTGCGAACGAAAACACGGGTTGCAACGCGCACGTACGCGCGCACACTTATTGCCGATACACCGCTTAATTCCATTCGTAAATTCCCCCGTGCGTCCGCCAGCGGACTCGACTAATTCCGAAAATTTGCGGCTACCTCGCGAAATTTCGTGCATGAAGACGTAACTATGGCCCCCGGCTGGAAGAGGGGGGTCTGCTCCAGAGAGGTGCATTCCTGCTGGCGACGCGGCCGGAAACGTTGCGTAATTGCCCCGTGCACCTGAACGCTCGGCTGGATCGGCTGAAAGGGAACTGCATCCCCCTTGGAGCGAACGAGCAACATAAATTTTCCCCTGGACCCGTGTGTTTGCAACGCGTAATTAGTTGGAACTCGAACGAGAAAAGGAAAGGGTAGAGGGGAGGGGGGAAAAAGTATCCGGCGTCAGGGGCGTCGTTTGTGTCCCCGGGAAATAAGAGGGTTATCGATTCGATACGACCGAACGGATCGAGCGATCGCCGGGGCACGGGGTAACGCCGCGGGACACACGGGGTGAATTCCGGTTTGCCCGAATTTTTTCCTCCTTTATGCTCGCTCGATTACACGTGGCCCCGTACAAATTGATATCGATGGTGGCCCGCGATCCGAGTGCTTCTGAACGGGCATTCCTTCGCTATTTTTGCGCGTCGCGATCGAGATTGCTGTTGTCCCTGAATTTATCCACCTGCTGGGAACGGAGTCGCGACGGGACGAGTTTTAATATCCGGTGACCCGATTGTCGTGGTCAATGGCTGAAAAGGTGGGTCAATATATATTTGTCGTTCAACGATTCGCGCGAGAAATTTCTAATATAATTATACTAACCATTATCGAAAACAGTATTTAAAAAATATATACAATATCCTCGCGATTTATTTTAAGATTGTTACAAGGGGCGAACAATTAACATCGGTGTTTCAAGATCTCCATCGGGAGCACCGAGCCGGCTGGGCTATGCGTGGCTCAATAAAAGTATCACGATAATCGCCGCTCGCCCCGAGCCTCGTCTAAACGCACGCCCGGTGGACGTGCAGGTAATTTGTTTGAAACGACCGAACGTTCGAGGCACCGTGGATGGACGGAGTCGAAAAGTAATTTTACGCACTGTTTACACTGGCCTCGGTACGCGAGCGTGCAAGGGAAGAGGAGTTGCGTACCAAGGATCCAAGAAGCTATCAACGTAAATCAATAACGGGAGCACTTTGGCGGCGCATCGGCCAGCTGCTGCCCACCGCCTGGCATTCCATTGGCTATTGCTTTTTCGTGGCTTCTACTTTACAAGGAATCACATCGACGACGCTGTAAATAATAAACTCTGTGAAACCGCAGGCTTCAACATTTATGCGTCCACCAATTAACCGACGTTTTGCGAGACACGGTAACCCCTCGTTTAAGAGAGCATCCCGTTGTGCCTTTCGACAATGGACTCGGTTATTGCGAGCGGGGCAACTTTGTTGCATGTGAAATTTTATCGTACCCGAGGTAGACATCGCTGCATTATACGCACACGATGGGGGAGGAAAGTTTAATGATTAAAAGGGCCGTTAAAAATAAATTGCGGTGGCCGAGGGAATATTCCTGTACTGTGTATGAGAGATTCGACGATGATGATGATAATAATAATAATACTGTTCGGGCGCTGCAGTTCTTTTCACTATTTTTGTATTTCTTGGCGAATGGTTTTACGAAAGATGATGCATCGAGTACTCTAAAAAAGAACAGACCCTGCGCTTTAAATCGGCGTTATTCTTTCTGTTTTGACGCACGAATTTTTCATTCTGATACGTGTACCGTAACACAGAGGTGTTATAAAAAGGAACGGAACCGTCGCGGTGTGCATGATTAAACTGCGAAATAAGTCATGTGAAATATCAAGCAACGAGATGCAAACGCCTGAACCGGATTGCATTCGTTTGGTTCGGTAGACGAGGGAGGGTGGCCAACGCGAGTCCGCGAATATCCCTTTTCCAGGTAATAAAACAGCGAGGGCCGGGGGGCGGGGAAAAAGTCGGATGGCGTAAGCGTGGGGAGACGCGTCGAGGACTGATATTGAAATTACGTTAATCGATAACCATAAAGCATAACCGGGACGTACGAGTGTGACGCCGTGCGTAATTTATCTTTCGTGGCCGCGCGAATATATTCAGTGATTTTGCATGCTGGTTCTCACGTCCAGCTGTGCAAAGAACAGCAGCAAACGAGATCGGGCAAAAATGATTTAGCTCCGACGGTCGTGCCTGGCCCGATAAATTGTGGCTCGATTTTCTTTGCGCCGGCAATCATAACTCCCGATAAAATACGAGACTTTTTATCGTTCGCTTTGACGTCGTTCAACCTTCGAAGTCCACCTATCCCCAACCTGTTCGCGTCCCTTCCTTTCGAACCCTATCTTTGTTCGTCCCTACGATCGTTGTTATTAGTCGAGGGGGCGCGCGGGCGCGCGAGAATAAAACGTGATGGAAGGCTGTGCGCCGCGAGAGCCGCAAAATTCTTCCCAACCGGACGGCGTAACGAATTATTCCAAACACCATTACGATTTTTCCGACGTGGCGGACGCGGAATTTTCGAGAAATTGCTCAGCTCGTTACAAACGCCGTTAGCTTCGCACGAATTAAGCGGAGTTTAACGAGTCCCGCGAACAGGACCCGTCCATTGAACCGCGGCTACGACTTCTGCGAATTGCGCAAACGTTTCACCGATGGGGAGAAATACCTTTCGCGTGAGATTGGGCCGACGGTGCCGCGGGCAGGCGAACGGCGGCCACAGAAAATCTAGAGGGTCCGATCTTGTCAATGGACGTGTAAAGGGTGGTTTTTTCGTCCCGACTTATTGACAGGAAGCCTGTATCGTTACACGTTGTCGGCCGTGTAAGACGGCCAGCGTGAATCCCTCGATAAAATCAGCAAGCAGCCCGCGTGCATACGCGGTGTCACATAAAGATGGTAATGCCATGGTATTATCGTGTCCGGCGGCCTATCGGTTGCTGTGTTTAAGGCCGTCATTACTCTCTGACAGCAGCCACCGCGGGAGTAGTCGACGAGATTATTGCCGTTTCACGAAATTCCTGTTCGCACGTAACCACAGCTGTCGCGGGCAATTCAAACAAGCCGCGTAAAATGACGTGAAATTATCCGCCGAGGCGAACAGGAATTCGTGGATACGTCGAGCGCGGCGATGGCGCGACGGGGGGAACGTATTTAGGAGTGTAATTACGTTAATTGTGCGTATAGGTCGCAGCGAGCGTCTACACTCGCCGTGTAATAATGGTGTTTCAGTGTTGCCGAGTGCTGCGCGGTATTTGCGTAACTAATTGGAGCACAGTTTACGCGCCGCCTGGATAAATGCGTGGAACGGATAGGACGAGAACGTTGACTCGCGTTTCATTTTTTGGGGTGACGCGACGATGCGGTTGTTGTCATATTTTCTGGCATTTGCGTTTTTATATTGCACCGTTGGAATTATTGCGAAATGAAGCTGCTGTCCGATTGTCTTCCAGAGATCGCCACATTTCGAACGACACCGAACGACGCTTACGCCGCCGTCAAATATTTCCACCCTCCACTAATGCGTAATTAAGCGTCACGCGAATATCACCTATATCCACCTGACGAATAGAATCTCGTATTCGAAACGAGCCGCGTCCCCAGCGATTCCATTCACGGCCGACCCATTTTTCTCACGCCACGTCCATCAATCCCACCGGCCCATTATACCTTACAATATTTAATCGTGAACGCGAACCGGACGCCCAACACCTGTTGGTACGCGTGCATCACGTTTCGCTCGTCGTTAGCCGACGTCGTATAAACAAATTGCGTGGCGGAGGCGCACGAGCGTTCCCTCGCGACGATTGATAAAACGCCGATGGAAACGGCCGGCCTCGCCGCGCTTCAGTTCGCGTGGGTGAGCTTTACGAGTTACCTGAACGTCGAAAAGGACGGGGGAGGGGGGGGGGCGCGCAGGTATTTTGTTGTCTGGCGTGCGCTCGCCTATAACGATCGCGACTGTCCAACCGGTGGAACGTTATCGAGCCATTGGGGTTCATGCAAAAAAGGGGCCGAAGCACAACGAATTGTTCGACGAATGAAAAAAATTGAACAGGCCGACGCGAGTGTAATTGGGACAGGTATAAATCTCGTTCGGGGACAATAGTTTTTCTGGCCTCGGTGTATTTACAATGCATCTTGGTATCTGCAGCTGCCGCGTACGTCTCATTAATTAAGCCTCTCGGTTCCACCATACCATCCTCCTCGTTCCTTTCTACTTCTTCCTTACTCTTCCTTACTCTTCTTCTTCTTCTTCTTCTTCTTCTTCTTCTTCTTCTTCTTCTTCTTCTTCGTCGTCGTCGTCGTCGTCGTCGTTTCGCCGACGAACTCTCCGCCTACACTGGACCCACTGTTCGCCAATACGTTTCAGCAGCCCTTTTACAGGCTGCCCCCGATCGTCCCGTGATGCTGCAAGACGCAGCAGTCCCTTCGTACCTACCTTGGGATTAATTAAAAAATTCCTTCAAACTCGCGGTGCAAGTGGAAGACAATTATCCGTTGGACGATGCTTCTGGCGAAGGCTGCGCGTAATCGTCACTTGTCCTTTGTTCGGTGTGCCGTTGAAAAATACGATGGCGAGGGAAAAAGAGCGTTTAACGTCGAGTGAAACGAGTAACAGAATCGCTGCACCTCGCTTGAGCAGTGCAATTTGCTTGAAATTTATGCACCTCGCTCGTATAAATAACTTGGTCGTTCTTACCAGGAAATATTAATTGAATTTCCCGTTGCACGCGCAACACTTTGAGGCGAAATTCGGCTAAATTAATATCGAGCCCAGGGCATATGAAAATATCGCGCTATTATTCCCCTTCAATAGTCGTAGGACGAGGGAGAAAGTTATGGAGAAACACGTGGTCGGGCAAGATCGCCACGAAATCGAGGCGCGTTGTTAATCCCGTGTTCCGGGGTGTACAAAGCCCAGAGCAAATTCGAGATTAAATTCATCAAAATCCAATTCTGACCGAGTCCCCTTCAGGCTGCAATGCTCGAATGAATAATGCATAAGTAGCGTGCAACGTCTTGTCCTGTTCATCTTCTCATCATTCATCGGGGGTCATCCTGACGTCGACTGATTAGACTTAGCGGGATGCATTTAATAGGCACGACCGTGTCAGCTTGAGCGAGGGTGGTTCGCTATTAAAAAGGGGTCACGGCGGAATGAATCGAATCGCAAGATCCACAGGTAGATTCGAGGTGAGTGATTGTAATTACGAAACGGTAGCAAGAGCGCAAATCGAATCGCTCGCGGCTCGACGCTGAAGCTTTTCTACGAAGGATATTCCTCCTTGGGCGAGTGCCAGCAATTCGGAAGTTAAGCAAGCTGACTGTAAATTGCCTGCGCGTTGGGCAGCCTGCACGTGGCTTATCACGTTACCGCCGTTTACTGCTCATTTCTCTTTTTCGAATATTAAAAAGCTGAAAGTGATCCGTGTCTTGCATCGCGTTTCGCGTTTCGTTGAAAAATTCTCAATCATTTCGAACAGCATAAATTTACGTCAAGAACTTTTGTCACTCTTAACAGTCTCGTGGTTCTTCGATAGTTCCGTTTCGAAGTCAGATATTCACCTGGTCCATCTGAATCATCGAATTACTGATTGTATTACATTATATTACTTATAAATACGGTCCTGACAAAAATTCATTGCATCCATAGTGCACTGGTGAACGATTGTCAAATTTATATGTTCCATAACTTTATTCAAATTCGTTGAAATTTCTGTGTTACTTAAGTCCCTGCGTCAGGCCCAAAATCCTCCCTTGAACGGAAGGCTGTGAAATTTTCTTTCCGTTTTCGCACGATTGGCATACTTCTGTGCCCATTCAGTGACAGCACGAGCGCCACATCGAACCCGCCAATGTCCCTGTCGCAAAAATGAACTCGAAACTCGAAGCACATCGAGTCACGTCGGCAGTAATTGGCGCAGCACGCGTCCATCGAGGATCATCGGATCCGCGAAAACGGGGGCGTTCGTTTTCGCTGAGGATAGGGGCTCGTGGGTGCCCCCATACTTTTTCTTCAGCTCCGTGGCCGAATCAGCGTGGATTGTATGCAAATCGCGGTAGCGGCTACTTGGGCCAGCGCATTTAACCGGCTCATGGAAGAGCAGCAGCTCGTTTCTGTCCTGGCAGAGGCCCGCGGTGTCCCTGAATAAAACATCTCGCGAGGAATTCCAGGCCTGTGTGCGCCGCGAGGGTGAAGAGAAAGAAAGACGAGGACGCTCGCGGCTCCTCTCGGTGAGCCAGAGTTGTTAAGTACACGTCGCACCAGCTGATGCTAATTAAAATGAGACTCACTTTGGCTGCTCGTTCGCTCGGTTCCTTTTCGCCCGTTTCGTTCTTTCCTCTTTCCATCGACGATTTCTCCACCCTCTCTCTCTCTCTCTCTCCTTCTGTTCCTCCGTCTGCCCTTTTCCCCTGCCCCGGTCGTTCGACTCTTTGCCTCTGCCTTTTCTGAGTCTGCCTCACGGCTAGGAATATAAAGATCCTACTTAGCCGTTATTACGAAACTACCTCTACGTGGGCAGACCATTTCGTGCTGCTGCTTTTCTTTTCTTTTTTTTTTCTTCTTCTTAAAAGCTAGCTCGCGACGCAGATTCGCACCATACGAGAGGTTACGGTAGCTCGAGAGGTGGTTAAAAGGGGAGAAGCATCGTGAAGATTGGCGAAGAGTACTTATGGCCGACGTGTGTACAGTTCTTTGGTAATGGAAATTACCTTGGATGTTGGAAAATGATGGAAACGCATTAAATTCGTTAATAAAGACGAATCGATAAGTTCGATTGGAATAGATTCGTTCTATCGAACAGAGTAGATCACTTCAGCGGTGTGGCAAGTGTCAAGTAGAAGGGGTTCGGTAAAATCAAGTGGCTTTTTTTCATTCAGGGTCGTCTGAAATATCTGACAAGCAGGTGCGCCTTATTAAAGGTGCCGTTGATTGTTCTACGTTTATGGCCGTGAAACAAGATTCCCCCGTGATGTTTAGCGAGACAAGTACGTAAAACAGGCTGGTTTTAGAACACGCAGCCACACCACTCCATAATATACGTAATAGAATGGTTTCGTTGGAACACTGTCGAACACCTGGATGGTTCGCGATTCAACCACCTCCCCCCCCCTTCCTATTTCTATTTTTCGTAATACAACAACCCTTCCAACATCCACTGTGATATACTTTAAAAAATAGCCTGCAATTTCAACAGTACGATTACGCGAAATCGAACCGAACCAACGCAAGACAATACAATAATTTATCATGTACAATCAAAATCGACAACCAAATAGAATCATAAAGCATCAAAGAAAAAGCGCTGTCGATCGATCTTCCTTTCTATCTGTTCCTCCGCTTAAAAGAACCATCACGCAGCATACGCCAGAAAGTTAATCGCGTTCGCCAAGCACGGTTCAAGAAGCAAGTTCGATCGGCCAGCTATTCCATCGTTAATCCCTTTCGATCGGCATCGATCAAATACGAAGAACGATACACCGGACCTGGCTCGTTCCCATACATCATATCCGTCGCGATAATCGATCAAAATCTTCCCCTCTGGTCGCGAGATATCGCGGCATCTTCGACTCGGTTTCTCTTACGGCCTCGCCGCACGGTAGCGCCTCCGTTGGCGTCACCCCGTGTCCTTGCGTTTAGTTTAACATAATTGACGGAGGCCGAACAGCCGAAAATACTATCATTCACCGATCTACCGGTGGCGAGGTTGACATAACCGCTTATTAGCGACGGAATACGCGGCACTGCGTCTTTCTCCGGGGTCCGTCGTGACTGACAGACACGACGCCCGTTAGGGAACGTCCACGTCACCGTGGATTAATATTTTTCACGCGTGATCGTGCCCTACGACGTCTTCATGCTTTCAGTGTAACGGTGTCTCTCATATGTCGCTCGCATTCTTTTACTTGTTTATTCTATTTACTTCTCCGTCTTTATCCCTTCACCTCTCCACGAGTTTCTAATCGTGCCACACGTGTTTCTCCACCGACGAACGCGCTAAAGGTCGTTCTTCTTCCCTGGACGGTCATCGTTCTGGTAATTTTAACTGGACGCGGTTCGCTCGTTATGCCCGCCTAAATTCGCCCGTGAACGATCCGAGTTGGAATATTCCTGGAATGAATGTCGGAGTATTGTTCCGGGGAACCTTTGGTTTTGCTGTTCCTTCAAGGGGGCGGGATCACGGAGTTAGATATTGCAGTTTTTGTCGAGTGGAAGTTTCATTCGCACGGCTATCATACAGAAGGCCGTAAATACTGATAGTACGTTCATGAAATTTATAGCTTTGCGTAGCTGGGAACTGGGATACTGTTGCGCGAATTAATTCATCACTCGGATCAGTTAGAAAACTGTGCACCGAAAGACATTTGATTAATTCGTTCGTAATTGGTATCGCAATCTGATCGTCATTTTACTGTTCCATGCTTAACAATTTCCATGCCCGAGAAGTAACAATAATTTCATCATTAATCCCGAAAAAGGAACAAAGGTACAGTATAAGACGTCCGAAAACGCAACAAAGTTGTAAGCAATACCTACCAAAAAAAACTACAAACTTGCAAACAACGCCTCGCGAAAATGCAACAAAGTTGCAAACAACTCCTCGCGAAAACGCAACAAAGTTGCAAAAATTCTCCACAAAAATTTGCAAGAAGGTTGCAGACAACGATTCCCGAAAACGCAACAAAGTTGCAAAAATTCTTCACAACATTCTCAACAATGTTGCAAACAACGCCTCGCGAAAATGCAACAGAGTTGCAAACAACGCCTCGCGAAAATGCAACAAAGTTGCAAACAACTCCTCGCGAAAACGCAACAAAGTTGCAAAAATTCTCGACAAAAATTTGCAAGAAGGTTGCAAACAACGATTCCCGAAAACGCGACAAAGTTGCAAAAATTCTTCACAACATTCTCAACAATGTTGCAAACAACGCTTCGCGAAAATGCAACAAAGTTGCAAACAACGCCTCGCGAAAATGCAACAAAGTTGCAAACAACTCCTCGCGAAAACGCAACAAAGTTGCAAAAATTCTCGACAAAAATTTGCAAGAAGGTTGCAAACAACGATTCCCGAAAACGCGACAAAGTTGCAAAAATTCTTCACAACATTCTCAACAATGTTGCAAACAACGCTTCGCGAAAATGCAACAAAGTTGCAAACAACGCCTCGCGAAAATGCAACAAAGTTGCAAACAACTCCTCGCGAAAACGCAACAAAGTTGCAAAAATTCTCGACAAAAATTTGCAACAATGTTGCAAAAATTCCGGACGAAAATTTGCAACAATGTTGGGTAAAATTTTTGCAACTTTGTTGGGTTTTCGCGAGGCGTTGTTTGCAACATTGTTGCAAATATTTAAAGAAATTTTGTAACATTGTTGTGAATTTTGTCAAGAATTTTTGCAACTTTGTTGCGTTTTCGAGAGGCGTTGTTTTCAACCTTGTTGCAAATTTTTGTTAAGGTTTGCTGCAACTTTTTTACATTTTCGCGAGGCGTTATATGCAACGTTGTAGTCTTTTCGGGAGGCGTTGTTTACAACTTTCTTGCCTTTTCGCGAGGCGTGGTTTAGAACTTTCTTGCCTTTTTGCGAGGCGTTGTTTGCAACTTTCTTGCCTTTTCGCGAGGCGTTGTTTGCAACTTTATTGCGGTTTCTTGGGGCTAAATATGAGAAAAAATCGGTTCTTAATTTTTTTAACTGCGGCGCACACGATATAAAAATCTGAAAAAAATTGAGAATAGTAGTATCAATATTATGTACCTTCAGAAAAAGTAGAATCATGGTACCACGATTCCTTCAATAAAAAATCCGGGTTTTTCAGTATTTTTTTACAGCTCGAATTTTCAATTTAAAAATCTGCAAACCCTTTATAATATGTGTCTACATAGTGGAAGTGTCTCTGATTTTTTTCAAAGTTTTGTATGCATTATAATGGAAGATACTGAGCAAAGACTATAATTTTGTTCCTTTGCTGTAACTATCCTCCCAGTCGAGCTACAGGGTTGAAACTAGGCATGAATTATTTTTTCTTCATAAGCTATCGAATGGTACAAGTCGAATTTGGTTCAGGGCCACATTTGACCCCCTTATCCGGCTATAGCCTTTGCCTCGATCGATCAATATTCTTACCAATTCATATCTGCTCGATCGATCGCTGCCTCTTGTCTCCGTGTCGTTGCCAATGAAGGACCGCGACATCACGTTGGACGCTCGCTTATCAATTCTCGAAATTGAAAGAACTGGGTAACCGTTCAAGCCGATCGATCAAACGAGGCTTCTTCAAGCAACAAAAATGTCGCTCGACATAAAAACTTCCGAATGCATTTATCGTGATTCAGCCAGACAACAGGATAATGTTTAAAATTGAGACAGACGAACAGAATGATGGGAGCAAGTTCATTAATTATCGCGCTGGCGGCGCCCATCACACACGCGTCCATACTCGTTCAATTCTTTGATCTAATCGATGGCCATCTAAATTGGCCGCGTTACGAACGCCATGCACCGTCGATCGAACCGTTTCAAGCAACCCTTTTTTCACATGGGTATCATTAATTAGTCAGCCAGGCATATATTTGGGCGTCCACGGAGTGTCAGGCGTATAAGTACTTACGGGCATTGCATTATGTCCATTACACGTATCTTCGGCGCGATCTGAGCATACGACAAAGGAATTTTTGCTTCTGTATTATATGGTTGCTTTAACGCGTTAAGTACGACGGCTATTAAAAATCTATCCGCCCGTATGTTAGATTGATATGATATTTAATGCGCGAGGGACACCGAGTATGTAATTAAGATAATAATAAGCTTCATTAAATTAGAGCCATGTATGGCGAATCGCTTTCAATATACTATTAGTCGATGTTCAATTGTATTACAGCCTTTTATCAATACACGTAACAAACCTTTATTCCAATTTGTCCATATTATAACAAATTTGTATTCCTCGACTTCAGAAAACCCAATCACCCAATTTTTCATATAAATTGTATTTCCCAATTTTTCTACATGTATTATAAATCGACTATAAATGTTCCCTCTGCAATCGGGTAATAATTAAAACCGTATCGATAACACCGCACAATAAAACCCCGCATACGTGCCACGAATATTATTTCGCATCCTTAAAATAACCCATTAGAATATCCAACCGTCCGTCCTCGTTGTTCGCGTAACACCGCCCGAAACGGAACCTTCTTACACCTATCCCGACATCGAAATCCACTCAGTTTTCTGTTACCACCAGCTGGAAGTATCGGCGTCATTCACGTTGCTCCGGCGAGCAGCTCGGCCCCGACAAATCCTTCCCGGACGAGAATGGGCTGTGGCAAGGGTAAAGCCATCCGACTTAATGTATGCCGTCCGAATGGAAACTCCTTAGCGCCTAAAATCGTCTTATCGGGGATCGATAGCCGATCGATATTCCGCGGCGGGTAGATGGGATCGCAGAGGAGCCGAGGTGAACGCAGATCGAAGATCCCATCGGGTCTGGGGGTGAAAAGAGGAAGATAAAGAGCGGCCCTATTGTTCTTCCATGGGGCCACGCCTCGTGTCTGTAATTACAGGCAGGTCGCTTGGAGGGAGCCCTTTGATGTCCGCGCCCGAATGCGCACATAAAAGGAAGGACCTGTAGGATCTCGTTCGGGATCGATCCTAGACCAAGAGGAAAGAGGTGGGATCGATCGATTGGAAATTAAGGATTCGCTATACAGTCGCTGATCTAGGGTCGCTGATTCGACGGTGCACACCGGACTACGGGCTTCAGGAATGAAATTTTATCTTCCATGTTGCTTTCATTAATTCGCTCGGTTGAATTTATTTGAGCGTATAATATCGCGCGAGGATTTTGGAAGGAGTTCCTGCTACTTGTACGAAGGAATTAAATTAGAGAATGTATCGCAATTCAGAAATTACGTCGGGCGTAAAAGAAATCTATAGCAGACGTTCATCCCTCTCGCCTTCAATCTCCGTAAATTAAAAATCGATTTCACTCTCGGATCACCGAATTTTATTTCTTCACGCGCAACACCGTATTCCATATATCCTCCCACGGTATCCCATAAAATACATCAAGGGGAAAGTAGCGCTTCCCTCCAAGAGGTGTTCTGACTTTCTTTCAAAAGCAACTTTCTCCAGCGGCCGCGTAATCCATCTGCCGCAGATTATTTTCCAATAATCTTTACAATTGTTACGCGTACGAGAGCCGAGGCATTGTTCCACGGCTGCCTGAGTTATGTGACGTAAACGATATGTTTTCACGGGGTATGGCTCGCCGGAAAATTAGAACGGGTCCCAGACAAAGCGTTCCCGTGCTTTATGGTGACAACTAATCGACGTGGCCGCGGTCCAAACGTCGAGGCGCCGAGGCGAAATGGCATACCTGCACCGTTCGAATCGTAAAGTTTTCGGCGTAAGCCAGTTGGCATAGGCGTAACCGGTGCCCCGGGTAAAAGTTATGTGCTAGGAAAGTGGCGGGTACCCGAATGCAGCGTCGTGTTGTGCACGTTAAAGCGTGGCAAGGCGTTTCCAGCCGCACAATGGCCGAGAAGTGAACACGAGGAATCCTCCTCGTAACTCAGACACACCGTGATCGAAAACGAGTTAAGACCGTCGAACCTTCGGTTTTCGGCGTTTTCCACGCAACACCTGTGATCCCGTACCCGTAATCCACCGAACATTTTCCCGTTCGAACGTTTCGATCCGCCGTGAACGAGTTGGAACGCTCGCTTCGACCATCGGGCGTAAATAATTTCGATTCGACTTCCCTTAATTATTTTTCGCTCGCCTCGGTCGTGCATTTTATTTCGAGCTTGTGCTCGTTCCGTCGACGGTAGGGAAATAAATAAATGGATTTATTTATTATCAGCCCTTTGGAACGTGGCTATACGCGCAGCTCGGACCCCGCGAAGCCTCTACCTCCCATTGAAATTCTCGACGAAGGAAAGGAACAGAAAGGACGCTGCCTCGTTTCGCTCCACGCGTTTCTAATTTTCTACGATAACACCTGAAACGAGCCTCGTTTCTTTTTTTACTTCCCTTTCACGCGCAAATGAAGTCACCGCGCCTGTATAGGTTCCCCGTGCCACGGAACGTGATCGGGAATACCTTGGAAGGCAAGGTAATGGCATAATCTACGAAGGAAGGTGGTTTCGAACGTATCGGATTACCTTGGCCTACCGTTGCCGGCTTCTATATGTCGAGCAATAACCAGTAGCTGTTAGGGGATTATCACCGGGACGAATCTTACGTTAGAAACTAATTCCAGCAACGAGGTCAGCGGGCTGGTGGCGTGAAAAAAAAGTCCAACCCCGTTCCCCACACCTGTGGGGTACTTTTGCTTTTGATCGGACACCGCCAATATCCCGTCGACTATCGCCCCTAGACAGACCACTCGGACTAATAGGCGCGTCTCCAATTTCAGTCGATAGTTTTTTGCGATCGTAAACGCGTCCCAGATTAACTTTAGCTGGTTCACGGAGCGCAAACCCAATTAAGAGTGAGTCGTATAACGCGTGCCCTGTGACCTTGCACCGGCTTCTAGGTGGAGAACGAAACGAACTGTCACGGGAGAACGAATTTCTCTTGGCTGTGCAGGTTGGCACGCATGCATCGATGGAACGATCGAACGTCGGTGTCGGGGCGAAGGAAATTTCTTAACGGTGATTAACGGCGAGCAAGGAAATAATTGTCAATTGTGTTCGCAGGTGGTTTTAACGTACTGATGCTTTCGAGGCGGTGGAAATATGTACTTTGGCACGTACAGTTTATCGTCTGGCAACGAATTACTGTAAATATTTGTTAATACTGGTTGGGGAGGGCTGAATTGGATATTTCAATGTAGATATTCCTCGCGGTTTCAATTCGATACCATTAACTATGGCGGAGTGAAGCCTTCGAGTAGCAGCGCAGTGATGGAGACTTCGATGACTGCGATACTGGCATCGAGGTAGAACAGCTTCTACAGTGAGACCGTTGCTGGTAAATGAACCAATTTCTCTATTTTTTAACAGCTTTCTTCGGCATACGAAAACGAGTAACTATCATATGCAGCAAACTAATTATTGAAAACGTAATTACAAGAAATGACATTTAAATATTTCATTTCTAGTAAATGAAACACAAGTACCATAATTTTAACTCAGAATCTACCGAGTTCTGTGGGAATATATCAAGTACACCAGATGTTTGGACGTATTCAAACATTGTTCCTTTCTCAAATTATTCGAAATTCGTGCGCGACCAAACGGATACGAACGCTTCGGGTGTTACACAAAATTTTATTGAATTAAGTGGACTCTGTTCGCTTGTTCTAAGATCGTGGCACGACTCGTAGCCGTCAGTGAAGATTGCTGGTAGGGTGGTTTTAAAATTGGCCCGACCTTTTTGGCTGGATGGAATCATAAAGATCGGCGATCGCGAATGTAATGGCATTCCCTGCTGAGCATGCCTCGTCGTAATCTGTGGGAAACCGAGGTCCTGACCCCACCTCGGACGAACGTGATTCTGCGAGTGCAAGGTCCTCGCGATTCACGGTTCCTTTTCACGAGAACCTCGCCGTGAACTGTTTCGCAGAATCTGTACAGCCAATAAAAAAAATTGTCGGCTCAAGGGAACCATATGTTCACCTTTATTACGATCGAGAACGAAACCTGAAAATACACTGATAAATTAAATAATCGACCGGCGACGCTCCAAAACGAACAACGATGCTCTCAATGCAGAACGATTTTTTCTAAAAATAATCGGATAATAGTCAAACAAATAAGCACCGACGACAATCTTTCATTAAAATATTTCTGACCGTGCGATTGTCCAGCAATGGCGTGTACGTTATATTCTTAGAATAATGAAAAAAAATACTTCTTGCAGAGTTTTACCGATCGTCGTCCTTTGTGGAAGAACGTAATCACTCGGTTATCGTGACCGTTTCGATTCTTTGCAGGACGGGAGAACTCGCCGACTCGAACTCGCCAGGCAGCAATTTTTCAATCGCAATTCCGTTCAACAATCAAGGAATAGTCTCGACGGCATTCTCGCGCGAGCAACATTGCATGGTGGGACGATGGCTTTTACCTTAATTGCAGGACCGAGAGCGTTTAATGTAATCAAGTGTCCCTTCTTAATTACCCAAATCTGATATCCCTATAATTCCAATTAGCGCACGAATTGATTATGTAAGGCTTACTCCGCCAATTAAGGCGCGACCAATGGGGACGAGTGTCGAAGGTAGGGCCGTCCTTTAAGAATGTTTTATTACGGCGGCAATCAAAGGTATGCAAATTAGTTATTTTCGTGCGCGTCTTGCTCCTTTTTGGATCGGGTGATTTTCTGATTTTTTTGTCGCTCTCTCCTGAACGAACTTCGCTCAGTACAATTCTTACGCGCATACAATTCTTATCCGCTGAAAATATTTTTCGAAGGAATCCATTTGAATTAAAGTTTATATGTAGCTTAAGTACTTTTTCCAATTTGACTAGTACAGTGGAATTCTTCTAAAGACTGTATAATTTATTTTTTTCTCCCGATGCAATGGATGTCTTTGATACCAATACCTTGGTAGGCTGGCGTTAGTACTTTACCTTAGATAATTGTGGAATTAAATCTGTCGCACAACACACAGGTAGTGAGAACCTCTGACGCGGTCAAAGGGCCTAATTGAAACTCAGTCAAAAGTGCCTACCATGTCTGCTCGCATGTGCAACAGCTTCTATCTTCGGCCAGTGATTCGGCAGTACCTTCATTAATCGCAACATGGACCTCCGCCAGAGAGCGGTGCATTTGCTGATTTTGTGACCACCCCTTGGAATATGATTTCTTTAATGAAACTACGATTGCACGTGATAGCAGGCGGTGGGGCTTGATACGAAAGTTTGCTTCCCTCTCGTGCGAAATTAGTAACAGGTTCGACAGAGTAACGTCTGCTGTCAACGAAAAATTGTTCCTTGCATCGGCTTGTTTAATTTAATACATTATCGATCGATGATAATATTTATCTGAAAGATTCCCTCAGCGAGACAGCGAAACATATTGCACGATCTTCTTCGTCAATTCATTGCATTACCACCCGAAAGCAATTTCCTTTTTCGTTTATGAAAGAGATATTGCGTTCCGTTGTGGCGAACGAATACCTTACGCCTTGCAACAGAACGTCGTATTACAATGAAAGTTGTAATAATTCTGGAACAAATCGACCGCGGATGATTTTCATCATCGTACCATATTCAGAGGTATAATTTGTACCTTTATTGATTATCGGCGAAATTGAATAATAATCGCCGCGGTATTTTGCTTTGGAAATTTAAAAGAAAGTGATCGATGATCGTCTGCTTTCCAATTTTGCGAGATACAACTTTATTTATAATTTCGCCAATGAAACTGCTCATGAATAATAATTTCCTCGACGACAAAGCAACGCGGAACATCTTTTCTCTTATTATGGGTCCGTTCGAACCTTAAGACACGAGACATATTCGCGTCACTTGATCATTATCGAATCTGGATTCATTGGGGATCGAACTTAATTCGATTATCGTCGCGGCCGAGTTCGAATCTACTTAATAGGCAATTCCGCGGATCCCTCGGTATATTCTCCATGGAGAACAGACGCTAAAGTTCTTTCTGGTGACGAGCAGAACGATGATGATCGTCTTATAATTATATGCGCTCGTGGGGATCCCGGTTTCAAAGACGATGCGCTGGTGAACAGCAAAGAATGAAGATTTTGCTCTGCATAGAGAAGCAGCATCTGCCCTCAGTGATCCTCAAACGCGTACCACAAGCGTGTTCTATTTGCTTAATCAAATAACTCATTGCATCGAGGGGTCTGTCGTAAAACATATAGTAAGTCCGGGATGGTTCGATCGCTTTTTTGGAAAAAACGACGCGGCGTTCGAGCACAGTTTTAAGCGTAATTGATAGATATTCGGATTCGATTTTTTGTCGATTAGATTCAAGCGGAACGCCTTATAAAGAAATCACGATTAATTAATTTTGACGATGTCGCAAGGACGATTCGACGTTTGGGCAATTGCGTCGTCCTCGGGTGTACGTTTTATATTGCGTTCTGTTGTGTTATGATCGTACAGAATCGAGATTTTCAAGCATCGAGCGGCGCGCACGATAATAATGCATACCCGGGACCAGCAATGCATCAGCGATAATGCTGTAATAATGTAAGGTACGAAGCGGTCGCGAAACGTTTCGTCGGAACACGTTTTATGACTGTGCACCTGCTTCGCAACGGGACGTGAAAAGAATCCGTTCTGTCCTCGCGGCGCAAGCGATATTACGTAATTTCATCGGTTTATCGATGATTTACTGACACACCGTCGATTGTGGGCGACTTCGAATGTGCAATCAGCAACGCGATGCTGAAAACATGTTTCCTCGGGCCCAGAATAAATAAGTGCAAAATATATGAAAGCTGGTGGACGCCAAAATAAGTTCGAAAGGCTACAGCCGGATAAGGGGGTCAAATGTGCTCCTAAACCAAATTCAACGTGTAAGATGCCATTCGATAGCTTATCAAGAAAAACCAATTTGTGCCAAGTTTCAACCTTGTAACTCGCCTGGGAGGGTAGTTACAGGGAAAAAACAAAAATCTAGTTTTTGGCCAATATCTTTCATTTTAACAAAGAAAAAATTTTGCAAAACATCAGAGACACTTCTACTATGGAGACAGATACTATAAAATTTTTGCTGATTTTTAAATTGAAAAACCGAGCTGTAAAAAATAAAGAACGTAAAAAAATTACTGAAAATTGCCGATTTTGTATTGACGGAATCGTGGTACAATGATTATACTTTTTTTCTAGGTGCATATTATTGATACTACTACTCTCAATTTTTTTCAGATTTTTAAATTCGGTGCGCCGCAGTAAAAAAAATTAAAAGCTGATTCTCTGTATTAATTTAATAAAATTGGAAACGAGGAAAGTCAGATTTATCGAAAGTTAATAGCACAGCCCCCCTAACAGAATGGAAATCCACAGACAAATATTAATTCAGTTTTAGATAAAAACGAAACTCGCGAGACACAGCAATTGTGAGAACCTCTGTGCAACGTAGGTAAGCATCGCGCTTCGTGTGGTCCACATTGTTCGTGGTCAAATTACATGGAACGGGGTGCTTCTAATGGCAGTTCTCGTTCTTCTGGAGAACCAGAAGAGGGACCAGGGCACTCGTCGTGACGGAGAGGGCAACCACTATCTCGGCTGAAGGAAGAAAACACGCAACGAACCCGGGACAAGGAGGGGACGCGGTCGCGTTGTCTTGGACAAACGAAGAGGGGGCATGGTCTCGCGAAACAGAGGGTAGAGAGGAAAGATAAAACGAATGGTCCTCCTTCGAAGCTTGGTAACGAATAAAGACGGAGAACGGGAGAAAAGGGTAGGCAGAAAGCCGGTCATGCCTCGAGTTCGCTTTGGTCTCGCCTCGGCCCCGCTTCTGCCACGCGACGACCGGGGAGGAACCGACAGAAACACCTGCTCGCTTCGTTGACATGCAAGGAAAATTTTCTGAACCGGAGATGCACGTGAAAACAATGTACGGAATAATGCAACGCAGCCCCGAGGTGTCTGTGGCAATCTTAATCGCTTCGATTGCGAGAGCCTTTGGGATGACAGTGAAGATTGTAAACGCATACCTACTTGCGTAACGAAGGGTTGAGAAGCGAGAAGATCGTTGAAATATTGTTTTCGTAGGAACGGAAAGAGTTGCAGAGGAAAAGATAGACGTCGTTATTTGTAGACAATCCGGATTTCGTGAATTATTGATACTCTCGAGTGACAATAAATATTGTTTTATTGTAATTTTCTTGTCAGTTTAAGAATGCATGCACGGAATGTGCGTTATCTATTTTATTTTATTTTCGAATCAATCGGTGACTCTCCTTGGCAGTGGAAGAAATATAGAATACAGGGAATCTATTTAAGTTTAGTTTCGAATTCAGCGACGATAATTCACAGAGCAGTTAAAAAACGAAAAGGCAATTTTTATATTTTTATCGCAAATACCTTTCCCAAGCGATCGAGGATGTTCCACTAGAGAAACACTGGCGATAAATATTTAACATCGGATAGCCCCTTAAAAGTTGCCGTCAGGAACAGCTGAATCTGAATTTTCTCCACTAATGTGAGAGATCCGACATTTCCGCTGCGGTTACAAACTCCATTTAACTTTGTTGCGGCTGCTCGCGAAAGTAGAAAGTATTTTAAATTGGAATTCAGCAAAACTGTGGCGCCGCACGATTTGTTACTATTGTCGTAAAAATTCCCGTACCTCGGTGGATTCTTTCGCAAATTGGGACGAATGAAAACGGTTAAAATAATTGATCGATCCGAGCGACGAAATCACGATTGTTTGAGATACTTTCACACTTTCCCGACGTCCGTGGGATTAAGAACGAATCGCGAGCGTTCCTTTTTTCTATCGACCGAAGGAATCACGGCAAAACCTTCGGACTGGTAATAACCCTTGCCATCCAGTCATTATAACCGTGGTTTTGCTTGGCATATTAACCTAATACGGTTACCAGGGTGGTCCGTGCAACTGCGATTTCGACCAGCAACCACAACGGTGGTCGACCATAAGAACACGCGAAACAGACATATACATGAATAATTCATTATCTTATCTGCCCTCTTTTTTTCCCCGCCTGAATTGTTCTAACTAAAAAACATCCTGGTCCCCTGAAATTTATTATTAATTTTTTGTATCACAGTAGCCCAACGTGGGCGGGGTTCGGATCGTTAAATTACGAACGCCGCTCTTTTATAACTCTTGAGATATTGGAGAAGCCGAGGAAAAAATTTCACCGACGGACCTCTAATTGATTTATGCGATTATTGAAAGAAATTTCGACGTGAAATTAACAGTTGTTTATAATATCAATTGCGGGTCGATTTATGTGCCAGATATTCGTAACTGTTTTCTCTCTCGCTTATTCTTTTTTTTTTTGTTTTCTTCAGTTTTTATTAATAAGGGAAGACAAGTACTCGTTGATTGAAATCGACCGAATCGATAACACCCGTGGCGATCGTCAAACGAAAACCGCTCGTTTCACGCGACGCCGATGATACTTCGGTTTGTAATCGGCACTTTGTAATTCGCGGCAAGATAAATTGACCGTTTAATTAAAACCGATGGCACAGCGGGCGCATTAACAGGTGTACAAAACGTCCGCTCACGTCGTTATCTGGTCCACGTTGAGTCGATATCGCGTGCTGATTACAACGTGAAAGCTTCTGCCTCATATTTGCCGCTCTGACAAATTGCGCGTCCCTTTATAACGACTTACCGCCTGACGTAATTAATATATTTTATTTATGCGCAGAAATTGTTGCCTCCTTCGCAGTCGAACGTCATACAACGGTTCTCGGGAAATAACCACGGCAACGGCACGTGAAAGAAAATTCGGCCGATTTTCATTTCTCGATTCCGCCTTTCACTCGCGGATCGCGTACCGCTCGTGCTTGCTCGGTTAATAGGGGCGCATTAATTTTGTAATTAAATCGTCGCGGATAATAACAGAGCGCCGCGGCGGGTGTCTCGATCAAGCTGCAATTCCAAGTCATGACGAGATTATTAAGGGCCAATTACCGCGCGTTTTATTGGCAGATAGAACGCGCCACGGGTTTCACCTGGTCGCCGATTACCGCCCTCTACTTACCCGGACAGTGATTTATCGTGACATGAACTTCTCCGGCCGGGAATTACTTCTTTATCGGTCAGATCAATCGTAGAATTTCGTCAGAGTAACGTGACATTCTCCTCTTCTACCGCTGTCAACGGATCGAACGTCTCGATCGTGAAAGAGTAACGATCGCCGTTACACTGATAGCCAAGACCGAACTGCTTATTTTATTGTATACATGGAAGTTACTGTACAGTAAAAATTCTGAAGTTAATATACAACGCTGCGTCGGGTAATCGAGTATAAGAATTGAATCGAAGTGAATTTTTTCCTACATGAGGATTTATTGCAATCATTGAATACATTTTACATACACTTGCCGGAAAATATTATAATAATCGACGATGCTGTAGTTCGCACTTGTCTCCTTCCACCGTTGATTGCTTGCACCTAAATGGACAGTAAATTCGTGATTACATTAATTACCTCCGACAATCCGGCGGAAATTTCATCCAGAAGCAATCGAGCCACTGATTACCTCCCCAGATCATGGCGAGCGATTAATTATAGGCTTCTATATTATAGGAAGGATAATATTAACATAAATTCAATTATGCGCAGCGTTCATCGAGAACTTGCAGCGAACAAAACCTTGCACGTTGAATTTAGCCTTTCACCGATTCTATCGTCGGGATCTAACGAAAGTTTAACTGGTTTCGTTTAACAACCCCGGGATACGGGATACAGTTGCATCAGTTGCAACGAACTGCTTGGGAACGATTTTTAAAAAATAATCGACGTCTCATTACCGAACGTCTCGCGGTATCGCCGTGGAAATTTACGAGATAGACGTGGCCGATTCCTCGATGCAGATGCATTTGACGCCTAGTAGATCTTGGCCAACGCTCCGATTCCCATGATCTCCCTCGATCCACGATCGCTGATCATTAATCCTGCAGTTACGCAACGGTTTTGCAACGTACACCTAGCCGTGCCTTGGAGAGTTTACGCGAGCCATCCAGTGGACGACGGTGGTATGACAGGCGTTTTGTAACACGCCGCTGCTGTTGCAGAAAAGTATGTAATCTTTAATATGCAGCATCGAATAATATCGGGGCAATTATTTCAATTGTACGAAAATTGGAAATTAAAATCGACAAGCTCTTCAATGTTCCCTTCGTCGCGCTCCATTTTTAAATTACAATTTAATCAATCTTCTTCGGTATGGCTAGCCGAGAAATTGTTAATAACAGCGATCGTTATTTGCGACGATAACCGGAAGTGTCAGTTCGAAATAGGGGGGGGCAGAAATATCATGGGAATATATTACACAGACGCCTGCGAAACATTTTCTGCACAATTAAATGAAATGTTATTTCATGCTTCCGATATATTCGTCGGCAATTACGTAATTAGACGGAGGCCTGGTAAATAGAGTCGCAGCCGGGGATGAAACGAAAAGGTGTAAAGGTGTTCCCAGTAATTGGAACGGATTAAACGCGAGATTGCAGCCGAATGCACGGCGTTAAGCGGGATTTTATAAATTGCTTTATCGTGTTACGTCGTGTTTTCCTCCGTGTTCGCGAGCAAACCAGAACGAGCACGCGATCAACAGGTGATCAAGAAATTTCCCTTGTAATTAAGTGCGCCTGATAATTTCGAGCGCCGATCCACCGGCTTCGAGGAATAAATTCGTGTCACTTATGCAAATTTTTCACGCCGATCTCGCGTCGATTATCTCTTTTGCGACGCTACGGTATCGCAAACCTTGGTACGGTTTCATGCAAAATAGGTGACACGTCCGCGCAACACGTTGCGCCTTGCGCAATTCAATTTTGGAGATTGATGTCTCGCCAAATAAGGGACAATAAAACTGGACGGTCCGCGTTTTCGACGAATACCGTTCCCTCGCGGTGGGATCGTTGTAAAAAAGTCTACGCGCGGAACAGCTGGAGGACAGGGGGAGACGGAATATTTTCAGGTGATCGGCGTACGGTAACAAGAAGAACAATTAATTTTAATTGTCCTGTTTGGACGGCGCGTAGGTACGCGTGGCACGGCGAAAACGGTTGGAATATTTCTCCTGCGGGTCCATTAAATGCTGCCGCTTGTAATTGCACCGTCTTTCGAGATCCAATGCCTTGGTTTCTCCTCCGTCTACCCCCGAGTTTCTTCAGATTTAAGTAGTCTGCCGGTATGTCGTCCGGCCACGCTCACGTACTTGTTCCCCTGCGCGTTCCGCACGCTTCAATTATTAAAACTGCACGACGGATCCGGGTGTTTCTTCACTATGGAGATCGCTTCGGGTAATTACGATGTTCTACACTGGCGGACTAATTGAAATTTCGTTGCGACGGCTAAATTAGTCGTAGGCATTTGGCACTTGGAGTTCCGGGCGGTGCAGAAATGGTTGCAACCATTGCGCAGTTAATTTAAAATTATAATTAAAATTAAGCGACGCAACGTATTCGCATTATCCACCGTTAGAATAAAAGTTTAACGAGCGAAAGAGAAAGATTGTACCGCGCTTTAATTTTTATTAATAGATTGAATTTTTCGTATTCAACGATTGACGAGTTCCATTCGAACGAGACAAATGGGAACAGATTCTACCCGGAATACCTGTAAAAAGAATTGTTGAGAAAATCTGAAAAACAAACTCGGCTGAGGGTTGATGTCTGAATTAGATTCGCTTGCCGTTAAACCCTCAGGTGTTCAGCACGCGTGGTGGGTTTCTGGTAAGCCGATACGAAGAGGATTTATGTAGGAAACGTGACCAAACCGTGGTGCCATTCACTTTGCAAGTACACGATAACGAGGCAGGAAGCACGCTATGCCGGTTTCACGAAATCCTTCGAAACTGATCTCCTTAGAACGTGCCAAGACATCAGGATGGAGCGTTAGGTGCGATTCGACGTGCGAACTGTCAACAATGAACTCTAATGGCCATTTCTGAATGTGTCAATACCGTATTTTGTACACAAACGTCATCGTACAATAGCACCCCTGCTGTTTCAGTGAAAAGAGAAACGAAAACATGTTACTCCTGCCGGTCGACAAGCCTGAGCTGGAATGCATAGGAAGGATAATGTCAGGATTCGATGGAACTCGATACTATAGCACGTCGAACATAGGGAGAGGTCGATGGGAAATTATTATGGTAATAAGGAAAACCATTCAACCGTCCCTCTTCCATATCGAACTGGATGTTTAAAATTCGTCCGTGGGTGGGGTAAAAATTAAAATCCAAATTGGGGATACTTTACGATCCTTCCTTTCACATATTTCTGTATCTTGATTCTGCCTTGAGGAACTATTTTGTAAAATAATATAATTGACGGTTTATACTATTCTACTATTATTTGGCGTTTCGTGCAGCTTCGTGTTCGTCATTTTTATTCTGATACGAAGTTGCTGGATGAATTATGGAACAAAAAGTGGCGACGTCATGACGTTGATAAGGCTGTTACAGTAATGGAGAAAGGGACACCGACAATGAAATTCCCAATAGGAATTAGGTACATAGTAGATAGCAGACATAGTCTCCAAGGATGAGACGGAGGAGCGGTAAGAATGATACATGGAGGATCGTTCGCGATGAAAAATAGTCGGTGCAGGACAGGTGTTTCCACGCGAAGATACTTAAAACGACAGCGTTGTTCTACGACATAATTTGTGCGCACCTATTAGTTACCTGAGACGCCTTAAACGTAGTCAGCTAATCGTACTATCGTGTACTCGTCTAGAACGGACAGAAACGAGAATTTCGTAACACTTTCCGTACAACTTTCACGTGCTCGTTCACACTTATCCCGTCGACTGATTTCTATTTTTAAAATCGGAAATAAAAAGGAAATAAAGGGTCGTTGTAAAATCGTCGCGGGTAGATAACGAGACTTTAAATGCTTATAAATTCAATATACACGACTCAGAACCAGCAACTACCTATTTAATTTCACATAAAAAATGTTCACTTACTAGTTCAGAAGTTGGTTAAAATCGGGAGGCCATGCTTTCGGTGTTCATTAAAAACAAATTTGATGGACAATAAAAATACAGGCAACGTAAAATTGTAATTTACCGCTAGTCCTATTGGAAACGTCGGGACCAGTATGCAAAGAAGAAAACCGTCCGAGACACAAACTTTTAGGATTTTTCTCCCGATCTTTATCGCCGGTCGATGGATGATGCCCGCGATGACTGGTCCTCGAGGGTCTTGACGTAAACGCCTAGGGGTTCAACAGGTAAATTGAACCGTGTTAAAACGATCCCTACGCGTCATCCGTTTCACCCCCTGCTGCTGCTGTTGCTGCTGCTGCCGCTGCACCCTTCGGATCGGCGATAACGATCAACGCTTTCGAATTACTCTATACGCCTGCCATAATTTTCGTATTAAAGGTACACGACAGCCACGTGTGCTTTCGTGGGGAAAAATGTTCGTCTGCTGATCGGTCACGCGGAGAGGCAAAAGGAAACTGAAAGAATTAAAAACTTAATTGGCCGGAGGATTTGCATAATTGGTGTAGATCTTGCGATAGAACGTAACGGGTTTAAATGTTGCCTCCAGCAATGTTATCTACGCCACTCGGGTAATTGCAAACACGGTGGACATTTTCGCGAACTCCAGGTACCGTCTCGCTGATAAGCTCCTCTTGATCCTACGTTTGTAAAATTCTTTAAATACACGGCTAATTAGTTTCCAGTAACGAACAACAATGCGACATCAACCATTCATCAAATCAATACGAATATCAATGTAATCCATCGAACAAAACGGCCCTCGCGTTTCCACGTGGACTGAACCGTAACAAGCAACGTCGTCTGGGAAACATATTTCAGTCCTAAAAGACGGGGCAATTTCGCTGGTTCTCACGGCGGCCAAAAAGAATGTTCACGTCTCTATGAGGAAGTACGACTGTAAAACTATTTACAATGTAAATATCACGTTTCACACTCGCCTCCCATTCGTTCCCAGCAATTTACTGCGTCGCGCCACGGAGACGAGATATTCCAAGCGAGCGTTTAGTAATGCCGTGACAAACACACCGATCCACCTTTTCCTTCTGACGTGGTACCACAACGACACCACGCGTTGCTGTACCGTGCGAGGGAAGCTGAGGCAGGAGGTCCGCACGCGTCTCGCAGGGAGCATCCCAGGTAAAACAAAAACCCGAGAACGCCGTTCGAATGCCGGACGATTTCTCATACAGTCACAATGGAAGGGTTGAGTGGCCGTACAATGGAGGTACAAGGCACGGGGCTAGTTTACACGTAGATAATTCAACCGCGATAGTAATCTACCATCGTTGATTAATTATCGAAAGTTGACACGACGGCGGGGCTACGTTGAAACTGTGACGCGGATACCACCTGTGTCTTGGAACGCGATTTATCGTGTTATCAACGACGATGCGTGGGCCCCGGTGGCACACAAGTTTCTTCGTGGTTCTATTTCGTATTGGGCGTAGAATGTGTTGTTCTTCTGGGTGGAATATTTTATTGTCATTTCCTTTTATCTTTTTATTTTTTTACGAGACACGTTTTGTACTCGCGACAGATCCCTAAGGAAATTTTATTTGTGTACCCCTGGTGACCGTTTCAGTATTACCTGGAAATATTTTTAATGTCCTTCTCATGGATTCGCTTTATATGTTTTTTTTATATAGGAATAACAGGATCATTCTACGAGAAATTTTAATATTTACTGTTACTAATTATGTTGTGCTCCTTTTATCCCTTCAAGTCTCTACGTTCTATTATTTACGCAACGTATTGGATCTATATCTCCTCCCGAGATCTCCTAGGAATATTAAAAGGTTCCCCAAAAATATTGAACAATTTCACTTCGTCGACGTTGGCGTTCCCTCCCTGCACGATCCGATTAGCTGCACAACGAAAGCCATTTCGAGGAACGTTGATTATTCGCGTCATCGCATGACTGACAAATGACACCGGCCAATCACGCGTACAAACCGGCATCAACGAGTGAAATATAATTGCTCGCCGTTGTAATTGTTCCACGAGCGTTCTAACACGAAATAGTCGGGCACCCTGCTGCTCCGTAATAACGTCTCCTCCCTCGAAAAGATCTTCCGGCTTAGCAATTTGAAAGACGAAGCCTCGCAGGTAGAACGGAATGTAGAAATCTTCGACTGCTCGCCCGTCGGAGTAAATTATATTCAACGAGAAATACGATACCTCGAACGGTCTGGCAACGCGGACCGCGCCGAAATTCTCCAATTTTCTCGTTTCGCTGCTCATCCATTTCATTATCTCGGTGTCCAAGCGAATTGCACCGTCGACCTCAATGGCCATTCCCGATCCGGACAACCGAATTCGATTCAGAGATCCAAATAACAGGAGTTGGGGATTATATTCGAAAATATTAAATCGATGCGAGTAATAAAATATCAAATCATTTTCCATCTTTTATCCTTCGTTGTTCGATAACAACGAACAGCATATCAGCTATGTTATCACCAATCGACGATCATTGCAGGAGTACAAGAGCTGGCTGCAATTTAATTTCTTTGCCTGGGCAGCGAAACTTCGATCTCGAGCGGAATAAGGTAAGCTGACTTTTCATCCGCGCGGAGATGTTCGTGCTCGAGTTAACGATCGCGACCGCGTTCTGTGTCAGACTGATAGACACCACGTCGACTTACATAAAGACTTGGCAGCGTGTTCTGTCCGAAATAATAAGCAGGACCGATACGAAATCGAGTTCACCCGGTTTCAAACCTGTGGCCGGGCCACCTGCTTTGTATATGCTTGATAAACTGAATTTGTGCGGTCAGGCGAAGCTTGCAAGATATAGGAAACTCAACTTAATTAGGATTAATCAGTTTGCCTCGGGTTCTTTAGCGCAGTGGCTTCCACGCGTACAATTTTGTTGCATCGTTCGAACAGTTTGTTTCGATAATATCAGGGGGGCCAAGCATCGAGGCCGAGCCACCTGTAAAATAACGAAACGATTTTAATTATCTACTGAAATAATTCCTACCTGTTTTTTAATAAATTTTAATAAATTTTAATAAATTATTCACCTGCATGAATTTCCGACTTCGACGAACGCGAATGAAAATCCTGCGCCCCGAAATATATTTCAACACAGTGTTGGTACTTCAACACAGCAACGACGATCCGTAAAAGATGTTGCGTTGGCGACAGGAGACTCCGGTTCGAGTCGTCCGACTCCAGGTTGATCCAGGTCGATATTTCGTCGCGGACCGGTGATAATTAGTGGCTAACCAGTCGGTTATTTACTAACTCTTTCGGTCGGGCTAAATTACACCGGCTATTTACCACCACCCCGTAAATCGGTCCGTGGGTCGTGGTAGCCATTGCTTGTCCCCTTGTGTAAACGGCGACCGGATACCGCAGGCCCTGATTTAAGACGCGTATTCGCGGAATACTTTGGCGTATGTCGTTCGAGGCTCTTGTCAAGGCGTGCGGCCAAGTTTCGCAATTTACTCCACGGTAGCCCGGTCATTCGATATTCAAATTAGTTTTTCAGCAGCCGATTAATATCGCGGCCGCGGCCTGAAAAATGTCACGCGGATTAATCACTGGGCGTGAACCGTAGACTGGCGGCGCTTGCGCCGAATTAATTGTTCAGAGATTGGAAAAACTGATTGTATTCTCGGCGAATTTCGTTGCACTTTTAGCGTACGGAGAAATAAAACCACGTAATAACGGAGGCGTGTAACGTTTCGATCAAGTAATAACTAGAACTGAAGAACTCCCCCGATTAATTATTCCTTGAAGTTCATCGTGAATATCTTCGATTGCGCTTCGTGCCGATGGTCGTACAACAATCGGCGAAATGAAACGGCATACGCTCAAACGGCGATAGCCTGGCGTGGAATCGTTAATTTCCCGTGGATTCACAGCGGCGCAAGAAGGGCCGGGAGACAATCGACCGGCTGTTCGTATCAATTAAATCTCTCCCTTGGCGAGGTTGCCCCTCGCTTTGTAATCGAAACGACGGCGAGCAGAAATTAAGCCCCGTATTTTCGATAAGGCCCCGACATAATTCAGGACGTAGCAGGTTTATGGGCGACGTTTCGCTTGGTAGACGGACCGCCGACGAAGGAAGAGAAAAGCTTGTCGGCGGTTTCGAGGGGGGGAGTAGAATGTACTGGCACCGCTACCTCGATCGATCGGATACCTCGTGTTTCCAGGAGTATGTAAGGGGCTCCGGATAGCTGGCTAAAAGCATATTAAATAACCTTAAATTCAATTAAGGAACACACTTAACACGCCGGCAGAGGACAAAAATCGTCCCCCTGGTTGCAGCCGCGAAGTAATTACTGCTTGCGCACAGAACAGGACAGACGCTCTCTGCCCCTTTATTACCCGCCTCTCCTCTCCTTCGCCTTTTTCCGTGCCTTCGTTTCTTCGTTCCGTGTGTACCTTTAATATTTCAGTCGTTTTTCAACCCCTTTTTACCGTGCCCCTCGGAGGAAGCAATTCTTGCGGCCTCTGTATAACTGTGCCCCGATGTTCCATGCTCCGTCCCCCGGCTATAAATCCTCGTTTTCGCCTGCGTCGCCTCTGATTTGTTCCCCTGGGATAGCGTTCCGGGACAACGGATTTTCGACGCGTTCGTCGCTTATTGCCCGACTCACGGCGAGAGATCGTCGGAAAATTCTGACGCTGATAATCAATCCAAACGACAGCAACTTTCTGCGGACCGTTGTTTCTATCTTCCTTCCACCGTTAACAGCTACAAATCGAACTTTCGACGCGTGTCAAATAAATATCGCCCGCCCCCTCCCTATCGTAATTGATGCTCAGACGAAAGTAGATTTTGGAGGCGACGATTAATCCCCTTCCAAAATCGGTATGCGCGACAAGATCGATAGTGCGGCGTACGGAAATTGGATGTGTCGATCACGCGCAGCCACAAATTAGTCGCGTTTCCCCGATTCAACCGGCTCCGTCTATTAAGCAACGAAATCGACGTCGGACGGCTGTACGTCGTGGAAGCGTTCCTGATTGATTCCCCGCGGGAAAAGCTGGGAGCGGCGTCGCCGATAGATCGTTGCATTATTCCGGTCCCCGGTTCAATTAGCGTCAACGAGGGAATGTTGCGTGTCGCGCCGCGGGATCCTGAATCGCTCGAGAATAAGCAACGAAGGGAAATAAAATTTTAACCGGACGCGAAAGACCTTCAATAGCTGGCGGCGTAAAAAGCGATAATTTAGTGGACCCCCGATCGGTGAAAAGAGGGAGGGTCGCGGGGAAGGGAATCTTTTGGATCTGTTTTAATTGGCCTTCAAAGCGAAATCACCGAGCCACCGGTCTATTTAACAAATAATTTAATACCGTCCCGGACAAAGGAGAAGAAACTTATGCAGAAGCGTTACGACGATGCGTAGCTGGGCTTTAATTAAAATTTTTATTTCTCCCCGACTCTGGATGCCCGCGCTCGTCGAAGAAATGAACAGGTGCACTTTGTTTCATGGCTTTCATTCAACCCAGATATTATGTACAAGCGCGTAGAGTTTATACGGGTTCTCTGTGATTTACGTGCAATACTCGCGAATGCTTCTGCGAAGTGAGTACGGCGCACTGAATGGAAACGACGAGGGTCTACGCGTGAGTCGAAGGGAGACGGGGCAGAATGTCAACAGTGCTGGTTCTAATTAGATCCCCCGGCGAAGAAGTTAACAAAGGGGGTGGAGACAATCGCGAAGACAGAACGGATCATTGAAATGAGACTTTGCGATTACAGCCGGAGGAGTCAGGAAACCAGGTGCTTCTGCGGGGGATCTTACTTAAAATTTATTTTTGGAGCAACGATTTATGTGCATAATTCATTGTCACCGCTTTAGTTACTTAGATTTACCGAGATTCGCTTAGAAATTGCTGAGAAAATTCTACAATAAACGGCAATGCTCTTATTGCAACTACGAATTCTATCTTCCGATCGGATCATTGTGGGACCAAATAAATATACTTCCGTGAATTCTTGCCCTACAAGAATTATTCCGAAAATTAGCAGGGTTTCCTACCGTCCACAAATTCCCCAAGACCAACCCCAATTACGCAGTGCCTTTTCAATTACAATAGCGCAATCAGTCCAAACAGCAGACCCGGCCCATTAACTAACACAGTTGACACGCCCAACCCAAATTTCACATTCCGATGTCCTGGAAGGAGCTGTGGGTGAAAAAAATGAGGGGGAGCCGAAAATACGAAGCGAAACGATCCCCAGCGTGCCGTTTCTGGGATTTAGGGACGCCCTCGGCACAGGTTACTCGCAGCAGGTGGTTCACCTGGCAGGTTGGCCGCTGGACAAGCGAGCATCCGGTTAACCGGGGCCCATGGAAGCGCGTAAGTTAGCGGACGCCATTAGCGCTATCTGGTTCGCGAATGAAAGTGCCGTGCGATCGGGACGCGTGAATCACGGGCAATCGGTAGAACAGAAAAAGCAACGAAGAAATGTTCCGAGTATTTCGACAAATTCTGCGAGGGCACGCAGGTGGCTCTTTCTCTCTTCCCCTCGTGTTTGATAGAGATCGTTTCGATCGATTCTTTAAAGCGGCTGTTACACGCAGATTCGTCCGTAAACTTATGCAAATCCCCTGCTCGCTCGAGATTCCGGCGATTCGTTGGGCGAGGATGCTCCTGCCACCACGGAATTACAGCGTTTCGGTGGGATTCAGAAGTTGGAAATCTGCGGGCTAGGTATGGAGGCGAGGGTGTTGTAGTTTCGCACGAGTGATTAGTTTCCCTTGACAGGGTAAATTACGGGGATGAGGTTTTCGAATTCGGGACGCTCCCGAAGTTAGTGGAAATTTGAATAGAGAAAGTGGGCCCTTCTGTGGCAGTGCAGTTGTTGAGACACTTTCGCGAGACGCGACGGAAAACGGAACGTTTGAACGAATTTATGGGACGCGGTGATTAATTATTCGAGTGGAGACATATTTCTCGGACAGGAATGAAATAAACGTTGCGTCACGTTGCACGTAAACCACGAAAAAGTTCGGAGAATATATCGTTTTAATATTTGATAGATCAATTCAGTAATACCGAAATAATTTCTAAAATTCTACTAATTCCTTATTGAAGCACATTTCGCAGGAATTGCTGGTCTTGCATACAATTAAGTTGCACAGAAACGAAACGCACACTCGAGGCGCTTTTCCCCGTTAATCATTTTTGTTTCGCGTATTTGTACTTCGTCGTATGTGAATGGAAGGAATTTCGCCAAGCTTAGAATTTTTTTGCCCGCACCCTGCCGAAAGAACGGAGAGATGTTGAGGCGGTTGAAATTATGCGATCACCCCGCCGGAGTACAATAAAGCTGATGAGCTTGCGGTCGACACACGGTTCTCCGCGTCTCGCTTTTTTTTTTTTTTACACAGCAAGAAGTATATTTCCGGTCACGGATGAAGAAACGCCGATAGCAGCGAGACCCGTGGGACATGAAGAACATGTTCAGCGAAGGGAGACGATAGTCACCGCAATGCTCGCTTTTATCTCGATGGAAACACATTCGATCCATTCGATCCTCGATTTTTATTCCTCCCTTCCGTCCGGCGGGAAGCACATTCGTGTTTGCATGCGCAAAGTAAACAGGAAGAAAGTAAATGCAGGCGAAGTACAACGTTCCAATAAACGTACTACCCGCCGACTGTTCCCTCAACAGCCATTTGCTAACTTCCTGCCAATTAAAATTCCAACGAAAAATTCATTCGAACGAATCAATAAATACTGATTTCAAAGATACTCGCATCTCCAGGATTTACAACGAAATCGGCTCAATCTCGTTGCAATTATGTTACTTACGGCTTAACGATTTCGCGAATCGAAACCGCGAATGTTCATGCATAATAATTCGCGATTGTGCGCAATTCAAAGTTTCTCGAAATAACGCGCAATCCCTTGGGTATCAACCTGTATTAAATTGCAATTTAACGTTGCACATTAACCATCGAGCATCGTCTACGAGAGCAAGCGCAAGCGGATCGCTCGCCCCGTCGGGATTCATGCGCAAAGTGAAACAATGGCACGAGGCAGCATCGACGTAATCCACGAAGCGCCGCGCATAAAAGAGAAAACGAGGCGCACGGCGGCAAATGGAAGGGCACGACCGAAACTTCCGGGTGAGCAAGTTGAGTAGAGTCGGCGGGAATGTCACTGTCCGAGTTTATTGGATAACCCCGCGACGCGTATGGAAATTTCGACATGTCGCGGGGCCAGAACAATGGGCGCGCGAGGTCCGGCCGGATGTCGGGCCGTTGGGGAGCCCGAAGCGGAGAGGTTGCGCTGCATGAATACTGCGAAACCGGGGTAGCCGCGAATAATTTTCATAAATTTCGCGGGGACGACCTCGTAAACATCGAATCGGGAATGCAGCAGCTTGGACGCAAGCGATCCGACTCGCCGGACGTGCCGGGACGTTCGTGCGTCTTCGCCGCCGATTTATTAGATTATTATTACCGCAGCCGAAACTCCACGATCCACGATCCAAATTCCATGATCGTTCTAATGACTCGTTGCACGGCGATCGGCGAAAAAGCTGGACGATCCAGTCTTGCCGTCGTTGGATCTCGATCTGCGTGTACGATCGATCGAATGCAACTCGATGTTCGTCACGATTCTGCGAGTCGGATACTCCGATGCCTTGGTTCTTGAAGGATTCCGGACGCGGATCGTTTGGTGGAATTTTAATAAATCATTCGTCGTACGATGTGCGCTTGACGATAAAAATTCGGTGGTTTTTAGTTGAGGGAATGCTGAAGTAGCCTGAAGAGTGGAAATATTTAAACAGTATAAAGGTTTGGAATAATTGACAACAGTGTTACGATTATATTATTCCCGTACGCGAACTTTTCAATCTACGCCTGTCTAATCAAATTGCAATTTACCAATGGAATTTTGGTAGCCGCGCGATTCTCGGTATAATTATTTCCGTTACATTTCATTGCGTCCAGAAAGACATTTCCATTGCCCGCAATCACTCAGGCGTATCGCAGTTTCGATCGCGTCGAAATTCGACGAAAATTGACATTAAAAGTCTCGCTCGAACCAGCAACCGGAACTCGAAAGTTCGCAACAACGCCCCCGAGGAGGAGATACAGATGTCGATGGTTGCCCTCGTAACTGGATTAGAGGAGGTGCAAAATGCTTCCTGAAACCTCGAGCAGAATCTTCGGAAACGCGTGACTGGTTGCTCTCGATCGTGCACAATCGTGCCTCCCGGCCACTGTGCATTGCCGATCCTTCAAGATGCCCCCCTTGTTGCTCGTTTTCACCATTGCATCGGTCGGCGTTTCTTTCTCTTTCGCCCCGGCACTCGCGCACGCCGTCCGATTTATTGACACGATCTCGCCGGATTCCCCGGGGGTGGAGAAACCATACGCCTCGATATCATCTTATATGCAGACGAGGCCGCGTCGCTCTCGAAAATGGGATATTGTATGAAAAATCGGTGAATACGGATCGCCGGCCACCGCCCGAGACCGTCAATTTCTCGATCGTTCCTCGCTTTGCATTATTTACACGCGTCCCGGTATTTCCATTCGTTCCCTTATTCAACAGACCCACGGACATGCTAAGTGTTCGCCATAAAGATGGCCCGGATTATTGTCGGTTTCGGGTGAAAGTGTTCGGCGGCGGTTCGATTGTTCCGGTTGCGGAAATTCTTTTTTCTTTACAGATTTATGTAAGACTCGGTTTCGCGTAAACGGTCGGTTAATTCTTTGTCAAACGACGCTGCTGTTCGTTCTCGTTCGATTGTTACCGCGCTGGTTGGGTTCGATTTATTCAACGTGGAATTGAAGTGAGTAAAATACGCGAGGTATACAACAGTAGGTTGATTTGATTATATATTCGCGAACGAATAAATTGAGACACCTCGAGCGTTAATTATTCGAGTCTGGACTACGTCAGATAACATGTTTCTAGAAATCGTAGAGGAAAGCAGATTTTCTCCATCAAGTGGATCCGTTTCCCATTGAAATTGGCTAAGTACAATTGGCGTCCATTAATTGCCCATGATTTTCCTGGAGAAGAAAGGAAGCTAATAATTTACATTTTGACGTTCATAAGGAGTCCGTCTGTGTACAGAAAAAGGCGTACGCTGGCTCGTATCCAACGCTTCCCCCGCGATGCAGTCTGCGTATATTTATTGCAGCTGTCCAATTCTATGCACGCGAACACCTCCACAGGAGAATTACAACCCCGTAACTTAGGCCACCTCGGGAGAGTTTCTATCAGTCGATTTGAAACGCAGTCTGTAACACTGGTGATATCGTAATTGTATCGTAGATAAGGTTACCCGGTGACCCGAGAACAATTTGCTTATCCAACAGGACGGCGCGAGCTGTGCGAAGAGCTTGTTAAGAAGCGCTCGTCGATAAAACGAACGAATCAATAAATTGCTTCGAATCGTTCGAGAGGATTGAAACGGTTCTGGGTGGCCTGTAACTCGACCCTGCTGCAGCTCGCTACAATTTTATTAGCGTCCTTGCGAGTATTCAGTTCTCGCGAAAGAGGTTTGGATATAATTTCGTTTTGAATAAAGTTAACGTTACAGGGACGGCGAACAGATTTCAGCACGGTGTACGTGCAATTATGGGACCTTGTGCGGGTTCTACAATTTTAATTTAATACACCGTTCGAAAGTTATCAAAGTGTACGCCGATGTTAATATCCACGAATCGCGTAATAATTTAATTAGTCCTTCGCCTGCCAAAGGAATTCCTTGCCAGGGAAACGCGAACGCTATTTGCAATTGATTGAATTTATTTGAAATTAAACCGCAACAGTGAATAAAAATATATATAAATGCAAGTAAAATTGCGAATCTCCTAAAATGAAATAAATCTTCAAAAGTATCAGGTAATAACGTTATAGCTCCTCAACTTCGTTTTACATTGACGTGGATGTAAAATGAACCGGCGTCTCGAAGAAAGTCGAAAGCTAAGGGGGCGGAAGGCGTAATGAGGTGGCAGCCTAAGGGTGGATTTTAATCAAGAATCGATGCATAACGGCGATTCATGGCCCTGCTACCGCAGACGACGTGGCATCGAGCCTAATAAGGCCATGTCTATTCGAGCCTCGCCTCGGGTTGCACTGGGCTCAATTATCGGCGGGCATGAGGCCCCATTAGATAACGAGCCGGCAGATGCGCCACCATCGTTCGCCCCATCAGAAAACGATTCGTTGTTTACAAGTGAGGAGATTCCAGCTTCCTTCCACTGGCTGGTATACCGACAACCCCTGTTTGACGATCACTTCTGGGCACCTCTGTGCAATTTCGCGCAACATTTTTGAAAAACGACGAGACTGCTGTTAGAGGATGAAACGCGGAGAGAATGGGTGGATTTTCTTTGATAGATTGAATGGTAATAGTGGCGGATCATGAGCGTGGAATACTTTAAGTTAACTTTACAAACCAGCTGGAAATAGGAAAGAATAATATCTAGAATGTACAAGATAGGCAAAGTGTCACACTGGGCACGCAACCAAGTTACACTGATATTTGGCTGGCGTAATAAAAATATTTTTATCCGTCGTGGACTGCTGGTATATTAAAGACGTGATTCAAGTTTGGACTATTTGCCAATGAATTATTAATTGCATTACATGGTAAGTGTGGTTACGTGACGGACGAGATACAAGAACAGACTAACCATGCAAAACGTATTTATTTTTCTTTCCCCGAATTCATGGAGTCCCGTAGGACCCCATTACCAGTTTTGATGAAAACATCGAATTTGGTTAATCGTCTCAAGCTACTGATCAAGTAATTTCGATGGGAGGTCCGCAATAATATACACAGGTATATCGCAGAGATAAATCGCTGTCTTCCTGAATCATCGACCAATTTGAAGTTTCGAGATTAGACAGCCGCTTATTTTCCCAATGATTGGCTCTGGCGTAATTTGTCGCCGATTTTGTTTCGTTAAATATCGACTGCTCGTCGCCGTCACGCTGCGACGCGGTTTGACCGATTATTATCAATCATGGGCAGAAATGCGCTGAAAAGAAATTAAGCCGCAACCTCGGCAGGTGTGCGCGCGCGCGCGCGCGTGTGTGTGTGTGTGTGTCTGTGCACGCGTGCGCGCGTGGCCATGTGTGCTCATAATAAATATGAATTTCCGTCGAATAATCTCACATTTATAAGTAATAAATTCACCAGGCAATTTGCAATGCTCGCGTGTAAATGTAGACATTACTTTCCCTCCCGTGGACCACCTGCGGTATAATTTGCTCGAGCGTTTCGGTGCATTTTTACATTGCCGTGTATTATGTCGCACGACAAGGAAACAAAAATAAAAGCGGTTACACGCGTACAAGCGTCGTCCTCGATGCTTGGGTACGGCGCTTGTAAACCTGTATTACCTTATGAAATTTTCATGGAATACGTAGACCGACTAAAAATTGGGACAAACGGGAGGAGCAAGATCGCGGGGACTATTGCGTGATCGCCTCCTTCTTCGTGTAGGTTGCGCGTCTGGAAATAAAACGGATACTTAAGGAGCGGGCGAACACCGTATTAAAGTTTATCTCATTGATTGTACGTTAATAAAAGGCAATTTAAACGTTCCGAATTCTTGTCGCCTCAAAAATTCTGCGCGAGTTTGAGATTACAAAAGTACGTATGTATGATATAATATATAATCTGAATAAAGAAGAAGAATAAATTAAACGTCTCACACCTTTCTTTACCTTTTCTTTTCCCTGGCAGGTCCCTTGTAATGTTAACTTCCACCGATACCTCTAAGATATTTACACTTTCAACTAAATACCCGTAGCAGGCTTTGTCTGAAATTAAAGAATAAGTAAATCTTCGAGGAGAACGAAATTTCATTGGCATCGTTTCAAACGGGACCAACGACTTAGCACCGATTCACTATCGAAATCACCCTTTCGTAGTGTACTGTTTTTCGTTGCACCGCAGCTTATTATGTGGTCCACGTGTAATGGTATCCGCGGCAGTTACTGCGTCAAATGCGGCTTTGTTGCGTGATTAATGCCCTCCTCGTAGCTGACACCTCCTGTAGTTTAATTGCACCTTATTCTGCATGAATATGGATGCCTGCCTCCCGGGCTACGGGACCAGCAGAAGTGGCAGCAACAGCAGCAACGCAGCACACCAGAAAGAACACGATGAGGAACGACGAGGGGGCCAGTAGGCCGCGAGCAGGATAAAAAATGCAATTACGATTTTGAAAAATGGGCCAGGTCGCGGAGGGAAGGCAACAGCCTTGGCGACCGGTTCCAGGGTTAACACCATAGATCTTCCACCCTTAGATTAGATCAAGCGGATTCTCGTCCAGCGGGTTGATATTCGTTTGACGTTCAAGCCGTACCTCGTTCACGGATAGTTCGATCGGTGGCCAAATAATTTTCAACGTGGTATTATTTATTGTTACGCAACGAGGGGAGATGTTCCTTTTTCTTAAGGAAACTTTTATTATTTTTTTTGTTATCGTTGCATAAAAATCGAACGCAATTACGTTGCCCCGATGGGATATCAGGAAATTTCACCTTCCTTTGCGCGTAACGGTGCAAGATCTGCCGGAAATGGCGTGCGTCGACTGAATTGATTCGCCGAGATGTAAGACCGGGTTATCATACGATCATCACTGCCCTTACAATGTAACGCCTAGCAGCGTCTACAGCCGTTTACGGAACCTGTTCTTTCGCTCGTTATCTCAAAGTGAAACTGGACGAGTGCACGATTTATGTATTCGACCGTGTCGAATCGCATCGACGTATCCGAATTTTCGGCAAGACACCACGGACCTTTAGCACTTCGACAAAAAATGTTGCCAGAACCGTAGCATAAAAAGGAACGCAACAGATGTTGCAATTATTTATTTACCCCTTGACAAAGTGGAGGAATGATAATTCTAACTTTACACCGTATATTATATTAATCTGTTCACACCTAAACGCAGAAAATATTTCCTCCCCCTGTCATTATTTCATCGTATCACGTGCTTCCCGATTTCCACTGTCATATCGTCTAATTCATTCGAACTCATTGCAAATCTACGAGTTCCCTTTTCTATTTCCTTCGTTCGCACTCGATTTCTTCCATCTTGCTCGAATTAAAACGTGGCCGCACTCAACGTCGCCACTTTTGCTAACGTTAAACCCGACGAAAGGAACCGCGTGACGCGGTGAAATCTCAAAGCAGACGTTAAAATATCGGGTGATTGTGCACCTTTATTTGCATCAGCTTTTTTCCCCCGTAATTGAATCTTATCTACCATCTTGACCAGGATAGACGATCTGGGTATGTACGTGGCTTCCGTTCATTCATTAGTACGGGCAGTCCGCAACGCTCATAAGTTGTCGGTGAAATGAGTCTCTTTCAGAGCAAGCCGTGATTCATGTGCAGGAGAGAACAGCGAGAATGACAGATGAAGAACGCGACACGGTATGAAATATCGTCCGCTGCACGGAATCAATTTGCGGCCGGGATAAAGAGGAAAGATAGCCTTGTTCCGGGGATCGTTCAGAATTGATGCCGGCGCGTGAAACTTTTCTTTATGTGGTGTTAATTAACCGGAGCGAAAAACGAGAAATATTACACGACTGCAGAACGAAAATGTTCAACGCATTTGTTTCGTATTTGGAACACGAGGTCCGTCGACACGGTCGGCAGTAAATTGACCCTTGAAATCCGTTTGATTTACTCAGACGAAAGAATAAAATATGTCATTGAACGCGACAACGTGTTTAAACACTTCATATTTCAATACCAATTGAATCGTGATTTGTTTTTCGTTACATTATGCAATGAAACAGCTGCCAATCATAAGAATGCATTTACGAAACTTCGCAATATACGATCGCGGCCGAAACGATTATTCGTGTGGCTCGTTATAGTTGTTTATTCGTCTAATTTATTGGGCATTAACGATATTTCATCCATATACTGACCGGTAATTATCGCAAGAAATTTCGTTTCGACAAACCGCCGAAACCATTTAACACCTATATACCTGAGCCATACTCACCTACCAATCTATGCCCAATCATCCGGTCAATGGAAACCATAAAAATCTACGAGCCGAATTAATCATCGATAAAGACCAAATTACAATCCGTGCCAATCCATAAAATCCTCTAATAACAGGCCTGTGTTCAAGAATCGATCGGATTATTATGAACAACCCACGATCGAGTTTTCTCAATGGAGCAGCGTGTAATTTCGAAAGCGCGATTCCTGCGCGAAACGAAAGACACCGAGCTCAACGAGACGCTCAGAACTATTGTCCAACGTTGATTACAATACTTTGCGTTAGTTATAAAAAATTTCATAAGGGCTTAATTATACGAGCTACCGAAGAGGGAGACATTTCAAATAATAATAATAACAATTTACAATAAAGGAACGTATTCGTAACGTTCACAGTTATTTTAAATTGTACAACAATTTTCCTCAAATTGTCCCCGGTATACGATAATGTATCTCCAAGCGGAAACGAACAGTGCCTTTCATCAAATTCAATCCATAAGGCGACGTTCAATAATCTTCGTCGTCTCGCAATTCTCATCGATTTTCGGACAAAACTGAATTCCACAGAACCTACAATCCCGAAAAACGACTTTCCAGTAGTCCAGTCTAACATTCGCAACCGCGATCAACCCGCCCGTCCATTCAAGTGCAATTCATCCCACGTTGCGTACCCCGTGTCCCGCAATCGTTAAACACATCGCGCCGTCTCACTTCGTCGACTTAATTGAATTTATACTCTCCCGTCAGCGCAATAAAAGTTCACGGCTCAACCCTCGACGCGCGCGAGTCGCGTCCCGAAGCTTTCCAGGCCGTGTTTCCACGTCTCCGTAATTTATGCCCGGCCGATCCACGCGAAAGGGGATCTCTCCGCGAACGGCCAATAACTAGAAACGAGCTGTCGTAGATCAGAGATATACATCGAGAGCCGGGTCCACGGGGAGAGGAGAGACGGAGAAAGAGAGACGGCGAGAGATCCACGGTCCGAAAACGACGAATCAACGGAGCCATAGCGACGCGCTTAATTTCCAATTAATTTCACGGGGCTGAAAAAATATGGGAACAAGCCGGGCTAACACCGAGCGCGCGTGTCGCTATTCATCACCGGATACAGACCTCTGCGCACTGCTGTGTGGCATTAGCATTTATGTTTCGTAAATGCGACAACTTTACGGGTGTTTAAATCAAGCGTTCTCGCGAGGCACGGCGTGACGCACGGCGTGCGATTTTCGACGGGCGGAAATTGGCAGAATAGATTGAGATTTGAAGGGGACAAATCGGCGATATGGATAGACTGGTCGACGGAGAGATTGGCGTGAATGGAAGGTTTATGGTATTGAATGGGTGGAAATTTTTTGGATATTTGGGGTAAGTAAGGTGGAGGATATTTTAATGGGGATTTCTGGCGATGGGAATTATTGAAAGGGACTAGAGTGGATCTGGAGCATTATTTTTAACCCTTAAACCTTTCTCCACTGTACTGCAGTTTCGTTCGTTACGCATTCGGACTGTGCGATCGCTCACGAGGGGCTGTATTAAATCTCTAAGATTCACCAAGATCACTTTCGGTAACGAAAATTATTATACCTGTCAACGATACCGGAATCTATTGCAAAAATGCTGACATTCCAATAAGATACGAAAACGATGTAATAAAAAAAATAGAGCCTCCTGCCGAACAATCTTGTCGCCGATTTCCAGCTTATTTTTCAGTCAACGACTCACCTGTTCCGCGGTTCCTACCGTACGATTTACGAGACAGATACGGCCGCGGCCGCTTATTTTTCTTTTTTACACGTATCCAGCCATTAAAGGCCGACATTGTAAGGCAATAATCATGCCCGAATTTCAAAGGATCGTTCGAATAGTGGAACGGGTGAATTCGCGGTTCGAATTCGACGGCAATAAACGTAGATTTACGACGCCACGCCACGGGGAAGATGGAAGAATGTGTACCGGGCTTGGCCGTAGTGCTTATTCCCCTTAATGGCCTTTAACGACATCCGAAATTGCTGTCGTATTTCAATGTGGCCGAATAAACAATTATAAGCTACCATTTCGTGTTCCCATCAAAGGAAACGGAAACTGTACCTGCTTGGTTGCGGGGGCGACGATTTCAGCGGCCATTCAGTTTCGCCTTCTTATCAGTGGCTGTTAACCGTTGCTCGCCACTTCCGTACGACGATATTACGTCGAGACGTAGCTGGTGAAATCTAAACTAACAGGGTTTTCGAACGAGGAAAAGCGGTGTCGCGCTGTGCTTATCTTGAATTGAACTTATTTAAATAACCAGCAAACAAGCAACTTACTAATTACCAAAGTAATGCGGTATTTGTTGGCGTTTATCATTAATCATTCATCGTTGGCAGAAGTATATTAAACTATACTCCACTGGGACGAAACAATTACATCCAAACAACGAAACGCGTGCCGCATAAAAATTCGTATTTTCCAACAGCCCGCACCTCCCAGTATAATCGATCGAAGGTTCAGATCGAACTCCCAGCCCCAGAAGAGTCTTCGAGCTCCTCTCTCGTTAAATCATTCGCCGGCAAACTCGTTCCCCGATCCAGGCTGAAATTAATTCGTTAAAAAGAGCAATCTTATCCACTCCGTGGACACGGGAATCACTTTCGCGTTTCCCACGCGTTCCACCACGGTCATATCGATAGCCAGTCATGAATGCGATGCAAATCGACGCGACGCGAATATTAACGATTGAATACGATCGGGTGTTCGCGATATCCGGACCGTAAATGGCGGTGAATTTGTTTAGAATCCGCATTAAAACCCCCGGAGAAATGGGCTCCTCGCGTCGATACCGCCGTGGCCCACCTGACCGCCACCGAAGAAGATGCTTCGATAATGGCGCAAGCATGTTTATGGTTATTTCATTATGTTCAGAACGTTTTGCCTCTCGTCTTCCGTGGCGGACAGCCGGCCGGTTGGGAGGTCGATTTCGGGCCGGCGAACCGATAGAGATCACGATCCCGCGTCTCGATATCGGTACCGAACGAAATCGATAATCTTCGGTCCCGCGAGGAACTTAATGAAGTGGTGGGCACCGTCGAAAAAAAATCGTTTCTTTCAATTATGCCCGTAGCTGACCGGGAACGCGTGCACGCATAACTTCGATTACGCTCGGTGACGTCTTACTCCAAGGGGAGCTCGTCTCTTTCAGCGAGATTTCATCGACGCGCACATCGCGTACAAGTTTCTTACAACGGGATACCTTTCCGTGACGCGTCGTTATTCTTAACAATTTTTACAACGTTCCTGATCAACAATACATCGAACTCAGAATTCGGAAACGTTCGACTGAAAAATGATTCCGCTGCCGTCGGTTGCTAATTAAATTTATCAGTCGACAGAAATGCGTCGGTGCTCGATACAACTCTTCTGCTTCTCATAGACTCTAGAATTTTTCAAATCAATTGCCACCGGATTGCAGCGGTACCACCAAAATGTTTATATTAATCACAGCCGTGTTCTCAATGTATAATAAAGGTTCTCCGTAGCGCTCCTTTTTCACCGACATCTCAATCGACTCGTTAACCGCGAGACGCTGGCAATACCAGTAATGAATTTCGATGGAGACTTTTTCCCTTCGATATTGGTAGCATCGAACGAAATCGTTCGGCCTGTTATTATCTCTCGCGGCCAAACAGGTGATCTCGCGCGACGATGCTATCCAACGGAGAAGTTCCACGCTGATGATAGTAATGCCTGAAACGGACGAGACCGAAACGTGGCAACGGGAAATGATGGTGGCCCGATCCGATTTTGCTCGGTCGATCGAAGATACCGGGACTACGTAGCCAGCGGTCAGAAGCGTCTACAAAAATGCCGACACGCCGCTCGGAGCATCGGCATTCACCTGTTTGACGGGTCAATCTCGTCGGTATCTTCGGCTTGGACTTCTTTTATCGGCGTCAGTTTCGCTTGATCGGCCGTTTAATATAATACAATAATTAAAAACGTCGTCTCTATTAAACCGGCGACGTTAATTACGATTGGGCCGGCGGGTTCGCGAGGAGAGCCTGCCAGGGGTTACCCGCTCGGCGTAACGCTCCTTGATCATTTCATCGCGGCGGACAGAAAGATTCCGTTGATGCACGAGCAATGTTTTTAATTGCAACTTGTTCGAGACCTCTGGGTGGAGAATGCTGTATTGTATATCGCGAATTTGCACGGCTGTCGGGCTGAAATATTCATCGGGTTGAAATCGATCGCGGAGTTCGCGCATCGGAGGTGCAGAAATGGGCGGATTGTTGTTTCAAAGCGCAAAGTTGTTTAAATTGTTCGGGGGCCTCGCAAACATGATTTGGTACGAGAACATTTTTTAATTGACTGGGACGATTGAATGCAAACTGAATTTTGTATTATAATTACAAAGTGCAACTTGGGTCGATTGATTTAAAAATACAATTATTCTATTCATTTTCTAACGTCCATCGATAAACCAGCTATAGTAATATTCAGCGATTAATGTTTGTCAATGTACCCCAAAAAACATATTCAAGAAATGTCCAGTGTCACCTTTAATTTAATGGACCGTTCTATTAAATTTAGCGACGCGAACAGAGGCGAATCTGAAAAGGTGAAGACTGTTCGAGGGTTGAAATGACACCAACGGCATGTTACGTATTTATACCTGTTCGCGCAGGTAGATTGAGGATCGGCTGAATCGAATCTGTAATTCGATGATGCCTTACTCAAAGCCATTGAACATTCGCCCGGAAGCCGCGAATTATGCCGTGGGTCCGGTCGAGCGACGCGGCCTTTACGTATTACCCTGTGTATCACGTGCAAAGCCGTACTGCAGGTGCTTTTCTGTGTGGTCCCGTCGTGTGTACATTTCGCAGGGCAGTCCAGGTAATTTCGTTGGCGCGCGCAACAACATTGATACAGCTCGCGCCGATTATAATTTACACGCGCGCGTCACCTCGCCCACGGATCCCCAGCTGTGTAATTATTGCGAGATTTTTTTTCTCGCTTCGACATCGAAAACGAGAATCCGGTGGTGGGCACGCATTCCAATAATTCGACTCGAATTTGCTCCAGAGCGCGGACACATTTTTTTTTTTTTTCTGTTGATTCTGAGGAGGGACAAGCAGATACAAGGATTGCGAGAATTTAATTGCGCGAAGCTTAAACTGTATACATTTTACATTCAAATGTATATTTTTTTTTGTTCTTAGAATTATATTGGTCTTGAACATTGTTTCACTGAGGGTAACAATTCCAATGGAGCTTCAATTTTTCGTGAACATGAGATCGAGAGATAGTTAAAATAAAAGAGGGAGGAATTAATTGTGTCTTTTTATTTCATAAGCAGATTTCGATTTAAGGAATGTTGAACCAGTCGATGAGAAGTTGTCGATGGTTATTATTAGCTTGTTTGATCGAGACTACAATAAATGAGATCAATGTAAAAGAATTAATCTTGAGACAAGAGCGAAGCGAAAGGTCCAGTTTCGGCATGGCTCGCGTAAAGACTTTGCTAACATCTCGGGTATCCTCGTAGTTATCGACGAAAGGAGCAGTCCCCTCGATTCGTCTTTTCTAAAGAAACGGCTGGGAAGATTGAGATAATAGCGACCAAGTATTTTTCACTGAAATCAAACGAATGAATCACGATCGTGCTCGAGATTGCTGTGCACTCCGATGAAACTTGACCACGTAGCCTGTACCTCGAGTTCTGTATTATTTTTATTTTTAATTGCATCCCCTTTGGAACTTCTCCAAAGTTCGATATCTTTAAGCATAGAAATACATTCGTCGAAGAAAAATGTAAAATGAAAATGAAACAAGATTTCCTCGGCCGAGTGAAATTATTACTTTCTTGAATATCTTTTATTGAATAAAGTTTGTCCAAATTCACAACCACTCTATTCGACGATGAAAACATTTGATTGCTAAAACTTGCGTCGTTCTAACGAATAAGTCTATTTCCAGAGACATAATTATTTTCCTACCAACGCCAAATCCCTTGCAAACTAATATTGCTTGATTAAACCAGACCGCACGGAATATACAATCGAAGTCGGCGAACAAAAATTCCTCCCCCCGAAACTGCTGAAAGAAACGGAAGAACATAGGAAATTTTAATTAGAAACCACCGGTGCACGAAACTAAATAAGCATCGGGCCGCATAATTCGACAGATTTTTTAATTCGCCTGCATGTTCGGCCGATAATTAATTCCGGCGATATCGATAAAATTCGTCGTCCACATTCCCTTTCTATCGAAAAAAATCCCACGGAGGACGGTTTCAGCAGAGGCGACTTGGCCAACATATCGCACGACTAATTACTAACGGCCGCAATAATTTCAGAATTGCATCGTGTGTGGCATCGTGTGCCCGTTCCTCGGCTGTGCCCGTTTTAAAGTAGAAATTTATTGCTAATAATAGTTCCCGATGCGGTGATAAATAAGATAATCGAATGTCGGGTTCGATATTTGCCGAAGTTATAAGGAATATTTTTCCTTATGCATATAAATGCGTAGTAGCATTTAACGAAACCATACTAATAACCCTTCTGATGTCTACATCGATTCTGCACGATACGCTCTTGAATACTGTGCAATTATTATTCATGTGCACCTTGATTGCCTGGCCACAATTTTAAATAACGAACGCACTGCCTTCCGGGGGCATCAATTAATTAACAACGTGACTACAAATAGCCACACGTGTTTGATTTAAATATACAGGTACTCGGTGTTTGAATTTCGTATTTTATGAAGCATTGTTAATGAATATTATGGAAACAACAGTCGATGAAATATCAAGTACAGAGTTCGATCATGCAATTACTGTTAACTATGAGTTTAACATTATTCTGTTCTAAGCCTATGTTTACCAAGGATTACGATAAAATCTCTGCAGTGCTTATAATGGCAAAGATGCATCAAATCTAACTTTTATAAAACAGCGAAGAATCTCGAATTAATTCAAGCCTGAAATTAGTGCGTCTTAAAAATGAAACAAGCAGATCGACGCAGGCACCACTATAATATCTTCCGTATACTAAAACCGAACAACAACAGGAAACGCATTCTCTATAAAAATTAAGATCGTTCCTCCCCTTAATTATATGAAACACAGATCGAACGTTGCGCTTAATTGCAATTAAATGTATACGCCTGTGTATGTATATCTTCTGGGCCATTATCAATACAACGCAAGTCAACCTCCAATATCGGCGAGACTATCCTTAAAAACGACGAGGGATAAGAGCGGAATAAAAGTATTAAGACCTACATATAACCAGTTCCCAGAAGGTGGTACACGGAGGCCGAGGTTCACGTAAAATCTCACCCTGTGGGAGTTCATAAACCCCTCGAGCCAGTCGAGATAAACCAATAAAGCAGCACGATAGTCGGCGAAGCAGGTGCAACGTGGGCGGTGAGTTACCGTGCGGGTCACAGGTCACCATGAACCCAGCATCTCCGGCAATCCTTCTCACACACTCTCTACACTCCCCTTTCACCTTTCTCTCTCTCTCTCTCTCTCTCCCTCTCTCTCTCTAGGACCCGCGGTTTCGCTTTCTCTCTCGTAACATCATTCTAACGACGAGATCCTGCAGCAAACACGGATCGACTCGTTTTGAATCTAGCGATGGGAGCAAGGCAAGTTCAATACCGAGACAGCTTTTCGTTGAAAAAGTGCCACGAAAATATCGAAACGTGCAGTCTTATTCTGGTGTTTCTTTGATGGAAAATCATTAATGCAGCGAGGTGTTCATTATAATTAGAGGCTTTCGACGATAGAATTTGATAGGAGATTGAACGCTTTTTAATTGGGAAATTATAGCCAGATAGAAGCTCATAGTTTTGTTATTTATATGAAATATTCTAAAGGTACAATATAAAGAATTTTCCTGTGTTTTCATAAGAACACCTGGAGCCACCGTGCACCTCGAAATGCGACGAAAAGAAATTTTAAAAACATTCTACAGGTATTCGTGTACGCTTGTGTTCCATTCAATTTTCGTTTTCTGCGACGTCAAGGTATCAAAATATTGTGAGGGCGAAACGCGCAGGTGGGCAAACGTCCTCCACGTTTGCATCATCTGAAAAGTTCCTCGATACTGGAAGCTATCGATATTTTATTGTCCCCCGAACGTACGGTTGGAACGTCGATAAATTTGATTGAAAATTCCGAGGAAATCGCATCGAATGCCCATCGCTAGATACAACGAGATACGGGAGAGGGTTGTTGCCGCGAAGAGCCACAGACTTTTGGCCGCGTGATACTTTATCGAGAAGCAGCGCAGAAACTCGAAGGCAATTTACGTTGCAAAAGTTTTTCGGTGTAGAAGCCGGAGACCGGTGGGTAGTGACAGGTACAACTGGTTCTTTTCTTTCTTTCTACCATGGAAGACGCGGCACGAGAGGTTGTTAATAAAACACTCGATATTTTCTGAAATTTTACATTCGATACCGATAAATGCAAATGCCCGTGCATCGAATTCTCACGGGCTTTCTTGCTCTTTCTGTTGGGGAAAGTTGAATCGCCGCGAACAGAGTGAATTATTGACGCATACTTTACGCAGCAGGCCGCCATTGAAGTTAATTTATATTTTCTAATCATTTTTTGTCGTTCCTGCTGGAATAGTCGCACGAACGACAATGGTTCTTATTTGAGGCATAAAATGATATAGTATTTAGCAACGCCAAGTGGAACAATTATTTTCTACTCGTTGTCTTTGATATTCGCCTAAATATCTATATTCCAGTTTGCCCGTTGCACATGCCCACAATTGCTCTTTCGAAAGTGAGCGAAAGAATTAATATCTTGAACGCGCAAATGTTATGCGACGCGATCTACTATTAACAAAATATACTATTATTAAAAACAACTATTTTATAGCAAAAAGATCTAAAGATCGAACCAAAAACATTTCGATTTCCTGCACCTCTGAATAGGCGAGAAGGAAGAAATCTTCGCCTGTGCCACTCGAAATTTTGCTCGCGGCCGTCGGTTATTTAAATGTCTGCACTTGTCCGACATTCTTTCATTCAACTGTATACCATATTCCCGGGGACACCCCGTTTCGCAAACGGGGCTGCCCAGTTCCCAGAACCATGGATTCTTAATTAAGGCGCGCCCTAAGTAAGGGCCGGGCCGGTTAATACAATTTTAACACAATTAACCAGACCGTCCCGATTGAGACAGATGAAAGTAAATATCGCTGATAGCAATCTGAGAGATATAAATCGACCGTGACGATTCGATTGCCTTGCTCAGGATCTCCGCTCGGTGTTCCCAGCAGATTAAATTAACTCGAGCAAACTCGAGCCGTTCCGGCTCCCCTTGGCAGGAGGTACGTGTACGTAAATCGTAAAAGATTCCTAGATGCCAAAGATAACTTTACATCTGCCGGTCGATTGCGATAATTAGGCTGGCCGGAGATTGATCGAAAATCTCATTCAACTTCAACGAATCGGATCATTGCCTAATTAAGCGAACGACCGTGGACACGGTTTGCCCGGCCCTTATTACGCGAATTAATTAACTCGAGGATCGACGTAGCAAAACCAAGCCACGTACGTACCTTCGAGCTTGTTAGACACTTAGACGCAGCGAACAATCGGGACAGTTGTCGAAAAAGTCGATCCTGTGCAAATTTCGCGGGACAGCCCAAGGATCGATCGGGGCAGGGTCCACCAGCCTCTAAATTGGAACTTAACGAGGCGGAATGACAATGAGCTACGTTCAAAGGGCCATCGTTATTTTGAACCTTTATAATTGGAAAACTGTACGGGGTCCGGTTATTCTGTACTAAGCGTTCGATAATTATGTACCTACGTTCAAGAACGTGTATTTTTGTGATGGAGATGTCTCGGTTAATATTTCACTCCGTTCAACAAAACATTTCGGTAATGCAATTACCTAAATGCATCTTACTGAAAGAAGAAAGACTTTCTTTAAAAAAAAAACGCAACTTTCGTGGCTACGAAATAAATCGTCCCAGAAACGTTCAATCGTCCAGCAATCTCCTTTGAAAACAAAAAAAATAAAACTCTCGGCCGCATTTGCTCTGTGATAATTTTATTACCAATCGATCGCGCCAATAATTTGCCGAACCCGTCAAACCGTGCCACTAATTACTCATTACGATCGATCATAAATTAAAGTCGTGCCAACCGCGGTAGAAAATGTAACCGAGAAACGTTCTCGAACTCCACCTGGCGCCTTTGCCGTAATGGTAAACACCGTCGAAGAAAGGGGTACTGTGGGGGGCGGCGGCGGCGGCGGCGGCAGCGGCGGGTCGAGCTGCTGTACGGAACAATTTATTCTCATACTGGACGCGAACCCTTTCTCGTACACGGTAAATTGAAATTTTTTCCCCCTGGCCCGTGCACCCGTTGAACTCCCGGGTAATTACCGACGAATTTTAGAGCCATTACGCGGCCTGCTCCATTCAGAATTTCACACCGGCTCGTGCACGCTTTGATCGCCACCGAAGGGAACAAGACTGAAAATAATTACAAAGAATCACGCCGGGCCCGACCAGAAAGCGGCGGTAAATCGCTCTTCCTCGCTTCCCACCCCGCCCGAGCGGCAACACGAACCGTCTCGCGGTCCCGTTCAGAAACGCCTAATGAATTTAAAATGACCATCCACGGTTTTTCGTCGCGTGGCCAACGGTGGAGCCCGCTCGCGACAAAAACGGAACGGGCCGAAATTTTCGAACGACACTCCTGCGTGCGCCGACGCGGCTGTCGCATAAAAATGCAAATCTCATTGTCGGGTTCGCGCGAGCCTTCCGTCCGCGGGGTGTTCGCTTTTTACCCCGGTGGTCCGACTATCTATATGCTTTTTATTTCACCACGCGCCATTACCCTCCCTCCAGGTGCTTTTCACTGGCCGCCAATCTCGGGTAAATTTGGTTTTAATGACCGGGGCCGGTGACGGCGTCACGTGAAAATTTAATTTAGACCGACGAAATTGGTAATTCGTTGCGGCGGACGGATAGGAAAGATAGTAATCTTGCGGGACTGTTTAGCTTGGAGGGAGCAAGCACGAAATTTGGATAAAGGGACGAGGAAATTGGACCCTTTTGAGATGGGCGGTCAGATGGGACCTTTTCGGGCTTGCTAATTTGCCAACGTTAAAATGGGAAATTTGTCGGTGTCTCGTGAAAAATAGTAGACCGTCTTCATCCCTCTACGAATTATCGTTCGAATGAACCTGACATATTCGTTATTGGGAGGAGGGATGCAAATTTTACAGTTCGTTTCACGCGATATCATAAGGATAATGCAGCAAACTTGCTTGAACGTATCTATCGTATCTTTCGTCAATTTATTCTTCTGAAAAATGGTTCTGCGGATCGAAAGGAAATATTTCGTCGAATCAGATTCACCCTATACTCACTCAACCGCATTTCTAAAAAAATATTGGTCAAAAAGGTTCTCCCGTTAGTTCCATTACATCTAGTTCATCGCGAGTAAAATTTTCTAAATCCCTGCAAGGCAGAAGGCAACTTACCGCGACGGAAGATACGATGAAATAATTCAAGCATCGTTCCAGGATACAGGAATAAGAAAAAAAGAACGATAAAGTGGACGAACGGACAGTTTTCTACGCAGTCTCCTAGGAAAAGTCGTTCGAGGAACAAAATCGCGGCGAGCGTAAAACACGAAGGACGACGGATGCGTAATTGATTTAATTCGTGCCCGAGGGACGGCAGCTGTTGCAACAAAGTTTTCATTTTGCCATCTGCATTCATGGAAGCGCACGATCTCCGGGGGGACGTTAATCAAGGCGTCCAAAGGAGGACGCTCCCCGAGCCTCCTTTCTGCCGAAGTTTCCAACATTTCCTCTTGTCGGAGACGCGGGGCCCGCGAGGCCACGAGCGCATTCTGGCATTCTTCTCCTCGAACAGAGTTTCTTTCGCGCCCGTAATTCGCACACTGAAATTGCTCGCTCTAATTCCTCGGTAATTGCTCTTTTCTGTTCCCTGAAAGCCACCGGAGTTCCCTTTGCATTCCGTTAAAACCGCTCGGCCAATTAAACACGAAACAGGGACGTAACGAGGGGGCCCACGTATAGAGGGTCATGGGGCGGCGGGGGGGGGGCGAGCACTAATTGAGACGTAGCTATTTGGGGGAATTCAGGGCAACCCGTTATTAGCCACGGCCAAATGCACTTATAATCGAACGATTTTAATTATCGCATAGTGGATCGAGAGCTCGCGCGATTTATCACGACCGGGCAACGTGTGATTCCGCGCTGACGCGCTCCGTCCCGAACGTCCACTCGATTCTACGGGGTCATCCTTCTTCTTTAGCCGTGGGTGTCATTAAACTGATCGTCCCGGGTGAAACACTTTGCCCGTAACGGTTACACTGTTATTCCTCGGTCGTTTGAGAAATTAGGGTTTCGATCATTTTCTTTTTTCCTTCGTCCCTCGCGATCTCGCGATCGTCTCGTTGCATAAATCTTTCTCAAGGATGCCACGGTTGAGGGAACGTATAGGGCGTCCTTCGAAAAGGGCATACACGGTAGTACTCGTTTAACTTTTTTTATTATTTCAATTGATTCGATAGCTCGAGGCAACGAATTCTTCATCTTCCCCGTTACCCAGATGTAACGCCAAAATGAAAACATAATTAATAACGTCCCACATAAATTCCTCGTTCCTAATATCGAAACAGTCAGCCGAACGATCGTTAGAGAAGGGAACCCGTGCATTTTGCAACTGCAATTTCATCGCATCTCCCTCTGAGACCGCGGGATCCCTCCGCTCGCGCAATCCTCCACTTTCGCGAGGGAGGAGGAAACAGGGGTCGCGACATGCTTCGCGCAGCCCGACGAAGATCATTTATCTGCGTAGCTCATTTTGGCAAGTTCCCTGTCGGGATTACGGACGGTCATATCGAAAACGGAGCTGGACGTCTGGCGAGCGGAATCCGCTCGGTAGGATCCGCGAGACGTGGCAGAAATTATACGGTCTCGAGCGGCGGGCGCAGGCTGAGAAGAAAAGGCGAGAGATGAGAGGGAGACTGGAGAGAGAGAAGAGGAGGAGGAGGAGGAGGGGGGGGGGGGGGGGACAGTGATAAATCACAAATTGCACGAACTCGTTGCGGCCGAAGACAAATTGGCTCCGCAGTCATGAGCTACGCAGCGGGTAATAATATAATTATAGGACTGCCAGACTCTTTCGACGTTTCAGTTTCAACTTCTTGCCTCTATACGCGAAACGCCGACCCGCGTAACCGCAGGTGATTTACGGCGGACGTCGCCTTTTTCGGTTTTTCGATCGCTTTTCTCCGTCCGCCCTGGATGTATGCCCGCGGGGCCGTATCGGATGGATGGATATCAATAATATCGGCGAAACGGCGAACGAGAGGGAACGAGCGACGCCCGACACGCTTATGTTCGACGCGGGGCGTGTAATCGTTTCGGTTACGGAAGGTACTCCGATCGCGTCGAATTGAACGGGGTTGTCACCGATCGACGCGACGCTGTACCGAGTCACACTTCGATTTCAACGAAGTGTCCCTAAAGGAATTAATCGAAAAATGTTCCCCGCGAGGAGCATTTAAGTTACGGCGTTACTTGTGCATCGGTACAGTCATGTTTCATCTAGTGTCACGCGTTGGAACGAAGCTTCAAGAATATTTTTCCGCAACGATTGAATAATTGCCTCGGTTTGAGAACGTCGAGTTATCGATTCGCTCAAACTTTGTCGCTGCATGGAAAGCGAAACTTTCTCGTCCGAAACGATACGAATTTTACTTCGCGCACGTTTCTTCCAATTGGACGCTGGGAGTTTACAGGAGCCAGCGGACGAATGCCCCTTTCCACGCGAGGCGGAGAAGAGATTTTTTCGTGGCTACAGGGTACTTGGACGCCGTCGCAATTTCCATTCCCGGCAAATGATCCGTGGCAAGAAGACCGAACCGACGCTCGTGTCGGCGTATAAAGAAATTAAGAAGCGCCTCTGTAATCTGGGAAAGGCGAGAGGAGTCGTCGCGAAACGGAAGAGGAGGTTCTACGTGGCCGAAGATTGCCACACAGAAGGCTGCGTAGATAAGGGCCGCATGCAAAAGTGGATCATTACACGGGCATAAAAGCGAGGCAGCCACGGCCACGGCAATAAATACTTCAATCAGTGGCCTCTAAGGCGTCAGTTAGCATCTCGACGGTGCGTCGGAGACAGCGGAGCGGCGGCGGTTCGCCAAAGAGCTCGAATCCTTCCACTTTGGTCCCGTTCGACTAAAGTATGCCCGCCCTCTCTGACAGCCAGCTGCAGCCGTTCGCCAAACGGGCACCCCTTTGTCGTCGATCTGCATAACTCTCGCCTGTCGCTACTAGCCGAACTTTTGACGAGGCGGAAGCGCGATACTCCTACGATAACTCTGCGGAGAGCGCAGAGTATCGGGACGGCTTGCGCGGATCTCGCGTATCGTTTATCAAGCATCGATGTGTTGGCAATTTTCTGATACCAGGCTGACGTATAATCGACGGTGACATCATCGACGATTCCTTTCTTCGAGCTTATTTTTTCAATTTCGTTGGACATCTTTCATGGACAATTGTTGATTAAACTGTTATCGCGTTTCCAAGCGAATGTAAAAAGTAGAACGTCGAGAAAAACGAATTACTGTACAGTAAATTATAAACCGAAATTTATGCGTCTCGAGTTATCAGCAACGCATAGCAGGGGCGAAAGTTTCCTTATTAAAGATCTAATTTGCGACGTCTGCCAAAGCATTGCGATCAGCCATTGAATTATTATCCAACCCCCCTCCTCCTTTCGTACCTACCGCGGATCCATTACCAGCGGCGTTTACCTAACAACTCGACATTTGCTTCGATTCCACCGCTGACCAGCAAGCGTTTAACAAATTAATCGGCCATTAAAGACACACCCCGCTCTATTCCCACGTCCATTCTCTTAATCCGCCCTATCGGGCATCCATCGATAATTGCGGTTACGCAAAAAAGGCGATCGAGCCCGATCGAAACCGGTCTACATCTCCCCGGACCGCACGGGCTAACCCCGCGAGAGAACGGAATCGCGACTTCCTATCTAAAAGACGCCAATCCGACCTGCGTATGGCTGACGAGATATAACCTATCGGTGTCGATCACTCGCGTGACCGCGGCGATAACGTTCGCTCGCCGATAAATCATGTCAATTATATATTGTTTATGATCCGTCCCAGGGGTCCGGAAGATTCGATCGGATCGCGGTGGCACGGTTCATAGCGCGGAACAAACCGCCCGCAACGGTAGCGACGGAACCGGGCTAACCTCGTTGTCAGGCCCTTTGATAATTGGGTGAGCAAAGCGACACGACACCCTTCGAGAGCACTCCTTTGGATCGCGTTGTTCCAGGACCAAGGACCGTCGTAAAGAGTGGCTGCCACCATCGGGACATCAGCAGCCCTCAGTCAGGTCCCCCGTCCGAACAATAAATCTGGCCGTTCGGTGGGTAATTGGGTTCACTCGGTGAGATCAATCCGATACTGTCTGCCTCGTGTCCGTCTGTCCATCCATTCGCCGCTCTCGCCATCCTCCCTTTTCCACCGTTCTGTCTGTTCTGCCCCGGTTCTCGCGCACGCTGCTCCCCCTCAACGCCGTCGTCACGAGTCGATCCGCTCCGGCCCGAACCACGTAAACGTGAATACCGCTGGAGGAATTCCAGCCGGCTGTCACCGGTCGTCCCTCGCGATTGTTTAATTATTTTTATTGCTTACCGGCCTGGGCAAGGCCTGCCCCGGCTAAACGGATGCTGGAACCCCGGCCTCGTCCACTGTTTCATTGTGCGATTAGAGGGCTGCCTCGGCGCCTCGGCTATAACGAGTTCGTTGGTTTTTAGCCGTTCGTTCAAGACCACGGTGGTATCCGCAGGTATATACACCTACGGCCGGCTTGAATGCTCGCTCGGTTTTACAGATAGGCCGTACGGGATGTATATAAGATATCTGGGATTGTTTGTTCAGAAAGATCAGCGAGACGCGTGTTCTGCAAAAGGCTTGCACAAAGGTCCGACGCGGTCCGCCTTGTTATGCGCCGCTTTCATTCGAATCGGGCGAAGATCGTGTCGTATGCAAAACGTCGAATTTCCAAGGTTCTCTCTCTTCAAGGGACTCGCGGCCACTCGAGACTTCGCAAAGACCTGCCGATCTGTGGGAGTCAGTTCGAGTCTGGCTATAAATCTGAATAATAAATGAGTCCCGACGGCCTCTAAGAAGTCTCCGACTCAGCGAGAAGACGTTGCTGAGGGTATAAAAGATGAATTTACGAGTGTACCGCTCATGAAGGCCGACGACGAAAGAAAAAAGCATCATTGACTATCATTCGTTCGCTCTCTTGGCATAAAAGATTATAGCACGGGGGGAAGGATGCCTTCCTTGAAACGTGAAACGTGAAACGTTCTGCCGGTACTTCTTTTCGCGCAAAAACTTCGTCGACGGCGGAGGGGGAAAAAAATTGGATCGTGCACCCCTTTAACGATCCAAGGGTATTGTATGTTCCCCTCGATTTTATCTCAAACTGTTTGCGCTAGTTTTTTTTGTCCGCTGCATAAGTATCGTAGTTGTTTTTTGTATTCCGTCTGTCTACGTCAAGTCGTGAATATCACGTTACGTATTTATTTAGACAATGTTTTAGACGATAGAACATCTCGTCGCATTTGACAATTAACTTTATTCGTCTGACGCGCACCAGAGTCATTCAATTTTTACTCCCTCTTACTCCCCTGTCTACTTTATCCTGATCGTAGTTTCCGTTTAAATAACCTAGCTTTTCACGGTTACCTGTCTTGTCTAGCGAAACGAAACTTGCAGCATCTACCTCAACACGGTGACCCATGCCGCCCTTATCGAGGAACACTTGTGCCGTGGACAGAGATCATGGTTTCCTATAGTCTACTCTTGCTTCGTTATCCGAACTAGCCCTTCTACCTCTGTTCGTACCGTGTAACCGATGTCAAAGAACCGAACGACCGTCGCCCGAAAGAATCTCCGAGTTCCACTGAACCAGCGAAGGACTTTCTCTTTGAAGATTTGTTCGAAATTCTAAATCTATCTTGGAACCGACATCGTCGTTAGATGCAAGGAGCCGCGCATACACCTGCCTTTGTCCGAATGGGCGTGGAACGGTGGTACGAATTTATTTATGCCCAGGTACCTCCCTAATGAATTTTCGTCCGCGGTGTGAAATTTCGTCGATTCCATAATTGGCTCATCTATCTTCCCTGGTGAAATTGGCCGTGCCAACAGCGAACGAAACTCCCTTTCGATCATCGTAGATCGTAATTAACCCTTTGTTCGGAAACATAAGAATATCGGATTCGATGGGCGAACCGAAACGTCCACCGCAGCTTTAAGAATTTAATCAGCTCCGTTTGCGAATTACGTAACAGCGCCGAATGTTCCCCTTCTTCGATTCAACTTTTTCCCACGAAATTATTGCACAAAGACCGTTAATTAAAACGCCAAACCACTCGTTCAATCTTCAATCTATTTCCCTGCTATTTATTTCCTATTCCTGACCAACCTCTCCGTGCAATGCTCGCGAACGAACCAGGCGGCGATTTAATTTAAACTTTATAACAGTCCTTCGAGTAACACAAAATATGTTTCAACGACGCTTGAACCACAGCTAGAGCAATATTAAAATTAACAAATTACCGCGACTTCCGTGTTCCCTCAGCCCCACAAAATGTGCAATCGAAATTCCTGTCTATCCAAAGGAAATTATCGACTCCTCGCCACTTCGGTTTCCTTAAATCCGAAAAACGACCGATCTACCGAACCGCTAGTCTCCCCATTTTCTCCCTCGCGCGATTCCTATCAATCAATTCTCCGACCAACCCTTCAACCCTCCCCGAACTTCCAAACGTACGTTCGTTTTTCCATTTTCCCCCGCCGCCTGTCCACCGGTCGAACAGCGAATCGCTCGGAATTCATCGACAACGTTTGATCGATCGCCGCTGAAATTCTCACGGCGATGCGGCCCGGCGAAGTGTCGCGTGTGTTACGTGCACGGAACGCCGATGACGTTTATGACAAAGTGAATCGACACGGAGAGGGCACGCGGCGCGTGAACGAAATACAGCCGCGCACCATCAAAAGGCGCGAAGGAAGCCGGCCGGCAAGGTGTACAAATATGATGGGGCCGGCGATATGGCGGCCATGGGTGTTGCTGATCGTGCGGCGTCGAGCTCCCGAAGCCGGGCATCAGCGTTACTTTTGTCCCTCGCCGACGACGCCTACCCACGTAACTCACGTCACCAGTCCCCGATTAGATCTTCGGGGTCTTTTCATTTTTTTCACCATCCCCCACCCCCACCCCCCTCCTACCAACCTTCTACGTTCGTTCGACCGTAGTAACCAGAGCTACTCCGCCGGCCAGAAAATGTCCGTTGCTTTGTTTCGCATGCGGTGCTCGTACGTTCGCGCTCGTAGATATTCATAAACGATCGATCGATCGATGTACGCGTCGTCCGAGAGCGGATTAATTATTCGTCGGTAGCGATCGGTAAATTCGAGCTCGTACTTTTAGAGTCAGAGATGGATGTCGGCGGTGTTCCTTGAATGGAAATGGGAGGCGCGTATTTGAATTGGAAATTATCGCGCGGATCGATTAGGATTTTTGTGGCGCCCCTAGAGGATAGATAGAGAGGAGTCTCAGTTTCGGATAATTTTTGTATGATGTATTAATGAATTATGGATTCCTTCGATGAGAAAGGCGCATTTAATATTTAGAGTACGGATTCGATTAAGGATTGAACGTTGCTTTGCCACTGGTTCAATGTGACGCGCAATAATGTTAAACACTGCATCTGCGGAGCCACGTGTGAAACAATGTTTCAGGAGTTTGTCGAAAATTCTTCGAGAGCTCCGTAAAATGTCATTGAAATTCGATGAAAGAACAATGTCAGCGTCGTCGCTAACGAAGCCTCGAGAAGTAGTCGCGAGCCATTAATGGACAGTAATATCAGCCACGATAATTAATACAATTAACGCGGCGGATTCTCGTTAACTTTTTCTCAATTTAAACGGAAGCGTCGAGCGATCATTAAACGCGACAACAGTTCGCCGCTTCCCACCTAGATCTTCTCGGGAAAGCGAAGCAAGCAAAGAAAGTTCAGAGAATTTCGTAGCCGGGGTAGCGTGCTTTCACGGTCCCCGGATTGCGGACGGTCGCTTTCCTGCAAAACCACCAGAATATCGCCGGCTCGTGTACGCCGCTCGGTTTTGCTCTTTTGGAATCATTAGCCTTGGCTTTCGCGGCTAATTCAAATTGCAATTCTCCGGCGGGTCCGCTGTTTCTGCTCATCAAAATACCGGACACGCGGCGGGGCCGCGATCTTGACCCAAGCAAAAACGTGGAATTAACTTTTACTATGGGAAAAAGCGGGCCGGGTCATTTTGTGTCCGCATGCCTCTTCTGTGAGCCAGTTGCCGCGGCCGGACGCCTTTGTTTTTCGTCGTTTCCGCCAATGGAATATTTCTGCTCTGCGCTAACGGCGAGGAAATACTGCTATCGACTTTCGACGATTGATTCGCTCAAAACGATTTCTTTATTAATTACGCAAGGGCGTCGGAATGAATTGGGGGTGATTCGCATAACCCTCGGGCGTTATTATATTCGTTTCTCTACGTTATCGTTTATAATTTCGTCAGACGCTTCTCCATTCATATTTTCTTTCGTTTATCGAAGCAAGGGTTAAACGCAAACAGCGAGCGGTTCAACAAAATTTCAACCCCCTCGCCGCGATTCCACCTCCCTCTACGATCGAGGAAGGTCGCCGCGAACCCTCTCGATCTCTCCGAGAGTTCTCTAAGTCCTCTCTAAGAGGACGCCACAGGACAGAAAAGATGGGATGCTATGGATTTGCCCCCACCACTTCTATTCATTGTGCTGTGCCCCCTCCAGAAAATACCTGTACTCACGCGTGGCACGCTCTCCACACGTGGACCCTACGTTTCAGCCTCGGACATTCTCGGTTATGTTCGTGAACCGATGCCCAGCACGTGTTTCGATCATTCGGAGCGAGTCCCACGCGCTCGCCCCGTGCGATCCACCCGAACGAAAGGGGTGAGGCAGGATATCGCGTCGTGCAATTAAGGCGAACTTGTTAAACATGTAACCGCTATGAGTCGCATTAATTGCACTGGTGTATCCTGCGTTTCTCCGCGGAAGCGTTGCATGCGTTATACTCCGCGAGATTTATGACCGGGTTGCATCGTGCACTGTGCGCGCAGGGGGTGGGGTGGGGTGGGGGGGGGGGCTGATTGAATTTTAAGGGCTGCGGATGTTGTTCGGGTGTCGATTAGGAAGCAGTTGTGGTAAGAGATTTTTTTCAAATTTATTGCGCGTATCTTCTTCGCAGAATTACAATGGGACTTTTTGTCGGAATATTTGGCAAGTTCGTTCTGAATGGTCCTTTGAAATTTTTCGATAGATAGAACAGCTGTGCAGTTGATGCGTTGCACTGTTGACAAATGATGTTTGATAAATTCACGATTATTGGGGGTATCGAAGGGGTCGAAATTCGGATAAAGGAATCGGGTTGAGATGCTTCTAAGAAATTCGAAGTTTATTTTAAATCTCGAGAAAGTATAATTGCCACGGACCGTAAACGTTTACCGGTGTTCGAAGAAAATTCGTTACTCGGTAGTCTACAGGTTCCCGAAAAGACGGGCAGTTCATCATGTCCCTGGAAGTAATTAAGGGCCCACCCCCTTTGTCGAAACCAGAAGGTCTAATTGGGCGCGCAGTATACCCTATTAATTTTACTTGTACCGGTTCATTTGACTAATGAAAGCTGCCGGTTAACCAAGGCCAAAGTGGAAGCCCCTCGATGTACGGGAACGTACGAGCAATCGATACAATTGAAAATTGCCGACGAAACGAAACAGTTGCGCAAAATCGAAATCGAAAAGAGAAGCATCGACCCTACACCGAACGAAAAATAATGAAGAAAAATATCTTAAATAGAATTTGCAAAAGTAGGGGTAGGGGTTCAAAGGATCTAAAAATTTCGCCGTAAATTAGGGTAAAATATCTATTAGAGTAGAGAAAAGAATATCTATATAGTTCGAGGGACCATTTGCCAGCTCGTAACGCGCACCCTCGATGATAGGGTTGTTCTTTTTCCAACTTTTTTCCGCGAATTACACGTAATACCATAGCATTCGTAATTTCGCTCGGTTATTACAATCAATTTCGGTGATTCCGTGAGCGGTGGAGGGGATATATAGCCGGGGTTTATAAAACACTGCGCGACCAATGTAATTACCTTGGCCGGCGCGGTTTTAGGGCATCGAAAGTATAGTGGCGTAATTGGCTCCGGAATTACGAAAAATAATGGTTGTTTGAGCTAGATCGTAAAATTGAGCTAACGAGGAGCGCGCCGAACTGGCGTTTGTAGCACGCTATAAAAAAGGGGTCGACGAGTGTGGTTAAATGCGACGGATATCCACAAGGATGCAGGTTATTACGTGTTTAATTATTGACCTCACGCGCGCCGGATACATTGTGCATATGAGAATAGAGATCATGATAATGATCGTCGTGCAATTCCAGAAAATGAATCCTTTTTAATTATTGAAAAGTGATTTTAATTATAGTGGATGGTTAAGGTCGCAATCAAATTTTGTGATTGCAAGAAACGTATTGAACGAAAATTATTTCTAAAGTTCGTGTGGATAGGAAATTTGTAAAATAATTTTCGTTTTGTACTTTAAGAACTTTTTAAGAAAATTGTCTCTAGATAGTTGGTTCCAACTGGGCGTGCACAACAGATCTAAATTATTATTTAAGTTTGAATAGAAGAGTATATGTATCTTATAATATATATAAGGTACAGATGGTGAAAGAAGTTTCCTGCTGCACATATGTTGTAACAGGATAACGCTGATTTCGATTGCAAGTGGGATTACAACAGGTGACGAATTTTGTATGAGGATAACTGTATTCTGTAACAGGATTTTTTCCCAGGCCGCATCTTCCCGGAAACTATTTGCCCCAGAGGTTGGAAAAAATGATTTTTACCTGCGAAGCTCGTGGAGTGATGCTTTGTGCAAGTTATGAAAAGGGTTTCCTTCTGGCGTGAGAATTATTTTCACCAAATGTGTATCTAATATGGACCACTGCTAACGGGAACAAAATATTGTGTGTATATTCAAAGTACCCTAAAAATGATTGAAAAATTATTTAGAAATTATAATTATGTTAATTTATAACCAGCTTTCTAAAATAATTTGTGCTTTATATTTTTAAACGATTATTACCGGCAGGGCAAGTTGGACATCTATACGACTCCGTTCCAAGCTACCCAGCCAGCTACACCTTCTTCAGTTCCACAGCAGGTAGAAAACGTACGTTACCATGGATGTTACAGAGCTCACTACATTTCTTACCCATGATACGGCAAAGATCTGCTGAATCAGACAAAATTATTTAACATTTGCATCGACGAGATATAGGAATACACGAAATATCCAATGTATTTTTTCGGCCAGAATTCCTGGGACCTCGGGTCCCATTAACATTTCCGTGTCACTCGCGACGTTACCAGCAGATTATGGAAAACGATGGTAAAATTAAAGAATTTTAAAGAATTCTTTTGTTCTTTGCCGCAATGAAAGGCGGTAAAGAATATCAAACAATAAGAAAAATTCAGGGAAAAGAACGAACATTAAGCGGCCATTATTGTACATTATATTCTAAGTGCAATGCGCAGTCAATTCGCTCGAATTATTTTCCACATAATTATCAAACGTCTCTTAAACGTTTAATAATTATACAGTAAATAATTGATTGCCCAGGTCTCACCTCGTGGAGGTTACTGCGCCTGGAGACCCACCCTAGCCACGGCCCTTCCACCCTCCAATTACGGAAAAAGTAATTTTAGTATAATTTTTGAGAAGGAAAACTCTCCTATTATCGTCACTTTGTAGAACGTTCATTATCTGATCGTAGCACAAATACGACAATAAGAGGAGTACTTAGAAGAATCGCGACCGCGAACTAAATTGAATAACAGTAGGACTCCTGAAAGAAAATCTGCAAGGGGATGCAATTTCCTGAAATAAAACTTTCTGAAAAATATATCCTGAGATCTTAGAAACTAGACAACGAAATATTAGTGCAGTGGTGAACACTGCTGTCTTAAAGACTATGACACAGCTTAAAAATAAATCCTCCCTCATTAAATACTAGATTAGATTCAAATGCGCCCTGCCTGTCTAACGATCTAACTTAAAACTAGTATGACCCTACCTAGTATAACATCTAAGAGTTCCATTGAAAGAACAATTTCAATAATATCCTACCTACATACGAGTCTAATTAATACTTTCCCATACTGATACAGGTATAAGTATGCAAATACTTAATATGGAATAATTAATGGGGGAATTAATTCGTGGCCCACGGTGTCTTAGAACAGACTGAACCAATGTTTAGTTTCATAAACCCTGCCTAAGTAAAAGTCTAATAATTTCAATTCGTGTAAAACCTGCCTGTATAAAGATCTAAGATTGCGTGTTCAAACAAAACCTACCTACATAAAGAACTAAAAGTATTGTTCGATTTATAATTGAGCCTGCCTAATTATTTGTCTAACACCCATAATTAGTTAAAAGGGCAGTGGCAGTGGCAGGGGCAGTGGCAGGGTCAGGGACAGGTCCTGGGGCTGGGGCAGGGGCAGTGGCTGGGGCATGGGTTGGGGCAGGGTGAGAGTGTGGTCATATGATACAAATTTTAAGCAATCCTCTTCTTTAGCTGATTCCTTTCTCCTGCTTCTGAAACAAAGACAAACTGGAAGCAATTAGTAAAGCATTATAAAAATCTTAAACTCACAAACGGGATTGACGAGGGCTAGCTCTTTAATTTTTTGGTTTTCAATCGTGTCCTTGATCATCTTTCTAGATCTGTGTTGTATATATTCCACTTTTAAGTAAGTGTGTACTTCCATTTGTTTAATATATTATATTTGGTTCATTTGAGTTCATCTGTGAATCTGTAACAATCTCATGCTTTGGATTAGTGACATCCTCAATCCCGGTCATTGAAGCTGCTTTTAATTTGTAATAAATGAATTTTACCGAAGATAATATGTCGCAATTGATATGAAAAATGCAGCTACTTTTTAATAACAATAGGTAATTGGATTTCGGCTGTGGTGATATATTATTTTCTTCTTTCCAGATCAAACTGAATGGTAGTATCAATTTCATTAAAAACTCCAAATTGAAGTAGTCACATTTCGCTATAGTAGATTCTATTTTGCTTCTACAATGAAGCGACAAACGTTTATTCGAAAGCAAAATATCAAACTTCCACTATCAGCGTGTCGAGGTCCAAGTACAGCTAAGACCACTTTTCGTGGAAGCATTTTTGTTTAAACATTTACAGATATCGCGAGTGAATTTCAGTTTGAACAAAGCAAGCTCGAAAAGTTATATAAATTGGCACTACTTAATAAAAAGGGTGAAAACAAATGTGGAACGATTAAGGAAAAATATTTTCAAGTTAAACTCCAATAATGAACAGTCACTAGTATTGATTCTAATTGAAATCTACAATTCAACTAACAATAAGAACGGCCAAATTGCAAGAACAATCGCGACATCGTTGCGCAACGCTAAATCAATCGCGATTTTCATTTGCTCGCAATACTAATTAAAAACCGCGTGGCATTTAACGCAACTCTAAAGCAACGCGATATTTTTGGGAGGGCCGTATCGTTGGGCCGGAATGTGCGTGGGCCAAGTACAAATAAAATGTCTACAAATGAAAGTGCAAGCACTGTGACAAAGTAGTAACACAGAATGATTCCCCATTCTTAAAAAGAATGGAGAACCATTAGTAGTTGCCCTCTTGAGCGACAGTTTGTCGGGCCTCTTCGGCATATAGCCTCTTCTTTTCGTTGGACCCGAGGGCCAGCTGAAACTTAACCTAGGCTCGAGGCTCTAATCGGAAATCAAGAAAAAACTCATAAAGGTGAAATTAAGAGATTGAATCGCGGAGCTAAATGGAAGGCACGTGGCCGAATCACGACCAAATAAAATAGTAAAACTTGTGATTACGGAAAATCGCAAGGATTACTATAAAAATTTGAATCGTTCTTCGTTCACACGTGCAGCCTCGAGCATAATGAAAGGCGTTTCGTTTCGGATCCTAAATCGCGACCGCGACCGCGAGGGATTCGAAAAATCGATAGGCAAAGCCAGAGGCGAACGCATTTTCGTTCGGGCCGCAGCTTCACCGTCGACTTTTCAAATCAGATTTCCAGAAACAGGTTGAACACGCGAAATAGTGCACACCCGATCAGAGACTGTGTCAACCTGCCCGGCCCTACCTACTTATGTCTATCAGTCACACCAGAAAGTATGCTACCTATCCTACCTGGACCTATATTTAAAAAATGGCAAACGGGCACACCAACACACGACACTCCACGGTTCTCAGTCAAACACTTGGGCGCAAGAACCTACACTAGGGAGGCGTCCCGGGACACCCCCGACACCCAAGTGTCCTCACACAACTTGCACACTCTAATGTACGTACCATTTTTCTGAAATCGACTGACAGTGGCTGGGATCTTTGCGTTCACGTGGAAAAAACCACGTCGCGATTGAGATATTTAATGAAATAATTAAATAGCACCGATAAAAGAGGTACTTGATAGCAATTGATAAGTATATTCGATTCCTTTTGGTATTTGGTCAGAGTAAATACGTTTTAGTACGGAACGACGCAAATCCACAGCCTAACCACACACACAATGCGGATATTACGTCGTGCACGATACACCAAACGCACTGTCAGTCGCCAACATCATAGCTTATCAACTAAAGAAATCTCATCGTGCTCTACCACCGTTCTCCCACTCAAGTAGCACCGGGGCACGTGAGTGGGGTCCGGGCAGTGAACACGGAAAGGGTTAAACCTGGAAATCCTCGTCTAAAAAGATGATAAATTCATACTGATTTTCTAACGGGCTAAATATATATTTGTATAATCAATGACTCTACTTTATTAGAAAAATTAATCAACGACTCTACTTTATTAGAAAAATTAAGCAACGACTCTACTTTATTAGAAAAATTAAGCAATGACTCTACTTTGATATACTTTGAAATAAATTCAAACATCCTCGGGCGTTCTCGTCATCAAAGCATTGCTTCTAAAACGCAAGGCCGGTTTTAAAGTAGATTGCCTTGATATCGAGATCTACCCGTTCGCGTATTGTCTTCTTGTACATTCAGGTTTAATTAATATATTTTACGGAAGAAGTGAATTTATTCATATCTTTATACGCTAAAGACTAATATGGTAATCGAATAATAAAATTATTCGATAATTCCAACAAATTGACAAGGTATATAAGTACCTTTACTTTATATTCAATCAAAGTAGAAAAAAGAAGAAATGCTACGTTCTTACTAACAGCAATCGCTATGCATTTTATTATAACTGTGCACTAATTGCAATTGACAAATAAACGAAGTCGAAGGGTATTCGACTTCTCCACTACAAACTAGTGCACGTACCATACTGGACGTTACTTTATATTCATTTAATAATTAATAACTATTTAAATATACGTTTAATACGTATTCAATTAAAGACTCTATTATAAAAAGATGCATAGTGATATATTTTATACCAAATTTCTCTCTTAAAATTCTCAAACTAATCTGAAACGCGTTGTACAAGAAGACCTATCCTCATATAATATAAAACAGTATACAAGTTACTACTCATGAGTATATTTCCATATACCCATGGTCACAGTGCTTGACAGAAAAATCTACGTAATTACAACCAGTCACTCGTGTCGGTTCGGACCTTTCGTCCTGCGACATGATTGAGTGACCAGAGGAACTTCAAAGCATGCCACTCACAGGTTGCAGTCTCACCAGGGGCACGGTCAAGCTCGTCGCCGTCGTAGCCTTGGAAGCTGCTGAAACAATCAAAAAGGGTGGACAACATTAAAATCTTTGTATCTTCAGTACTATTCGAATGTGTTAATTATCAAAAGTTATTGCAATACGGGAATAAAGAAATAAAGAGATACTTACTCGTCAGGTTGATAGATGAAAGCCCGAACTCGCCGAACAGGATACTGACTCTAATGAACACTTCTGATTGGCAAACAAAGTGATTCTAATCTCGCGGGAGTATTATTTCGGAGCAAACACTGACTCTACTTTCGCGTATCTTTACCAGTATGTATATTGAATTATAATTATTAAGAGCGGTTGCGCTCAAAAAATAATAAAAAGAACTTCGACGGAGCAAGCACTGACTCTACCAACCGCATTGCGCGCGGTCATCAAAATTTTCTGAAAGGAAATCTGTACAAGTTAGTAAATGAGGAGGGGAGGTAGAAATTGAAGCAGAACATATTTGATTTTATTTTTGTGTCTTATTTCTTCATACTGTTAAATGTCTGTTGAGGAATTACTGCTTTTTTTTATAGTAAAGTACTACCATACTATTATTCAGATTTAATTATTATTAAGTGTCTATAAGAGTAATAAAATGATTTATGAAAAGCATACTGTGACTGCTCATTGTCAGAGTTTTGAAGGTGATCATGAATCTTAGGTAAATACTTAATATCGCGCATATATAAATTCTCGTAGCTGCTTGTAGAAATTAAAATTCGAAGCTATTAGGGTATGGCAACAAGTAGGTAACTATGCGTGTAATCCTGTATCGAAAATACAATTTGGCTGTACTTGTGACTAGGTCACGGAGATAATGAAAACATCAACAAGAACTCTAGTGAAGCTATAATTGAGATCGCGACCGAAATGAAGCGAAACATGAACGTATTTCAATTTTTCGTTTAGAATTAATGAAATTTAATGACTAGTTTCAATCGCGAACATTGTTAGTCCTACTTGAAATTATTTCATTATTTAATGAACATGGATATACGAATTGAGAGAAGTAAGTATTGAGATCTATATACAGTAATGAAAGTGTTCAATTCAATCGCCAGATAACAAGAGACATACATAAATCATTATATTAATAAGTTAAATGTTACCAGTCCATCGTCATATGTCATCGAAATGATTGTTATGCATCGCAGTAATTGTATCTCAATACTCTATTCCTGCAGGCTCTATATAATATTCTTTGCCAGCCGATCATCCATTATACCAGCAACAAAAAGAATAGACCTGTGATAAACCTGTTGTAAAATCAGAATCGAATTCGAAGTCGCAAAAGCAGTATGTAAGTGACTGAATAAAATATAATAAAGATTCGAAGAACTCTTCAAATTAATATATATAATTTCATATTAAATAAATCTCGATGCCGGACGAAGTCCATGCTCAATTGTTTGATCGGTCATTCGTCCAGCAAAGGAGACTCAAGGAAGATTTTAATCATTGTTAGTTAAAGGCGTATTAATGAATAGAAGCTAATAATCAAGCATACACGATGGTAAAGTAAAGCTCAAGGTGCTATCGTGTTGTAGAGCGAGGTATGTCGCTACCCTTCAACTACATAGACAACCTTACGCTGGGACGCTTCGATGGTGACTGACGGGGCGCGCGCTGCGCGACGGCCTACCCCACTCCGCGACGCGCAGGCGCGTCGGCTGCGCTCGGTTATATTCGCTGTTTCCGTGTACCCTACTATCCCAGGGTAATACCTACTGGACTTCTACCGTTTCTGACCAACTTTTAGCCGGACCTACGACTCCAGGGTCATACCGACTGGACTTCTACTGTTTCTGACCAACTTCCAGCCGGACCTACGACTCCAGGGTCATACCGACTGGACTTCTACTGTTTCTGACCAACTTCCAGCCGGACCTACGACTCCAGGGTCATACCGACTGGACTTTGACTGTTTCTGACCAACTTCCAGCCGGACATACGATTCCAGGATCGTGCCGACTGGACTTTGACTGTTTCTGACCAACTTTCAGCCGGACCTACAACTCGAGGGTCGTGTCGACTGGACTTCTACTGTTTCTGACCGACTTTTAGCCGGATGTACGACTTCAGGGTCGTGTCTACTGGACTTCTGCGGCTTCTGACTAAGTTTTAGGTAGAACTGCGATCCCAGGGTTGTACGTACTGGATTTTTACTATTTCTGACCAACTTTTAGCTGGACCTACGATCGTCGTTAAAGAATTCTGAGTCGGTAAGTCAGTCACGTTGGGCCACGAAAGTCCGTAAGATGTCTTGTCCATTCCTATATCTCGTCTGTGACATTAGCACCGAAAATTTGGAAATGAAAGAGCAAATATTAATAACAAATAATAAATTCCATTTAAAACTCAGGTATTTCTTGCAATATCAATTGAAAATTATACATTATAATTATAATATCGATTACCCAAACTACCTCGCTATAATTTCCAGAATGCTATCCCCCTAGAAACAAAACATTGAAAATAGAATTAATATTATAGGCGATGAACAATTGTAATGTAAATAAAATAAACAGCAGAAGGAAAACGATTCGTCTTCATTTACCAATGTGTAGGACTGAACGAAAAGTATATAATTTATTTGAAGCAAATGCTCATCAATTTATTTATTTAAATTTTAATATATCTTATTAAATTCTATTATATGTATCATATTGTACACGTTACTATATTTTTTAAACAATACGCGTACACAATGCGCAGCGTACGTTTAACATGGGGTTCTTCCAATAACATCTGTCACAACGAGTTAAACTATTTGCCATGTGCGTCACCGACCTACCGGACGTTATTAACAGATAATTATTGTCTGTAGGAACAAACATCCAAGCCATCCAGCGCTGCCGCATCCCTGCCTTTTTAGGGACAAAACTTTTTCCACCGCGTCTGCATTCTGCCAGGTGTTGAGGCATCCATGGGAATTGTGCTGATAACTCATCGCGCATTCTCACGGTGGTCCAACACACGACGCCGTGTGTAATGCATAATTATTTATCGTTAAATATAAATTAAAGTCACGTCGTTCTACCTGTTATTCCAAAGTGGACTCTTTTACTGCTTTATAATCGTGCCAAATTAAAATTGGAGCAACGGATTATTTCGTTGAACGTGGAAGTGCCAGAAAAAGTATATAATATATATAAGTAAATGATTTCCTTTGCGAGTGAAAGTAAATTTGCAAGGATAAAATTGTTACAATTAATTGTAAATAATTTTATAAGTATCACTATTTCAGTAGTATCTGTGGATGATAGAAACAACGCTGGTATGTATCGGAATGAAAGTTTTCCCATAACGATAACTTTGTAATCACGCACACGTCATATGCCCGGTGGAAGCACCTGGGATCCTTTTCTCATGGTGAGCCATTTTAATATAATGACATACGGGCGATACATTAACGAGAGATATCCTCACCTTTCAATGCTTCTCCCGCAAATAACGCGTTAATCTCACGCAATTCAATACCAACAATGAAATTCATTATTTATTTATCCGTTTAAACGAAACGGTTGATTGCAACAATGAATCGACTAATTATGAAGTAGAGGGCAAGACCTCGCGTCTTGAGATGCAAATTTCTGTCCCACTTAAGCAAACTGCAGGACATTCCAGCGTATTTTGCATAATCCGAAATTTAACAATAAGAAGTTCACCCTGACAGCAGCTGTGTGCCCTGTGTCGAGGAAGATTAACCTAGTCTTGAAAAATACGAGGGCACGGAGAATCGAGCAATGTCTTTGAAAGAGAACAAGAAGAATAATGTACATACATACATACATCTATGCACACCGTTCTGAAATATGTGCACGCCAATATCGTCAGAAAAATACAAGTAACTTCACGCCGCGCACACCGATACTCCAATAATTCGTGTAATAACCGAAAATTAATATTCAACATTCGCGCAACGGGCACAACGACGAAGCAACTTCGCACACTTCAGGGACAAGTCGACGTACCTTTCATTCTGCCCTCGCTATTTTCAAAATACGGTAAAAACGCAGTAACAGGAACAGGGAGAACTCGTTCCCTCGTCCATTCTTTCCCCGCGCGCACTCGAATCCCCAAACGTTTCGATAATCCACGCTTCCTACCCGACCCACAAGGAGTAACACGTATCGAACTGTACACGTGCTCGTTTGCATCTGTTCCATAGTTGCATCTGCGAAATTTCCCGATCCCACGAACCCCGGGGACCATCGGCTCGCAGGACTTCCGTGCCGGAAGAACGAGATAAAGAGGACAAGAAATCATTACCCCGTGCCCCCTCCATCGCACCCCCCCTTTGTTCTTTATACGCGTCACGTGAGTTCCTGTGGGGCACATGCTCGTGACGTCACGCGTGCGCACGTCACGCGGCGTGTGACGTCGATCGTCCTGGGGGCCCGAAATCTCGAGCATCTGCAGGGTGCTCGCCGCTTGTGAATCGAGGGGAGAAATCACTGCTCGAAGGAGAAGAAGAAGTAGCGGTAACGGTAGGGGAGATTGCGCCAAGGAGAATGAAGTGGAATTACGCGGGGCACGTACACGAGGGGCGCACACGTGGGAAAACGGCACGCGTGCCCCCTTTTGGCCCGGTGTCACTTACACCTGGAACTTTTCGTGCATTTATCAGCGCTGGCTTCCTGCGTGCAGGAATTCATTCGTGTGACTTCGCGTGGCGGCCTCGGGATTCGATCGAAGACACGATTATTATGAACCACGAGGGGCCATTTAGAATGGGTCGTCCTTTATTTTGCTTCTTTCTTTTTTTTTTCTTTGATTCCCCTCTGTGCTCTTTTTCGCGTTCGGTCGGTTCGATGGGAAGATGTTTGATTTGTTGTGTCCGTGGCTTTCGTTGAGTCCGGGGGAACTGATTTTATTAAACTATTAAACAGAGGAAGAGATTCGTGCACAGCTTCCTACAGTCGCCCCGAAGTTACGAGATACGGAACGTATACTCTTTATCGCGATAGAAATAAAACGAACGTGCAAGGAGCACAGCATTCAATTTATACGAGAGTCAGCGCACGGTATAATTACAATAAAAAATGCGGTGCAGGCTTAACAAATTCAATTCGTACAGGCAGAGAGAAGTCGTAACCGCGAGTAGACGAGCTGGGAAGCCGTTCGAGTCGCGGCGAGTAGCGTAACAGGTGCACGGAAACACCTCTGCTTTCCTAACGCGAAATCACCTTAAGGAATCCCACGAAACCCGTACAATCTCAACGTTTCTGCCATATGTTGTCCAGTAAAGATAACGAGAGGAAGGGCGTCTTGGTCCGCTGGTCGACGTAAGAAAGCAGGACATTGCAGCTGCGTGCAAGAAAATCGATTCGAGAACTTCAGTAGGTCGTGGAACGGGCAGGTGACGTTGGTCGCGTGCCACCCTCCCCTTCCTACGCTACAAGAAAAGCATTTTGCGCAACCCATTGTCCGTTTACCCTCCTTTGCTCGTGAGTTGTGGTCCCTTTAACATAGGGCCGAAGAAGGCCGACACCCTTCAGCAAACGTCGCGGAGGGATTTCCCTTAGGGTCGAAATAAGAGGCACCGATCTAAGGCTGGTTTGATCACGTGTGCATCTTGAAATGATCCATGCACCCCGCCACGATTGACTTTCGTCCCGGTTGCAGGGAATAGGAAAGGATAGAGCGCGATTTATAGTAGGAAACTTTTCGTATTTCGGCCCTCGATAATGAAGAATATATTTCAAGAAACATAGATTTCTGTACACCTTCTTTGGCTTTAATTCGAGAAATGAAATCTTTTGAGACAATCGTCGTTCCTCCACGAAAGGATAATTTGTTTGCTAATGGTAATGCGAAATAAAAAATTGACCACCATGAATGAAAGATCGTATTTTATAAATCTTTTCTCTATTTCTACGGCGGACCAAGTTTTTGTATTTTACAGGGTTCTCCTGTACGTTTACTCTACTTGAATCGAATTGAATATTTATCCCGTGCAAGGGAACGCTGAGGATTCAAAATTACAATATGCATACATGTGCACGTACGTAGCCTTTTTTTTCTCGAAGTTTCTTTCCACGGCTTGCGCGCCATCAATTTTCTTAACACCATCTGCTTTCCGCAGATCAATAAATCGGTTACAGGCAGACGTCTGGCGCGTGCTGCTATTTTTGGACATCAGAAACGAAGACTGCTATAAGAAAGTCCCCCCTACGATTCGTAGTGGACTGACGCATTGTTCAACACCCCAAGTTCGATTCTGAGCACGATCACATTTGCTCCAGCTGATGCAAAGATCTTAGTTAGCATTAAGACACCCTTCTATTGTACCGTGGATGATCTCACGTCCCCCGTTTTTATACTCGGAAAGAAATATTGCTTAGAAAACCGAGCTACAAAATAGCTCGTTGCACGTTGCGCCAGAAGAACGAAGGTTTTTGAATGTTTTTCATTTAGGATACCGCATATCAGCTGATAAATTATCCCCTAATCAGTTCTAAAATTTAGAGAGCTCAGCAAGTTTTAGATAATTCTCTCGAACTTATTCCATTAGCTGCTAAATTGAATACATGGAGCAACGTTGAAATTCAATTTATTCCATTTTTGTAATCCTTTCAATCGGGGATTTGTTGACAGTAACAATATTTTTGTAACTATTTTTATACAGATATTAAGCTCATTGCAATCGTACTAAATAAATGTTACCTCTTTCTATTCTTGCATAGAACTACCCCCGTGCGATACGTACCAAAAATTGATTACAAAGGGCAAATTAATTCCCACCGAAGGTACTACCTGTTCAATTACAAGTAACGAACTTTTCGCTAGAGCAATACCACATCCAGCGCAGGCCGTTAACATTTTTCGCTTTAACCGCGGTCCAATTAGACCCACATTTACCGAACGAGCCCTGCATCGCATCGAATAACGCGCGGCACAAAAATAGACCAAGCTTCTAAGGCTCCCGGCCAGGCCAATAGAGACTCCGCTCTTTTCTTTCAACCGGGCAGCCTTCTCCAATAAACAAAAGAGTAGACAATACGTCTGCGCTCGATGCGAGACAAGCAGCGGCGATCTCTCCTGGCCTAACAGCCGGTTTACTTGCGTGGACTAACTCGTTCAAAGTGACAAATTTCAGCAGAGGTGCCGTGTCCGCCGACGGGGCACGTCCGAGAAGAATTTGCATAGAGCTGCTTGTCGAGAAACGGGCCACGTCGATAGTCGTTTAAAGGAGCGCGTTATTGTCCGGCCATCGCGTTACATCACAGCGGACAGCAGATGCTTCCACGAGAAATCGGTCGACCGGGGAGCGTCATCCTCTTTAATTGCCGACGGTAACCGTCCCCTTAACGCTTCGAAATTCGGTGTACGTACGTACTCGGGAAACGCAGGGCAATAATCCTTTCTTACCTACAAACCTTTCACCGTGCGGCCCCTCCCGTGAAGCTTTCCCCGTTCGGGCCAGAATTACGATTGGCAAGGATTAAAATGCACCGCGTACGTAAGTTGTCAAGCAACGTCGTAATTGCTTTCCACGGAAGCCTGTGTCGCGTGGAAAATTGTTCGCAGTACATTTTGCTCGTACCGTTTCGTTTACGCGTCTGTCAATCACGCTAATGATATTCGACGACCGTCCCGTTTGTTTTCATTCCGGCGTGGTCGTTGCTCGACGGCGCAGGATAATCTGCCGTGTTTACTTGTATACGTGCAAATCACAATGCTAGTCCTAACGATGTATCGTATTGAGCAAGGCACAGCGGCAACAGTGATTAGTAATACGAGGTACGAGCACACCTTCCTCGGAATTTCCTATTTCAGTCGTAGAAATAGATTTCGAATTGTGCCACCGTGTCGTCGATTTGGGAACCCTGTATTTTCGAAAGGAACATTCCGGAGTCCCACTACGTACGCGCAACGTATACTGACCCACGGTATCACAATACGTATACCCAGCGTCATAATTGAAAAGATAAACTTCTGCATGCTATATCTCTCCGAAGAAACGTATTTGTTCCTAGGATTGTTGGAAATGGGTTTATTCAATAACTCTCCTCAGCTTGTGATTTTATAATATATTTTATTGACCACGCAATAAGAGTGACTTCTTTACTGCATCAATGGTTTGAAGGAACTAACCGCATCCAAATTAACGGACTGACCTGAAGCATAGACGACTAATTTCGAGTGCGTGTGGGGCCCTATCGGTTCTCATATAAACAACAGTTCAAACCTTATAAACAGGATGAAAGGAACTGTATAAGGCATCCTCTCTCACACGAGAATGAAACGTTAATTTTTGTATTGAAAAATCTAACAAGGATCGCTCACTTTCCGCAGTGCATATACGTACATACGAATTTCTCCCTTTAAAATTCTTGCTTGCATAAATTAACCCTTGCCCTGTTCTCCATCGGGCTAGGAAATCATCGTCCTCCTTACGAAACTTCATTGCGACACCTCGAGGTTGTCGCTCGCTTAAGCAAACATCGACGTCCAAACGAAACTGGCAATTTTCAGTAACACAAAAGGCCCGGGCTCGGGCCCATCGCGGAGGGGCCCGGCCCCGATATCGGGAGCGAGTAATACCGTGCCGAACACGACCGAAGAGGTGAACGAAGATGGCCGAGGAGGATGGTGGGAACGCGTGGCGAGGAGTGTTCTCACCAGCTCGCTCTCTCTCTCTCACGGGGCGCCTAGCTGCGAGGAGCGCCTCCGCAAGGAGCAAGGTTGCGCTATGACGGGGCGCTTCTGTGGCCGGGTCGCCGCTGACACCGCCGCAACCTGTCAAAGTTTCAGATCGAACCCGCCGAAATCACGGCGGAGGGCAACTGGCTTGGAAAACGGGGCCCGTCGCCGACCCCTTGCTGCTTTCGCATGCCCTTTGTCCTGTGCTTGCGTAACAGAACGATATTTCTGCGTCTTTTGTTTAGCTCTGGATCGTTCGCGCATTGCCGGCTGCCCCGTTTGGACAGTTTTTGGGGAACTGTGCAAGCCTGGACGCGCGTAGAATAGTCGAAGGTGGACATCGGGGTAATCGTAATTATTATGCGGGGCATTAATGACTTCGAGGCTTTTGGGCTTGCAGTTTATTGTCGAACTTGTCGTAGCTATCGTTGATTGTTATATTGTATTGTATTATATTGCACGGTGGCAGTAGTGCGTTATTTAAGTAGAAAAAGAGGGAACGATGGTCGATAGAGTTATTGGAGTAATTGCAAACCTTGTTCGTCACGTATAAGCGAACCTATGCTTAGTTACGATACTTGCGGTCGCATCAAGTTTGGTAAATTGAGCAAACTGTACCATGGACGCGGGGCGATGTTTGCGAAGGGTTTTTCAAAGAGGAAAGGTACAGGCGGTTGCGCCTTATTAGAAAGCTAATTGTAAGTGAAGGGATTTATGAGTTCAATGGCGTTCTTTGTCGGTTATGTTCTTTCGGTGCGTACGATGCCATTCTACAATTAAGAGGACAACAAGTTACATGCAATGGCTGGCACCGCTGTTAATTCTACCTTTTCATTCACGAATTGAAGTCTTGCCATTACGTAATTATACGGTGCGGTCAATTAGGAGCCGCGTTTCCTTACCGACAAAGAGGCAAAAATAAATGATAAAATTTGTTACAAATTGGGACGAAGTAATTGGGAACCGCGGATATCCTTAAATATGCCACCGCGAAATTGAAATCAGCCGTAACTTTTTACGAAATCAAAAATGTAACTTTTTAAGCAAAGTCGACAGTAATGTTATTCGATCGAAGTGCGACGAATAAAGGGTGGCGAATGTAGAGCGAGGAACAGTTTTAGCTCCGAACGACGAAGATAAATCGCGATTCGTTTCCGGTCGAAGCTTCCTATGTGGAAAAAAGGGTGGCTCGCGTCAACCCTTCCCTTAGAATCGTAAACATTCGCCGAAGTACGGGCAATTAACAGAACAATAAGAAAACAATTCCTTTTCCCCCGTAGACGGATTATCGTTACTGCTACAGGAACGAGCGATCGGCTGCTCCAGGTCCCACGAACGAACGACGGGGGTCCATTTCGAAGTAACGAAGACTAAACAGATCGTGTTTCTTAAAGATCGGCCGCCGAATGATTTTAACGGGCTCGTGAACAGATTCTTAATACCGTTCGCCTCGGTTATTTGGCTCCGTGGACCAGTCACTACCGGATGTGTTGAAAAGATTAAATTACTATGCTCATAACAGTGGTGGAATTTTTGATTCATACTTTATCGTCGGACAGGGCAGCCCGAGAAACCAAATGCACGTATGTACGCATACCAATGATTCATTCATGGAAATGGTTGGTCCTCCACGTCCCACGTAGACCCAAGCCATCGAATCCACTGCTGATTTATTTTTGGAGCATCGTGGCAGTACCTTTCGATATCGCTCCAAATTTCCGCCACCGTTCTCCGTTATTAATTCCACCGTCTAATCCATCTATTTCGCAATTTACTATTCAGCAAAACGTTCAAGCTATCCAACGACTATGTCCAAACAATTCGACTCGGCCACGAAATATCGTATATCACGATCAATTCCACAAACTCTCCATAACGATCGCCCATTAATCGTTAAAGAATGCCGAATTTCTTTCTCAAGAGGGCCGGTCCTCCTATAACCAGAAGCGGAGGCGGTGTAAAACAATAAAACCGAGCGGAGCGGGGGTGTAATCGGTGCGAGCAGGCAGACAGAGCAGCGTAAAGGATTCCCACAGGGGACCCCGTAACCTCCCACGATCCTGCAAGGGAAACAGTTAGTGGTTCCTCGCAGGGTACGGGTGGACACAACGAAATTTCATCCTTTCTATGCAAATACCGTACCTGCTCGTTTCACGGGGCGGCCCCGACTTAGCACCGTTTTCTTTTTCCCTCGCCAATAAAACGTGGAACGCCGGCTCCCTATCGCGGGTCCCTCGTGTGTCAGCCACGCGCACCTTCGTAGCGGTCAGGGCCCCATAATAGATGCACGAGGCACGGCTCGTTTTCTTTTCTTTTCTTTTCTTCTCTTTCCTTTCCTTTACCTTTTCGTTTCTCGTTCCGTCACGCTGCTTCTCCTTTTCACCGATCGCCCCCCCCCACACTCTCCGCCACGCCACCGTCGCCGCGCCAACGGGCCCCTATTTCTATCGTGCGCGGCATTATGGGGCCTCCGGAATATATCCACCGACGGCCAGGACCACGATGGAATATAAGGCGAAAAGGGTGAAGAGGAACGCGAATCGCAGAAACGTGGGAACCCATGCCAGGTGATCCCTTTGCGCCACGTCGAGGAAGCAGGCACGAACTTCTGCGAGCCGACGGAGGCGACCGAGCCGGGCATACGCCGGAAAAAGAAGGGGGACACCGTAAGAATGGGGTGGCTATGCGCACTTCGTTCCAAAAGGGGTACATACGCGTAGACGCAACTGCGTTCCTGCGAGAAGTGGACCCGCAGCCCCGTTAGGGTTGCGCGACTCTTTCTGTGAGGAATTGTTGGGAACGACGCGGAATACGACAGCGCGGACGCCTGTTATTGATATTTTCTATTCGCTCAAGCGTAATTTAATCTCTACGTTGTCGTTTGTTAATAATTAACGTTCGATGAACAGAAATAATTCGATTTTTGTTAATTATTGCAGATTTGACAAGCAATGGAAGAATTTGTCGTTGAAGTGTTTCCGTCGCCGATGGAAATCTGGATACGCTTGGAAAATTTACGATGAACGAAATTCGCGGCGGGTCGGAATTATGGTAAATCATACATTTCAATGTGAAAGAATGGGGACAATGGGTAGTAATTAGATTCATTATAATACGCTTCATCGTTTAAAAGATTCGATACTGTACAGTGGAATTTGTTTTAACCGATGAACAGTTTCGACTGTTCCGAGGGTAACTGCATCGTGCATTACCTGGCCGAATTCGCCATTGTAATCGTTTTCTTTGCGTGTGTCCAGCACACGACCCGATTCCCAGCGGGGCGGCACACTGACCCAATTTAGGTGAATAGAGTACCTTCAATTTACGATCAGGATTCTCGTGAGCATTATTCCACGGATCCTCGAGTTACCTTCAGAAAATGTGTCGAACGAGACCCTGTACTATACAAGCTTCGTCTGAACCTCGACGTTAACCTAATTTGTTTTTAACTGCCATTGAAATTTGTAAAACAGTAATTTTATTGGGAGATAAAAAAATCTGGAAACATGTGTATATACAACGGGGGTGAAATGATTTTTTTTCATCGTTAAGAAATTTCTGGGAAATTTTGCCCCCCCCCCCCCTCTCGTGGAAACAAACACCCCGCGGTTATAAATGGTCCCGTCTGCCGCGTAAACGAGACACTTTTTTTTTCATTAAACTCCCACGGAAACGAGTTACACTTTCCTGTATTTCACAATCCACTCGTTTCCCCGCGCCGACAATCCAGATGTCGACTGAAAACGACCCCACGCGCGAAGTCTTTTTTGAAGCAGATCCTACGCTGTTAGCATATAGATGCGTCATTACACCGATGCCCTTGCTATACAATCTAATTTGTTAATTATTTTTTTATGGAACGGAGAAGAAAACGTTTGGCAATTTTCAGAATAAAATAGTTCATGTAATGTTGCTTATTCAGATGGTTTTTAAATTTAATTGCAAAACGTACATCGCTGTGTATATATAATATATCCTGATTCGTTAAATACAAATATAACGGTGCTTCGATTTGCAACATACTCGTCATCGCGAATGTTAAGTATATCTATAAAATAAAACAGCATTATTCTCACTAAAAAAATTGATCGGCTTCAATGAATCTTCGTTCATTCAACCCTTTAGCGTACCACGTATCACGGCGCTCTTTTTTTCCTCGTCACGAAACTTTACACCTTCCGTGCAAAAAATTATATTTTTTAACAGCTCTCAGTTTCAGTCAATCTCCGTATGCTTACCTTACAGGTATTTTCGCAACCCTTCATGGTGTGCACGATCGGGTCTTCAACGCCGATCGGTGCAACCCAAGGGAGGGGCGAAATTAATCGTGTGAAATTAAATTAATTTAAAAAAAAAAAGAAAGAAGCCACGGGAACCGGGTGGTAGAAATCGATTTAACAAGATCCCTGTGAAACTAGGAAGCCGAGCTTCTTCAGCGGAAACGAACGTCTCAAGATTTTCGGGGGATAGCGTTTCCTTCCTGCCCAATCTTACGGCGGCCGCAGGTGTAGTATCCCAAAATCAAGACTCGCAGCAGAGGGTGGGCGTTCCAAATTTAGACTCGCCTGTTTGATCTCCTTCGAGAGGTCTGTGGTCAAGCAAACCACTCGAAACACTCGTTCCCCGTTCTTCTTTTACGCAACCTCTTGGAGCTAATGAGAAGGTCGCGACATATGACCGAATGCTTTCCGCTATGACAGCCAGCTCGGTATATTTATGGTAGAGTGGACCATGGGAATGGACAGAGGTCTCGCGTGGAACGATGAGAACTTTTTTCAACGAACAGCCATTGATTTGAAACGCATCGATGTGGCATAGATTTCGTCGCCATCATTCTCATTACCTGCGGCACAATTTCTATTGTACCGTTTACTGCAAGACTCTTACGGTAATTCTATCGTCAAGTCGATACGAAAAATTTGCGAAGTGAATTATTCAGAAGAAAGTTTCCTGATTTTAAAACTACATTACTATTATAATTATTTTATCCGTTAAAACCATCTCCCTCTTCGACTTCTTAAGAATCATTAACTATCCAACATAACAATAATTTCTAAAATAATAGTCCGTCGATGTATAGCATAAAATCGTACGGACGTTTTCAAGCCGTTCAACGAAAATTGAACCAAATATCATCCGTGTACTGTCCAATAATTTTTTGTCCTGCCATTTTATTGCATTGCCCCAGCAACGAAGCCCAAAAATATTGGAGTAAGCACAGGTACGGTGCGCGTTAACGGTGATTCGTGAACGTCAATCGCGGTAAGAGGGGCGATAATGTTAAAAACAAAATTCAAGGCCGCGGTCTGTTTTATTGTGGAAGCCAGTCTACCCTCGTTCGGAACTTCCGAGTCCGAAGTTTGCAGATGCAGAAGTAAGAAGGGGCCCAGGCTCTTTGCTTTGGCCCTCTTGTAACTCAGGGGGTCCTCCATGGCTACGCAATAATATACCAGTCCCAGGGACAAAGCTGCAGTTTAGCGTAGTACATTATGCATTTACTGTAGGTACCCGAAATAAAACCATAAAGTACCCAGTTCTAAAAGCCCTATCCTTTTTCCAGAATGTAACGGACTCGACGACCGATCAGCGTCTGCGAAAACTCCTGTACGATTGCTGATCGAGCGGTTGACAATTTAATAAATACACCATTAACGCAGAACTGCCACAATATATATTTATATATTGTATTCGCGTTAACGTAGTGTCGAATTCGTAGAATTTGTAGAAAATTTGGAGTAACTACCGCGAAACATTACGATTCAATAGAGTTTTGTTATTAAAATCGAACTTCAATAGGCTGCCAGCGATAAGTGGAAACCTCTTTCAACAAATAATTTCACGGAACGGTTTCACGTGAGTCTAACCGGAAACGAACGCACTCGACTTTCGTCGAGCCTAATGGCATTCCACGGTGCATAATCTCGGTAATCATCGACCATTACAATAGTTACCCCTACGAAATTCGCAAACCGCCGAAGTTGTACGCTTTCCCCTTCCGATCTTTTATCGGCGATCTGCGAAACGCGACCTGAAAGCGACCCGATGAGTGCCAGACAAGGGTTGACCACCCCGTTTATTCAATTTAAAGAAACCATAGGTTCCATTCGCCCGATGATATTTTCTCGTTGGGGTCGGATCTTGTATCGTCGATCTGGAATCGGGCCCGAGTGTTGCCGTGTTGCATAGCGGTCGTGCATCTGCCCTGCACGCGTAAGTACAATGTAATTGCAGCGAGAGAGTAACGTTAACACGCGAGTTCCTCGAGACGGGGTACGGCCGATTTCGAGAACCGATTCACCACGAAAGTATCGTGAGACACATTGTGGCGCAACGACGCGGCAGTAATTCATATAAGACGTTATCCTAGCCTGTTTATCGCGACCGCGTCCCGTGGATTATAATACACCGAGTCGATAATTGATTCAGGAAGTGGCAATGATGCTCGATAACGCGTCGATGTATCAATGAGCAACTGTATCGCTCAAGCCTTGAGCCATAGTTAAGGTCTTTTTAGATCCAGGTATACGCATTGGGTTTCTTTTATGCGTGGCTTTACACGACTTTCCATAACTCTAATGCTCCTGATTATATTTGCGTACCACTGCTTTGATTATTTGCTAAATGTCAAACGATGATCGCCAAAGGCAACGTGTTTGCGTCAGGATAATGTTTGAGCGTTAATCCAGTCGTGTTGAGTTTCGACAAACAGGAGCGCGTTCCGCGAAATTCGGGCAAATATCGAATAATGAAAAGCGTATCAAGCTTGCAGCGTGGAAATTTAATTTATCGTCAAAAATCGACCGGACTTTGGTTGTTGTTTGTCGCAATCCGATTTCCAACGATCCGAGGGTAAACTCGATACGGTTCCATTGCAAGAACGTTTCATTCGAATTAAACGTTTTACTCGGTTAATACGGAAAACGAACTCGGCAGGCTGCCGCGGACGAGTTAAAAAATTTGTTCAAATATTGACACCGATATTTTATATACACCGGTAATGATGAATTTAACGGACGCGACAATAGGTACGGTTTTTAATAGAAAAATTAATTGGCGTCCGCTTATTCGACAAAGATACCGTATCTGTCCTAAAATCATGAAGGTCTGCCTGACCAGAGGCGGTGAAATAAATCAACGGGTCAAAAGACCGTTTACGTAGTATAAAGTTGGAACGCTGGCGAACGGTCGTCCAGGACTCTAAAAGTAAAAGTTTTCCGGTGCAATAATCGCGGGTCGTAAAGGTTTATCTGTTTATTACAGCAGCCATTGCCTCTTCAAATGGGCTGTAACTGATTTTGCTAACGAAACAAATGTCCAGCGTTTATAGTTTCGCATCTACATGTTTGTCCGTTCGTCGTTCGGACGCGCTACGATCACCCCGAGACGTATTTTTTTTTTTTTTATAGCTTTACTCGTTTATTGACAAGGTGTTACTGCCCGTAAGCGTGCCGCGCGTCAGCCCAAGGATTTCGTTATTTCCCCGCGTGGGCTTGTTGCAAATAGTGCACCCTGAAATACAACAAATACAAGAAAATGACGAAATCGAAGCCGAATTTATTTCTGTCTCACACAATTCTCGGATAAACGTTGCGCCGTCGCTTTCAACCCCACTGTACCTTTCCGTCGAAATGTATCAGATTGAACGTAATAGTCCAAGCTACCGCATAAAATACGAATACAAAGCAATAAGTATATCCCGTGTACCTGAAACTGAGCACAATCGAATTCTATATTCGCGTGAAAAAAAAGACACCGTATTGTTTTTCGATACAGCACCCATAATATCCTCGCCTTAAATTCTACAATAAACGTGCAAAGTATTTTAAACGGTGGTACCCCCGTCGACTTTGTTCACCGCGAACAGAGAGAAAAATAGAAAAAGGTGGATCTAAAATATAAAACGAAAAGTCCGGGTATCGTCGTGGAGGATTTGCGAGGGGCAGCCCGATTGCTGCGATCGCACATAGGCATGAATCGACCCCAACCGTGTGTCACGCTAAAGGTCTGGGTATGCAGCGACAGAAAACTGTCGGACAGAGAGGGGCGAACACACCGTGTGCCGGACGTGTGTGTTCGTACGTCATAAGTGTGGCTGGCGTGCGCAACGCGATACGATGCCAACGATGCATACGGGACGGTGAGGGCCCTGTGTGGGAATTCCTCTGAAACGTTAAATAGTATTTACTCGCCAGGCTAAGCACCGCAAATGCTCCTGGCTCGGCTGTTTCATCAATGAACTCTTTCTTTTACGCAACGCTCCTGCGAAGGAAGGCGAGCGCCATGCACGCAACCCCATGGGAAAACGGCATATCGCGGGCGATCATTGGAGCTGCGAGCAACAATCCTTCTCACAGAATTTTTATCGGCATTTTTGTTATATAAATCGGGTGATAACATTTGCGCGTACGTGAAATGGTTAACTTGTAATTAGGAGAGAATAACGGAGCGCTGTTCTTGACAGAAAGAAAATTTACAGATATTTCTCTGTAAATAATATATTATCGGAAATTGCAATTGAGCCAACTATTCGAGCAAAGCTGTTACTCGTTTCCTGAATTCCCGTGCCAGTTTTACTTTCGCGATTGTCAGAATAATTTGTTAAACAAATCTCAGCGGTTTGTAAAACGAAACATTTAGAAGCATACATATAAAATATTGTTCATGACCAATGCCAAATTTGTAATATCCATTCGTGCAATACTGTTCATTAATGGTGAGAGTTTAGTGACACACGATACAGAAGGATTTTTTCAATTTTTTTACTTTCCCATCGAAAAAAGCCGCCTGCAAAGCCTCGAATGGGGCACCAAAGGAGAGACTCGAATTTCGGTGGAGACTATATCGTTATGTCCCAGGGGACGGCGTGAATTCCCACACATCAACAGGTCTCAGGAGGGCCGAGGACCTCCCCACTCTAAAGGTATCCGGGAACCCCTCTCCAGGACGCACTTCACCCCACTCCAGGCACGGTAAGTGCATCGGCATGCGGTCTTCGAAATCGAAAACGTCAAACAGTTACCCTCCACACCCCAAGCGGGACGTCGCCGTTAACGGCGATCATCCCCTTGACCAGAAAGGTTCTTCACTCGCAATTCGCCCAACGGGATACATGCGTTGCAGAGATACGAAAAGTTTCTTGTGAAACATTTCTCGACGAATGCTACAGTCCAGTTAAATACACGTGCATGTGATTGTGGATAATTGAAAGAGTACGACACAGAGGGACATTTGCATAAGTTGGAGTGTGTGTGATTGATAGCAGTGATTCATTATCATCGGTGCATCAATGGTGGATTATTATAATTACAAAATGTCAGGCAGCGAGGAGGAACCTGAGTCGCACATGCAGACGGGGATGTCGAAGGCCGAGTTGCGAAGGGTACAAATTCATTTGAATCACGTATTTGGTTCAGCGGAACCGCGGTGTGACGTGTATAATGTGCTCCAAGATGTCGTTGATATTTCATTTTCTCGTATTTCCCTCGACGTTATGGCGTATACCATTGATCTGTAAATTATCCCTTCCTTCGAGCATTTATTAATAAACAATATCGTAGCGTCGTTGGGCACGTCGCACTCGTGCCACCCTGTTGAAATTTCCGTACGATTGAATTTTATGTTGATTAATAAAAGAATGTCCTTCCCCGATTGCAGAGCAATAAACCGATCATGGAAAAACGCAGGCGGGCTCGAATAAATCAGTGTCTGGACGAACTGAAGAGCCTGATACTGGAAGCCATGAAAAAAGATGTAAGTATCCTCCCCTAATCAGCGCCGCGACGACAATGATTTCGTACTATCGGTCGGTCGGTCGGGCCAATTAGAACGGGACAAGACCGTTTCAATCGCTCGATCGCGAGCGAAACGAACGCAGCGATGTTCCCGGCGTTGAACCACGAATGACATGCATCAGCATTGCTCGCGGGGAACGATAGGAGGGCAATGTGCGCCTGCACGCTTTATTTCACGCGGTGCTTGTGGAATACGTGCGGTCGCTGGCGCCCGAAACGTGCCGCGAAAAACGTGACCGGTGCACGTCTTATCTAGCGACGCGATACGAGTTTACCGGAGATAACGTGAAAATATGTGCAGCCTCTCGCGTCAAGCGATCCGGACTGCGAGATTTTTCTGGGTCGTAAACGGGTGGCGGGATTAATTTCATAGCGCCGATAAGTCTGCACGGCGTGATATTGGAGCAGTTATTGGAAAGTTGAGAGGGGGGATCGATAATGTTAATTAAATCGATGCTTATGGGGGTATGAATGCCCTGAGATTGATATTTCGGTTGTCTTTTCTGGGGCGATTTCGATCGGATCTAGGAGGGGAAGATTGTTCAATTACTGGGAGTGTACTCGTGGTCTCTGACAATTTGTTTATTCGTATCGACATGTTTAATATGGCGACGTCGTAGGAATTGTTTCGTAGAATGCGAGCGAAATATGGCGAAGGTAATTGGCTCGGGAAGACATGAAGAAATGATTGCATACTTTTGATATACTTCCTGCGCAATAATTTACCTGCTTCGAAAAACCGTGGATGTGTCTAAAACTAATCAGGGGGATCATTCGTGAGATACGAAGCGATAAATGTGCATAATCAGCTGAGTAGCATTGTGAAATACCATAAACAATAAATTCAAGTCCGCACGTTGCTCTATCAATATAGTTGACATCGTTAAGTAATCCTCAATTTGTATATTTCCAATGAATCCATTCTCAATTCAATTTCTTCGCCGATCCAACCGAGCGAACACGCGCACGAATATTACCACGCGACAATTCAAATTGGACGAGATTATAATCGTCAGATCTGGTATAGGGAGACTCAGTCGGGTCGAGATTGTTTCGGTTCAGCCTGTATAAAGGTCAAGAGTCGATCTTTTAATTAAACTGATAGGAAGAGCCGTACAGCGGATGTTGGCTAGAAGTGTTTGATCAGGCTGTCTCCTTTTTCTCTCACCGCCGTCCTCCTGCGCGACACGATTTGTTTTTCGACCGTAGAATCGGGTTCGGCGGTAGCAGGAGGTGGACGGGTTTTGTTTTAGTATTTTAGATGCCTCGCCATGGGAACGGACGGCGGTAGTCCTCCACCAACACGTAATCCCCACAATAGCACTTCGCTCTCTTCAAGTGTCTAGCCATTGTTGATCGGATCCTTTCTACTCGCACGCGAATTCGATTCCCAAGCGAATCAATTCTTCGCGCAAACAATTTCCATAAAATCCATGAATTGCGCAATAAAACCGGATGGTCATTAAATTGTCGAGGCAGGCAGCCGCGAGAATTGTCCTTGAATTTTCCAACGATCAATTTTCACTGGCCATCTGACTTACGGCGAGGCGACACGGTTCGGAAAAGAACGCCAGCAAAAAAAAAAAATCGATTGTCGAGGGAAAGAAAAATCTCATTGGCGAGCTTTCCACCCAGCATCCGTGGACAGGATACTCTTCGCCGCGTAACATGATCCAGCGAGATTGATTTCTCAGACAGGACTATATCCAGAGAGCGAGGCGCTCTCACCGTTCTCTCCTCCTCGTCCAGATGACTTCCGCTACCTGCTCGCTTCAGTGTCCGTCCCGTTCGGCCGCACGAAACGCCCCCCGCGTTCGTGGGAACCTCGAAATAATTATTACGACGAGAAAAAAAGAGGAGAAAAAAATCTCATCTCGGGTTGCAGCCTTTCTTTGTTGACCGTATCATCTTTAAGGATCCACCTTCGCGAGAGCATCGCCGATCGGCACGAAAAGAAAAAAAAAAAAGAGTAAAGAAAAGAGAGGATGCTCGATGGCTTTGCCTGTTAGTCGCACACTGTGGCAGGTGTCTCTGTGCTTCTCGTCATCGTGGGTGTCAAATTCGATCACGGGAAAATAGATTTCCGCCTGCCTCGAGGTTCTCGAGACGTTTAACGATTTCACCGAAGACGGGGATACTTATTGTCGCGTAGGGTACGGTGATCGATTTAATTTGCTATCTTTAGGTTGCATTCTGAAGTGTATATCTTGTTTGTGAACTTGCTCCCGTTCGGATGGATGCTCGTTCAGAGTAGAATGGAGGGGAGGAGAAGAGCTTCAATGGGCTGTGTAAGCGATCTCTTCTTCGACTCCCACGCCTATTTTAAAGGTGACCGCCGGTTTACCATAAAAATGCGAGCACTCTAATCCCGGGACGACAACCGTGGCGTAGAAAGGGCACAATGGGATTTTGAAGATGTAGAACTGAATCTGTATTGAACGATTGATCCCTAAAAGGCTGGCGGGAGTCTGAAGAATATTTGAAAGGGCTAATGTTGTGCTGCAGCACGGAAAAAAAGAAATCGGAACGCCCCCGATATTCTGAACTGGTTCCCACGATGAGTTTTGCTTTTTTTTTTCCTCTTCTTTTTAGCAACATTTTCCATCCACCGAGAACCAGCGCCACGTTACGCGTTCCTCGGACGCGTTTCCATTTTTAATTGGAGTGGTTTCATTTTCGCCCCTCGGATAGCAATTTGCGCACGGTCGATAAGAGTGACGCCGGAATTACGCCACCGGGAACGATAGGAAAAAGGTCTAGAAAGTGCAATAACATACGCAGCCCTAGGCTAACTAGAAAATTGCTCTGCACTAGCTACCGTATCTGGTAGCCTGTTATTAAGGTAACAGGTCGTAATCAGACCAATTACGTGGGCGTTACCAAGGCGTCACAGGTTTCTCGAACGAACGATCGGTACTCGTGCACGGCCGCGAAACACACCCGGAGGGTGAAGTCCTCGATTACTGTGCCATGAACAGGGTGGAAGTGACGTTTCCAGTCTGTCAGCTCGTTGGTCGATAAAACAGATCTTCGCTGTCCAATATAAAATACACTAGCTTCCTGTACTACCGACTGCGTTCTAGTTGAATTTCGTACCCTAGCGTATTGTACGAAGAAAAAATATCGCGATAGCCAAAGATACGCGCGAACGAACGAATCGCAATCGACACGTTGCCTGTCTGCCCGTCGAACGACGTATTATCAATGGGCCCCTTTTTTCCTGTTACAGCCAACAAGGCATTCGAAGCTCGAGAAGGCCGATATCCTCGAAATGACGGTGAAGCATTTACAGGCGGTACAGCGGCAGCAATTGAGCACGGCGGTCGCTACCGACCCGGCGGTGTTAACGAAATTCCGCACCGGATTTTCCGAATGTGCTACCGAAGTATCGCGGTACGTCAGCCACCTGGAGAACGTCGACCCCGTTGTGAAGCAACGGCTGGTATCACATTTGAACAATTGCGTCAGCAATCTCCAGCAAATGGCGCCGTTCTACAGCCACTACGTGCCCTACATGCCGGAACGCCTCTATCCGGAGGTGAAGGTCGGTTTCCAAAGCGATTTCCAGAATGGCGACGAGAATAATAATGGAAGCGCCAGGATACAGATACCGAACGGCGTTCAGCTGATACCTAGCCGGCTGCCGACGGGCGAGCTGGCGCTCTTGGTGCCGCAATCGGCGGCCATCTCCGCGAACTTTCCCTTCTTCCCGCCTGCCCCGGAATCGACGGCCAAAATCGGCCAATCGTCCGCTTTCGCCTCGGTTCATAGGCCGCAGAGCCCGCTGTTGAGCCCGTCGACGTCCACGTCCAGCTACGGCGAGGAGAACCACCAGTCCGAGCATATGTCACAGGCCCACTCGCCCAATTATCCGCAGGGCAGATTCAAGATTCCGGACGAGAGCCCGTCCTCGTCGAAGAGTTTCACCTCGTCCCCGGAAACTCAGAAGCCGCAGATCAGTTCGACCAGCGACAACAAGTCGCCGTTCGCCGCTTTCCTGGATGCCAGGTCGGACGCGAGTACTGGGACGAGACGGGAGGCCGATCACGGGGAATCGTTGAACAGCAACGGAATGGCGACGAACAATTTGAGGCAGCCCCTTTCGGTCATCACCGACAAGACTTACAATCGGGCAGGTTCGTTCCCGTCGAGAAAGGACGCGCTGAAGAGGCACAGCTCCGACGGTCTGTTAGTCATTTCCGATAAGAGGACGAAGTATCACGATTCCGGTGACGATCGGCCGTGTCCGGTCGAGGATTCGTCGGAAACGGCAGCCGCGTCGAGCAGCGGAAATGCTGATTTCGGCGACGCGAAATTCGCAGCCGCCGGCCCTTCGGGGGCTAACGGCGACATGTGGAGGCCTTGGTGATTCGAGAACGATACTCTCGACGGCTCGCATCGAGGTCGATGCGCTAGAACGATTGGGCGAAATTTATTAATGCAACGAAGTAACGTACGAAACCGTGAATCGCATCGGAGAACGTGCCTTAAGGAAGAAGATAATGAACGGAAGGTGTCCGGTGTCTGTTCGAACGACGATCGCGCTGATTTTTGTACCGAGGATTCGCTTCGACGCGTGATGCATGTATTGCGACAAGCCGGTTACAATTTATATTTAAGACAGTATTCCCGTAAGCGACCAATCGCGTTGAATGTGAAACAGTATTTGAGAATTAGATATTAATAACGTCGGACTCGTGAATGGGGGGGGGGGGAGGTAACTCTCTGTGTCCTCGCATGCGGAGTCCTGCACGCTTTAACGTACCGCTGTACAATAAGTTCTTGTGAATATCTTGTAAATAATTGCCGATCTTATTTAATTTTTTACCTATATACAAATAAATATTCGTGCGCGCGATGGTTCCCGTCGCACGACGGAACGCGACTGACGCGGCGAATTGATTATTGCCAGTTTGTGATGACGCGGATGTGCCGAAATAAAAATGGAATGAAGTTCTTGTGATTCTTATTTAGTCGTTCTACTTTGTACCTTGTGTATACAAGTGAAATAAAAAAAAAAAAAGAGAAATAATGAAAACAACGAAAAGCAAAACCTGCGCGTGATGCATAAATTTCATTGGAATTGAAAGGAGCGGAGAGGGAAGAAGGACGTTCGAGATGTTCTTTATCGATGTGTCTCGCGGTCTCGTGAAAGACGCAGCGATTCCTCCCGCTGGAAAAAGCCGTCCGGGCCGTTTTATCCTTTTAAGAAGCGTTAAACGCGCCCCGATTCATAAACTGGAACTTATTCTTTCCTTTTTTGCCGATAAAGGAGTAAAAAGGCGCGGCGAATGAGAATTTCAACCACCTGTTACACCGCAAAACCACCCCCTTTCTCATCGACTGAATGCTTAAACTGATTTATCGACAGACACCGTGAAATTTGTTGAATGCCCTCAGCGTTTGCTCGACGGAACCGTTCGCCTTGCCTTCTAGTCGCTGAAATTCTTAATTTCGACCTTGATTTATGGCAGCGAAAGGGAGGGCCGTAATTTTCTCCGGGAGAGATTGATACGTGGACGGAGCATCGCGTATGCACATAATTTGTCCACTTTGATATTTCTCTGCCGATGGAATTATTCAAAGGATAGTGGATGCAGGGCAGGCGGGGGTGCGACAGGGTGAACGTATTTTTGGAAATAGCGGAGGCAATTTTTTATAGGCCTGGGAGTTCCGTCGCGTTTGCCGAGATGGCACCACGGTTGTATCGAGAACAACAGCCAGCAACTGCGAGCACTTGCTCGCGAAGACTCTTTAACATTTCTATCGGCGATTGTTCGATTTAGTCAGCCGTAAACAGGAATCGTTAAATTAATGTGAAACTTTTATTTATTTTCAACGATACTTTCCTTCGCACGATTTTCAATTTTGTTAACAATAACAGCCAAAGCAGTGTCTGAAGTGCAGCGCACAATACATGCACACTTCAAGTTCCCAATGCCATACAGAAATGAAATATTTCTTACCGCACACCTGCCGAAATCCCTACATTCAACATAAAACCTCAACTCTAATTCATGCGTTTTATATTCACAAATACATTTCAATTTATCTCAGCAAATATATTCTCCCAGAAGCCCTCTCCCAATCTCCCTCAACTTCGTTCGTCCCTACGAGAAATTGGCGAGCAATCGTAAAGGCTATACCAAAGAGTTTCAAATTCCCCGGCAATTAAAAATTTAAACAATTCCCCTTAAACGAATACCAAAATATACAGACAGCCTTACTACCGCGGCAGAGACTGCAATGCCCCGCAATGTTCCATTTGCCCGACAGTCGCGACGCGTCTACTGCGACGGCCCTCGAAACTAGACAATTTCAGTAGATACAGACCGCCACCGGTCAGCCATTCCGCCTGCAGTTTTTCCTTGCCCGCCGTGCTCCGTCTTGCCGCACCGCGAGGCATCGAAGTCGCCGATTCTACGGCGCACGGCGCGAGATTGATATCGCGGGCCCTCTACGGGGGACGACTGGGGGCTGGGGGACGCCCCCGTTTTCGATATTCGCGTTTCACGATCGAACAGCATTGGGAGATACAGATACCCCGTGGTCGGGGCGCAAACCGTCGCCTACCAGCGCCAGCGTAGACAGAGAGGGACGGAGGCGGAGGAGAAAGGCATCTATATGCTATATCACGTGTATAAATAATTACTCCGGCGCGCAGCAATTACTATAAGTTATGGCCTAGCCGGCACAATTTGCAATGTCAAGACATAAACACTGCTACCGCTTACATTTGAATACATTAAACGATCCGCGGGCAGAGGAGGTGATTGGTCGACGAGAAACGACGGAGGGCTTCGGTATCGGTGCGTGAGCTACGATCTGGTTGACGATTTTTATTACGGGAACGATCATCTCGCTGGCCACGAGCGACGATGCCTTTTCTGTGCTCCACTTCTATCCCTCCCTCTCTTCTGACCGGACCACCGTCGCCCCCTTCCGCCCCGCAACCACCCTTCTACTATTGCCCGCACGCTGATGGACGACCGTGCCCGTTCCGTCCTCGATCACTCGCTAAACTGGATTCGCGATTTCCGATAAATCTTGAGGTATTTACGACGCTCGCGTCCACGGTAATCATTGCTGCCAATTGTTTTATGACAATCGAAGGAACTCCGTGGCTTAGGACGGCACGATCCGGCGCCGATTGGATCGGTCGGAACTGGGCTGGCCGACGCGTACGAGCCTTCACCGTTGTCTCCGGACGAAGAACGTGGGATCGCCGGGCACGTCACGTGAATTTCTCCAATTAGGATCGCAGCGAGGCTGGGATTTCTTTCCGCGAGAGACGCGAATGATCGGGCGGTGGGTTTGCTTGACGGACCGACGGGAAACGTACGATGCTAAGGGTACTTAAGAGGCTGACTCTGATTTATTCTCGCGGTGATCTAGAATTTACCGGACCGATCTGTACGCGTTGCGCAGTCATGAAATGCGTCTAGGATGAATGACGTTATTTATAGCTCCTCGCGGAACAATCAATCCCTGGATTCCAAGTCACAGCAGCGATATAGTCCTCAATCGTGGAATCAGCCCCTGCAATCGAAGTCCCCGATAAAGACCCTTCCCATATTAAATACTTTCTCCCTCGCCGGGTCTTGCAGCGAAGCCCTCCTCTTTTAACCACCGCGGACAGTACCGTAAAGCGCGACGTTCCCCGTAACTCGGTTTCCAACCGTGAACGTTAACCGAGTCAGCTCGCGGCCGGTCCGCAGCCGGCCGATGCAGATCGAGGAATCACCGGTGAAAATCATCGGTGCAAGTTGTTTCCGTTACACAGCGGTAAACCGAGGGCCAGTGTCTCGGGCCGGCGGATATAGCAATCGCGGAGTGTTTTTTCGCCGTTGTTATATTTCGGCTCGGGCCGGAACGGGTCCGGACGATCGGGCGAGCGACAGAGAGGCCCGGACGAATTCAATGAAGACAGAGGGGTCAAGGGGTGAGGGGGCAGGGAGCGGTTTCGGCCGCGCGTACGTGCGGCCGCCAGGCCATTTGCCTCTGCGGTCTCTTGATTCCTAGCGACTAAATTTTCATCTGCACTCATTCAAGTTTTAATGTGTTTTTGCGGCATCAGTCATTCAAACTTAATCAACAACCAGTTACGCGCTGGTAGCGCGCGCTAGCGCTCGCGCTCGCGCTCGCTCGCGAGCTCGCGTTCTCTCCGCGGCGTACAACTGTTGTCCATTTGCTCTTTCCCTCTTGTCCGCGGTATTCTGTGCGCGGGGGTTGTGTGACGGTGCACGTACGCTGCCAGCCAGGCGGCGAGCGTGTGCGGGCGCGACGGAATATTGGTCGGTCGCTCTGTGACGAGAGCGTATTAATTATAACTCTGGTCAGAGGAACGTCAAGAGATGCTTTTGCAGATACCTACGATAAATTGTCGGTTTACCAGCAAATCTCATTTCCAAACCCCGCCATTTTTCCGCTCGTTTGTCCACGCCCATCCAGGCCGAGGACAACGGTACGCGGCCACGGATGTGCTCCAGCGTCGCGGGATCCCCTTTCCTTTCTCGCGCGGCTATGTAAAACGCGTGTACACGTCCGGGGAACGGCACGAACGCCGGCGACTGTCGCGTGGACAACGCCGCTGTGACAGGCGAAAGGGAGAACGATTTTATTCAATAAAGTTGATACGGCTAATGGGAACGTCGGCGTTCGTTGTCTTCTTGCCGGAATTAACGGTGATACTCTTTTATTTACCGGTGAATGGCGGTGCGCGCGGGATACGTTTTCACAACTTTTATGGACGCGCCGCGAGGAGATGGATTTGATGACTCTGCGGAAGGGGGAAGGGGGTGGTGGTCCACGGCTGAAGGCGCGTCGCCGATTGACACGACCGATCGGAAATTGGAAAACTTTTTAGATTAATCATTAGAAATCGATCGAAGCGCGGCGCGGTTAAATATCGAAGATCGACTGACAAAGGCGACGCGAAAATCCTTCGCCGCCGTTCGGTGTATCGTTGATACGAGCAACGTTGCGAGTGACGCTCCGGTCGGCGATTCAATTTTGATAATTGCTTCGTTCGTGTCGCCGTGCGACACCGTGCTCCTGTCGCTCAATTATCGACGCAAGGTGACGAGGATCTGCTGAGGCCAACCGCGAGCAAAATTCTCCCGGTGTACTTCTCGAAGCGCTTCTCGATTTGTCGATCATCCAAACGCGCGATAATCCGCGTCACGAGTAGTCCTGTAGGGTTGCGCGAGGTGCGACGAGCCCGCGGCGCGCTCGACGACCGAAAGAGGAGAGGAAATAAAATCCGGACCAATTGTCCAATCTCCAAACATGCCCCGACGGGGGCCGGTTGCGAAGTTTTACCGTGTACGCGTGCCGAATTAGCCGAGTGTGCCGAGAAGCGAAGTGTTGGAGCAAGGAGCAGGAGAGACATTTATTTGGCTGTCGCTGGAGCAGTTGGAAACTTCTGGATCGTGCTAGCCGAGGGAGGCGAGAGGTTGGCCGGTTCACAGGCGGAAGGGAGACGGGACGAGACGAGGCAGAAGCAACCCCCTTTACGTGCCAGGGAGGGAGACGGAGAACGCGAAGGGTACACGACCGGAAGCAGAAAAAGGAGGAAAGATAAAGAGACTGGTTCCCGATGCGGTGCAAAACTCGAAAGGGAGAGAGAAAGGTGCGCGGTGGAAAGGTGTTGAAGCGTGACCAAGGGAAAGGAAGAGAGGGAGGGGAAAGGAAAACAGAACACCGGCGTGTAAACGCGGATCTGTGTTAAAAGCTGTTGCGAGCGTGTGGGTGCGTGGCCGTGCGAGAGTAACCGAGAAAGGGTTGCCGGAGGATGAGCGTGGTCCGAAGAGCGGGAGGAGCGCGAGCATGTTTTATTAAGTGCGTCGCGCGTGGAAAAAGCGCGAGGCAATTTTCAGGTGCTAAAGGGAGCGCTGATAACGCGAGACCGCATTTGAAACAGTCCGTTACACTTTTCGACTCGTTATTTTCTGCAGTCGCGCGAACGCCCACGGATTTCTACTTAACATGCCCGGATAACGACCTCGCGGCCTTCGAGGGTGGCATTTGATTTTTCCTATGCCCGTTTCGTTCTGCTCCTTTGAACAAATCTGGGACACTCCGCGGCACTGATACGGTTTCGAGTTTCCCAGTTTCCGCTATTATTGTACACGAACAGGTTGTAACTTCTCGGTCCGGTATTTCGCACCTAATTTTATTTTCTAGTTTTCAAAGACGTAATTAAAGAAGTATCGTTATTTGGCGTTTGGGTAAGAGATGCAAAATTTAGGATCTGCTTCGAGAACAGTCTTAGCGGATATAAATCAAATCGAGACCTCTCAAACGAAAACGATGCTTTGTCCAAAAGAGGGTACAATATTTCACGACTGTCGGTACGTTAGATTAGTCACGGACGAGTCCAACAACGTCACAGCACCGTCGAAATATAAAAGTTCATCCCTTACCAGTTCATCGGGATTCACCCCTTTCCTGTGATCAGCGTATCGAACATTTTCGCCCGATCCTTAGCGCGGTATTAACGTTGTCCGATAGACAAAAAAGGATTGCATACATCGTTAACGCGCAGCTATACCGTGCCGAGGAAGCAAGCCATCTATTATTTCAGCCGTCAATGAGATGTGTCAGCGGTGACGGGTATACGTCATCCGCGGTGTTCGTCCGGCGGCGGACGAGTTTCCATCGGATGCAGGGACCAAGGTTGGGGAAACAGAGACGGGCGTATCAAGCAATGCGAAAGTACACGGGAAATAGAGGAGGACGCAGATTGGCGGGCCCAGAAGGGGTAAAAAGAACGAAGGGGAGAAAAAAAGGAAAGGAAAAAAATAGCCGGTAAAGTGGAGAGGCGTCGACAAAGTGAGAATTAATATTCAATCGCATTAACGAATCGTCGCCGGCGACGCCATCGTTATACCAGCGGGAACGGTGCGCGTACGGCCGGCTCGAGGACGCTGGACGAGAAGGGGTACCGCGGTAAAACGGGCTAGCTGAAACAACCGAGCCCCCTCGGCGTCGGGGCTCGGTGCCCTTCTCTTTCCACCCGTGAGCCACGGTGTTCGTTCCTTCTCGCTCGAAGCGCGACGCCAAATGAAAATACCGAAGGACAATGGAAATACTAATGATTGATTGGATACGAAAAAGAATTATAATTGAAAAAAACGCGGAGTGCTGACCAAAAAAAAAAAAAAGAAAAAAATAGAGTGGGAGGGAGAGAGAGAGAGGGAGAGGAAACGAGGGGTGAATCGGTTGGAGCGAGAGGGTCGAATTGAACGGGGAGAGCAGCAGGCTGAATGCAAGGCGGGGAACAGAGAAGGCGCGAGAACTATTGGGAATAATATATCAATACCTATCGAAGCCACGCATACGAATGCGACGCTTTCGTGGAGGCATTTCGGGGGCAGGGGGCCGGCGGGGGTTCTCGCTCCGTGACTCGGGCTAACGGTGAAGGGTGAAAGGGGGTACCAAAGGGGTGGCTATTCGGAAAGAGTAAAAAATATTACACCCTCACACACTGGCGCCGACTCGCGGGTGAAACGAACACTAACCAATACCAATAACGGGCGGCACAAAAGAACGGCAGGTCGGTGTGCGAAAAACAGATCCGCACACCGTACCAGCCGCGATGCTTCGGTGGCATTATAGCTTTTCACGTACCCGGTGGCCCCTCGATACGTTACGGCCCAATCTACGGCCGCGGTACTTTTCTGGGCGTTCTGAAGATTTCCCCCCCCCCCCCTCCCCCCCGGATCCGCCACGGAAATCTGTTGGGGTTCGTTAAATACCGACGCTCGGCAATCGTTCGTGATACTTGGCGCATCGGGATGAACTTTTCGGAAATACTCTGCGCTGGCTGCTTCTCGAAGAAGACACTGTTCGAGTCTACCGCGTGCCAGCTCGGGAGAATTGTCAAATAATTCCTGAATATTGCATGGAGACTTCGATTCAGACCACTTTGACGATCCCAGGAGAAAGTTCTTTTCAATAAATCAGCAACGAAAATTTTAATATATTAACCGTGGTCTCTTGGAACGGTATCCCAAGTCCGTGCACCATCTATAAAAAAATAGCGTTTCCTAAAACAACCCCATTCGAGCATTATAACACGCGCCAACATTACCACCAATCTCCGACCTCTATCGAGGCGTCGTGATTCAAAGAAAAATTGAATCTCGCCAACCGTGAGCCGTTGCACAACCCCGGCGGATTCTCCGATACGCAACGAACTTGGCCGTCTCACCCCGTGAACCTCCGACGCGTTATGAATCGGATCCTGAGGGGCGAGTTCCCGGTCCCGGGCCGGGCGTCGCGACGCGTCACGCCGACAGGCGACCGTCGACTTTCTCGTTCGGTGCGACCCTGTAGATGCCACACGTAGCGCGGAGCGCACGGGGTTTGGGCACGAAGCGCGCGTTTAGCATTTGAAAAAAAAAGAGAGCCCTCGCCAGTCTCGCCCGAATCTCCCATACACCCGCGCAAACAAAAGGCTACATTTAGCATTAAAAAAGCACGCGGACCGACGCGACTCTGGCACGAAGCACAGCAGAGAGAGAGGGGGCGGAGTAGTTGAAGGAGGGTGGAGGAACTGATGCAGCCCGATGCCAGTTACTCTCATCTCCGTGGCCGGACATGCAGCCCTCTTCCACTATTGTGCGACTATGCTCGTGCCAGCAGAGGGAAACAGGAATTAGCGGGACAAAGATGGAAAGGGGACGCCGCGAGGGGTGTTGAACGGGGAGGCGGCCGAGGAACGGTACAGGGAATGGGAAACGTTCGAGGGAAACGGGCGCATGGCGCGGGCGGTTGGATCGGGGACCGAAGTGGTTGATGCACGGGGACAAACGCATTTGCCATTAAAACAGCTACGACGGCACGCGTGTGCCGCGGAAACGGCGACAGGCGTCTCGATGCCGGGGCGTCGATTGTGTGTGAATTTGAGCGAAAGAGAGCTAGAGCGGCGGAACGTTTCGCGCGGACGTGGACACAATGCTCATCGCGGCTGTACGTCTTCGTTGAAACTTCGGCAGCGTTGTTAATGTTTTCGTCCCTTTTCTTTCCTCTTCCTACGCATTTTGTTCGGTGCTCGTCGTCCTGGGAGGGTAATGGCTCCGTGACAGACGCACCGGCGAAGACTTTTATGGACGCGCGGGCCAGGTCTCTGTCAGAAGGTTTCAACGATGAAAATTAAATCGTTGATATTTGAAATGGAATCGATTGGGAAATTGAAATGCTTAGAATCGTATGCTCACTGTGATATGTCTGTGCGCAAATCTTTCTGGCACCTTCCAAAGCCGAAGCATCTATGGAAAATTAAATAGCGGCTATGTATAGTAACAATTCTACAATATATCGATGAAAATAAAAATCGTCCGCGAATCGTCACAATTTCATTATTCCACTATTCCTCGACCAAACCTCTGCAGCTCTCGAAAGTTAAGACACCCCTCGCAGAACTTTGTCATCGTACAAATTTTTCTGCGATCACCACCTACCACCTACATCGCCAATTTCACCTACGTCCACGTTACTCGATATCCCATTACGAGACACGCTCGCGTAATTAAACGATTAAGATGTCTGGGTGAAAAGTTTCCCCGCGATTTCATCGGGGGCATAAGCGGCATCCGGTTCACGCTCGCGTCCTCGCTTCGTCACCATCGCCGTCCTCCTGGTCGTCCAAATGCCGCTGCACGGCCCGGGGCTTCCATCATTTTTTTGTCGGCGTTACTGCACTTCTATTTTCATTCCGCCTCACGTTCCGGAGGCCCGCTCGTGGTGGTGGAGAAAAAAATGCGTCCCCCGAACACGATTGATAGGCACGGGCAACACGAGCACGGTTTCGCCACGTTTGTATGGGTGTACACCAAGCGGACGGCCACAATGTGTACGTAGCAACGCGTAGAAGGCGACAGGGGGAAGGTGTGCACAGGTGGAGGAAGCGAGAGGAATTTGGAAAAATAGTGGCGACCGCACGGCGGAAAAAAGAGGGCCGCCCGTTCGGTAGTACGTGTTCTGTTGCTGCGTCGTTATTGCCGGCAGATGGAAATAGTTATTAGGTGTAGTTTATTAGTTCCGCGATGTGTGCAGTAACCGGAGATTTCTCTGCGGCAAGGTTTGCGGCGGAAAAAGAAGAATATCGGGGTTGGCGAGGGGGTAGCTGCGGGGGATGGAGAAACTGGGTAACCGTATTTTTCTTTCCCACCCTCTTTTGTCATCGCCGTGCTGCCGCTGGTTTAAAAGCCCGGTAAAGGTCCGCGGTTGAAGGGTTGGCGGTGCTTCGTGGATGTTTATATTTGTTTCAATTTAGGATTAAAACTGTACTGTGGCTGTTAATTGCTCCCGTGATAGTTTAGAATTTTATGCTGACCGTATTATTGTTGGGAAATTTTTTTTGCTGTTTTTACAATTGCAACGATGGATGCAATAATGACGTGCAATTACTCAGAACCTTAATTTAATATGATACGAAGTTCGCGCATCTGGTAGGCACGTGTTTTCAGTAGTTTCAGCATTATTTTCACTATGAATATATTGCAATATATTGCACAGAGAGTAATTATAGCCATAGAAAAATTGTATTGACCGGCGAATCAATTTTTGATCTCCTCAAGGATTTAAAGCAACTGTTCATTACAGAATAAATACTAAATAACAGATTTCCCTTTAATTGTTCCCCTCGTAATTTTCGCCACACCCACAAAGCTGTTATAAATTTCATGGCCTCGTCATTCTTCCAATCGGCGACGAAACCTGAAGAACGATTCATACGTCGCGATGCAACGCTTGGCAAACGAAGCGAGAATCTATAATGTACACAGGAAATTTAATCCACGATGCAAAGGGAATTTCACTCGTCCCTCTTCGATGCCTTGCGAGCGACGACTTTAAAAACGTCGAAGTTAAATAGGCAAAGTGCCCATGGGATCGATGGCGCGCGTTTCCGGACGACCGGGGCAAAATTTCGGAATTAAAATTCGCAAATCGTGGAATCGAGTTTTTAACACGCGTGCGCTTGATATTTGAAATGCAATGAAACGCGGCCGAGCAAACGTTGCACTCGCGGAAAGAACCCGCCCCATCCGGTCAATCGAACGAGAGGAACGACCGTGTGCAACGATCGCTGATTTTATCGGGGCACACCATCAAGATTAATCCCTTATCTCGCTATTTACGATCGTGTCATCTGTTGTACAGGCCGTTTCTAAATTAACGTGGTGATATTTACGAGCAACCTTTTGCCCGTTTGGAATCTAAGGAATATTGATGCCGTTAACAAGTGCACCATTTCTGTTCCCGAGACGAGAAATAATTGAATACACCGTTCATCTGTGTATAGATTTTAATATAGTGTACAAGGATTTTCTTGCCGATTATTAATTCATCGATTCACGACAAGTTTATTACTTCACCATTATCTGCGCGACATTAATCATAGATGTTGGAAGGACCGCGGGATTAATTATTAGAAAGTCGAGATAAGATCTGCGAATGTAATAACGTCTATTTAGGACACAATCGTCCGATACGCGAATAAATAATTCCCGTTGGCTACGAGGGCAAAGAATAACTGAATAACAATGATCCCAATCTATTAAATAATATCGCCTAGTATAGATCACAGCCAAACATTTCCATCGCCAAAAGTCTGCCATTACGACATCAGTGACTCGAACCCGGAGAACAAAAATCGTCCGTGCACAATTAAATCCAACGACACCCCCGCCTCAAAACAACACCTTGCTCGACTCTTTCCGCGTACAATATCTCCCAGAGAAATACATCCTCCGTCACCCCTGCATCGAAAGGGAAGAAGCAGCGGCGAGTAACAAGGCATAGCCGATCGGGGTGGAGGTCGCGGGCGAAGAAATCGCGATAAAGAAGAAGGACAAAAAGCTCGAAGACGGTAGGAGGGGGATGATCGGTTGTCCGCCCCTCTCTCGTCCAGCGGATAATTAAAAATGGTCCCCGCGGCCCTTTACTCCTTCCTCGCGGCTCATTAAATCGACTATAAATTATGCATCGAAAATTACGGTCAGGCCATCCGAATATCGGTACGGACGCGGCTTGCCCCTTGCCGTTGCCGCGGCATAATAAGCAATTTGTAATCAAGAGGCGTCGTATGGGTGTTATAGTTAGTAAGAAATCCAATGGAAGTCCCGTCCCATCCGTGGTGCATGCCGCGCCGCGCCACGCCACGATGGTTCAAGGGACTCGTGCCAGTGGTCGTAATGGTCCACGGCGGGGCGAGACGGAACCCGTAAAAAGAATTGCAAATTGCGAATTAGCATTATGTCCCGTCTACTCAAATCGTTATTATCTTCGAAGTTCTACACTGCGCCCCTACCCCGGCCCCCGGGGACGCGCTTTGTCGTGATACTCGTTGCAAATCGGATTCACGTCGGCCCGCGTACCGACGCAACCGGTTATTACGCAGGAGCGGGACGAAAATTAAATATCGCGCGTACGTCGAACCGCGCCGCACCGCGCCTCGCGGCCACCCTCGAAAAATAGCCGACAAACCGAGATAGAACCGCGTTGTTCCGGCGGTGGCTGTCGAGAACCTCGCGGCACCAAACGCGCTCTTACCCTTTTCATCGGATTTTTTGGACGAACAAGCGATCCGACCTTACGTCTACCCTCGCCAAGTTCGCAAGCGCGTTGGCAATCGACGGGGATCAGCCTCGAGATTCGAGTACGTTAAAGCTGTACACGAAGGATTGATTTTACGCCGCGTTCGGACAATCGGATATCAAGTGTCCCAGAAAAATGTTGCACAAAGCGTGAAGCAGTAAATATTTGACGCAGAAAAGCAATTAATTCTTCCGGAGCATCGTTTCGATCGATATCTTATATCCTCCCCGGCGAAGGAAACCGAGGGAATCAATGTGTCCCTGGCGCCAGCGACGATCCGAACCATCCCCACCCGGTTAATAAGCAGCCCGCTGGTATACGCGACCAATTAAATTGCCCGTGTACAACTGCACGCACGTGTCGCGGTTAAACGAGCATCGTTGTATCGTCCGCATTATTCCATCTATCCGATCGATCAGCCGTATCCTGTCCGTTTGACGAACGCGCGATGAAAACCGCTTTCGAGCGTGGATCGTCGGTGTTTACCCGGGGAAAATGGCACGAAGGAAGAAGAAACGAAGGGGCCGGGTGATTTCGAACAGGGCACGGAGGGTCTCGCGGTGGACGCGCGCGTCCCGCGAGCGCGGCGCGAAATTTAAATAGCCGCTCGTTGGTCATATTATTGCATTAATAAATGGAATTAGCGAAACAGTAAAGTGCTTTTAACGGGCTGTGTCTATCCTGACTTCTCTAATATGACAAATACACTACGCCGCTTTAACGGTTTCGGCGTTCTTGCATTCATTAAATGACGCTGGCAATGCGGTGGCGCGGGCTGTGTTATTAATGGCACCGCATCAAAATCAATTTTCATTTGTTGAATACTTATGTACGTTGCAGTCCAATTTGCACGGATGCCGCGTGAACCGACGAACCCCACATTCTCCCTCCTACTCTCTCTCTTTCTGTCTCTCTATCCTTGTCTCTTTTCTCCCTGGACGACACACCGGCGAATTTAACTGTTATTGAGAGTCTCCGAACATCCCGGACTGGATATCAAGACGTAATACGACGAGCCTGTGTATCAGGCAGCTCTTCGCTGAATAATTGTCAAGTTCGTCAAAGTCTGACGGACCCGTTCCGTAATATTTTTCACGTCGCTCGAAACTGGTCGTTAGAGTTTCAGGTAATTCGATTTGATAAATAAAGTTGTACGCAGAAGTGGAATTTTTCGGGGGTTGTTCGTTAAATGTTTCATCGGCGATCGGCCGATAGGGTACATCACGTTGTATCTGGTTACGAAATAATGTTTCGCGCGGACAAAACGACCCGATACAAATTGTATCGATCATTTACATCCACGGGAATTTCCCGTGCGGGCGAGCCGCTCGAAAATTCTTGCGAGAATGCAAATGCATCGCTCCGTCGTCCAATTTATTCGGCCACTGAAAACAGGCCTCGCGTGTTTATACGCATTATTATATATTTTCCCGGCGAAATGCATTCCGCGGACGACGAGGCTCGACGGTGCAGGGCCGCCTCCTCCGTCGTGGAATTAATAAATAATCCGTTCGCGGGGCACGATCGATCAATTAACGAGGAACGGAAGGAGCGTAGTTAAGGGGGAAACTCTCGAAAGATTTCCCCGGATAGAAATGCATCTTGAGCCGGATCTTTCCCTCCCCGGAGTTGTGCCCGGTTGACGAAATAAAGGGTCCGCGGGAATAATACCGCTACCTGGAACCTCGACGAGTCAGCGAAGTGACTGGAGATCTCGGTGGAACCTAATTAACTCGGCGCATTCGAATGAAATTATTTTTGCGCGATCGCCGTGAACCAGAAGAAGAAGAACAAGAAGGGGAAATAAGAAAAGAAGAGGCGGGCAGATAAGAGCATGGAGAAGAAACGAGGAGGGCATTGTGCAAGGGATTCGAGGAAGACGGAGAGAAAGAGAGGCCGCGACGAGATTTGTACAGACCGAACGGAGACGGGCGAACAGTGGAGGAGGGTGAAAGAAGACTGAAGGGGGGAAAAAAAAGATGCAACGATGGCAGAGGACGAGACGGAGAGAAAGAGGGACGAGGATAGGGGAGAAGTAGGTGGAAGGGCGAGTGCACCGGCTCGAAACTACCAAACTACTTTTCAAGCTGCCCCCGCGGCCCTGGCAAGATTATAATTAAAACGTCGCGCGGCGCTGGATAATAAATTAATGCATAATTAACATAGCTAATTATAATACCGGCTGAAATTTTTCTCGTAACTCGCAACACACTGGTACCTCGCATGCGGACCCGGTGCAGCCCGGTAATTTATGATCGGACATGAAAAATTACCGTCTCGGGGGGGTTTAATCATCCTCGAACCAACCCCTCTCTCTCTCCCCTTTCTGCGCCAGTATCGTCGACCTTCTGCCGACGAGCGCGTACACGTTCCTTCGAGCGGGCCACCAACCCCCCCGAAGATCCCACGGTTGGACTTAATAACTTATTATAATTCAGAGCAGCGTCGCGGGGATCTCCTAGACGATCTCCATTTTCGATTCTTGCTTTACGGTGAAACGACTCGGATGGTTTGGAACCGGGTTATTCGAGGTTTAGAATGCAATTCGAAACAGCGGCACCGGCGCAAGGGGGTTGCAATAACGCGAATACATTGCGATTCTTTCGAAATTGAGAGTAACGCGCTCTTTTCGTAACCGCGTCTCAGGTGCGCTCGTAATCAACGCTGCCGCGTGATCGTTACTGACCTGTTACTTACCTAGTGTCGCGAAAAAATTTCGGAAACTTCGTTCGCGGCGGGTTCGCGATAAATAACCGGCAAACAGAGGGAGACGGCGTTGCTGGAAAGGGTGGACGCGAATGGAAGGGGAAATACGAAATGGGGCTGGCAGGCGAGCAAATTCAGTTAACGAATGATGAATTTTAAGAGAGTGGATTTGTAGGTTGTATTTAAGATTCCATTTATGCAGGAGGTTTCGAATATTGTCCCTAATTCGAACGAAATAGTCTATCAGTCGTCGCGACAGCTGTGTCGAACGTCTTCTTCCATACGTCTCTACGTAATTGCTCGAAAACGTGTGAGCCGTCTTCGGTTTAAAAAAAGGATCACACATCCCGTTGCCCCGCGCCGTCGAAAATCGTTTCATTATAAGAAAATTGAAACCATTATTCGCTACACTGGTCTGCACACACGCGCGCCCGTATATTCCGCGGATTGATCAACGAGATAAACCGGCCGTAAAACAATTCTCGTTATCAACCGGTAACCACATCAAGACTTATTCACTTACCGCCGTCATATTTGACCAAAACAAGCTTTCACATTTGCCATTCCTCCACGGCTAAATTCCCGGCCGTCACGGGAGCCGTAACTTCTGCCAATCGAGCCAGACGTTTTAACAACTTTTCCGCCTTTTCGTTTTTTCGATTACCATTTTCGTAACGATCCGGCTGGCACGCGGCCGCGGGACGGCCGAGCGTCGGCATCGAGGGGCGGCCGTTAAAACCGTCGGGCAGACTTCTGGAACGTCGAAAGACGTAAACTTCCGGCGCGCGTCGAGCGCTGGCCTGCACGACGCGGTAATAGAACACGGCGGTGTCCGTTAATTGACTTATAAAAAGCTTAAATAATTAAATTAGCATTAAAAGCAGCCGCGTGCCGTCCTACCCGGCTCGTCCTATAATTCAACATTGTGCTCTATTTCCCCCGCGATGGCCGCGACGTGAAAGCTGCCGGCTGTTACCGTCCCCGGTGCCGCTGGTCCTCTTTTCAAAGCGGACACGCCGCACGCGCGTTAATTCATTAGTCGTCGCCATACATCGTTCTCGGCGGAAACTTGCCCGGTTTTTAGATTCTCTCTGTCACGGCTTTTCAAGCGAGATCCATACTCCCCCACCCCCGTCGCTACGTCCGCCGGCCAACCGCCGCCAACCCCCTCGAAACCCCATCGCGGTTCGCGTTCAACGTCCGATCGTTTCATACGTAATAATTTACACTCCACACGGGCCGCTACTTTCCACGCTCTTTGATGTTATTTAGTCGCGGCGATATCGGTAAACCGTGGAAGTAATAAGCGCGGCCTTTTTATTCTATAAATATTTAGGCGGTATCCGGCTGCAGTCTCGGCCCATAAATCGATACCGCGGATCGATCCGCGGGACGAGAGAGCGAGAGTGTGACAGGCCTCCGTCTACGTTGTGCACGTGCATGCACGTACGATGGCACCGCACAGGGGGGAGGTGGCTGTTAGACCCGGCGATCTCTATGAAAATTTATAGAAAACTTCACCCGCTTCGACCATTATCGTTCACGGCGCGTATCCCGTACACCCCCGTCTATATAGAAAAAAATATTCACGAAAACCCGGCGAAAATTGGCTGATGGTATATACGTAACGAAATACTCCCCGAGCGAGGGGATATAACTTTCCTGGGACAAGCCGGGGTCGCGCATCGTTTGTCGGCGAAAAATCTGCAAAATCGCCGGCCGTTAGCCGGTTAAAATCGTGCAACACGACGATCGCTTAGGCACGACACGCCGCGAATGCACTAGCGTCGTAGTAATTTGTCCGCGTTATTCGAACCGGTCGCGGGGCACGATCTCTCTCGCCGCGTCTCCGCAACCCCCTTCGCGCGACGCTCAACCACCACCACCCCCCCCCCCCCCCTGCACTGGACCATGTGCGTGTGCGAGCGTCGAAAAAAGGTGGACGCACGGCGAAGGGGGGTGGCGGGGGCCGGTGGCGACCGGCGGGCACGGCGAAAATGCAGACAAATGAGTTAAAAAACGCAGGTTGCATCGCCGTAGTCGGCGTCGGCGGAGCGGCGTTGCCGGCGATTTGACATTGTCGAAAGTTAATCAATGCCCCCGTGGCGGGCTGCGGAGTGGTAGGAACAGAGGGAGAGGGAGAGGGTAACAGAGAGAAACATAGAAATAGAGGGCGAAGGAGGATAGAAAAGAACGAGGGATAGAGGAGGAGAGGAGAACGGCCTGGCGTGCGGCCCCGCCCGTGCGCCGTTTCGTCAATTTTTTAAAATTAAATCACTATCTGTCCTTGTTAAATGCATTTCCCGACCTCCGAAACCACCCCCGCGACCCCATATTTTTTTCCTCGCGCCTCTCCGCGCGCCCGTTGATGCCGTTGGTCGAGCGGTTCGCGCGCGCTATTGTGCCACTCTTCGCCCTCTGCCCTCCTCGGCCCGTCGATCCACGTGCAGCGCCTAATGACAGACAGTTGGCCGCGAAAAAAAGTGTGTAAATCTGCTGGAACGAGGCAGACAGAGATACACGGATCGAAGTGCGCGGTGATCGTCCATACACGAGTGCACGAAAGGTGGTGCTGCAAGGGGGAGGGGTGGTGGGGGTGGGTTTTTGCCGGCGGGTCGAAAAGGGACAGAGACGGATAGAGCCGGGCGAGGCGCGGGTTTGCGAGGGCGATTGAAAGAGCGGACACGGAGCGCCGTAAGAGAGAGAAACCGCTCGGCGATGGCGAGGAACGAACGGCGAAAACGAGGACGGGAAACGAAAGAGATGGAACCGCGCCATCGCGGCGAACATATATAGATGGCGGCTACGTCCCCGGTTTGGCGGAGTGCGCGGCCATTCCGGTAAAACGCACCGGAATAAAAATAATGGCTGGAAATGGACACGGGGATACACCGGCACCTCGTCATTTTTTTCTATTAGCCGAAACTTACAAACACCCGGGGCTTCCGGCCATTTCGCCGAACGCCGCGCCGAGCTGCTCCGCTGACCGTGTCCCCGTGCTCGCGGCCAGCGTCGAAATTCGAAACGGCGCGGCGCGGCGCCGCGCGGAGCCGCGCCGAGCGGCGCGAACGGAGCCGCGCGTAGGCCTCGCTCCCCCGGTTGCCTAAAAATCGTTGCCATATTTTCGCCCGAGCCGACGCTGTTTTTCGTTTTTTCTTCCCCATTCATTTTTCTTCCTTAGTCCGTGTCTTTTTTTTTTTATTTTTGGGTTTTTTCGTTCTCCTCTCGCTTCGTCCGCGGTCGTCCGCAGGCTTACTCGCGCCCCGTTGTTGCTCACTTTTTTTCGTAAATTCATTTTTGGAAGCGACGGACGGGGAAGAAGGTCGAAACGGGACGGGGAGGCGTTCAGCCGCGCGATTAAAACGTCATCCACGCGGTGCAAATGACGACACACTTTTTTCCGCGGGACGCTCTCCTGAACGACGCGACAGTCCGCGGATTAATTCAGCCGCTTCATTGTGGTTATCAATTTCGCACGTGGACGGCGGTGACGAAAAATTGTTGCCCGCCCGTGTTTCGAGTGGCGCGACTTGCTCGCGCGGATTGCCGTCGATATTGCGGGGGACTCGCGGCGAAAGGAACGGTGATTCAAACGACCGTAGAAGGAGAACCGCATCGACGAAGTGGTATCCCTACAATTTTTTAGAAACGACGTTTCCTGAAACTAAGGAGGAATCTCGTTTGGGGGAGGAAATTTGTTTCGCGCGAAAGGAGCTTTGAAGATGATCTCTCGAGAATTTTTTTTCGTCCACGAGAAAAGGAGTTTAAGAGGCGCGGAAGAATACCTTTTTTTCAGTAGGTGGAAGTGCGGCGAAATTGTAAGGCGAAGCGCGGGTAGCTGTAAGCGAGAAAGGAAGAGCTTTAGATTTGTCGAGGACCACCGCCGCGGTAATTTGCACCGCTTTCACTGTTTTGCCGCTGAGATTCTCATTGTCCTATTATTCTTAAATGTAGTCGCCGCATTCCACGCTCTAACATATTAACTAAAATAAACTCTGCACAGTTACTCGTAACCCTATCATCATTTATTCCCAGGCCCCTACCATCCCGTTCTATTGTTTCTATTTTATCCGCGGCAGTCCACCGAATGATAATAGCAACAACGATCGTGGCGATCGTTCAATTTCGAGCGATCCAACTTCAACAAAGGGGGAAGGGCTCGAGGGTTCGACTAGCCTCCGCGACTACCGACTACGAACTCATTCGTATGCGAGCCGAAAAGCCCAAAGACGTAAGATACGCGTTTCGTTAGGGCGAGCCGGACGAGCGGGGGGACACCATGGAAATTATGCACAATTAACGTCAGTCAAGTATACTTATGTTACCGTCGCGCTGACTGATACTTTATATACACCGTCGGTGCATTCCGTGAATTTGATTGTACGCGGATACATCTTCCATAATCATATACGACGACGTTGCCCTTAAACGGCCACTGTATAGAAGCCCCGAACGAAATTAACGATGCTCCTCTCGAGAGCTTGATGGATTCCACGATCCGTCGGTATATTCATCCGATTATTGACCATTCGTATCCAGTTGTCCCATTGTAATTCGACTTGCTGTATAACGTCGATTAACTGCCGGCATGCATCACTGTTCGTGCCCCGGGTTAAAGTGACTCATCAGTAGGAAACGGTGTACCGATGGCCGGGCCTCTTACGTTCGAATCGTCGTTAATATTGTCCGCCCGTGGACGCAATCAGCCGACATAATAACCGTCCCGTCGTCCCGACGATTCGACGTGGATCGCGGCCGTCGAGGCTCGATTTCGTGGCCGAGTCAGATTGGTCGTTATCCGTACGCTTCCTCCTTTGGGGAAAAGATACCGGGGCCGGTATCGGTGATTATTGGTGCAATGCGTTGCCCGCTGTTCTTCCAGGAAGAATTGTCTTCGTCGAATGTCACCGTGGGCAACTGGAACCTGTAATTTTAATAGAGACGGATTCTTTTGCGGATGAACGGCCGTGTCGTTTAACATTTATGATGCAAGAAGTTCTCTTCGATTAAACCACCCTGTGATTCCGATATCGATTATCAAAAAATGTGCGTGCTCTTTTATTTTACCAGTCCCAGGTTGCGTTTAATTGTGTTAGGTTCGTTTTGTTCCTCGCGCGATAGGTTCCGGTTCTTAAAAAGGTAATTATCGCTCCGCGAGGGTCGGTGTTTATTATTACAATTAATAGATATAAGGGATATAAAGCTTGGACGCATTGGGAGCGACGCGACCGCGGCGCCGCGCTACAATGAATCTCAGAAAAGGCCCGCGGACGCTGCGAGGGTCCCATCGAGTCCGAGTGCAAATCTGATTGGCTCATGAATATTAAGTTCGGCCCGCAATTATTATCTGCGTTATAAATCGGGCGACCTGCCTCGGCCGGCTTCTCGGGCCGGGCGTTATTATCCGCGTTCGCACACTCGGAACGGGTCAGCACCACGCTCCGCGAGCACCACACATCGAGAAACGAACCCACACGCGAAAACCCCTGGACGATCGGAACGGCCGCCCGGTGCTGTATCTTCACGCAAACGCTCGCGATTACCCCCAAGTGTTAATTACTAATCTCGCCTCTGCTAATTATAATTAACGTCTCTCCGCTACGGAATCGCCGCGGTCGAGCGTGGACACGCTGCAAAACGAAAGGACAGATCGCGAGGGGTACGACGGTGCTCGCGAGCCCGGAGCGGATCACGAGGATTCTTCTGCGGAGTCACCGGCGAACGTTTTGGACCGGTTTCCGAGTAACCTATCCAGAATGTCCACCGTCGAGATTTGCGAGGCTGAACGGCGACACGCGGGTTTCACGCGCGCGCGATAACGCCACCGTTGATCTAACGCGATTCATAATTCGATCGGGAAAGTTGCACGGTGGGAGTGTTCCTTTGATTAAGCGACCTAAGCCGTTCACGGGTTTTCAGCGGCCGAACGGCTGGCTAGTGCGACCTGGTCCGCGATAAAGCTCGTCCGCGAGCGAATCGTAATCCGGTTCTGTCGTCGCCGGTTACGGACACGATTTTTCCCGTGCCCCCTGATAAATTATCGCGATCGACGGGAAATTAATTCGCCCGTGTGTACCGTAGAAATTAACGCTGCCCTCCCCGGGGAAGACTACGCGCGCGGCGTGCAATTTCCAAACTTTGACGAAGATGAATTTCGGCTATTAATTTGAAAGCGTATCGCTCTGCTCGCCACTGGAGGATTCGGGAATATAAGTACCGCGGTATTACAATTATTGCATGCGAACGGCGCATCGGACCGCGACCGTTGAACCTCGGCGAAACTAGTTTCGCTTGAAAAGAATATCGACTCTCCAGCCTAAGCGTAATTATCTCCAAACAAAAAAGGTATTATGTTAGATCGTACTCGAACTCTCTAATAATATTGCAACAATATTGCACCGCACGTAACAATTTTTCCATTCAATATCTCTGGCAAAAAGCGAGAAGAATTTTTAGCGCAGCCCAATATTACCTTTCTAACGACGCCACGGGCAAGAATCTACTCGATCTACTCTGTCGACGTTCGTTTCCAAAGAAATCGCTCGCAATCGCAGGTCCGAGGGAACATTTTCCACCGGCGCGACGGCTTCGCTGGCTCGTTTGCGGCACCGACATCGGCGCATTTTCGCCGTTAGGCTCCCCATGTCGCATTATCATCGGCATTTGAGGCTGACGTTAGCCAGGGCAAACCGAGGGCTACCTGCTGCCGCGTCGTCCAACTCCCGCGGCACTCTCCGGCCCGGAGTCCTCATTAAAATATGCAAATACACAGCACTCAGGTTGTCCGTTCTGTTTCCTTGCCGGGCCCTCGTAACGCGGGTGAGCTCGCGCCAACTCGCGCTCTCCGTCGCGTCGAAATGTTTACGATCACGGCGAAATTAAAAGTACCGCTAAAATATTGCCCCTAATACGTATGTGGTGGCCGTTGCTTCGGAACCACCTTAAAGGCTCCTACCGTTCGAGGGTCCGCAACGCGGAACGATCACATTGGACGCAGAGCTGGCTTGAAACGGCGTGAACACCTACGGACAGTTCACTTAAGGGACTCTCGAACCGTTTAACTTTGTTACACCGCCGCACGATTCGCCTCGTTTACTCTGCATTCAATGCTCCACCGCGGGCCATTCTTCCTAGAGGAATTCTTGCGCTGCCGACCGCCTCAATGTTTGTCGTAGGCTGCGACATAATGTCCCGTTGAAGCGTGGAATCGTCTACAATAGCCACTCTCCTGCTCGAAAGTCTGGGTTCTTTCTTTCGAGATACGGGCAAACTATTTATCATAGGTCGTCTGTGTCGAAACACGGTGGCGTTAAACCCGGGGCATTCGATATTTTGTTTACTGCAAGTCCGCATCACCGCCCACGTTATTCCTCCGTTGGTGATTCGGCTCACCCGAGCCACGATTAATATCCGTCGTCGAATAAAATCCACCTCCCCAAATAATTCATCGCGGCCGCGCTCATCAGCGTAACCCAAATCGTCGTCACCTTATCCGCCAGGTAATCCGCGGCGACGAGCACGAGTTAAGGACTTCGCACCGGGCGTCCGACGGCCGATCGCGATAAACAAGCTCTCGTATGGATTTGCGGAAGAAGTATGGTAGCAGACGAGATAGAGGAATAAGCGAGACGTTTAATGTATTTTTTCGGCCAGCATTTCTGGGACCCCGGGTCCGGTTACCATCTCCGTGTTACGCGCAACGTTACCAACAGATTATAGAACACGATTCGGAAAGTAAATAATTTTAGAGAATTCTCTTGTCCTTTGCCGCAATGAAAGGCGAGAAGGGATATCGAACAATTAATGTTAATTAATAATCTGTTAACCCGTTGGCTCCGTGCAGTATTCGATTAATATCCATTCTGTAATACTTGCGATAAAAAATATTCGGTTCGATATGGTATTCAAAAACACCCGCCTTAAAGACAGAGCAGTACCCCCCATCCCCCCACCCTCACGCCCAGTGACCACCCAATTAGCGCAATCCGTTTCAAAAATCTGCCTCTTTCGCGCAACGGATCTCGTAGTGAATAGACGTGCTCGGAGTGCCCGACGAAATAAGGTATGTCACATAGTCTAATTTATTTTCGAAAACGGGAAACGATATACGCATCGTTTTCGTTTCCCTGTCTTCCAAGTTTTCTGGGGTTTCTGTGTGAATATTAACGAATATTTAGCACGAAATGAAGAAGATATTGCGCAGTCAACGGACTCAGACCGCGTGGCGTGCATTTTCGTATCGGCCCGAGTACGCGTATACGTATTACCTTTCACGCATACGTATATGCATCTCAGTTTCAGAATTCCATTATCTTGCAGCATATTCTGCAGTTTCTAGCGATATTATTATAATATCGACGATTCTTAATGCGTTTATCCCCAATTTCAGTTCGATTCTGTTCCACGGCGTTCCGTTCGCTTGCATCGAATCGGGATTGGCGGAACGTGTTCGAACGTGCCGCTGACAGGCGGGAATGCGCAGAACCGAACTGACGCCGTGCCATGTGGTGAAGTCAACCTCTCGCTGACAGGTAAGCGTTCTTCAAATTTCTTGTCGGAACAAGTAGAACTCGAGCAATATATCTCTATTAAATTGTAATTCGTACCGCGTGTAAGACTTGTGTAACGTAGAGTCGCGTTGTAGATAAGTGATAACATAATACAAGCAGTAATTTGCGACTATTTGTTTACCGTTTCGGCCTGTGGTTAGGAAGCTTGTTTTTCCTCGAAAATCTCGACAATTTATCGCCGAACAAAAACAGATACTTACCGAGAAACGTGTGCATTGAAATATTTCTAGGAAACGCGGGCGATCATAAACAAGGACGGTGTTTACATGTATGGATATCGAACATAGCCTAACCGGAACGGACAATAGCGAGGGGACTCATTGTACTACATGACACCGTGGTGACGAAACGCATGGAATACGTCCGAGTGAGGTGCGTTCATAATAGCCATGTTTATTTAATACGATTGTAATTACCACTTCGCATAATATTGCTTGCATATTAAATCTTGTGTTTACATTTTGTGGTTAAACATTTGCAAATTGAACATGCACATTTTCTGCAGAATTTTCTACATACATATTACAATTATCATTAATTTCTAGCACATGTTTAATTTCCTTTGTATACTTTGTTACAGGAGCACGGAAAGAATTGGTTATATGGAATAGAGTAAGCTATAATAGCTATAATGCCTAATGTGGTTCAATGCAACCAAGGCCTGTGCACGTGAGCATTTTAATTATACATATTTTCATATCGGTTTTATATGATGCTAAGATGAAACAACCATGATTAAAATATTTATAGAAACAATTAGATTTTCTATACCAATTACAATTAAGCAATTGCAATTGGTATAGTATTTTTTATTTTGCACTTTTTGCATAATGCATATGTTTTTATGTTTTATATGTAAAAACATATGTAATAACTTGCTGCATTTGTCATTGCATAGTCAATCTTGTATATTTACATATTTATAATGCATAGTTACATGTTTTTCATCCATATTTCCATATTTTTAATGCGTATTTGCCCATTTACATATTTATAATGCATATTTGCACATTTACATATTTATAATGCATATTTGCACATTTACATATTTATAATACATGTTTGCATATTTTTAGTGCATATTTACACATTTTTAATGCATTTTGACATATTTCTAATGCACATTTGCATGTTTTTAATGCATATTTATATATCCCTAACGCATATTTATATACATCTAACACATATTTACATATTTTTCGTGCATATTTGCACATTTATCATGCATATTTGTATTTTTATAATACACATTTACATGTTTTTGATGGATATTTATACATTTCTAATGAACATTTACATATTTTGAATATATATTTACATGTTTCTAATGCACATGCACATGTTTTTAATGCATATTTACGTATTTCCAATGTATATTTATATATTTTTCGTATATATTTATTTTTCATACATATCACTGATACGAAACACTCGATATGAAAATGCTTTATTTTCAGAAAATTTTGTGACCGCGCGCAATGCGGTCGGTAGAGTTGGTGTTTGCTCCGCAGTTTTCTAATATTTCCAGAGCAAGTGGCTCTTTGCTTCAATTCTCGCTTACACTTTAGTTGCACGCGATTGTAGAGTCAGTGTTTTTCACGTATTAGGTATTAATATTATTATCAGAGCACCGGTGCTCATTTTCAATTATTCTAATCGCGAAAGTAGCATCTTAATTTGTTCGCCGACGTAATTTGCGGCCGCGTACATAGTCTTTTTTTTAATTTTTTTTTTATATTCGCCATCGAAAGTAGAGTCAGTGCATTGGTGAAGGGGATGTTCAATGCGGCACTGCTAAAGTGAGAAATGTAAGTATCTTTTAAACAGTTCTCTGTTTTTTGCGAAGAATTAAATTCTGTAGACATGACAGTAGATTTTAATTTTCTTTGCTTTCTAGTTTAGTTACAGTCTGCAAACTCGCCGACGATTGAGTTCAATTGGGATGCCTTGGCGATGTTCCTGATGTCTTTCACGAGTACTTCCTCTATTTTTCCAATCAACGAGTTGGTGAGTCGCATGCGTTTTGGTTCCTCCGGTCCCCAATCATGCCGTAGGACGATTGGTCCGAATCGGCACGGGTGACTGGTTGAATTTTTTAGTAGTTGTGCGAGCATAGTGACCGCCAATATTTTCTTGTGTACTATTTCTTATATCAGATTAGGTTTGTCTTCTTGTACGCCGTGTTTTTTAATATAAAAAAGTATTAACTATAGAAATATTTCTTATTGAATACCCGGTTGCATTAATAAATGGACAAAGGTGTATACATATAGTGGGGACATTGTATATTAAATTTACAATTGCATTTCTAGTCAATTGAATTTGCTTTTCACTGTTGAGCAGTGAAGTCGGATACCCTCCGACCTCGTTACTGCAGGGATTTCATGATTATAGTAAACGTGTATTAAAACAATACATATAGCGATACGTATATTAAAATCAGCACTTAATGCGTATAGCTAATGATAGCATTTCATATTAATTTTCATATGCTCGTCTGAAATTTATTGCACATTATGTACAAGAAGGCACTTTGTATATGGGTAGATTTTTAAATCGAAGTAGCTATCTTGAACAGTTTACTTCGATTAAGGAATCACCTGAGGCTTATTTAATATGTTGCCTATTTTTCAAGTAAATATTTAATTGCATTTATTTCTTGCATTACTTATTCTGGAAAATTCATTTTCAATATCCCTTAAAAAATAAATGATATATCAGTCACTTTCGAGTTTTCATTGATATTTTATCAATTACAATGTCGAGTCATTTTTAAAGAGATAGAAAATAAAATATATTATTATAACTGTACGTATACTAATCATCTTTTTAGATCAGGATTTTCAGGTTTAACCCCTTCCGTGTTCATTGCCAGGAACTCACTCACGTGCCCAGGTGCTACTTGGGTGAGCGAAAGGCAATGGGCACGATGATCATATAGTTTTTAAAATAACAATCTTTAGCAGCTGACATTTGCTAGCGTACCGTGCACGACGTATTTTCCACGTTGCGTGTGTATGTGGTTAGGCCGTGGAATTGCGTCGGCTCGGGAATTTGATAAGAAATAATAAACGTATTTAGTAATATGTTTCACAATTGCATATATACATTGAATACCATACGAGTTATGAAAGTATGGCAAACAATAGAGTACTATACCAACCAAGTATACTTGTACTTATTTGAAAGAAAATTTACAATATATTTGAACAATCAATATTTTGCATACACGTTTACGCATATTTACGCAATGGTCGCTAGCCTTTGTCAGCCGATTTCAGGAATTGGTACGTACCCTTAGAGTGTGAACGATTGTATGCCAAGCTCGGGTGACGGAGGCGTCCCGGGACGTCTCTCTAGTGTAGGCCCTTGCACCCGGGTGTTTGAGTGAGAATCGTGGAATGATGTGTGTTTGTGTGAATGCTTTGCCACTTTTTAAATATAGGTCCAGGTAGGATAGGTAGTATACCTTCTGGTGTGCCTGTTAGATATAAGTAGGTAGGGCCGGGCAGGTTGACACAGTCTCTGATCGGGTAGGCAATATTCCGCGTGTTCAACCTGTTTCAGGAAATCTGATTTGAAAAGTCGACGGCGAAGCTGTGGCGCGAACGAAAATGCGTTCGCCTCTGGCTTTGCCTATCGATATTTCGAATCCTTCGCGGTCGTGGTCGCGATTTAGGTTCCGAAACGAAACGCCTTACATTATGCTCGAGGCTGCACGTGTAGGCGAAGATCGATTACAATTTTAATCGCAATCTTTACGATTTTCCATAATCGCAATTTTTACGATTGTATTTGGTCGTGATTCGTCCACGTGTGTTCCGTTTAGCTGCCCGGTTTAGATTCTTATTTTATGTTTTTGTTTGTTTGCGAGTAGAGTCTTGAGCCTAGACTAAGTTTCAGCGGGCATTGCGCCCGAAGAAAAGAAGAAGCTAAATGCCGAAGAGGCCCGACAAACTGTCTCTCAAGAGGGCAACTACCAATGGCTCTGCATCCTTTGGATGGAGAGCCATTCTTTGTTACTATTTTGTCACTATGCTCGCTTTTGTATGCTGTAGTTGTAGTTTATTGTTTTCAGCACTCATCGTCGTATTGGGCAAATCGCGGTTTTTATTAGCGTCGCGTTCGATTGAATACGGTTTGCATTAGAGTTGCGAATGAAATGAAATCGCGATTGCAAGTAGAGTTGCGATTAAGTATATCGCGGTTTGAATTAGAGTAGCTTTTATATTAAATTAGACTTGCGATATGTACTTGATCTTAGCGTTGCGATAATAATTTTCGTGTTCCTTTTCTGACAGGTTTTAATTAGCATTTATAGTACTGCGATATTTTTCCATCGCGAATATTTTTCTCAGATTTTCATATAGTGTTCCGATGATACATGATCGCGATTTTGAAGTAGCGTTGCGACCACAATGAAATGCCCAAATTGGATGCGTATTCGGAAGACTGTGTATTTTGTATCTCTATGTTGAACGCCGTATAAAATCGACATGGATTTGGCTAGTTATTATTATTTTTGGGACAATCTTTTATAAGAACCTTGTTAACAAATGAAAGGTTAAGACGGGAAAATTCAATTTTGGCGTTTACGGTATATAAATATTTTAGTACAACTCAATTGCAAGTATGATTCTGAAACGTCATTAACTTCTCTAGGGCTCCTGGTCGGAATAGACTAATTGAACAGCTTCGGGTTTACCAATTCGAAACTGTTGTTGTCATGCAATGACTGCAATTTCTTCTGAAAATACCTATTGGAATCTACTTAAACAGATATTGCATTTATTCATCTCGATGTTGCAGCCCACTATAATTGCTGAAAAGAGTTTTCAGTTGTATACTACAATTCCCATTCACTATTATATTCTACAATGGATTTTTCAGTAAGTTCATTTTTTCCCTAGCTCTGTAACTTATGTACTGAATTTACAAGGAGAGGTTCCTCTATTATTTTACTCCTTCTGGGTAATAAGTTTTCGTTGGTTGGCAAATACTACCCTACTAAAGTTCGTTATATTGGGTGCCTATAATTATTTGTTTAAATTAAGTTATTTACTTAGTAGACGGTGTACATTAAATTAGTCTGCACTAAAAATTAGAGCCATGCATTCATTTCTGTACGATGAAAAAATTTGCGAATAGGATCTGCTGCTTAGCGAGTATAGTGCTTGCTTCTTAAAACGAGCTATGTATTGTGCTCAGCATTTTGTGCTGAGGTTCGCTTCATACAAACGTGACAAGTTTTTTATTTACACATGGACTGCTAATTATTATATACGATTTGCAACAGTCAATCCTATTGTAATTGTGCAAAGCTTTTGAAACATTACGCACGCATGTGAAGAAAGGTTCGCGCAAAGGAAACTGACGATTGCACATGGTAATGATAATAATGGCAAGTTCGGGTATTTTCGTGCGAATTAAGAAGAAATTAAATTGCTCAAACGCGTACTTGAACAGAATACATATGTATAGCGCGCTGGAAAACAAGCACTATGCTCATGCTTCTGCATGTTTCTATCTTTTTCTGCTTGTTTCAATATTTTTCTGCAGTCCCCTATTGGCAACTATTTTTTAATATGGAAATTAATGAACCGTTCATTAGTACGACGGAAGTTTAGATCTGCAACTTATTTTATTTAAAAATATCATGCAAATTACCAATAATCATAGGCACGTAAAACGTATGTCAGTAAATTTAGTACGGCAGTATTTACCACTCTGCTAAATCTCATTACCCGGAGGGAGAAATTAATAGGAATCTCTTCTTCCTAGTGGTTTTATTTCATCACACGATAGAGTCAAACTCTGTTTTTGAATCGTTCAGTTCTTCGTTTTTATATTCTCACGACGCTTTATTATTATTTAGTGATAGAACCGGTTGCTCTACTGTTTGAAATGATGTCCCTTTATAAGAAAACCTCGATATTTTCAGTCACCAGCAAATTTTCTTGTTAATGTTTCTTAGGTATTGTACATCACTTATTGTTCGTTCATTATACAGTACCAGCTATTGGTACAAGGGACACATATTTATATTGGTTGCCTATGACTATAAATTTGAATTAAAATATGATAGACCTAGATGATAGACATTTTACATTAAATTATACATTACAAATTGGAGATAGCATTAATTTTTGTACGATAAAGAAATTGACGAATAGAAACTGTTGTTTAAAGAGTAAAGAGGTTGCTTCTTAAAGCGACTTATACATTTTGTGCCCAGGTTCGCTTCAAACCAGCCATAGCATGCCAATTTTTTTATTTATACGAGGACTTCAGATTATTATACATCTCATGCAATTGGCAACCCTATTGTAATTGCGCAGAGTTTTTTTCATGAAATTACGATCGCACGCGAAGAAAGGTTTGCGCAAGTAAATTGACAATTGCAGACGGTAATAACGATAATAATTGCAAGTTCTTGTATTTTGGTGTGAATGAAAAAAAATTGACACGCTATAAAGCATACTTGACCACAAACATATGTACAGCCCGCTTGCAAAGAAGCAGTATGTTCATGATAATCTTGGTTTGCAGTCCTCCATTGGCAACTATTTTATAGTACGGGAGTATTTATTAAGTCCGTTCATTAGCACGACGAAAGTTTAGAACTATAAATTATTTTATTACAAAGTATGTAAACTAGTAAACAATCATAGGCAGTCAAAATCTATATCAGTAAATTTAGTGAGGCTCTCAGACCTTTCGATTCAGAATAAAGGAAACTGGGAGGAAAATTTTTTGCGTTTTTTGTCTACTGCTTGTATGTAATCATATGACAGAGTCAAACACATTGTTTAAGTAATATCAATTTTCACGACGTCACTTTTTCGACTTTCTTTTATTACTTTGTGATAGAACCGATCGTTCTGCTCTTTGACATGTTGTCGCTTTAGAAGAAAATTTCCCCAGCACATTTCGTTATTAATCTTTCTTATTAAACATCACATATTCCATAAGACAATGCCAGGTGTTGATGAGGCGAGAATGTATATATTCCGTCCAAAAAAAGCGATATAAATTGCATGTACAACGATCGAATGCTATTTCACAGCTGTTATCTGATTTCCTTTCAGAAAGCCAAAGTATCTTATAAAGTGTATACACGCACGGTGTAAAGTTCCCTGGAAGATATCGTCTCATGGTCTAGGCGAAACGTTTACTGGCATTAAAATATTTATACACCGTAAACGGAAAAATTAAATTTCCTCGTTTTGTCGATTTGTGAACGATTGTCGCAAAAATAATAATAATTAGCCAATTCCACGTCCATTTTATACGGCCTGCATCACAGAGATGTGACTTACATGGTCGTCAGAATATGCAATCACCGAATCCGCAGTCTACGATGACTGCTTCGATGGTAGTCCTGCATGCGACTACCATAACTTCTCCGTTATTTGTGTTGCGATTTAAAAATGATGTCTGCAGTGAATTATTATTGTTTTTTAATATATACGAAATACTAAATGAGATATAACGAAGCACCACACACGATTGACTTTGCAAGTAATGTAGTATGAGATAATCCACTTACTATTTTCGATCAGGCTTATAACAAGTGGACGATAATAATTAATAGTACAATGCCCCTCTGTCTGTTTATTATTCTCCTTTGCCTCTCACCTGTTTATTAACACTAAAAAGAGTTGTTTCATCTTAGTACCCAAGTAAATGTTTCTATTTGTAATTCATAATTATTTTTCAGTATATCTGCATTTTGGAAGAACTTGCTCCCTTTGTGCTACTGTACTAATTTTTCACAATTACTAATCTCATAAATAAGTTTGTTACAGAATTTTTAAGTTAAAGAAGACGTCAATATAATGGAATACTACCTCAAGTAAATTGCAATATGTAAGTAATCAGAAGGAAACGGTAGAAACAATCGGTCTATCATACGTAACAAATATCACTTAATTCTTATAAACTTTGATGTGTTTCAGGTCGCAGGATCGCGATTTTAATGAAAGAAGATTCACTATGAAATATATCTTTCCCCTTTCTGTATATCCCTTTGGGTGTTCAGTCGGACAGGAAGTTCTTCAATTAAATTAGCTTTTCAATTACGCGGACAACGCTTAAGTTAAGATAAATTTTTAGTCAGGCTGGTGTCTTCGCGTCTTTCTGGTGCATGATCAGAACTTCCTCGATATTAGCCGATTCGTCTATCGCTATATCTCGTCGGTGCTTTTCACACAGACAGCCGTGAGATATAAGAATTCGTGTATCTCGTCTGTGGAAATTGCTTCCCCGATTACCCCCATGTCATTCGCATATATTCCTGTCCCCAACACTACTTCAGTAAATAATAGTTCTTCAAGTGATCACTGACCTCGCGTTCAGTGTTCACGAGCGGAGGAACGCTCAAATCAGCGTGGGATTTCCGAGTCGGTACGTCCGTCACGTTCAGCCGCGAAAGTCCACAAGACGTCTTGCCTATTCCTGTATCTCGTCTGCGGCATGGTCCCCGTGGTTCTTCGCCCCGGGTCTCCCCGACGAGCAACGCGAGCTGCTTCAACGGGCAGCTCCGGGCGGAGCTTTGCCCCCGGGTCTCACGTTGCGTCTCCTCTTCGTCTTGTCGCGATACCATTGGCCCGCGATTGGCTGACAACGAGCTCCACGCGTTCGTACGCCCGTTCGCGTTTAACCGCAATGATTTTTACGATCCCGGCCCGCTAACGAGTAGCCCGGTGCCTATTCGAACGGGCCTTATGCGGCGATAATTCTTCATTATCGTACATTGTTGCGAGGGTTTCGACCGTGGCGGCGTTTTCTCGTCGCTCGTCTAAGTCATCGGATGATCGTAACAGCGGGAAGTGATTCTTTTCACCGGTCGAGCTTGTGGTAATCAGGACGCGTTTTAATTGCCCGCGTCTAATCCTGCTTCTTTTGCCCTCTTTACGCCGCCGACGGATAATTTCGACGTTTACGACGGGGCGCGAGACGCGTGGGCTAATTGGGATACAGAGTAGTCGATTTTGGTACTCGTTAGTCGCTCGGCCGTTCGCTGCGAGCGGGCTCGTTATGAGATGAAAATGAAGCGACGGTTCTGCCCCTCGAATTATCCTGATATGGACGGTCGATTAAATGCGCGAGCAAAACATCGACGTCTCGCTGGGTCGTTCGACGAGATAGCATCTTCTAATTGCTGTAATCGCGGAAGGGCTGTCCTTTCGCAGCTTGTAGCTATTAACCTTTAACTCCGATGGTGTCGACAATCCGGCTCCGATTGACCCGCGTGTACCATTCTGGTTGCGCGGTAAGGTTGTCGAGCTTCGCACGAAAATTATACGAAACCTCAAGTGTTACCGTAATTAGTATCCGTTATACATTTTTAATTCCTCGAGTGCCACTTTTCAGCGCTTCGTATTTGTACATTTTTAAACGAATCTTTCGATTTAATCGACGCGATAGAAACGTCGCGTCGTTCAGAAAGTCCGCATCGTTTTTATTTTACAAAAAATTCTTTCTTTTTGTAGACTAATATTCAAGTGGGCATTACGTCCTAAGAACGATGAATTCGCAATCGCGTAACGTAGTGTTCACCATCCCCCCGATAACTTTCTATTAAACTCTGAACCGCCTTTCAATATAATGTACGATCGCCCCGGCTCGCAAGGAGGTTTCAGAGGAAAACTATAAACACCATGCATCAAACAATGACGTAAAAAATCTCGTCCAGCAGTCTCACGGGCGAGGAAATTAATTACCCGGTACGAGTTAACCACGCGCCGGCCTACTTGGTCCGAGCATTTCACTTATTAATGAACACGGAACGAATTTCAGAAGGTGTGGCCCGAGGACAGCTGACCATACTTTTCGCGTTCCGTTTCGCGAGCATGATTTATGGCCCGCGTGACTTCTGCGAGCGCGTAATTCCATCATGGCGTAAACGGTGTAGTCCGTCGCGAGCCAGGACGTACCCTGCACCTTGAGAACCGCGAACAAGAGTTTTCGACGCGGTAATTATGCGAGTCGAGGGTAACCATTCTCGTGTCACGTTGGAGTCGGTTCGCTTGGACGGCGTCCCAATTGCTTTCGCGACGTAAACGCCAACGACAGAACGATATCGGCCACCGTCTGATCCATTCGTTACGTTAACGCGCGATTTTATGGCTGCTCCATTTTTAATCGCGCCACCCAACGTTCTACTCATTGTTATTAGCCGCCGTCTTCGTTGGCCCAATGTTCCTCGATTTTCTTCTGCAGTCTCGCTTTCTGTCGGTGTAGCTTTCTTCCCACGATCGGCTATTCTCTTTTTCTTTGATTGTACAAAACGATTCACCAAGTTCCTCGTATCTTTCTCACAAATCGGGCAAATGAGATTTACCAGACGAGCCTCATTCAACCACTTTATTCAACGTTTATTAAGCAAATGTTTCGCGGCTGCAATTTATACATTCCTCCGTCAACGTCCGTTGCGACACGCGCCACGACGATATCTCGAAGGGTCCCGTTAAAACGGAAAGGAGAAAAAGTCGGGGCAGATAAATTACCTCGATAAGGGCATGGATAAGTACCATAATAAATAAGTTTCCACGTACCATCGCCGTTCGGCCCATCAACAGCTGGCGCACACGAATTAAAACGCACGCCGCAGCAGCGTGATCGCCGTCGATGAAAAATTTGACGGAATCGCTCGTTTTTCGCGAAGAAGCGATTCTCCCGGCCGACCGTACCAATTTTACACATTGCCGGGTTTCGTTGGTGCTTTTTTTTCCCCCCCCCGCAGACCCTACATAAATCTTCGGTGCAGCGGTTGCAACGCCGCTAGGTGTCTTGTACAGTCTCAGAAGCACTTAATCACAGTTAGCCTTATTGAGCTTATAGATTTATCCACGCCCAGTAGCCTCAGTCCTATCATGCCGAGCGGATGATTACCCAGTCCTGTACCAAATGACGCGAAACACCGGCAACGAAGGCGCACAATAAAATGCCTCCTCGCCACTTCATTATGCGCAACGCATTCGGGTAACGCGTAACAGCGTTGCAATCTGACGGTACGCTTGTGTTAGGAAAATCGTATCGATGGCGATGTTAGTCTTATTGATACATCGGCCTGCCTTTGAAGGAACTTGTCCGCGATTTTGTTGAATCGTTCATTATTTACGGCATTGTTGGTAAACGGTTAGGTATTGAATAATTATAGAAATTCATTGGAAACATATATGCGCATGTATCGTGATCGATGATCGCGGGTGTTCTCCTTGCCCCTTGCATATTGAGCTTCCACGTGACGAATGTTCGGTATTCGTCTTCGGAATTTAATGTTACAATCAACATGTAAATGAATGCACTCAAGGGCACGGGGATCGAATTGAATGAGCGCGTTTTGCAGAAGCTCATTTGGACGTAGACTGGGATAGATTCTTTAGCGATGGTCTGTTTTTACATAATAAAATTTTTTATAAAATAAAATTGATACGTTTGTGTCTTGCGTATATCGGTGTGCAACGATTTTTCCGAGACGTCCACGATTTAGCGCGCGCAGATAATAATAATTAAACCGGTGCCACCATCGCGAGTTGCAGTTGCAAGTGATCCGCGTGTTTATTAATAATTACAGAAAGCGTACGCGTGAATCGCAATTCTAAGAAAAGGAGCGTACGGCATTTCGCGTTACCGCGAGATTAAAACGAACATAATTTCTGCACGCCCCAATCCCTCCGCCATACCGATTCAGAAGAAATCCCGCATAAAATGGTGCATCGCGCGGTACAACAATATCAGCCGCTTAGAATGTAGTCTCGCAGCATCCCCGGGTCGCATTAAGAATCGTTGCACCGGCTTGAAAAACGGGATTAATATCGCGCCACCATTCATCTTATCTCCGGGCAATTTATCCCCCTCCGCCCGGAGGGTGAATAGCAGCAGCGCGGATTTTTGTTAATGCGTAATTGAATTTACGGAGCGTGTCTACTAGATTGTATCTCTGCCCTATAGATTTCAGCCGGACGATAACCTTGGGAAGGCGTGGACGGTGGTTCGATTCAATTCCCATTTATAACACCGTCACATCGAAAGTGGCCGCCGTAAGTATGCTGCAGCCGGGTTCTAAATACACACACGCGTGTCCCCGCGAACCTCTCCATACCTGTGCACATTCACCAACACGCGCCGCACACCGCACCCCCTCCCTCTCTGTGTATTTCCACGGTGAAACGTATACGCGGCCAGGTACACGAGGCCGCGGTAAAATTCAATCAACTTCTTGCTCTTTTTTCTCTCGCCGCCCTATCCAACGGGGCTCGGGACAACTCTAGATCCCTCGTCAAATACTCACGGTTACCTGTTCGTTCTCTGATCACGCGGCGAGGCATGAACACGTCACCTGGCCTACTTGAACCACTCATTAATATTCGTCGTCTAATTGATACGTACGTGGGATTATGGGCAGCGATACCTGGATCGCCCCCTCCCCCCCCCGTCTCCCCCTCGCTTCAGGTATCAGCTGATAATACTCGACAATTCGACGGACTTAACTTTTCATAATGAGAGACGGAACGACGGACGGACGGTTGATAACTTTGCCGATCTTTGGCGGCGGTGGAAGCGGCAGCGGCGAAAAAAAGGAAAAGAATCGTCCGCTTGGCCCGTTGCTTGAAAACCGAACGAGTATTAATTCGGAGCGAAATTAGCGTGCGACCGAGGAAAAATAAATTCTCCCTCTAATCGTGATCGAGGGCATCGGGTTTTTCGTGTCCGCCACCGATCTACGGTATGCATTATTAATACGCGACTGTATCATTATGCAATTTAGTTGCCATTACGGCTCGATATAATTTATCGTTGTGTCCGGTATGCGACAATTAATCTTCCGCCGGGGTGGATATTCAATTCCTCGCAGTATGATTGCGTATAAGTAACACGATCGATATAAATCGCGGACTTCTTGTAATTTCGAGCGGCGCTTGTTTCGCCGGACAGTTCATTTCCTTTAAGTACCCGTCGCCCCTACGCTGTAACGAATACTTTAACTCCATAAGCGTTCCATAAATTTTTCCGCCACATTTCGACGTGACGTTGATGCAACCGTGCTGCCAGAGATATTCTTTCTTGGATCAAGGAACCGGGTACGTTGTACAGTTGAATATATTTTACATCGCGGTTTCCTTACTTTGCGGGCGAAATGCGACGTTTCACGGGACCTCGCCCCGCAGTTTTAAAGAAATACACTCGTGCTTTCACGACGAGGACACCGCGATACGGAATTCGAAACGGAAATTCATGCAAATCGGGAGCATCGCTCCAGTAGTATCGTTCGCGCGTCCACCGATAATTCATCGGATGAATTCGAAAGGCGAAACAGACCGCGATGTCTCCCGATAGTAACACCATCGGACATCCGACATGAGGGAGTAGTATTTCAAGTCGACGCCTCTGATTGTCACTTAACGAGGTAACAGCCCTCGGGCAAATTGTTAAGACCGATCGGACGTACGTGTTAAGCGTTGCACGCTCCCTGGTAACGCGATAGCGCGTGGGCAGCGCTACACGAATGTTAATTGTTTACCGATGATAGTTTATGAAGGCAATGACTCAGATCGAGGGGCACTGTAAGATATGTGTAGGAACATCGATTCGACATTTTCTAACGAGTACCCACCGCGTCGCGTCGGCGATATCGAGGCAAGCATCGCTTTTGCACAGATTGCCCCGGGACGCTCTACTTCAAAATCTCGGCTGAACCTGCTATGACGATCCGGGCTACAGATCTATTTGTCCTTCTATCAGTGGGGCTCGATCGAAATCGCTGTTACGCCCGTCGATAGCTCATTTAGCGCGAAGTTATTAATTCTCGACACGACGCGATCGCATTTGGAATATCGCGGAACCCGTTGGTGGTCTCAGGTGGATTTAATTATAATGTTAGACTCCGTAGGCGAGGTACAGGGGATGGCAAAAGTTTCGCAAGCCGACGTTTGCGTGATTTTTCTCTGGAATCGATTTGTGGTGCGAATCGTTGCATTTCCTTGTTGACGCGATTCCATAGCTCGCCGACAATAACGACAACGGGGCGCGATTTTTAAATATTCGATTTGAGTTTCGAAATTTACCGAAACCTCCAGCCGTGGGAATTTTCTTAACCACCGACGTCAACGTCCGATAGGGCGCCGATATTGAGCCCCCTTAACCGAACTGCGCCGAATAATGAAGCCCCCTATTTCTCGGAATCGCCAGAAATTCTGCGGGGGCAACGGTCGAAGAAATTCGTTCCGACGCACCGGCCAATTTACCAGCAATATCACCAAGACATATCGAAGTTCTAAATTCACGATTTGCGACAAAGTTCGGCGCTGTTTGTGCAGCATACGCCACGGTTAGTTTGCCGGTGGTCACGTGAGACCGGGTCTCACATCTTGTACCGGCGCTATAGCTCACATTCTGTTGGCCGGACACTTGGCGACGACCCATCCCTCATCCCTGTCGTAGCTGTCCGAGCTTCCAGGCGATGTCCAGTCACTGAACTCTCGTGGAACTTCTGTTATTATAAGTTAACCCCAGCCCCCGCGCGACCAACTCCACCACCAGCCCGCCCAGATTATGGCCATCAGCCAGCGACCCGAGATCTGGGTAACGCCGTACCTCAACTTCGCTTCGTTTGTATAAGGAAGTGTTTCAGGTCATCCGAAGAATAACACGTTCGACCTCTTGTCCCTTCTTCACTGCCGTTCTACCGGCGCATTTCCGTCGATTCAGACGGGCCACGATCCAAGACGAAAGCCCTCGAATGCGAGAGTAATCGTCATCCGTTACGGCCACCGCGTTTAGGCCTGCCAGTGGCGTCGTTTAACGCGAGACATTATCTTCGTCTATGCAAAGACACCTATGAATATTATAGTGTTAAGTGCAATCCGCGCGGTGTGTAAGATTGCAAATTCCGGAGTCAACCAAACAGACGAAAGCGAGTGGAAAAATGGTGTACGATTACATTCCCTCTAAAGAATTTCACGCGTGTCCGCAACATCTTAGCATAACCGAGGCATTCGCCGACGCGTTTTCTCATCGCTTCGCCCGGCATCGAATCTCGTTATCCGTTCAACGAGTTTTATACAACTTGTAATTACGTTGACGCTAACGATGTTTTGTTTGAGGAAAGCCTATAAGGCGGGGAAAGATCCGCCGGGATGAGCAGGAATTATTCGAACTAATCTACAGCGTTAAAAAACAGCAACGTGTTCCAGGCTCGATGGACGGGGGGAGGGTTTTTCGAGCGCGAAAGAGACGGAACGAAGCAGCTTTACGAGAGCGGAAAGTTGCTCCGGAGATATAAAGCAACCGGCGTCGCATATAACTTACAATCAGCCACGTTCTCCGGTGTGCCTTTTCGCCTCACTTCTAGGTCTCCTCTCGTCCTCGCTGCCGCACACTTTTTCACCACGAACCGTCGCGGCGAGTCGCGCGAGTGTTCGACTTAGCGAACGAATTTACGATCGCCCGAACGATCGCCTAATTTAATGGATCCGCAATTTACTCACCGCGAGACGAGATTTTGATAAGCCCTGAAAAATATTGGGGCAAAATGGCTCGGTCGTGGAGTAAAATACCGTTCCCCTTGTTGCACGGCACGATAAATCCGTCGCGCCCGATGGCTTGCCATTGATTTGAAGAGAAAATCGAGTAACATTGGTCGTCCGGTGGATAGAAATAATTTTTTCGCGCCGTCGTAATATTCTTCGTTCCACTTCGTCGTAAAATTCTTGCGAGTACTTAATATTCTTCGGGGCCGATGCTAATTGATACGAATAAAAGTTCCCCTGCCGTGAATCCGCGTGATTCCTTCGCGTGAATTCGTGTCGTCACGAGCTCGATTTAAATAAAGGGAAAGAATGTGCGGCGCGTAACTTTACCGGTATCGAGATTCACGTGACGCGTCTCGATCTCATCAGCATCGGTTTCCCTGACGGTAAATTTGAGCGTCCAGGACGCTCCGGTACGAACGTGACGTGGTACTCGACCGATCACTTACATCCGCCGAGTTTACGGTGTACGGTGTATAGAAAATATGTATCGATAACTTAATTAAACCCGTTGCCCCGACGGGAATCGCGGTTAATCAATTCGTGTCCGGCCCTCCGTATTATACGCGTACGCGTACAACAATCCCCCGATCATAAAGTAAACTATATCGCCTCCGATTTCATTAACCCGTCTTCGTTCATTTCGTTTGGTGGCGGTGCGTGACTGCGACGAGTAAAATCGGCCAATTACAGTGGCCGCGTGTGTACGCGAAATGTAGCGGGGACTTTTTACTTTCGTACTGAAAGGCGCGTCGAACTCAAGGGCGCTATTATTATTCGACTCTCGATACGTATATTTCCACGACGGCCAGACGGATACAGCTGGTGGAATATCGAGGAGGGAAAAAGTCGCGAAGGATTTGTTTGGCGCGATTTAATCGCCGCATCGAATGTTTCGTGGTAAATTATAGCGGTGCGACGCGTCATTACGAATGTGGGATTGGTGTAACGTAACCTGGGACGAAATTGCCGCCGTTCGAATGAATATCTTTCGTCTGTCTGTCCGCTGAGTTTGTAGGCAGGTAAAATATTGAACGGCGCGAATTCGTTATATTCGAATCATTCCCTATCCCCGTTCCCTTGTGTTTTAATGACGAAACGTCGAAAACATTCCACGTGTATCCGTTGAAGTTGTTTGATTTTTTCGCAACAAAGATTTCAATGCTTGTCACGATTATCTTCTCCTACAATGAGCTATCGAAGTCCTTCTGCGGTAGAATATCCGCGCAGAAACGGCAACTGTAACTCGACGAGCACGTGACGTGGCCAGAGAATCCATTCGCGTAAGGTGCACGGATTCACGGAGAATATAACCGGGAGTTAGACAGAAGTGGTTGGATATCCGTTGGCAGGGGCGCGACAATAGATATGCGGCGGACAGTACAATGGTCATTGTAAATCAGGGCATTTTAAAAATCTGACAGGATATATGTTGACTCGGCCTCGTATATCGTGTCGCACACGGCCTGCAGTGCTGCCCATTAAATACAGCATTATGCTACCCAGCCGGCACACCAACTTCAGCCACGTGATGGTAATTGCTGAGATGTATACCCAACACCATTTTCGGCAACTTGCCATTCAGGGGCACCATCGGTGTCCCCCCCTCTACACCGTCACCCACCGTTATCGAAAATCCTGATATTTTTCTAAAACGCCAGTCGAACCGCTCTATCCGTCTGTCGATCCTCGAAAGTGCGAGGTGAACGGTTTCCTAGACGTTTCATGGCACCTTCGTCAGCGCGTACTTAGGTACTTAGGTAGTTGTACGTTCGCATGGGATCTACGGTATTTTTTGTTTGTTTAAGATCGGTTTGCGGATAGAATGATATTTTATTTTCATCGATGGTGTTTAAGAAAATTGTAGAGAGACTCGGATTCATATGAATTTTTGTATTGAAATATGTAATATTTATCCGGTTGAAAGCGCGTTTCAAATAGAAGGGAGGCGGTTATGTTTTCGTAGAATGGTTCGGTTCGTTTATGGAGCTTCACCAACATTTCATTTCATTGCGATTTATATACAAGTAGGAAATGAAGTACGGCGAACAAAAAGGTAAAGACGGTACAGGAAGGAAAAGAAGAGATCGAGGCGAGGCGTGGGTTAGGGCAAACGGAGTAGCCTAACTACGACCAGACACGCAACAGACATGCCATAATTTCTTGCAAATATGAAATAGGGCCCGTTGCAGGCAAGCTACGGCTCGACTTTCAGCACCTCCTTTCCCCTATATCCTTCGTGCTAACTTTTCGCGGTTCCTTCCATTTCCTTTTAATCAGCCAAGCCCTTCATTTGCAAGATATTCAAAGCGTTATTGAGCAACCGATGCATTATTAAACAAAAATTGCACAAAATACGGTTCATCTTATTGCAACTTTAATTCCCCAGGATATTAGAAAGTGATCGGGTTATATAAATAAAATGAACCAATCAAAATGCACGCGCGGCGCAATAAAGTAAACCTTTCCGTCCGCATTTCTCAACGACCAACCAGATAACCGCATCGAACGTGAAATCGTTCTTTCGTCTAGCTTTCGTCGCGAACCGGGTTAAACGCGCGGTGTCGTGTACCGTGATTGACCGGGCAATAATTTTCACGCGAATTGACCGGTTTTTATCGACGATACGGGAAAGAAGCGAACCTTTCTCCTGCGTCGCATAAACCAGTTATCAGAACGAGCGAGCCAAAAAGGATACGCCTCGTGCTGATTTCTAACACGGCCGGGGCCCGTAAATTTCATGGCTGACAGGCCAGCCAGTCTATATCGCGATCACAAGGACGTTAATTAACGGACGACTAATATATCGATTACTTACTCCGATTGCGATTACCGCTTAATGCGAAATTATGGCTTCCCGCTCCACGGGGTTTCATGTTTCGCGCCCGTTTTGCCAACGCACGAAGAACGCTAAGTTTACTGATAAGCAACCGAGCCAATCATAAGCAGGTAATACGAACCGCCACTCCCAAACAAGTAAAGGGTTAATACCGCGTCTCATTATACCGCGCGGCTTGTCGAATCGGGTTTTCCGTCGCGCATAGAAACGCGAACGACAAAACGCAAGGATGTGTTCCCCTCACTTTCACAAACGTATCCGTCACTTCATAGTACCTTCGTTGTGCGGTTGATAATCATCCGTTTATCTGCATACAATGGCCGCGCTGGCGTTTTAGCAACAAGCAACGAACTTTGCGAACTGAACGAAACGCGGCGCCCTTTATCTCCGCCCGTGAAAAAGAGGAGAAAAAAAAATGTAGGAAAGAGCGAACGAAATCGTTGGCGCGACCTGAAAGCTACACAGCGCGGCGAGTGCCGCCGTGTAGCCGCTGTGGAAGCTAGAAATCCAAACGGTAACAAGAGGTTACGTTTAGGGGTAGTGAGCGGTAATGTATTCCATTCGAAGAAGTGAAGCATGCATATTCTAGATATATTATAAATAATTACTCAATTATATCTTTGGAAAGGCAATGAATAAAGATGTCTGTTGCCGTGGATCGCGCGAGCTGGCGAGGAGAGGTTGGCCGGGCTAATAAAAAAATAAAAGAAAAAGGGGGGGGGGAGGAGAAGAAGAAGAAGAAAAAAAAGCACAGAAGGAAGGACAGAGGGGGAAAAAAGACTTGCGTTGAATATTCAAACGCAACAAACTAGGTACACGGGGGTGCTAGGATGATGGCTATGGGAGGGAGAAGGGCGAGCTTATTTCAAATGGAGATCCATATTATACCCTCTTCTTACCGGAACGTACTTTTGTTTCCGGATTTCGCGATTTTCGCTGTGCTCGAGTGCGCCAAACGAAGGGAAGGAGGACACTTGAATTCCCAAACGGTCCTTTATCCGCCTATAAATCTGCCGATGAAAATCGACCCTCCATCGATGACTAATTATATCCATCGATGTATACGAAAACGGGCGGCAAGACGAGTGACATCGTATCGGGCCCCGTATCGACGCTCCTTCGATTCTCCGCGATATCTTCACGAGGACCTGAATCGTTGAATTCTTCAATTAGAAAAAAATATGTATCAGGAAATCCTTAAAGCTACTCGAGGTTCGTCTGCGCGACTCGTATGAAGTTCACGGTTCTTATAAATTGCCGAGGTCGACGTAATATGTCATTACTCTCGCATTCTTCTTACAGTCAGTTTTACAATCGTTTATCCATTCTACTACTTTGGGCGAAATTTACATTACAGCTAATCAGTTCCCCCGATTATTCGTTCCTATCGCTCCTAAAGTTTATACGCAATGAAAAATCTCGCCAATCATTGTGCCCGAAACTGAATGTACGCAACATCCAATAACGCGAACAGGGATGCGAGAAGGACAGGGTAGCGAAGCGAGGAAGATGTTAAAAAAGGGTACGCATTGTTTAATGATTCATTAACATGATTCGCGGAGCCCGTTTATCCGCGGTGTACTCGGGTTGTGTCTCCGTTAGTCTTTCCCGAAAGGTCAAAAAACTTTATTGAGGCATAAATTCACCGCCGGAGGACGCGATAACTTTAAAATATTACGGAAATGAAAAGCTTTCGCCGACGCGTGCAATGTTTGCCTCCTTTTCCGCGAAAGATAATGCAAGTATGAAAGGGGTGAGGCCGGATTTACGGGACGTTGTTTTGTAAGTGGACCTTTCTCGTACGCGAAAGATACCGTGAATTTAAAGCCCGTTAAGCTACTTTTTCTCACCGGTTCCGCGGCGGTAGTAACGCGCCGTTACTTTTCTCATATTACATAGGGAACACGAAGGATTTAAGCACCTCCAGAGCGTGCCTGACATTTGATAACGAAGGATAAGGCGAAGGCAAAGAAGCTTACACCTCCGCCCTTCCACCACCCCCCCTCCGCGGCAGCGTTACACACTTATGTATGCGAACTGATTTCCACAAAACCGTACGATAATGTTCCCCCTTTCGTTGGAATTAACATTTACTTCTTCCCGAGAATTGTAAACCCTTTCGCGAAAGCTCACCTTTTTGTCCCGTGAAATTGTACTGTGTCATTTATCTGCTTCTTTGTGCAAAAAGATACGGAATCTTGGACGACGGAATATGTTCCCGGGGAACGTTCATGGGCGGTGAAATATTGTGCTTTTGATCGATGCGGGGAAAGGGGTAACTGGTGGTACTCGTGTTTTATTTTATCAGAATGCTTTTTTTATAGAAATTATTGTCCATCGCGTGGCGAACAACTTTTGCAATACATTTTTCCTTTGATGCGACCGAGGTTGCGTGCAAAATATTTCCCGTGCATATTATTAAATGTGAGACTATAATATTATTATATAGCATACGTATTGCATTAAATAACTGTTTCGTATACTATATTATGAATCAAACATATACATAATAGTATATAGCACGTCATATATCTCTCTATCCCCCTTTATATCTCAGAACACTGCATAAATCTTGAATCTCATCGACGACTTGTTTGCAACGATGTTTACGATCATCGTACACGAATCCCTCGGCTCAAAGACAGCTTTCTCTTTGGAGGACCGGTGCTTCATCCCTCTTCATCCCGAATGACGAAGCTCGAAGGGGGGTCGACGACGGTTAGGGGTAAGTCGAATTCACAGACGTTTCTGCTTTCTCACCCCATACATGAATGGGGCAATATTTTCATAAGACACGGGGCCAGAAATCGACGTTTCCGCCTCGACGATTTTCCGCATGCATGGATACGAAACCACCCTTCGCCGGACGTGATTGGCTTCTGATAGAATTACGAAGGGTGGACACACGGGGTAGCTAGATGCTCCTTGTGTGCGCGTTGAAAGATTCTTGTTGTATGTGCGTACATATGTATATGCAAGCATGGTGGTGTATGCATAGGTATGCGTGTGTGGCATAGACAGGGCCACAAACGACCCTCGTTTAAAACAAAGGACGTCACTCGGCCGCATCTTCATATAGTCAGGATCATATTAAGTTTATTTTTTGTCCCTTCCCATGGAAACGGGAAATTGATGAGGTCCTTTCTACGGGGGATGAAAAGTACCAGCGGGAGGAACCTTCATTCTTTTAGACGCCGGGATGCACTGTGTTGCATGCAATTTTTTAAACTTTTATCAATTGCGTAGGATACATGTGTGTATAAAAAGGGCAAACCAACAGATATTATAGTTTCGGGGAATGAGATTGGCCAACTATACCAGAGATTAATAAATTAATATTTCTTATACGAGAGATACATTACGTATAGAATTATGTTCTGTTAAAAGATAGCTTTGTTCTATTTATAATATTACATTTATGAGGCTGTTTTGTTTTGCCCACTGTTCTTTTTCTCTCAATTTGTCGCGATTACTGAAATAGCCCAGTATTTATCATCACGTTTTCTAGGCGAATAAGTAATCAGATAGGAAAGCTCAGTCCAGCTTCCGCTGGGATCGTCGTTATCGAGTGTACACTGATTATTTCAATCGATTGGACATTAGTCAGCGTATAGGTGCGCGCAATTTAATCGAAATTAATATGGTCAATAATTAGCAATCACTTGCGGCCCGTTTGCGTTGCACAGTACTCGCGCGTTGTTCCTCTGACTATTGTTATTTCAAATTTTCACCTGTCCATTTCTGATGTTCCGTCGAATAATTTATATGAATTTCCACACCTTAATAGCCGTATCTGTAATACTGTCTTTACTACTTACTGTTTCAATATGTCAAAATATATAATATTATATTAAATAGCTCTAATATCATATTTTGAGAAATCAGGTGTTATTTACTATTGTAAATAAAGTAAGGCAAAGTACTTTTCTCTGACGCACATTTCCAGAGCTTGAGAAACCCCGAAGACGTTAATCTACACTTGTCTTTACCTTGGTTTACCGGAAATTTTTTTTATGAGACTACGTAAAAATTTGTTCTACACGGTAGCAAATTTCCCCCCACTTACGGCCAGCGAAGAAGCACGATCAGATTCAAGATCTTTGCTAACGGCCCGGATATGATAGGGCAAGGGTGCGAATAGGGGTGGCGAGATTGAAAGATTCGAATGACATTCATGCCAATTTCCTTTCGACGCAATTTCATAATTTTATTGGCAGTTTGCGATCCATCAGACTCCAAACAGGGGTAAACGCGTTCCCTGACGTGATTTTCGATCCTCGATCATGCTAAGCGTCTCCTTGCCCGTCCAGGAAGGTCCTTAGGGTTGTCGCAACGAAATCTCGTTCCAATTGAATCGCACAGAGAGAACGATTCACACGAATTGACAAGGTTCCCACAGAAAGGGGGCTGATCGTAGCATAATTCTCTCGCGGTTTCTGGAGGGCAACGAATATTTCATTTCAAGCGAATTTAATTTGAAAATTTTTTTCTCAACAACGACAATCGAACCCGGCCGGAGAAGTAGCACACACGAATTTCGAATAGGATGAATGGGATATTATGGCGCAGTATTCCAGAGTTTATAATGCACTTTATCACGAATGAATTTTATCGAACACCTGCCGGATCGATAAATCATTATTTCGAAATTCTTTCGGCGAGCGCATTATAATTAACCTTTTTTCATCGACAAATTCGCTGGTTATCCTTTATACGGCGTGGAAAAATGAATTAGAAGTTTTCATCGAACCATGTTGATAGGACGTATCTGAAATTTTTGCACGAGGCAAATATATTCCTCAAGGTGTCACACGCGAATCGCATTTTTTTTCACATAAAAATAGGTGATTTCATTAGCTTCGTTTTCGTTGCAGTTTGGTACTCATAAATTTCTGCTATTATTCAAGTATTAATAATACCTATAGTAATGTAAGGTAAGACAGTTGTTTCAATAAGCATAATTTTGTTAAATTCTTTCAGCCCAATTTCATACACTGTAACACAATTCACGAGTTGCTCATTAATCAAAATCAAACAATTTCTTCTACACAAAAACCACTTTCAATCGCAATCGAAAGACAACAAAGTCGTGTCAATTGCCGCTGCTATATCCATTTATAAATTTCCAAATGTCCAAGACAGATCGATAAACGTCTACCCAATTTATATTTCTCTAATCCTGTAAAGGCGCGTTTACAAACCGCCACCCGACAACCCATATTAACATCCTCGAAAGATGAAACGCGGTGAAAGTGCGGGCAATCGAAAGGAACTCCGCGTTTTATGAAACTCTAGTAAACCATTTCAATTACACCGGTGCATCCCCCGGCCCCAGTTCCCTAATAGCCGAAGCTATCGAGACACTTTCGCACGTGTCGCGGTGCACGACGTCGCGGCCACCCTCGTAAGTGTTCGTTTCCACCCTCTTCGGGGTATCCTTCCCGTCGCGAACCAACGACAGGGTGAACCCGGTCGAATTTCAAGCCAGTCTGTATCTGCATGCCAACAGCGTCGGTCGCCTGAAAGTCGAGCACATCATTTTATCTCCATGATAAATACGCTACATTTTATGCGCATTATTTTGCGCCCCCTCCAAGGGTCGCGGGTGAGAGAGTCAACCCAAACCCCCGGGTCCCCAGCGGCCCACCCTATTTTCCTTCCCGTTTCTCACCCCCGAAACGACACATACGTGGAACGCAGTTGTATCTCACCATGCTCGTCGTTCGCAACCCAACGGCCCTCCCTCCCTCTTCCTAGCTCTAGTCCTCCACCTCTCGTGGCAGCCAGCAACCACCTCCTCCGCCTGCTTCTCCAACCCCTTCCTGTCCTGCTCTCTCGTGCGCGTCCGTCCGTCCGTCCGGCCACCGCCACCCTGTACACAGCCCATCTTTTTTAATGTTAGGCAGTTATAGCCGGTGCGCAACGCGAGCGTTCGTTCGTTCGTTCACCCACTCTTGTTCACTTGCTCGTGTACCATTCGTTTCTGCTCCACTCTCTCACCCCCTCTCGCCCTCTCGCTCTATCGTACGCGTTCTCTCTCCTCTTCCCGGCCATCCGCCTTTCTCTCTCTCCCCTTTCTCTCCGTCTACCATTCGTCCCGCCCGTGTAACGACATCTTTGTCGTTCGACCGACCGGTGGGGGGGTTGGGGGAGAGAAAAAAAAGAAGAGGACTTAGGTCAATTTTTATCACACAAACCGGCCGACCGAGCGGCACCCATAAAAAATGCCTCTTTACGTATGGCGATTGGTCCGAAACGGGGCTCCGGGGGTAATGCCGAACCGTGCGCTCTTTTTCTACCCCCCTCGAACACCCGCCGGTACCGCCGGTGTATCGGTATCCTCTTTCGCTCTTTCGACGCTCCGCTCTTCGTACCAGCGCCCTCGCCCGTTCCCCGCGGCCCCAACTTTCTCACCCCGTCTCGCTCGCGCCCGTTCTTTCGCCTGCGCGTTTTTTTTTTTCGACGCGGGGAAAAAATGCGCGCCGCCCGTCGATTGGTCGAGGGGACAGATGACGTAGTGAGCGACGTGCCACCCCCCGGCACGCTTGGGGGTGGGGATGCACGCGAGACGACGGTGAGAGGGCGCGCGGTCGAGTGCGAGCTATGCCACCGTCGGGGGCTGCATATATCGAGGGGGTGCCGGTACTGGATGCCGGGGGTGGGCCTCGGGTCGAATTGGATGGAATATTATTACATCGGAGAAGCCTTCGAGAGACTTAACGCGCGTTCAACCGACTGCCCTGGACTGTTGCGGAGTTCCGCACACTTTTGCCATCCCCTAAAGCGCAGGGAAAGGAGGATCGGAGGTTGCTGACTCGTGCACGGGGTCAGGGTAAAGTTTCTGGCTGTTCTTTGACGGTGCACTTCCTCGAGGAAGTCCGGGATTTCGTAATCGAACGGGCGATCTATTCGGTGTGCGAGGGGTTGATTTTTTTTAAACAGGGCGCTGGGGGGATTTATCGGGTTCTTGGGGTTTAAGGAAATTTTGAGTTTCTTATTGCAGTCTGGCTCTCCGTTTCGACAAGGCGCATTGGTTGCTGGTGAATTTTCAAATGCCTGGCAATTTTTTGGATTGCTGAATATCCTGGCTGATTACTTTCATTGTTTTCATCATTGTTAGAAAAATGCTCGCGCAAGTACTCAAGTTATCCGAGGTCCCAAACACTGAAATTTACCTGCGGAATATAGCAGGAAAAGCCACTCGCCCTGGCTTGAACAAATCTTGAACAAATCTTGAACCCAGAAATTGCCCTATTAAATTTGATCAGCGTGAAGCCGTTTAATCGTCAAGCGTCGCGGAAGAAAGTTTCCAGGCGGCGAGAAAATTCACGTCTGCCCCCCTCCTTACCCCGGGGGCAGAGTAACGTAGATCGTTGGAGGATCGTCGTTTGTCGACACATTCGTACATGGACGTCGTGTCCCCGTCGACGAACGTGTATTTGTTTAGCGGAGCACCTCGATATGACATGATCAGCGCATTAACCCCGCTCGCATTTTTTTCATCCGCTCGGTCCTCTTCTGGCCGGCGCCTGCCTGGGATGCGTTTTTATCGATTCGTAGACCCCTGCCCCGATGTGCCGTGTATCTGTATGTCCACCTCCACACGCGACCGCGTACAAAGCATCGATAGAGAAGCATACAGATTGGACCGGGCGTCCCTCTTTTTCGAACGCAGCCCTCCCGGCCGGGGAGAGCATCGCGAAACTTCCGAAGCGGCCAATAATAAGACCGTCATTCACTGCCTTTCCTGATCTTTGCACCTGCCAATGATACTGTTCTCTACCGCAATCGTTGCGATTCTTCGCTATTTTTGGCGAGGAAATTGTTGATTAAATTTGAAGATTTTTTTTTAAGGCGATATCATTTGGTTGGAATTATTTTTTTCATCGTGGCGAAAGCTGCTATTAGCGAACGAGATTTTCGGCTGTCTAATAGGCACGATGATGGATATAATGGGGATGCGTTTTATGGTAATCGCGCCGCACAGCAGACATCTCTGAATTGAATTTTTTTAAACTCTCAATTCTTAACGTTTTATGATTAAAATAAATTTTCGTATTTTTCTGTGCGAAGTTTGCTTGCGAAATACCCATTTTGCCAATCGGCTTATTTAATATTAGGATGCACGTTTGATCGTGTACATTGATGAACAACTACCGACCGTTTTTCTTAATTCCATGCATTTCGTTTCGCCTGACAAAAACTTCTAAATTCTTCACTCAAATGTATCCTGAATAATTCCCTCAAACAACGTATCCAAATAGCAAATGCTTCCATCGACACGTCTAATCGACTTCGAATACCGCGAGGCCACATATTTATTCGTCCCATACTATCCAGCGCGTCCTCCTGCGCAGAAACTCCCTACGCCACCGAAAAGTTCCCCGAAAGTAGACGCAGACGTCGATCAACTACGAAACCGTCGCAATATTCATTAATCGCGGAGAAAAACACGCGAAACGCACCGCGACCCACGTCACGGCGGGCAAGTTAATGTTGAGGGGGCAAATTGATCGCCGGTAATATTAATCTTGGCTGCTGGATCGAGTCGGGGGCACAGAGAAAGAGAGAGAAGGCGAGGCAACGAGAAAGAGCGAGAGGAGAGGGTCTCGTCCATCGAGTTTCAGCGGCGTCGTCAATTTCGAAAACCCGATCCTTTTTGCGAGGCCATTCGCCGACGAATTTTTTAAAACCAATTTAAATTTACCACCGGGCTGTAAAAGGTGGATAATAAGTTTTATGGGCCGTGCCCATCCACCATCTGCGATCCGTCATAGGCCGGTTACGTGCGTTTCGTTGACGATACGTCGTCGCTACAATAACCGAACGAACTGTGTATACACCGCGTGAACACGAAATCTCCCGTCTACCGTTACATCTCATCGGTTCCGGTCTATCGTCGTCGACGTGCACGTTGTTTCGCGGCCGCCGTTGCGGACAACATTCGTAGATACTTCGGGGACGACGAATTGTTTCCCGTTGCCGAACGCCGCGAATAAAATGCACGGGGGACGGAGAGAGGGGCGGGGGGGGGAGGGGGGTAAAACGGGAAATAAAAAAAAGAGGGAAGGAAGAGACGGTGGAGAGAGGTTGGGGGAGGGTGGTGAACGAGGAGAGAACGAACGGCGTCGACGAAGCGGCGGCTCGGTCGAAGTGGCGCGTAAAGATTGCGGGAGAGAAAAGGGCGGAAAGTCAGCCTGGAGCCGGGCTTTTATCGCTTACGGAAGTGCCAAACACCTGTGGAATAACGGGGGGGCCGGCCAAGTACACCGTTGGCGAAGAAAAACGAAAGTATTTAGCACGCGAGAACCGCAAGATGGGATTTTATTGGGCACCGCCGACGAAAGGTCCGCTTGGAAAATATTTTACTGCGCCCCCCGCTGTCCTCCGTTCACGCTCTTTCGCCGTCTGTGTCTTAGATAATGGGGGGGGGGGGTAGAGGCCGTGTGCGGGATTTACGATCGTCGCGGTTTATCGCGATGCTCGGTACGAATCTGAGAAACGTTATGCGTAATACGTTTCTGGATTGAATTATGTTGCTGCGAACGTTGCGCTCTTTTTGCGGTAGCTGTTGTACCCTTTCATTATTTCGCGATCGTTTGTATTATAACGAGTTGTTAGAAGTTTAGAGGATTACTTCTCTCTATGAGTTGCTGAGCGACGAAAGGCTGTTACTGTTATTATTATTATTGCCGTGTAAGCGATGTTCAAGCTGACAGAGAGGAAATTAAACAAGTAAGAATCGCTTCGTGCTATACTGTCTTCCTTATCGTGTATCAGCTGGAGCGCTGTTGAAGAAATATACGCGATATTGAGAACAATATTCAACCGCAACGGATAAAAATAGTACAAGAGAAATCTTGACCAAGTGATCGACGAAATTTTCCCCCCCCGCGTCGCTGTCAATAAGAAAATCCATGCAACCCAGTTAAGTTGGATACACCTCGCCTACATATACAGTGCCGTAGCGACGGAATGGGGTGCACAGTATCGATACTAAAGTCAAACGCGATATTTGGCTGACCGTTTTCGCTTTGGGGCTTTCCCCTCACACTTTCGGGATCGGCAGCCTGTTGGTAACCATGGCGACTCAAGCTCATAATGATCTTCTACGAGCAGGCCAGAGTCCAGGGCACCCTTCTCACTTACCGACACACTGGAAAAGCAGCCGCAAAGCCTTGTACACAGGCCGTTCGTGACATCGAGCGTCGCTCTTCGTTGCCCCGGCTCATCTTATTACAATAAAGCTACGGCAAACTTCGTTTCGCAACGTTTATCGTTCGTTCCGCGTACGATCATCCGGATGTATAGGTGTGCGCGCGTGTGGGTCAGCCGGGGCTGCTGCTGCTGCTGCTCCACATATCCTGGAAAGTATTAAGCGTGTTTCAGGGTGGAATATAGTATGGCCCGCTATGCTCCGAACGCTTGCCGTTCACGTTTTCGTTGGAACATTTAGCTGATATTCCTAACGATTTTGTGGCCTGAATATTGGATGACGAAAACGAGAACGGTGAAAATTGTATGCTTAGCCGGCTCTTCTTTTTTCCTTTTTTTTTTTCATCATACGGAAATGAAAGTGTGCGGAGATTCTTTGGGCGTAAATTGTGAACGTGATACCGAAAATTTCCGCCACAGTCTGGCAATATTTTCAATTCGATTGAATCGTGTCTTGGTATAATAATAATCGTAATGAATAGTAAAAGACGAGCAGCGCAGATGGGGGACAGCGGATTTGTTTTCTTCTCAAAAATATGAAGTAACCACGCAGAACCAAAATGCTGATCTCCTTCGTTTCAATCGAGATTCTTTAAAATAGGTACGAAGAAAGTTAGAGCATGGAAAGATCGGGCGTCTCACCACAAACGTTTATTAGCTTACACATTGCACACAACCTCGCGGGTCAATCGTGTTCGCGTTAAAAAAAAAAATGAGTAGCTTAATGCACCAGATCCTCGATGAGCCGTGAAACCGCTGAGATTGAATTTTCTATTGTCTGACGCGACAGCGCAAAAAATGAAGCGACGAGACTGTTTTAAAGTGCAACGCTACACTAACTGTGGCCGAATTAAGAGGCGTCGTAAGCGGGTTGTTTCCGTACAAGTTGCGACGCGTTGTCCCGAAATGCCGGAGGACACGTTGTGTGCAACGAGGGCGAACGGCCGTACACACGGCGACGAGAAATAAAAAGATGAAAGAAAAAACAGGGGTTTGGGGGGGGGGGTTCAGAAGGGTGGAGAGGAGAAAAAGGACAAATGAACCTTAACCCAATCTGTAGTGGTGCACGGGAGAAACACGCGGGCACTACGCGGGCCGGTCTATCAATTTTTCAACAGCAATTCTCATTTCGACGGAATTTTATGCTATAAAAAAATAGGAGCCAAGCTCTCGCCCTTTTTCCACGCCAGCGTTACACCGGTCGTGAAACTGCGGTAATGCGAAACGCATTCATTTCGTCGCGTCTGCATTCATAATGTCGCGACCCGGTATTTTAATCAGCCGCGTAGATATAAAAATTACGCGTCTCTATGGATATTAAATTTAGAAGCTGCCTGCCTCGTTCGTCTATGTTTTATTGCTCGCGAGACATCGCGGGATGTCGATTTACTGGCAAGATTTTTGCACCTGTAATAGGTAACGAGCAGAGCTCGATTTGATTGCTCAATGTTGCAGGAGATTACGAAGCTAGGTAAGGTTTTATACTTGACTGTAGACCTTTCGTGTTATTTCGATCGCTGCAGGGTTTTTGGTTTATAAATGATCTGTCTCGCGTAATGATAAGCGTTTTGAGCTTTTCTTCTCATCATCTGTCTACGTTTCCGGTACGAATTAATTGCGGGTTGTACTTGGTGCGTTATTTTAAAGCAGGTAGTCACAATTGAATCTAATAAAATATTAAGTAATATATTATCCATGTACAAAGCAGATCGGCAACATTTTTATCTGTCGCCGTTTCGGTGTTTGTAATTTTTAAGCCGGAGTAAACGCGCCCCTGCATGATTCACGAGCAACAATCTATTACCACCGTGCGTAGTAACACCTGAAAATTGTCTGACCTTCGTACCAAGCCAGATAAAACATTTTACGCGCTTTGCGTGAATGCAACATTCAAAGCGAGTTCCGCGCTCGTTAATGCTTTATTATGGGAAATCCAGTGAATGAAAGAAAAAAGAAAAACAGGGAAAAAAATGAAGCAGCATCGTGGAACGAGGAGCAACGATTCCAGTTCGGTAATAATTGAACGAATTAATCGCGAATATTTAATTAGGAGGAGCTGAATAAGAGGAAAGTGGCACAACGGAGGTCTGATTGCCGCTCGTGGATAAGAAGGGTTTTCATTTCATAAAGCGACAAGACGGCTGAATCGCGCGGCTGATTCACCGTCACGATCTCTACTAATTAAAATGATTTCCGTGCGATCTCGCTGAATAATTTTATCTTCTTAATCACTGGACATTCATCGTATGAAAGAGTCTTGATTTTAAGCGTGCCCTCTAATAATTTCTAATAACGACGCGTCTCGCTCGACGGCCCTGTCATTACGACCGCGCTGGCACACGTCTCCGCTGGTTATGCAAATTATCGGAGGGTTAATTTCACCCCCTCACGGTTTTCCTCCCGGTTCTGTAACAAGAACCACGCGGTTCCCAAGCCGGAGACGCTTCATCTACTAGGAGAGTTAGGTCACATACGGGCAACGGTATTGAAAATTCGGAGATATTATAATACAAGAATTAATTTAGCCTCAAATTTGGGGACTATTTTTTTTTTTCGTTGCACCAAGGATATCATGTCTAAACATAAAATTGTGTAACTATTTTGTACTCTGTGTAGACTTTTAATTCCTTGCCTCATTTTTCTTTAAAGCTTGTCGACTTCGCGAATGTATTGCCAGCAAATTCGTGGTTTATTCATCTATCGTTATCGCAGTTAATTAAACGGGACGCGAACGACGAGAACGAAAAATCGCGCTATCGATCGCGCGACCTGTAAGATTCATATCAGAACAACGACGATGGAAAGCCCGAGCGGCGATTTAAACGCCTGTGCTCGGGTATTCTCGGGACGCTGGACACTTTGGTTGAATTTTAGAAAAACACGCGTGCACGTCAGAACGTGTACGCGCACTGCGAAGCGAGAATGAAAAATGGACTTTAAAATCGAATAGCTGCTGTCATATTATAAATTGAATTTCGGCTTCGCAGCGTGTACAGCTGGATTTTTTTTCTTTTTTATTTTTTCGTTGCTTCTTCCCACCGATCGTCGGCTTTCTCTTTTCTACCCTGCCTCCTCTCCCCCCTCGGCGAATTTAGCGCCCCCTCTGTTTTTCGTTTTCCAGTTCTCCGCGTTTTGTTTTCGCTCGAACGTCGACCGAGGCCGTATCGAATATTTTTGAGGAATTGATAATGAATACCTGGGTAAAGAACGACTTTCTCAAAGGGCAGCACGCGACGTAGTTAAACGCCGCGAGTTCACGATTAAATCGACGCGTCCGCCAAATTGTAGCGCGATTATTTGGTTGGAATTTAAAAATATGGACTCCAGTGTTCGCGGGGCTTCGTTTCGAGCATGCAACATTCCAGGAATTGTATTGAAAAGTGAGACCACCTTTGTGAGCAGCATTCTTTAATTTATGTTGACACTTTCAGAGGTAATACAGTGAGCAAAGTATGTAGAAACGAATATTGAGAATACTTTGCGGCATGTAAAATTAGGTATATTTAATATTAATATCATATTCATATTACATTAGGTACATTTTACAACTTGCTATTTTTGTTAAATTGAGAATCGATCGTAGATTAAAATTTTTCTTAGAAAGACAGTGATAAGCGTCAATGTAATGATAACAGTTCAAACAAATTGTGTTCGCCGTTTCATGCAATGCGATAAGTCTGTGAGCAGATATAAGTAGGGGAATAAGGGTGTCTGACTACCGGCGGTCCACTTCTACTTACACGTTCTCCTCGATGCTCCGAGTACACCTTGGCGCACACGCATCGCTTCAGAGGATACTCCTCTGCATTCTTACATAAACTTATCTAAAATCCAAAATCTACCTCAGCGATTACGAAAGTTTCCTTATTAAACTTCATTAAATTATGTTAATAATGATTTATACGAGAAGCTTATTCGCGTCCTTTAGATTCAAGAGTATTAGGTTCGAACGTGCTCTTATGTAGAAAATGTAATGCAGCCAGTAAAATGGCTAATTAATGAAAGGACCCTAAGGATATTGAGATAATTATAACCTCCGAATATGTAAAGGATAGACGATATTTCCTCTCTCTCCTGGTCAGAGCGACTCTCGTATAACCTTAACATGATTGCAATGCTAAATAAGGAGACGGGCAAATTGCAACGCATTTTAATTCGAACGGCATACGTTAGAAAATTGCACGCCTGGCAAATTATATTAATTAAATTTCTGCTCGCGATTCTATCGGCCTGGGTGAACGCTGCACGCTGGATTAGTTATGCCACTTCGTCGTCGTGCGACCATGTTCAATTCTGTAAAATTACACGCGTGATGATTGGATTGTACGATGTTTCTTCTACTTGTAATTAAAAAGGCGTTAATCGTTGCCGCGACGAAACGAGTTACCCTTTGCGAGAATATAGATTACATGATTTCATTTTTTCACCAACCTGTTATAAAATATCTCGCAGGCTGATACAAAGTTCAATACAAATGTCGTTGCGGCCAATATTAAAGAAAACTGCGGGGCAGTCTTCAAGATGAAAGCACGCTACTTCAATCGAAATGAAATTGCTTACACTTAAATAACACGACAATAAACGTCTACCAAGCATCACGATACACCAGACATCGTGGAAGAATTTTTCGCCCAAATTTCTGTACTGCCGTCGTAACGTCAAAAACCATCGAATCGCCAACAGATGATGAAACAATTTTAACCAACGCACGTCAACTCCAAAATCTTTCTCACTCAATTCCCCAAACGAGCTGCAACAAACCGCCGCGACCGCATTCAATCGCAAGAAGATTGCAACACGTTTTCCAGGCGAATTTACGAACACACAATTGAACGTTTCCACTCTATGCGCAGCTATCGTCCGGTCGTTATCGAGCATCAGTCCGGTCTGATTATGCTAAGCACCAAAATCGATAGCATTAGGACGCAGACGTTCCCCACCGTCGCTCCCCTGCGGCAACGAGCTCCTCGTCGATTCGAACCCTTTCGGGCTGCGCCGCAATCACGGCCGGCATAATCAGTATGCAAAGTCCAGGGTCCGGGGTCCAGGGTCCACATAGCGAACGAACTTCGCAGCGTGATACGTAAAATGTTCACGAGGATGAAGGGGGAATACGGACAACGGGAACATGTTCGATTTCCTGTCGCTACGGTCGCACGAATTCTCCTGTCCTGGCGTATTTGTAAAAGCCGGCACACTGAGAAATGACCAATTCATCATTTCGCAGCACGTTCCTGGTAACCGATGCACATAAATCGCGGAACTCCGGAGTAACGCCTTCTATGTAATTCGACAATACCCCGGATCGATAGGCAGACAGATAATGCAATTTTAATAGTATTATCAACCGTTTCCACGCCGTGTCCAATCGCTCCCAGGAGGTTACCGTGTTTCCTCGAGTGTCCCGGTGAACAGGGAAAGTTTTCCTCGGGATCGTCTCAGATACTTCTTAAGGAGGATCGCGTGGAATTGTTATTTTCGAGATTGTTTTAAGATCGTTGAGATTCTTGGCTGATACGAATGGAATTAAAATTCAATTGAATTGGTTGACGCAAAGGTGGGTTGTTCGTAGTTGACTTAAAGGCAGTGCAATTTTCGTACGGCCAAACAATTTTACTGGATCCGGTAGGTACTGTACAAATATTTCCGAAACAAAGAATATCTCCCTTGAGATATCGAAAGGATTCGAACGTAGTTTACTAGGATCACGATTAGAATAGCAGATTGCAACAAACGCTTCGCCTCGTAAATATTCTATTTTCGTTCCTCGCCGGGAATCGATCCTTTCGATATCCGCATGCAACAACTTTCTGATACTTAATTAATCCTGCGAGAACCTAGTACATCCGCGTACTTCAACGATTTATCTTAAAAATGAACGAAGAGCCCATCGTAGTAACCGCTTTCTCTTAGTACCAATTTCGTCAATTTTCCAACAAACATCTAAGGAAACAAATTTCCCTAATCCGTCGCGTTACAATATCAACGATTCGTTGCAACGTCAAGCACCACCGTGGACAATAACATTTTACCAAACGACGGGGCAGTTGCCCCGGCCGTCCATCCGCGTTTCCTGTCGTTAGCGATCTTAACGTTCTAATCAAGCATCCTAATGTAGCCACAAATTATTACAACCTCTCGTTGCGGCTCGCCGGTAGTCGTTGAAGATCACCGTGGAGGCAGCAGCAACGGCGTCCAACGACGGAGTGGGAACATCGGCCGGGCATTTGCATCCAAGTGGCGTCCGTTAGCAATCCTAGCCCAATAATCCCTGTTCCACGTCGTCTATCGGCAGACGCTATCGGCTAATGACAAAACTACAGGCTCCGACAGTAGCGCGTCGGGGCCTGCTGCCGCTGGACGTCGCGTCGGTATCAAGTTGTTGCCGGACCAGTTCGGTCGGACCCTCCGCTCTGCTGGCCGAATGATAATTTGCAAGCTCTTCCTCCGCCTCCGTCCACCTCCGCAGCGGTGTCCACCTCCGGTGGTGCGGGCCACACCGTGGGCTCTTGTAAAATACCCCCTCCTGCAGCCACCCCCCCTGCGACCATTGCTATACCCACGTCAACCCTCTCGCTCGATCTCTCCGCCACCTAGAACTCGTCCTGTCGCCCCTCTACGTTCATGTCCACCCTTTGATTACGTCATACCCCTCGCATCCTCTACCCCCAATCCTCTAATTATATTCACTCGTCGCTCCGACTCTCCGGCTCCGGGGGGTCCAATTCCGTTCACCTTTCATTACGAACTGGCTACGATTCCAACGATCGAACTAGCCGCGCTCCTTTTTTCTCCCTAGCTCTTTTCGTCTTTTTTTTTTTTTTTAAATTCCTCTCCTTTTTTTCCTTCCCCGTTGCTCTGCTTTCGTTTTGTTCTCCTCGCCCCGAACCCTCTCCCCCCCCCCTACTCTTGTTCTCTCGCGATTCGATTTCTTTCCTTCTATTTTACGGTTCGCGGTCGGCGTAAGTTCACGTTAGTTCGGTCTTGGTGTATTCCGTCCTTGTCTGACATGCCACGACCACTCTGTCTCCCCTCTATGCCCGGACTCTCTGGATCTCTGCTACCGGCCGGTGCATGTGCAGCCCGCGGCTGGAATGGTACCTAGGAATTTCCGTGTGCGTGCTACCGGATGCTGCGCCCATCCCCCGGTCGCAGCGACGGGATTAAGTTCCTCGATAATTCGGACGGTTGGTCGACTTGCGACCGAACCGGGCCGACGACGGGCCTCGTTACGAGTTACGTCCGCGCGAGCGTCGTTCGTTCGTGTAATTATTGCGGGACCGAGTCGTCGGTTTCGCGTAAATATTCGGCGATAATTGTAGGTTGCGGCTGTACAATAATAGTGTTCGATAAATATAGGACGGGAAATATTGTGCACTATAGGTTCACCCCTTGTTGCGCGCATCGCGAAGAGTAAATCGCTCGCGGAATCGATTTCGTTTAGGAAGTGTCCGTTTGATTTATTTACGAACGAAGCGGTTGGAAATCGTGGTACGCTTTTAGACCGTTCTAAGTTGAAAGTGAACGCGACAGATGCCGTGGCGCTCGAAAGCTCGGAATACTTTGAAGCACGATAACCCTCGAGGTTTTTCGGAACCGGGGGCCGTTTCTGGCAATAAGACAATCGCGGATTTAGGAACGAGGTGTTGCATGTTTCTCAGCGCTTAGACATCGTAATATTCAAAGGAGGGGGCGTAACCACGTGTTTCTTAGCATTGGCCAAATGGTGGACGTGTTGATTATAAACTAATGGGCCTTGAAATATAGAGATATTATACGCGACGCGGGTAGTTATTACTTCATAATTTCGGGAAAATTATTAAGGAAGGAAGTGGCTGTCTGCTCGCGTAAGAAAGCTTAGCTATGTTATCTCTTGGAAGATTTAAGAGGATCGCGAGCCACGAATAAGCCGCTTTATGCATAAGAGCTTCGAGCCACACTAGATGTCTAGATGAATCAACGTTAAATTCGACGCCAATGAATGTTTCATAATGAATTTACATAAGGACAAACGATGCTATTCCAGTTACGATATATCGATATCGTTTTCCGGCGTGTCGATATGTCACGTGTATCTGGGGGCATTAATAGTTCGCTTGGAAAAATAATTCAATACACCTCGAGCTTACAGACGTGCCCTGGAAGAGTTCGTTCGGGAAATGAAAATTATTAGAGGCGGTCTGATATAACATCAATAAATACTACTCAGAATTTAACGAGCTTTTTAAAAAATATAAGAGTGCGCGGATAATTGTGTGAAACCCTTAGAATTGGTTGTCGCCTATCCAGTTAGAAAGACGTTCTTCGAGGAACCGTTTCGTCAGAGACAAATGGCCCATCGTCGAGGGCAGGTCGAAGAGCAATGAAAGTTCTGAGTTATCGTCGCCCGGAAAGTTCGAAGAATTTGCGCGTAATTCTGAAAGTGGCGGAACGCTTCCTTGGTCGACGATGAAACTATGCCCGCATTTTCGCATAATTTATGCGCGTGTGCCCGCGGTCGTCGAACACAAGAATTACGATATATAATTCACTATAAAGTCAGCCCGAAAGGACCACACTCTCCTCTATTTTGTCCCACCTCCTTTATCCGCGAAAAAGCGAAGGAACGAAAAAAAAAAAAAGAACGAGAACACAATCGGTCGCGGTATCGTTTAATGAGTATTTCAATAGAACCGCGCCGAGTTTCGCCCCGGCGTCGCGTATATAATTAAAATGCGGTAAAATGCAATCAGTCAGCAGCCGGGAATATTTTCACGAAAAAATGTCTCGTTTCAACGCAGATAGCTCGATAACGAGCGGCGGCAACATCGTAATGTAATTAATAATTCAATTTCGTCCGTCTCTCTAATTAGAAAGATTAATGCACGGTTATATCGCCATTATCATACGGCGAAACGGAAGGAAAAACGTAGGAACAAAAGAACAGCGCCGACGGCCCGGCCCTTGCCGAACTCAGAAACGACAGGCTATTCTTCCTGGGAACGGCGCGTCACAGAGAAAGTGAGTAATTAGTTGGCGGCGATGTTCGATCACCTCCGAAACAACGTGCACGTTTCCACCGATAAAATTGATGAGCGATAAAAGTAGGGGTCGCGAAACGAAAAGAGACGAGAGGATCGCGCGCAGAGCGCGGACGGCCGCGCGGCGTCGGTGGCGAGCACCGAAAATGATTTTCCACGATCGAACCTTGCGTTTCACGATAATGCGAGTGGAAACGATTATCCCGGAACGTATGACGGGGCATAGCCGATGCGTTTTATCAGGTGTCCGGCCACTGGGCTACGAAACAACCGCGGATCATCGCGTGTCACCATAAAACTAACCGAGTGACTAACTAACCACGCGTATAAATATGCAATTAACGACGATTGTCGGGTAATTTCGCGTGGAATTTACGATGAACCGGCCGGATATCTGGGCGAAATGTCGACAACCGTTAATGCAGCAGGCCGCGATCGGTATAATAAATAAGCGATTTATCGATTCGGTTTCGTCGTGTTATTTAATCAACGGAAGAAAACGAAGTTCCTTCGCGGCTGAAGTTTCTCGATCATCCCCCACTGGCGTTTCGCATTTTCCGTATAATCGTGCCCGTTGGCTGTGGTTCGCCGTTGGTCCACGTGTATATTAATATGCCGAGTGCCACGCGAGATGCCGAAATATTTTAATCATGGCTAATTGGCGAGCAATAATGGAGTTCCACAGCGTCCCGGGTAACCGGCTGCCTCGAGTTCCTTCGGATTCTCACTTGACAGGAGTTAAGGAGACAGCCGTAGACACGATCCTGTTGTCCGACCGTCCCCGCCATTGAATTCGAACCACGCTGGCTCCTCAGGCGTGTCTGAACACTTGCGGTATTTCCAGTGTCGCGTAATAATTTCTAACGCTTTGATTATACGCCTCGAATCGCACGCCAATACCTTCGTAGATCGTGCATCGGCGATCGTTCAATACACCCAGCTGCCAATCGTGGTATTCTGTTTATTGTATCATGTAGGAATTCGTGTATATAGTCGACTCGAGTTATCCATTGCGTTATCGATCATTTCTTATTCCACTCCATAATGATTGTATTATTGTAGGATTTCGTTCAAGTTCCTGCATTTAGCCTGTTTAGCGTTCCGGTAAGCACTGTAATTTAATTGATATTAAAATAATTGAGTTAAAAGATCATTAATTTATTCTATACCAAAGCGATGACATTATCCTGGTCCTCGGTTATTCTAAAGGGCGACTGTTCGAAAAATTGACGGGGCAAGAAAGCGTTAGAAGACTGTGCAAGGGCGGCCGCATATTTCATGCAAAAGTATCCGGTTAGACGCGCTGATGTCGTTTCAATCCTTGTAATGGAGGTCCAGTGGTCGAATTTAATTCGAATACGGTATAGCGACTAGGGTGACGGCCTGGCCAGGAACAGAACCAGAAGAGGGTTGCTAAATATTCAGGCATTACGGCTCTGCATAAATTCATTTCATTATAGCGCCACCAAACATTGCTTTTGATGCTTTCCACTCTCTTCCCTTCCTGTCTCTCTTCGACAACCGAGCCACCCCCGCGGTGTTGAATCCACGTAGTATCGCTCGCAACCGCCCGCGGCGCTTTCCTCGTTGCATTCCGCTTTCTCGCACCCCCTTCATCTCACTCCATTCTTCCCGATCGCACCCTTTCTCACAGTAAGTACCGTCAGCTCTGTTCGCCGTCCGTTCCGTTGAACGATTCCGGGCGGGCTGCCGCGGGAGATCGAAAATAATTTCGTCGATATCGCATTCATTTCGTACCCCTTTCACCGTTTCACTGCGCTCCTACCTTTTGCTCGCTGGACTAAGATTATCTTCGCTGGCCCGTTCGACGGGATTCATGGGTCCGCCAGGTCGATGAGCTGGGTAATTTTTAAGCTATCCCGTTGGTTCTTTGTTCGTCGTGGGGTCGCGCGGGGTGCCGAGGTTCGAGGGGCTGATAGATTTCAGGGACAGCGACGAAGGGATGTTCGCGAAATAGAAAAGTTAATTGCCTCTGTTCTCCGTTTTTCTGAGCGACGAATTTGGGAAAATCGTGCGACCTCCTCGCTGTTTTTGTAGAATTCCTGCTGCAATTTCTGAACTCCGATTTCTGTTATGCGGAATCGTCGCGTCTAATTTTTCGGGGATGGCGTGCTGAATAGACGTATCGATCAATCGAAACCAAAGCTGAGGTTCCGTATAAATTATTCGAAAGAACCAACACGATTTCCACAAATCGCCCAAGGCGACAATCGCCTCAGTATCAATGGACGCGATTGTCCGACCGCCTGCAAAGCTTCAGCGAAATGTTTGAAAAGGGAGGAATCGTGGACGAAGTCAATATACCGGCTGCTCCGCGACGTTTTGGTTATAGTGACTAAATTACGCCTAGCTGTCGTCCCTTTATTTTTTCTTTCTTGTTTTTTTTTTCTGCCCACGTCGGCGTGCAGGCGCCATTATTCTCCACGTACAGACGTTCGATCTGGGCTCATCGAACTCACGATACGTCAGTGGCACACGCAGAGAAACGCGGGGCACCGTGGACGTGTGGTGTGCAAAGCGGCAGGCTGGCCTCTCTCATGCATATGGAGCGTTTCATTATATTAAACCCTTTCAATGTATAATTTACTTTTGCGTGAGTCATTTGAGATCCGGGCTTGTGCACAGCCATAGGAGGACAGAGGGCTCTGTAACATCGTCCGGGCTGAAGATAGCGACGGACAGAACCGATAGAGCCGCTTGGTATACATTATCCTGGCGTGCGATTTTCACGGAAGTTTTGCTTCCTTCACGCCTTTATTGCGACAACGCTTTTTTGCATACTGGTTAACGACGCCGCGTGAAAACGCACGAGCCGGTTGCCAGACGCCGCGCGGAAAATTATTGCGTCCGACGGCTGGGCTGATCGACTCGATTTTCATTATTCTCGAATGATCGTTTCACTTTAGACTGGCCGAGTACGAAATTGCGTGGATGAAAATGCCGGTGTTTCGCACGGCTTCGCCTGGGCGTGTCGAGGGTAGTTTGCGACTTCTTGGTTTTCGGTTATTCAATTTACACGAGAGGCTCGATCTATCGAAGCGCATTCGGTCCTTTCATTAAGGGCAGATTTCAGATGTTTTTAGGTACACGAGATTTGAAGGTAGCACTCGTGCGAGGAATTACAATCTTTCCAAGCGGATAATGATATAATATCCTTTCGATGCAGCCTAGGTAACGTACATTCGTTGGAAGTTAAGCTCCCTTTGTAGCACAATGATCCCACGCGAATGGTTCAAGCAAACTTCCCAGTTTCTTCCTAGGAAATTTCTTAAACGGGACCACTGTGCCCGCAACATTGTCCTACGTTACACCGTGCCGCAATTACCAATTCAATTTCCATATCTTCGCGAAGAAGCGGCGCTAAGGGCAGCCGAACGAGACACACCCGAGTAGCAGGATTTTCGCGAAAGAAGCATAGGTATTAATATTCCCCGTTGCCTGAGCCGTTCAATCTGGCCTTTTCTCGGCGTGATTATGGGTCTAATTAACGGCCGGCTTCGTTCATTATGGAAATGACGGTAAGAACGCATGAGCGACCGAGTAATTCTCAGCGTTGCCGGGCTCACTTAAAACGTAATATAACAAAGTGAAGCACAATTAGCGGGGGACGCAAAGGTATCGTTAATTAGCGGGTCGACTTGTGGCTCCTTTATTATTTAACCGCGTGTATCCAGTTACCTTGCCGGCCACAAAGGAACAAATAGCCGGACTTTGTCTATTTTATCCCGCGACCAACGGTCCCCGTGCAAACACACGCGCCTCCGTGTAACACACAGAATGTGTCCCGCCGCCGTAGGTACAAACAATATCTCCTATTTCTATTGTAATTACGTTTTAAAACGGAATGGAATTTCCTTGGACTGCGAGCGCTGGGCCGGGGCTGTTTACGTGCACGCCGACATCCATAGATCTGCTGTCGAATGGAAATTTCGTACGGAAGATCAAACGGGCGCGTTCGACGACCTTCCGTAAGTTGATATCGCGTTTATCGAACGTGAAAAAAAGCGGGCAGGCGTCGAGCAAAATGAAACAAAAAAGAAAAAAGAAACAGAGGGCCCCGTGTTAAGAGCGACAGGGAAGGTTTGTAAAAAAGAAGAAAAAAAGAGGGGAAAAGAATACGCCAGAGCAGGAAGGAAAACTATGCAGGAATCAATTAACTCTGCGGAGGGTTCTAAGAGGAAAATGCTGGGCTCGACGAGTTCTTTTGAGGGAAAGGATTTTCGTTGCAACGTTAACCTGCACGACGTTTGCCAGATTTTCTGCGGATACAGCGTCTACGGCATCCGGCGGCGGCGCACCAAATTATTGAAATATGCATGAGACGAGTGGTGAAAAGCGGCGGATTAAATCCGCCAAGAATTAAAACGAAATATTACGCGCAATCGTGTTTCCGGGCTACGCTCTGCCCCGCCCCATTATTTTATACACAGTCGACCTTATTTGAGCCGCGAAGATCAAACGACACGAGAAAGGATGTTTAGGAGTATACGCTAGCGCGCGGTGAAGAGATCATTGTTGTTTGAATTCTTTTCTGGCAATGATGCTTGCACAGGAGTAGCCACGGAAGAAAATTATTCCGATTAAAACGAATAGTGCGCTTTCTTCTTTCACCCCCGTCCCCTTGTTTTCCTCCCTTTCGTCGAATGGGAAGACGGAGAGACGCGAAACGTTTGCCAAGGAACGAAGCCACGGCTACGACGGATAAGTTGCGTTAATTTTCAGGGGGTTTCGCGAACGTTCAATAATATGTGCAAACCACAGTTTTTACCCGTCAGAGTGTACGAGAGCGCAGAGTATTTCGGTTCCTCTCTGAGCAGCGTTGGGGTCCGCTCGGTGAATCGGACATTCACAGTAACACAATTAGACCGACAATCGATAGGAGCCGCTAGTGATGAATATGAACCGGTTCTCGCGTGGCTGGAGGAACTTTGCGCAAAGAAATGGGATTACTTCGGATTAATAATAATTGCACCTCGCTGGTTAAACAGGAGCTTTCAGCATGAAACTATTATTTCTTCCACAAATAATTTTTCGCAATGATATTAATCTCACGATTCGTGCTCACAAATTCTACGCGGAAGATATACATGTAGTTTCCACGAAGATATTGATGTAATAAAAGCGTCCCAAACGGTTCATATCGATATGATGGTACTTATCATCGACAGATTCTCCTCTGAAACGAGACAAAGGGACGTCGAATGTAATATCATTTGCGGCGGGGTATCTCGCCGTCGCGAGCAATAAAAGGAAACGATCGTGTACCGACGTGACGCGACGCGACGGTGACGGCGGCCGTGCGGCTCTTCGTGGGGCAAAAGAATAGAAATTAATTAATGCCGGCATAAGCTTAATCCGGCCGGACGGTTCTCTGTTCGAGCTCGGGAAACGTTTGAACTTTTCGCTAGGAGCCAATCTGACCACCTACACAGCCTCCTTCCCCTTGTCCAGTATAGGATTTCATCCCTCCCTCGTACCACCGGGCCGCACGGTCATCCTTCCACCCTCACCTCGATGAACCATCTCCTATCTCATTTGGCCTCATTGTGCCTTAGCGTCCATTGTTTTTTAAATTACGAACCCCACTTCTGTCAAGCGGAGCTCCATTTCATTTTTTTGTCGGCACTGTCACTTGCCTGAAATGCGTTCTCACGATCCGTTCAAACACACCCGCGCCACCCCCTGCCCCGTTCAACCGCCGCTCCTTCTAGATCCTCTTCTTCCTCTTCGCTGAAAGTTGTCATCAACGGTGGATCAACCGACGGCAACCAGCGAATGATAATCGATCGGCCGCGTGTAGAACGGGTAATTCGCACCTCGTGCACGCAACGTTATTGTTTGCGCAAAAACGGAATTACTCCGGGATACCATAGAAAGCGAAATATTACGCTGTGTTTCATTTCGTGGCGCGGGTAAACGTTAAATTGCTGATTGCGCGATGTTTCGGCCGCGTTCTTGATATATGATTATATTTTAAAATGCAATGAAACCCTGGAAATCCTCTGTCCCCCTGTCTCTCGTCCACTCTCTCTCTATTTGTCCCAGGCGCGTTCGGTACACGTGTTAATTCATCATTAAAGCTCCACCGTAGCAACACGTGATAGTTTTTGGAATCCGGCGAATCCACGTTTCGCCGGCTTCCACATCTCTCTGTTGTATAATTCGTAACTCACTTTTCCACTCCAATTCGCCTTCGACCTTTCGTTAACTATGCATGTCCTCGAAGGTGCAATTCTTGTTCTCGACGTGCTCCTTATCGTCGTCCCTAAACTTTATCCGCGGACGATTTGTCGCGTGAATTTAAGCATCCCTTTTCTTCCAGGGACACTATTTATCTTACGTTTCAAAGCACGACTGTTATTCCCCGCAAATTAATTAGACCTTCCGTGCCAGCGAGTGCGCTCGCCATGATTCAGAGTCTCAAAAATTACGCAACGAGCACGCCGGATCGAGCGGAAACCCGCGCGCGATTAACGAAATTCACGGTCAGCCGTATCGGTGCCGGCACATAGAGTGAGGGAGGTAGCGCACGGTGGTTGAAATCACCAGATGATTTTCCACGCGGTGGCGCGTTGAATGATTTCCCCGGCGTCGGCGGGGGTTGGCCGGGCGCCGGTAGCGGGCCGCTACAAAGCCGCATTCTTTCGAGAAGCACGTACTCGACCTTCCATCGATAGCTGTCATCGATAACGCGGTGCATGACACTTTCACGCGCGCGCGACCCATTTGCTGGCATAAATCATTGGAAACGAAAACATATCCCCGCGGCCACGCAAATTTGCCAACACCCGACCGCAGCGCAGGTGCGAGAGAGCGAGAGAGAGATCACAGAGAAAGCGGGACGCGCCTTGTATCCTTTCACCCACCGGTCGTACCCCCGGTGTCGTTCGTCAAAAAGAGACAGAACGGAACAGAGAGGACGATCAGCGAGGAACCGGACAGGGACAGGGAGTGACCGGCGATGGCGCGTAAACAAACGCGAAATCATGACACGGCCACGGCCTACGCGCACCTGTGTGCCCCCCCCGTTCCAACGTGTACAAACGTTCACAAACACCGATATACAGGCCGGCGTAGGCGGATGGCGCGAACGAGAGGGAGACAGCGAACGGCAACAGAGTCAGCGAGTCAGCTTGCGAGCGCGAGGGAAAGGTAGCGGGCGCGACAGAAACGGGAACAGCCGAGGTGTTCTAGCGTGGATGACTCGTCATTGCCGTGGGGCGCGCGTGCCACGCACACTCCGCCACGGACCGACGCGTGTGTGTGCACGGGTTCGTGCACGCGTGTGCAACGCGATCCGGTATCAGCGATGCGCTCGCCTCTCCGCGCTGACCTGTGCGTGTATCGTGGTCCACACCACGGTGGCAGGGACGTGAACGCACAGGGACACCGGTACAGCGAGCCGTGCGGCGCCCTCCTGGCAGTCATCGCCCACACCAGCACCACTCAATTACTCGCGGCACGCTGTGGAATCATTTACCCAATCATTTAGTTACATCAACGCAACGCAACGCGACTGCCCGCCGCACGGTCAGTTTCGCGGGGATTGCCGGCTGTTTCGAACGCGCGGCCACCGAGAGTGAAGGGGGTACACGCGTGCTTTCCTGACCGGAGGAACGGCTATGAGGGACAGAGAGGCTGTGGGGGACAGGTCACCGGATGGCGGAGGCTATTGTGTTTCGCCACGCGGGACACAAGCTGTCTCTCTCTCGCCGCGCGTATCGTTACCCTGTTGATTTCGCGTTATATCGTTATGATGACGATATAATAGCCGAGCTGATCCTCGCCGGCTAGATTCACTTTGACGCCGCGCCACCGACCACGACTTTCGCGACCTCGGGTCGTCCGGGACGCGATCGAATCGCACGCCGGTTTAAGGAATTGAACTTCGAGGATTTTCTTGAGATTTATGCGAGGCGGGTGTGGCGGCAGAATTTTTTTTCTCAGCGCACTGGGTGATTGCATTTTTTGGAGAGTTTAGGTTACGGTGGTTGTACGGTGCAGTAGTATTAGCGCGTGCCGCGTCAGACGGTCCGTCGGCGACTTTCATTGACTTGAACTGTGCAGCGACTGTGACGACAATTTGTTGAAACGAGAATGTGTACTGCACGTTAAACGCTACACGTTTCACCGGATAATAATGATTTTTGTAAAGTAATGTGTAACGCAACGCGTATGTAGGTCTTGACAGCGCGGAGCGCGTAGGTCCCACGTGGCACGGAACGTGTTAAGCAACGTTTTAATAATGAAAAAAATTAAGGACACCTAGGGGATTTATTTCTATCACGCGGGCTTCAAATGTATTGCTGCTTGTGCTGTAGTTCGTACAGCAATTCCGTTTCAATGTCGTCCTTCTAACAAAATATACAAAATACAAATTCACTCGGTTTTCGACAATGTCCCATTAATCGGCAATTACCAGTACCCTTACCCTACATTCGCCACAGCCGTGACACAGCGCGTTGAATTCGCGATAGCTGAAAATCGAAGCGCCGGTCGAAACACCGTAAACGTGGACGGGAACGATTTAAGTAGATTAAATTCGCGCCGCGTCGTCGACCCCCTTCGGCCATTAAATATGAACGGGAGCAAACGCGACGCACAAGAAGGTAAAAGAAAAATCGTGACACGCCGGTGCAGGCGAAGTGTAGCATCAGCGGTTGTTCCATCACGCGGGACCAATCGTAGCAAACTTCCATTCCCCGGCGAAGTCCGGATACATCCTCGAAAAGAGGAGGAAAAAAAAAAAAATCCATCGGACGTGGGTGGGGCCGGACGGGTGGTATATTGCAGATCAATACAATTGCACGTTAGTGCTAATAAATAATAGGCGGTGGGAGCAGAAAAAAGCGCGCAATGCAGCAACGAACGCAACACACAAATAATACGCAATACATCAACCACGCCGGGTAGGTAGGTACGTACGTGCCTTCTCTCGCTCCCACCCGGGACCTTCTGTCCCCCTTTCGCCACCACCTACGCCAGTCCCCTTTTTTTCTGCCCCGCACCTATAACCGTGCAAGCACCACCCCCGGGGCACCGCCATTTCCGGACAAATAAACTCTAGTCGACGTAATTTTTACGCTGCCCGCCAAACGCGACGAAAAGCGAACGCTGCCCGGCGAACGGTTCGACGGAACACCGTGGGAATTCCATTCGTTCTCCTTCGAGCGATCTTTTCGAAACGGACACGCCATTGATTCCGCGTAACGACCCGGAGCTTCCGTGCGGCTGTTTCGAATGTATCGAACGTGGCAAGACGGATTCGCGATCGGAGGGGCGAAATCTGAGAGCGATGCTTTCGAATTAAGACACGGGGAACGGACTGAACAGTTCATTCCAGTATATTTCCCACCGCCAGCCGTGGAATAAAAGTGATTAATGTCGAGCGACGAGGGGAGGGGACAACGAGGATAGGTCCGGCGACGCGGCTCGCACTGCCTGTCGAGCATTAGTTAATTTTGAAAAATTGCTCTAAACACGCTTCCCGTGAATTGGCTTCTGGAGGGTTTTGGCAGGCCAATCGGGATGAGACGTGCACGCAGGTCACCTCTCTCTCTCTCTCTCTCTGTCTATCTCTCTCTCCACCTTTCACCCCCATGGTGCAAACGTGAACGAGACGACCAGGGGCTGGTAAACCCCTTCGCGCCCCTAAAAAGCGTTTCCCCGCGTCCACGGTCCCAGGTTCAACCTTCACCCTACCCCGCGACTCTTCGGGCTGGCAACAACCCCAACCCACCCGCGCACACGTTAATGCCTGAAAAATGTACGGCAATTTTTTATTTTTTAATACGCTCCTTGTCGCTCCCCGCTGTCCTCTCCGTCTCGCACGCTGGCCTCCATGGACACCATCTCGCTCCCTTCCGGACCGTAGCTATGCGTGATGTAGCGCCCCGTTCAGCCTCGGCTCGGTCGCTCTCGGACCTCGGCTTTTTTCGCTGTATCGATAATTTGTTTGGATAATTTCCAATGCTATTGATCTAGATGTACATCCTGCAGGATGTATACAATGGCTGTGTAGGCGTCGCGTACAAAGCGCCGCGCGCGGGATAGGAAAACGAGGGGGAACGAGCAAAACAAAGAAGTAGAAATAAAAAATAAAAGCGATCGCGAAAGTGGGAGAGGGAGAGGGAGGTTTGCACGAAGCAGGAGGAAATAGCGTAGGAGGGTTCGGAGTCTGATCGTGAGTTACTGACGTTTTAGTATTTATCCATCTACGAGCTCGTTTTCCCTCGTATCCGCTTAGAATCGGGTGAAGGATCGCACACCTACATACACGGGGATCCGGCAACGGGAACGTACAGCCGGAGCGTGTTTTCGGATGCCGCGACGTAATATTTCGTTAGCCGTAGGGATGCAACGGCGTGCACGGATCAGGAGGGAGAGGCGCAACACTTTGATGAATCGCCCTCGTCGTCGATACCGCAGATCGACAGATACGATGGCGGCCACTGTCGTTCCACGGATTTCCGGTGACAGGCGACGAGAAAAAAGGAAGTCGATGGGCCGACAGGTGCGCCCATCGCGGCTTCAAGGACTGGATGACCCTGTCACCGAGAGTCCTGCCGTTCGCCCACTTATGCGACGGTGAGAAAAGGCCATTCGATGGCCAATTTGCTTTAGAATCTTTCTAAGCGCGTTCCTCCGCGCTTCTTCATTGGCATTTACGTTGAGACATTTGTTTCCTTCTTGGCTGTTGAGATGGAGAGAATCGATTGGCGACGCTGGTTTAGAGGGCTTCGTTTTAGGGATACTTTTCGGCAGTGGTTTGTCAGTGATACGTACGTTGTTGTTGGTTCACATACAGTCGATAGTTTGCTGCCAGTAGAAGGAATTGATTGAACGTGAGCGATGAGTTTGAGATTTTTCGGGGAATTTTCATTCTATTTCAACCAATTTCTTGTGCATACGAGCAGGGGCACGAATCGTTAAGGGGCTGACTGGTATGTCTCATTAAAGAATTCAGAAATGTTGGAATCGAAGAAAAGGATAAGCGCAACTTTTGTCGTTTTATAATAATTAATGGTTCTCGATTTGTGTAGAATTACAGTTTTTCTTATGCATACGGACACCACACTCCCTAGTATTATTATTATTATTATCGCTTCTTCTCAGTGGCCGCCTTTATTTACCGTACCTTTAAACAGTTCCCTGTGCGGCAGGTTTTCTAAAAAGAAAGTGCATTATACACAGCAATAAAGTTATTCAAATATATTTAAATATTCACATATTATACATGGACCCCTCAGCGATATAATAGACATAGAGGAATGTTGATTAAAGTACTTGGCACGCGACAAAGCCACGTGACTGCGATTATAACATCTGTCTCATCTTCAAATTTATTCTGTTCATTTCCTTTCGTCGTTTTGTTTTTTAAATTACCTCGAATCTTATTCTGATTTCATAATAACGAATTTCACCCCTCGGCATACCGATTCGTACAATCACCCTTCGATTTCCGACCGATGTCCCGTTAACTCTTCACCCAGTCACACCAACGCACACCCCCGAAACGCGCTCACTCGTCATCCAAAAATTCCACATCGATTCTCTATGTCATTGGCATCGTCACTCACACCCACGCTCACTGTTCCCCACGCGCCGCAAACACGCACCTCTGTATCCACAATGCCTCTCTGTACAATTGAAAACCACCCTACGAAATGTCTTTCGAACGAACGTTAACCGCGGCGTATGCACAAATTTTCTTAGAATACGGACAAGTGATCTCGATAGTTGCGACGAAGCGATGGAAGACGCATCGCGTGTACCTTGTCAAACGGGAGAGAGGAAATGTTTGTGATCGGGTGGACAATACGAAAATGGTACTGAAAAGAAAAAAAGGGGGGCGGAACGGGATCAGAAGGACGAGAGATGGAGTGAGGCGAGACTTGTGCTCCCTGGGGGTTGATTTTCACCTCACTTAACCTCTCGCAGCGGTCGGCTTGGTGACCAAGAGCATTTCAAGGGCCCACCAGCCGACGATGCGCCGGCGTTCGTACCTGCGAGTCAACTTTTAATTAGCTTTTCTGAATTACCGATGTAGCCGGGCTTGATTCGCCGTTTCAGGCTTCTTTGCCGGATGAACAAAGAGAGTGAGAGAGGGAGGGGGAAAAGGACAGAGGGGTGCCTTGGGATTATAGAACGAACCCTTCCCCTTCGTTGGACCGTGGTCCATCTTGGACAATGGTCAGCTCACTGATTACGGGCTTCTTAATAAAAACATCTCAATTAGTGAATAAGCGCGGCCCTTTTAATTTCGTCAAAGAACTTTGTTCCCCGTTTGGTTACTCGGGGAAAATTCAATGCAATTGGAAATGGCCAAAGGGTGTATAAATACTTTGGGATACTTCGACTGTATCCCAATAGACGGTGGCATTAAACATTCATTTTATGAGACACGGGCAAATGAAGATATAAGCAGCAGTATTTTCGACAGCGAGTATTATATTATTATGATCGATCGGATTGCACGAAGGGTATTAATAAATCATTGTTGCATCGTGTCTGCGGTCTGCGGAAAACTTTAATAGACGACAACCGCACTGATATTCTTATAAATTAATAGTGTCGGGTAGTCTGCTGTAGTTGCAAATTTCTTCCATTATTCAAGGGATAAAATACGATCTTTTGGAAGTTTGATTTTTCAGGTTTCGTCATTGAATTTAATATATCTTTCTCGGACAAAAACGTCTGCGAAACTGTCGTAAACGTAATTCCACGGATACGAGGTGCTAATTGGTTCGTTTTAGCCGGCAGACGTTGCAACTTTATTCACCGCCGTGCAATATTTACTTCCTAATGTAAGGATCCTGTAACACGGAAACAACGACAGGTCCAAAATTGGTAGCAAATTAAACATTGATGCTGGAACAATAAATTATATTCTTCCACCCAGACACGGGGTTGTACGAAATGGGAAAATTCCAATTTTACTAGTTTCTTGCAGGCGCGAATATTTAGTTCGAAATGAAGTTTCCCAATTATTTAGCTGCGCCGCTGTAAGGGTCTATAACAGTCGGAACTATTATTGACAATTTACCTACAATTAACTCCGGTGAGCGAATGAACTTTCTCCCTCTTCCACGCTCTTCACCGCTCTCAATATTATCGGGACACCATCGTGCCCTTCCCAAAGAACGCAACGGCGCAACATAATAACTGCGCGTAATCTGCGATCATTGCACGTCCGTTCCAAACGTGTACCCACCAATTCGGGAATGCCGCGCCGATGACTTCCACCAAATATCCTCGCTGGTTCCCATTCACAATTTCTCGCCATTCACGAACGAAACCGTCCGATCGTCGAACCGTCATCGTTCCAACAATCAGTCCCGCGCAGCCTCCACGGAACGTCGTCGTCCTTCCGTCGAAATTAAAGTCAAACAGGCCGGGCAAATCATTGCCCCCGCCCCCGGAACTTTGCCGAATTCGTGTCCTGCATTCCTCCGGGGCGGAATTCGCCGAAAAGCGAAACGGCCCCGATGGCCGTTCGCGAGAGGCCTCGCGTTCCCGTCGACCGTTCAACGGCCGTTCCCCTAATGAACATTCGGCCGCCGGAACAATCGTCCGTCGGTCCTCTAATCACCTTTTTCACATGGGCAAAAATTCGAAAGTAACCCAAATATCTCGCAGGCAGCCCGCGCAGCTCTCATTCCCAATCTCGCGAAAGCCGTCGAATTCGTTTAACGAGAACGGCCGAACGGTGGAAGGCCTGTCGTCGAAAAAATCGTCGCCACACCCACCACGCTCCACCCCCTCGTCGTTCCGCCGCCGGTAGCCGGGTGCATCTCTTCGCCCTGCAGCTCGTACGTCGCGGGGGGGCCACGCCGGTCGTGCCATCAAGGTGCTCGATATTCCGCGCGTTTCGGTATTTCCCAATTAATAGGAGAACGCGCGAGCGCGTGCACGTTGCGCACACCGAAATTCCAAGGAACACGTACACAGGTACGCCCGTTGCCGGCGGAAGAACCTGCCCGTGCCCGCGCGTACTCGCGCGCGCGCGCTCGCGCTCGCGGGGGTGTCGGGCGCGCATACACGCAGAGTTCGGCACGCGTTGACGCGCGCCCACGAGCCCGACGCGCCGCTGTATGCGTGTCACGTGCGTGTGCATGCTAAACTTGGTGCACGCGCACGCGCAGCACGGCGCACGCGTATTTTGACAAAGCTTCTAACGCGAAAAAAAACCGGGCTAGATATTGGAGGGGAGAGGCGAGCTCTTGGTCGTTCGGCTTGGAGGTACGAGCGAGATGCCGCGAAGGAGCGGTAAACGCACCGGGCGAAGGGGCGAGGAGGGGGTGGGGTTGCAGGACGCGAAAGGGTCAAGCGAGAAAGCGAGCCGGCGAGTAAAAGAGTGAAAACGATTGGATAGAATCAGCAGTCTGCGAGTAACAATGGGGGGTTCAATTGAAAAAATAATTTAATGTGTCCTTTTAATTAAACAGCGAGGAGGGACAGAGCTGGGGATGAGGATCGAATTGACGGGTAGAGGGGTTGTCGGGAGGGAGAAGGCGGGGGGGGTGGCGGTGTACGAAACGGTGGTTGCATGGATAGATGAGAGGCGGAAGAGGACACCGCTAGAAACGTGCCGGTGTACGTGCACACCTGCGTGCACGCGTCTCTGTGTATCGCTGTGCACCTGTGTGCCTGTACGTGTGGAGGAGCACCCAGTAGGAGGAGGCAGAGGCGGAGGAGGAAGAGGTGGAGGCGCGGCTCGGATGGACGCGGAAATTTAAAACCTGATCAATTGATAGGACGGAATGAAAAAAAGTAGGGTTGTGGGGTTGCGCGGGTAGCGGTGGGTGGCGGTGGGGGTGTGGGTGCCACGGCGCATCGACAGTGGTGAGGCGGGTGAGGCCGTAGGACGTGCTTGTAGGCGGTCGAGGGTATACGCAGGGGCGCGGGTAGGATACACGGGGTACGTGGTGGCCCACGGCACGGCGGAGGAGGTGGAGATGGAGCGGTGGGCAAGGGGTGCGCGGCGCTAGGGGCGGGTAGATGGGATTGCCGGGCATTATTCTGAAACGCGAATTTGTTCATTTGTTTCTTCCCTCTGTATGCGCCGCGGCGTGTGTGCATCCTTTTATCGACTGAAATCCAGGCTTCGAATTACCGTGCAAATGATTTTTTTTCGAGTGCGCACTCGCGCCCATACTGTACCCCGCTGCGCCCACCCCATCCCCCCACCCCCGGGTGCACCGTCCCAAACGTACCCCGTCATCCAGTTCTGCGTACCCCCTCAGACCTACCCGTTCACCAACCTTCCTCTGTGTGTTCACTTGACGTTATCTCTGTTCGATCGTCCCTGCCTCTTGATACTCCCTGTCCCGCTTCAGCGTGGCTCCGGCGTGTCGCGCAGCCCCGCAACAGCCCCCGCAATGGACTCAAAAGGAATTTAAAACCGGTGGTTTTAGGTGGCCGGGCCCACCGTTGACGTCGCGATAGATGACGCGCTACCGTTGGACAAAAAAGACACTCGAGCCGGTATAGCCGCGACTCTTCCTATTTCCCGGGGCTTGTGTCACCTTAGTACTGGTTCTTGAAATGCCATTGCCACTCCAGGGTTGTTGTTATCGGCCACTGGTAGGGTTCCTCTGTGACGGTTGACAGCATTGACACTGATAATACGATGCCAGGAATTTTTCTCCTCGCGTCTTGGAAATAATTTCGTTCCGTTTGGAATGACCGATGGCTGACTACTTTAAGTAGAATGAGTTTTTATCTGTATTAGAGTGGCTACCCAGTGGCGTGGTATTTTCTGCCTCTTAGCTAGGTTCGGAAGGTGGACGAGTTTATACTTATTAGGAACGATTCAGTACCATTCAATACTGTACAAATAATATAGTCGTGTACGGACGATGTTGTCGTTGCACGGCAGCGGAGTCAATAAGAAGTCACGTAAAATAAAGTACCTTTTAGCAAATGCATTCGAAGGCCGGCGCCCTTCTGTTTCGCACAAACGATTTAAAACATGCCACACAATCTCCTTGCAACATCGTACCCATCAAAGGCACGAACGTCCTTAAATGCAGCGGTAATCAGATTCATACCTGGCCCCTCATCACGCACCAGCAAAATAATACCTTCTGTGCCGCTCGCCTCAAACTAAATTACCATTCCCTCTTTATTACCTCTTGCTCCCGATATTTTCAAACGTTCAATCCTTACCTCCGCCGGGAGTACCACCGTGCTTCGCTTAAACATTCTATCCGCCCGTTGAAATCATTCGACGTGCGGAAATTCAAGGAAACTTCGCGAGGGAGTAACGTTTGACGAGACCCTGTCCCGTTAACGACCCGATCGCTAAGAGTGCTTGATCGTTTGCGCGAAACGTACACGATCCACGAATGGACATTATTACGTGACGAACTGAGGCATAGATAAACTTCCGGCGCACGTGGTCCAGGGGCTGCAATATGAAACTCCTCGATCTAATATGGCTTGTGGCGGCGACGAAGCGTGACGTCGCATCCGTCCCGTCCACCGGTCATCTTGAATATTGAGTCGACCGCCGCCGGACCGGAAGTTATGAGATTCGGATTTCGACTCCGATGTCCCGATCCGCGTTTATATATCCCGTCCACTTCGTTTCGGCTCGATGAACGTTCGCGAACACGGCCGTCTTCCCCCTCCGTTCCGTCCTTCGCCGTTGGATGCTGGAAAATGTTGCGTTTCATCGAATTCCGCTGGATCGTGGCAAGAAATCGAATTATACGGACAAGTGTCGCGATGAATCGATCTGGGGAAGAGGGGAGGGATCGATTTAATGTTTGACGACTTTCGCGAGGCGATCGTGGAAGGGCTGATAGTATGATTTGTTGAAGTTTGAGGAAGTATTGGTACAGGGATTGATGGATATTAATGATAAGACGAAACTTCTGTTTTGTTTTCGTTCGCCGTAATTATCGGTCAGGGAATGGTGTATTATTTTTACAGGTACATTGGTCTCGGGTTCGTCGTAATTTGTTGTTTCATGAATCTTTCCATGGTACGTTGCTTTAAAATAATAACGAATAGCGTCAGTCATCTTCCTTTCGGGTATTGGCTTGTCGAATCTACATTCGAGACAAACCGTAATGGATTACGGAATAGACGAATCAATTTTAATTCGCCACGCTTTATTTTCGCGTTGGATATTGCGGCAACGCGCGAGGCTGTATGATAATTTCGAAATTTCCATCGTTGCAACGAAAATGCATTTTTTGTTTTTCGCTTTTTGCCCCGGGTGCGTTCTGCGAAATACCCGGCAGGAAAAAGAGGAAGTTTTACGCGTTTCGTTGGTGCACGCAGGATCGACGGGGGTTTGTAACCAACCTAATCAAACCTAGCTGATTGCAAACATCGTGCCGATTGGAAAGGCAATCAACTGAGTAACGTTAACTAAGTGTAACTTTGCTCGTTACTCGCCGGAGGGGAAACTAGAACTAACCTTCTGTTCATAAAAGCGTTCACCGAGGACATTAGAAATCCTAGGAATTTTTCTGCAATTTCTGCAGCGACATTTAACCGTGAATATTCACGTCGAAACAGTTCTTCGACGGCCGTAAAATATAAACTCCTTTCTAAACGTTAATTCTCGATTTAGAGTTCATTGAAAGATCCGTGTTATATATTCATTCGCCGGTCGATGAAAATTATACGGTCTATAATATGTTGTTTTAATGGAGATGCAATTTTTATGCTAATTTCGGAGACACTTTACTCGGTGTGCTCAACAAGAGACGTCTAACTGGTGCGGCGCATTAGTAATAACCCCATCCGGTGAGCGGCATTGAGGCGAAACAATCGATAATTCATTTGTTGCGTCAATTAAAAATGTAATTTAAAAATATATTAAATGGGGCCCCAGCAGACGTAGACGAAGGCCAGCGACGCTACGGTCGACTGCAAATGAATTATTAAAAATTTAATCAATCGAATCGCCTGTGCCTTGCCTCTCCCATCTACGACGAAATGATTATTCATGCTGAGACGGTTTCGCGCTGGCGAATATTTATAATTTGTTTATTTAAATTGCCCGGCCGGGCCGTCAGCGCAGCGTATCCTCAGGAAATTGCGTTATTAAGTTTACCGTTTCGTATAAATCGCGTTTTCAGCCGGAGATTATTGGAAACCCGGTGACTTTGCACGATTTGTACCTTCTATGCCCCTCTATAGAGTATTCCTCCGAAAACAGTAAAAAAAAAAAGGAGCCCCTGGACTGGCATGCAGATATTTCTGCGTAATCAATTCGACAAACAACGGGGGGGTTACGAAAGATAAATATTTAACGACACGAATAGGAATTTGTCGAACAGTTTGTTGCATTCGGTGGCCTTCATACATACATTTTACTTATCCCGTTTGAAATACGTATTTCCTTATTTTTATATTGCTGTATCTCTTATTTTCGCAACAGAGCGCCATGGAGTGTTGAATGAAAATCTGGAAATGATTGATCGAATTCTCTCTCAATGTCCCGGTAACACTGATTCCGAGGGTTTGCCGAATTTAGAAGCGTCCCTCGACGCCCACGCGTGTCACTCCGTTGGATATTGCAAAATTCAACTTTCTCGCCGACCGTGAGCTCGAACGAAACGCCTTCGCCACCTCGTCGCCAAAGAAGCTTCGAAAATCGAAACATCTACGTTCGTACGAACGAGTCGGTATAATTTCTCGCGTGCACAGAGCTCTATAATTTAACACGAATTTACGCTCGACCGAAGTTCTCGAACAGAGAACGTCAACGGACGTCTTTGAGAATCAACGTAGAAGCTATAGAGAGATGATCGCCGGCGCACATAAACGTAGCCCGAATTGTCTGGAAGCCTTCCTTTAACGAAGCTGTCGTCCCTCGTAATAGAACTCGAGTATTTCGTCCAGCACCACTAATAAGTGGGAGGGCCACACGATTCCACGGGAAAGGCCAATGCCTAGGGTTTGATGTTCCTTTCGAGCGGACCCTTGCGAATTCGAGAACGTCTCATTTCACGACCCCTTGAAGACCTTCATCCAAACCCCCCACCCCCTTAGCTCGGCCGGCTGACCAGCTGCATCTTCAACTACTTCGCCCCGTATCCCCTGGCCGCGATATCGATCGATCGATCGACTCATTTGAATGTTGACCGTTCTCCATCGTCGGATGTAAAATTCAAAGCACCCTCATAGGCATTTTTATACGCGACCCCTCGCCACATTTCCGGTTCTCCGTCATTTTTCTCGCCCCTTTTTTCGAGATCCGCCGATGAAAACCATATCCAACGGTGTAATCTATTTATGCAGGAATATGTGCATACCTGAGAACTGCCTCTTTCACGCCCGATCCTCGGGTATGGAAAATTATGCGACTTCGTGAGTGGATGGAGATCCACTGTAGTTTCGTTGTAATTTAAAAAAAAATATATATATATATATGATAAATGGGGTTGCGAGTAGGATTGTCGAAGCGGGGGAGTGGAATTGAGTTTGGTATTAGAATTTTCGTTTTAACGTCGATATTAGATGTTTATGGATAAACGATGGTGGATTCTGTGGCGATGCAAGAATACTCGAATAGGTGAACACAAAGCACAGCTGCGTCGATACAAAGACCCCGTACACTGCCTCGCGGTCTGAGAAATTTTCTTGCAAATTACAGCCTCGTAAAGTTGCCGGCTTGCGCGAGAGAGGTATCCATTACATGTTCCGACAAATACTATGCAGATGTATGGCTTGTTCAGTGTAAGAACGGTAATTACGCAAGGAACCGAACTTGCGTTAAATATTCCAAGCAGCTGTTGACCCCTGTTTGTACGCGAAACTAAATCGTTATGGATCTTCAGCAATTCGCAATTTTGCTTCGTTTCTTCCATCGAATAGATCACGACGATTTTTCCATTGACGCGATTAAAGTTGCAACGCAATATATTCTTATCATCGTAATTAAAAGGGAAAGGAAAGTGTGAATATTTGAAAGCTCTGGCGGTTACATTTCTAGATAGATAATTAATTCAGACAGGCAAAGTTAATTTTTTCTGTCACCCATTTAATTATGAAAAACTGAGTTTCCTTCGAGTGTATAAGTGTTCTTTCCAAACTGACGAAAATTTGCAGAAGTATTTAAGCAATTTTTTGCATCACAGCTCAAGAGCTGTTAACTTGGACAAATAGTTCACACTGTTCCTGCATTTATGCACCGCTTTCAAAAAGGCTCTGGTCTGAAGTGCCCGAAAATTCTCGCACAACACATCGGGTGTATCAGTATCACAAATATGTGTCAGTACGTTCGGCGGCACATAAATATTAACGCGGAATAATTAACAGGGCCGGGTGGGTTGGGGCGGGGTGAACGATAGCGGCGGGGCGGCGGTGTTTCTAAACAGAATTTAATTAAAACGCTCGATTCCCTTTGAATTTTTCATTTCGACGACACCGTAGGAAACGTAAATAGTCCGTGAGCTTTTTAATCATTTCCTCCTCGCCGGTCACGGATACAAAGTTGAGCGCGCTCGCGAAACCGCGCGCGCCTCCATGTTGCTCGAAGGGAACAAAAACATTGCGCGGTACAACGCTGTCATAATATACCTTGCTCGTGTCCGCCCCGCGGGTCCCACATTACGCGAACGTTAAATATTATTTTTAGGGGGACACATTTATTTGCGAATAAAAAATAGAGCTGTCTCGCGAATAAAGTGGAAGCCCGTGAAGCGTATTTCGTCGAAGCGCCTGTTGCTAAATATCCACCCTGTGTCTCTCCCTCGTTTTCTCTCCCCTCGCGTTCGTTGCGTGCGCGTGTACGTGCGGTGGCCGCGTGCACGTGTGCGGGGTAATTACTTGGTAAACAGTAATTATTTTCGAGAATATAGAGGAGCGATCTATTCTGTTTTTCCCGACGGAGGCCGCGGATCGCGCGACGATGAAACGCGCGAAACGCGATTAATGCTTTTTTTTTGTTTGTAAACGATTAACACGTAACCGCGGACAATTGACGTTCGCCTGGAGCAACGAGTCTCCTCGATTCGCGACAGGGTTGCGTAGATTTTCGAAAATGTTTCACATTGCGTCGAATTGCCCGGTCGACGGTGGGAATCGAATTTATTTATTCATAGAGTTTCGACAGATCCTTCTTTTGTTTAGAGGTTATTCGCCGAAGATGATTGAATTTCCGTACCGAGTATACAAATTAAAAGATATTCGAAACGCAAAACGTTACGAATGGATAGGTGTCGCAATAATTTCTCCCCTTAACAGGTTGCGCTCTGAAAATGAAATAGAACGTTCCACAAAAATTCGATAATAATTAACTCGGAAAGTCCCAATTCACGATAAACACTATCTCCGCGTTCCTCGATTATTATTGGTCACAGAATGAAGAAAGTTGAGCGATCGCGATTGTTTCGGTTCAATCCGAAAACCGCGAGCGTTCGGTGCAGCCTCAAAGACGCATCGAAGCGGTCAGCCGGGCGTTTTGCGGCATTTATTCCGGGGCTGGTGTGGCAACAAAGGGACGCGAAATCAAAGAAAAAGAACGTAAAAAAAAGAGGGGGGGAAAAAAATGAAATTTTTCGGTGGAGAGACCAGTAGAACTGGATGCATTTACAGATATACGTAGGATAAACGCGTATAGTGCCACAGGGGTGTGTGTCCACAATACATACAGGCGCACTGTTTTCCTCTGTCCTGCTTGTACTCAGGTGTTTCATCCCTCTGCGCCCTGCTCTTACACGCGCACACGCATTCTATATACTAGCTCTTGTTGCGCTACGTAACTACGTTAGCGAAGAGAATCTGGCCGCGGGGTACTTTTTAAAAATTCGTGATTTTAAAATTCGCGTTGGCAAACAACCCCCACTCGATTCGGAGAGCGGGCCCCCCCCCCCCCCCCCGCGTAGACCACCTACACTCCTTTCTCCCTCTTCCGATCTTTCTCTATTGCACTTTCGAAGCTGCGCCCCAATCTGCGCCCTCTCGTCACCGTTTCGACTCTTTTAGCCTGCACTCACGCTCCCGACGGCGCCAATGGATGACAAAATATAAGCTCGAAGCCTGGATTCAATCAGAAATGGCGACGCCCCGCGCGCCACACATACGCGGTGCCTCTTTTTTTTTTTATATATATTCTTCCTCGTTTTTCCTTCCTCCTCCTTCTTTTTTCGTTTTTTTTTTTGTTGCTTCCTTTGTCGGCTTCGAACGTTCCTGTCGGCTTTTCCGGGGTCGACGGCTCGATAAATAACCATAAGAACGCAGAGACTCACTTTGTAGGCGATATGAAGCGATCATACATACGCCTTTTCGAACCGCGGCTCTAACTCTCTTTCTCCCCCCCCCCCCCCTTTCTCTCTCTATCCCTTTCATACTCCTGTGTTGGTACTTCAATTTTTATTTTTTTGTTCCTTCCTTCCTTTCCTTTTTTTCGGGATACCGGATAATTAAGCGATTGTTTCCAATCCTGGCCACGATGCACTTTGATGGAAGGCCTTTTAAGATCGTTTTTCGAAAGCGTGTCGAGAGGCTTTGGTAGGTCGAGTTTGGCTTGCGGCCGCAGGGATTAGGGATCGAAGGTGGCAACTGTTGATACGCCCCGGCCGGAACGCTGAAATGTGGCGGCGTTATCCATCCCCCGACCCTTCCTGTATCCCCGTTGTTTCTACGCTGTGTCCCCGGTAAATGATTATCTTCAACATATTTGCGGTTTAGCGATGCTCCTTTAATTATTCAACTGACCCACTTACAGCGGTGCATTTAATAATGCAGCCGCTCTCGACCCGGACGCGGGTCTCCGTTCACTCGGAAGTTTCCTTACCTGGCTTTCGTTACATCGCGATTACTGCTCGTTACAGGATAGAGACTTCGCCGTTTTTCCAGTTCGGACGAAATTCGTTCTGCTGGGACGGTCATATTGATCAGACGATCTTCAAGATCGATGTTCAATAAGTGACATTAAATTCGCCTATGGTAATCTTATAATTCTACTAAGATTTTATACGAAATTTATTTCTCTTCAAATATAAGTTAAATATAAGTTTAAATATCAATTCAACTGGGGTTCAGAATTGTTCCATCGCGGGGCCTCGTCGTTCAAGGAACCAAAAAGAACTATTAACGCGCCGCGTTCAATTCCGCCGAGATTCGTAAAAATTCCCGTCGTGGTGGAATTATCGTCCGAAGAGACGTACCTAGGAGGCGGAAGGAAGAGTGTTCGCTCACGTTGCGCGAATCCCACGGATACGGAATGCGGTATCGATTGAAGGCGAAGTAGACGTCGCGCGATATAGAAGAGGGAACGGGTTAACGGTCTTCGTTGTAAGTACCAAGTGGCATTTTAACGTCGTTAACCGGCGTCCTGAGGGCGCGTGAATTCCGCGGCCGCGGGATTAAAACCGGCTAACGAGAGCGGGCCCGCGACGGTGATTGCAAATAATAAAATCTATTTTGCCGGTTTATTAAATCCGAGTGCGGAATAAAAATGTTGGCCGGATTATTGAATTATTCCGGGGCGCGCGAAACGCGAGGCGCCGCGCCGGGCCACAATAGCGGCCGCGCGACCAGAAAGACTAACAATTTTTGCATCGACCCAAGGCATCGCTTATGAGATTTCGCCGCGGCATTACAACGAATGTTAATGTAATTGCTGGGCGCGGAAACGGCGAACGATTTCACGGTGTACCGCGGGCCGGGCCGGGCCGTTTCGACCACGGGGCATATTGTTTAAAATTACTCGAGGAGGACTGGCCGAGTTGGGAATTGTCGTTTTATGATACAGTCTTCCATGGACGAAGCATCGCGCGGCGATGTCCGCGGATATTTTTTAACGGCGGCGGTTTATACAATTTTTGCAAAGCTCTCATTCCTTGTTTATATTCAGCTGCAGCGAGACGGCCGTGAAGTATTTCACGCGAATTAAATACGCGGAACTTTAGCCGCGGATGTTTTCTCGGTTAAACATTTCCATATTTGCGATGCATGCATTTTCCAGATAACTTCCGCTGTTTCATTGTCCCCCGATAGAATTCGAGATACAATGATAATGAAAATAGATTTGGTCTCGCGTATAATTTTCGACATTGTCCGGTAAAGGAAATTCTTCTAAAATATACTTTCGTCGCTGTCTTGCATCGATATATGATCGTCCGCAAGTGTATCACGGATAACGTTTGTTTTAACAAAGGGAAACAAAATTGGGATATCGTCGGTCACTTTATTCTCCCGTTCGTTTCTAATTGTCGCTCAGCAAAATAATTACTATTGTATTCATCCCGTCGAACAAAAAGCCCAAAGCCTATTCCCAAAGAGGCGCACAAAGGAGCGGAAGGGTCGGGGGGCCGGGAAAAAGTGGCAGGAGTACGAAAATTAAAACAAGAAGAGAAAAAGTATACAGCGAAGCGAAACGCTCGTCGCCGATTCCATCTCTAAAGAACGAAAAACTATCTGTATCCCCGGCATCATATCGATAACATTCGTTATTACTCTTTTTGACATTTCATTTCCATCACGGCCGGTGCGCTGGCGTGCACGCGGCGCCTATTTCTCTCTGCTCCACGCGCTAAGCATATAACACTCTGCCGCGACCGTGCAAAGACACCGTTCGAAGCGGGATCCGAATAAAAAATGCTCCCGGATCGAACGTATGACGAAGGCAAAAGTCATTTCGACGCCGCTCCCGTTTATTTATATTTCACAAATCGCTTTCAAAAAAAGCGCAATACTTTGGGATTATCGGAACAGCTCGTACCCCGTCGTTTGGGTAGGAGGAAAAAACAAAAAAAAAAAAAAAAGCGCCACACAGGGAATCGCCTATGAGTCGCGCGAGGACCGAGCGAAAATAGAAAAAAAAAAAGGAAAAAAAAGGAGGAAGAAAATTCGGAAATATTATTAAAAGCCGCCGGACCAACTCAACCCCCTTCGTTCTTCGCCGTCCGTCCGCATACAGTATCTCCGGTTTCGAAACACCGCGACACAGACTGAACCGGGTTATCTTGGTGGGACAGCCTGTATGCAAACACGCTTTCGACTGTACATCGGCGTACGCCGACCTGTCATCTTCTCCACCTTCCACTTTGTAGCGCAAAAGCGTGATACGTATTAGCGGATAGAAAAGGGACGAAATAAAGCAACCTGAGTGGCCAAAACCGGGCCTGACAATCACAGACTCTATCGGCTATCGAGGATTTTTTTCGATCACGTTTGCCTGATTGCAATCGGCCAAGCTCGTCGATATCGCGAGGAGAAGTTATGTCGCTGACCGGCTTGAATTAACGACGATGGGGATCGTTACCCCGCGAGCTGAAGGATTTAATGCCAAGCGATTCGATGGCGGATTCTTGAAACCGGGTCGGTGATATTGGTCGGCGAAAAAAAATTCGAGGAAGGACGGTACGGAAATTTTCGGCAATCGAAAAAAGGTTTCATTATCCGAAGAAACTTGCTGTCGGACAGTTCGATACGTGCGCGAATCAGATTTGGGGATATATTTTTCAGAAATCTCTGGGTCCACAGGTTTCACGATATTGTTATATTTTCATCGCGTGACGTTCGGAGTAGAAGCATGCGGGTCGCGGTAATATTCTAATTAATATAATAATAATATATGCACTTATTAAATCTCATAACCACGATTATCTTAAACACGGTCACTCGCGGTGAATATTGTAGCACACAGTGAAAGGTCGAAAAATAACGACCAATCTATGGCGTAATACTCGGTCATTATTTAAGAAAAATTAGCAGGCACTCCTTAGGTGGGCTCTTGCAGGTAAACGTCACAAGAGTATTTTTCAATATCCGGAAAAGAGACATCGATATAGAATCGCTTTTTGTACGATTACTCGAGTCGCTCGAGGAGCAATATACATTCATATAAAATATTTGTCGGCTGAAGAAGCGAACGATAATAGTATTCATTACCGGGTTAAACTGCAGTTAAACGGTCGCGTCAGTATCGTAACCGACCACGTCGTTACGTACGAAAGTGATGCAAACCGAAAGGAGAGATACAGAACTGGTTCTGACATCTTCGGTGGTTCATTACAGACCGCGCCATGGACAAAAAGCGGTTCAGAGCCGCGTACACTGTGGCTCGGCCGCATTATTATCATTAATTATACGCGCATTACGGCCACGACTGTCCGTAACAGTGTTGCAATTATTAGTATGCCGTGTAAACTCACGTGGACGACCGCAGACCTGCCTGCGAGTTAATAGTTGCACGGAATACATTAAAAGAATTCACGAAAATGAATGTTACAAATGTCACTCAGCAAGTTATTCCTTAACAAAAATATCTTCTTCCCCGTGTTAAGCAGTATTCGTTTCTATCGACTTCTATCGAATTATATTTCCATTCATCTTCGGTTCTGTCCCGTACTTCGGAGGCACGGAGATATTACCCAAATACTTGCGAGGAAAATTGCAATTATCGTATTTCGAATGCACCGAAGTAATAATAAAGTACGCGAACACTATAGAAAAATTGGAACAACGGGCGAAACAATAAAAGTACAATACAAGTCACTTACTTGATCAATACATTATATAATATTATCGATATAACATGTTAAATAATGATTGCTTCTATCTCTGTCACATACAAATACGTCTTTCCCCTTCATCAATAATCTATCGCCCAAAAGTGTCGGAATTTTCAATCTCGGCGAGAGAAAGGTAGACTGTATCAGTGGAAAGATACGTCGGGATTTTAAAGATTGCACAAGGTCCAAACATCATCCCTTCCAAGGCGACTTTTTTCGAAGGTCGGTCGAACCAGGGAGCCGAGTCGAGGCCGGGTTTAATGTAATGCTATAAAACCGGCATAATTTAGTAATGAACGGCCACTTTGCACAAATGGCTTCGTGCATCACGGGCAAACCAAAGAAGTCCCTTTGGCCGAGCAAGCGCGTGATAGGATAATAGTAATGTGCTTAATGGTAAATGGAGGCATTCAAGAGGCCGAGATTCAGATGGCACTCATAATGGCCGACTGAACTGGCGTATCACCCCTAATAAGTACAAGTGGCACAAAATAGCTGTAATCACTTGACATCGTGGATCGTAAGATTATCCTTCTCCCCACCCTCCTAAGACGTCGTTTCTGCTTCTCGATGTTACGATGGTCGCATCGGATCTCCCTTTCTTATGCACGGCTCGTCTAATCATTTATACTATTCCATTGGAGTCAAGGTAACAGTCGCGTTCGTTCGATTATTATTAAGCTCGGCTCAACGTTCGAACTAAAACGACCCTATTACCAAATGAAAGTTCGCGAGCTTGATCGAAATGAAATAAATTGGGATCTCAACTCTGGGCCAGAATGCCACGATGTATCAGGTCTGCCTTCCTTACAGACAAAAGTTACTTCTCCCCGCATTGTTTAATTTTTCCCTAATATACTCCGGCTCTGTGGTCGACAATTAGAATTCTTCAAGCTGATCCGCTATTTAGCCGAAGGTATTGCTCGCTTAAAAGAAAATCATGTTTCCCGGCGGAAATGCAGCGTAAAATATAAATGAAATGAATTCAAGCAGGTCAAAGGTTCAAACAGCTACCCTTAGGCGTGCCAAAATTAAGTGGCCGGGTTACAGCGAAAAGGAAAGAAAAAAGTCCTTGAAATGAAAATCGCACGACCGCGCGGTTTCCCCTCGGTCGAGGTGAATTCCACAGAGTGCGAGGAAAAAGGGTGGAGGGCAGACGGTTGGTTATTTTCCTTCGCCCTCGCGATGGGTTATCGCGAAAAGGATCGAAACGGCGAGGGTGCAAGGTCACGGTAATGGACCGTACGGGAATCACGGACTAATAATAATCCAGGTCGCGTCGCACTATCGGCGGTAATTCAAAGCAAATTTAACGCGCGGCGTATCGCAATTGCGGACAAACCGTATATGTATAGAGCGGGGAAGCATAACTCACCGTGGGTTTGTTTGCATTATCTGCCGCGCTCAAATACCCATATTTATCTCATCTCTCGTGACACCCTGATGGGAGATCGTTATTTTATTGACACCTCGCGTTGCGGGAATATTAAATAACCGACGATAACGTTCGCAAATAACATTGTCCAATTCGTACATAGGGAGCCCTGTGTCGTCCTTGCGGTTCTTCCGCTGAAAATCCATTTGTAAAATCCTCAATCACCGACCGGCCACGTTGAAATGAATATTGCTCACGGTGACAATACTTTGGCCAGCCGGGCCGGTCTTGCGATTTTTCTGATCGGACTGTATCAACGTGGCCGATGAATTATCGGTAAAACAGCCGGCATAATATCGCCAGCATTAATCCCGGTAATGGCGACGTGGGGTAATTATTAATTTATACGACGCCTACGAAAACGATTCGTGACGCCGGGACATTTGTCACTAGCTTAAACCATTCTCTCTCTCTCTCTCCCTCCCTCCCTCTTCCATCCCCCTCTTTCCTTCCTCTATCGAACTTTTGGTCCCTCCTCGTTGCTCGTGCAACTCACCCAGTTACGAAAGCAACCGTCATCCCCCCCAACCGGTATCCGACCCCCTTTAAGAGACTGCCCGTTGTTCGTGATCGATGAAACGATTTCAATTAACAAAATGCGCCGCATCGATGCCCGCTATGGTGTCTCTCATTTCGTTGCGGCGTTTTCCGAACTCGACGAAAAATATGCTCGCACTGAAGGTTAATGGGCCGGGTCAACGAGGCCATTTTATCCAACCGGAAATCGCCCGGCAGAGATACCGTACCCGGCCGGGTCTTGCGTCATTCTGTGAACGTATTTTGATTTTCAACGTGCCGCTTTCGGGGCGTTCTGTGTTTCCTTCGTTAGTCAATTATTTTGCATTAACGCATTCCAGCGGAACGCGTGTGGCCCACCGTGCGTGCTGTAAAAATTTATCCGAATTTAATATACATCGGATAAGTAGATTGGTGAAAAATAATTCGTTCGCGATAGGGATAACTTCCATGGATGATCTTCGAAACGATGGAACGGTTTGTTAAATAGCGGAGCACGTGAAAAAATGGTGGAAGTTCGGCGTTGGTATTCACGGAACGGAATTAACCGTGAGAATTAATGAACGCACTCGAAGGGGAATGCGATATCGATACTCGAACGGCAAGGAAACAATCGGGCAGAAATCAGATTCGCCTGGAACGCACGTACAACGGTGCGTTTCTCACTTGAACGTCGTCTGTAACGTCGGCAGCTGCGATAATTAAGCGACTGCTCTAATGAATCCCTATTCGCATGACTAATTTGCGCGATAAACTGACTAAATAATAATCCGCGATATTTCTCCCCGGGGGAAAAGCGCGGTCGATCGGATGCAGCGCGGCTCGATACACGCATACGCGTATCGACGGAGCATATTGTTGAAGGATTTCTCTGCAGGGCCGATGCAATTCGACAGGTCAACGTAGCCGATAATGCGGCCCGAATTAATTCCATTTCAATCCTCCCGCGCCCCCAACGAGCTATGACTAATTTTTCTACGCGACGACTGTGCATAGCTGTAACGACTGGTGCATCTGCAGACTTTGCGAAAAACGACGATCTATCGGTGGGCGGTCCTCGTAGGGTTCAGCAAAGTATCGTTCGCCCTTCGCGTTTCTTGCAGGAATGCATCGTAATTAAACGTTTACGCGGAATCCTCGGTGAACCGTTTGTAAATTACACATATGAATTGGTTCCGACTGATTTTGCCTTTATGGAAAATATCGCGTATCATAAATACGTATTACACGACGATACACCGGTGAACAAATATTCAATTGCAATCGTTGCCGGCGCACCGGCGGGCTGACCGGCAATGAGTATCCGTTCACGTGTTGATTCGTTGTTGTTGTTGTTGTTGTTGTTGATTAAAATCCGTAGTGGCCCGAAACGGAGGGAAACATTTACGAAACATAGTGGAGCGAAGTCTTATCGAAATTGGAAGTTAGACAAATTCTCAATTTTATAATCGTGCTAAACCTTTGAATGAAATAGAATAAATAGAAAAAGTGAGAATTGCTCGAATAAAAAGTCAGCGAACTGTCAATACCACGGTAGGGATATAATCCGAGGAATAACAGTGTCAGTCGATGTCTTAAACAGTGGCGGGCGGTAAAGTTTCGACGGTGACCGTCGACCTAATTAATTTCCACGGTTAATTCCCGAAAATTAGACGGCCCCACGGCGGCAGTGACTCGCTAATGATTCAGGGTGGCTGCCCGTCGAGATCTCGGGGAAAAAGTTTTTTTTATCTTCACGGACCCCACGGCCGGATCCGCCGCGAGTTCCGCATTAGCCCAAGGATCGAGATAGTTTCGTGGCGCGAGATGGCGCGATCCCATTTGCATGAAAAAGGCGAATGGAAACTTTTTTCCCGCGGACTTCAACTTTAATTCTTAATGAAAATGAGACCCTCGTGAAGTCACTAGGCTGGCACAAGATGAGATGAGAGCGAGAGGCAAGGCTGGTCCGGGGGTAGGGGTGGGACCCGCCGCTCTGGGGTGGCCGACAGCCGAGGGTAGGAGCACGCTGACTATGAACAATGAACACGAGAGGGCCGTTCCAGCGCCTTTGGCCACGCGGCCCACGGCCATGCACTTAACGTCGTTGCTCTGGAATTGTCGTTGTTTCCCCTGACCGTGTCCTACGACTTGCAGTCTAACTCCTTCGACGCGAGAAAACTGTGCACGGTCCCCCCTGCGAATATTTGTCAATCGCGGAACGCTTGCCTCAGATGGACAAACGTTCGTTCGCGAGGGTGGGATTTTTCCTGGACTAGATTCGTCGAGTTTGGTTACGGTTTTAAAATCATTTCACGACACAGGCATTCCCAGACTTGTTTTCCGTACTATTTTCAAAGGACTTTAAGTTTTACTCAGTCTCTGTATTGTCCCGTTATATCAATAATATGACATCATCATTATTTAACGATAATAGTAAGGGGCGACGTAGAATACAGTTCTATCGTTGAATTATTATGTAACGCTGGTAAAAGAACGCTGGTTTAAGATCAACGGAACATGTAATCAGATATTTGCTGTGAAAGCTATTCAATTATTTAATGGAAACGATTGATAAGATAATTCCACCATAGGATAATGAAGAACGAAATTGATTCTTCGTTGTTGCCGGCGAAGTACGAAAATTTTTATTGAAATATGTGTCTCCGATTATGAAGTACGGCGGATTCCAGGCAATCTTATTATTCAGTGGACAACATTTCGCCAACCGGATGCAGAAGAATCCGGACGAGTATATGTACTCAGTAAGTATATGCAAGCCTTTATCTTGCGGAAGGGCCCTCAAAACCTTACCGCGGGCATCACACTTGGCGAATGTACGCTCTCTTTCGAATGCAATATTGCTTTACCCGGTAGGCAGCCGAGCGCCCCGGCTGCCAGCCTCGAAACAATAGTAATCGCACTCGACTTCATACTTAACCGAACACGGTTGTGGCACTGCCAGAAGGTATGTCTCAAAATCAGGAACATAATCGTTATCCGCGCTACGCATACAGCTAAACGAGCTCTAGCCCCTCGACATTACAGACTTCCTCGTCCTCGATTCTGTTTTCCAGTTTTAAAACGGGGAAATAGCGAAATTTCGTTAGCGCAGCGAGCATTTAATTTCCTTAATGTTAAAGAGTCTAAAGTTAATTATACAATATCTAAAAATTTACTGTTACATCGTTCAGGGCATATAGTTGTAAACGCTTCAAGGAAATCCGAATTTTCGTATCGCTTTGGCCGTCTAATTTCCAGCGCAGCAGTTATTTCTCCTGAATTATTAGCAAGTTCGAAACTGCACGGGAATAGTAGAATATTCAAACATTCAAACTCGTCCGCACAAAGCAATTAGCAAGTAGCATAAACTTGTCAAGGTGCACAATACAGACGAGCTTCTGAACGATATCCGCGGCCGGGGAAAAAAAGAAAACAGAGCCCAAAGAAAGAAAGAAAGAAGGAAAGGCAAAAAGTATATCCCCCGAAATTACACGTGCATGCAGAACACCAAACTCGCCACCAGACAGTCCCGCAACTTATCAATCGATAGCTCTGAAAATCGAAACCTGCGATTCACGGTCGTGGCAAGGACTGTTAAAAAATCTTGGCTGAGAAAATCCCTTATGCTACCCTCACCGTCGTCGTTCTCTCCCCCGTCCGGCTCCTTTTCCACCACCTCCACCTCCTTCACCGGCAGGCTGCTTCTCCTGAGTTAACAATGGGGCGAGGCTCACGTGCGCGAGGAATCAAGTGTTCTCACACACTGGCACAGTCCACTAGACCGAGGGCGCATGCATAATACAATGACCCTGCTAAGTACTATTTTAAAACAATGCTGAAATTGCTTTAGGGGATAAAAATGAACGAGGTAGCTAGGTGTATTTTTCTCCCCCACTTCTTTGACGAGGGTGCACGTACACGACGGCCCATACACGGGGTAGTTACCGTCGCCCCTTTTGCGCCCCCTTCTTCCTGCTGTGCCTGTACATAGGCATAGCTACGTACAAAGCTCTAAGCCTTTGAGTCGCAGTCTCACCGGCGTACAATAAGGCGTCCCACTTTTTTGTTTTTACATTCACTTGGAGGGAACCGGTGGAACAGTGACAAAGAAACGATGAAACGCAGGGTGGGACAGAGAGAAAGAGGCACCGTTGGCGAACCAAGGGTGGGGGGAGAGACTGACTAAGGCAGAGAAAGAGAGAGCCGGAGATGTAAAGTATGTATGTCTACCGGACTGAGGAAACGACGCTTTTTTATTCTATTCTATTGTTTTTCTTACCCCCGATTTTCTCCGCTCGTATTTCGTTGTATGGGGGAAAATATTATTAGTCATCGGCGTGGTACGTACTTTCCGTTCCTTTGGAGAACAATTCTTACTCTTGGCGTTTTCATGGCCTTGTCGATTAATCGTGTCGCGTTTTTCGTTTGCCGAGGAAATTGAGGTTTCGCGACATACAAATGCAATATTTATTAACGCGCCGCGATTTGAAACTCGCCAGCTCTCATACAAATCCCCCCCTCCGCTGTACCAGCAACTGTGACGCTCGCAGAAGCTATTAGAATCACGAACGAAGAATTATCCATAAAAGTGGCACGATTTTGGGCGACGAAAGAAAGTTGCGCAGGACGAACTTTTAATCGAGCATTTTCCTCGGAGACAGTTTGCCAGCTCTTCGTTTCATTTCTTTTTCTTTCCGCCGTGTGCCCGCCGCTATTAGCGTCATCGAAAGTTGGTTTAGTCTGCGGCGAATCTATAATTATCGCGACATGGGAACTTGACTGTCGCGTATCGATCTTCGAAATTGTCGTTTCGTCCCCGGCTGACTATAGACGTATTGTTGGGGGGGGGGGGGGGTGGCCGAATGGCCACTCCAACCACGTCGACGCTGGGGGTTCTTAGACCGCCGTTACTTTGACATTTTTAATTACTGGCCCTTGTTTCCGGCAAGCTCACTTGTCTGTGCTTTGTGAGCCGTCGACTCACGCCAGCTTGACCGGCATTAAAAAGCGACTTCTCGCTGGAAGAAGTCGAGTGCCACGGGTTAAGCTTAAATTAGCTATCGTCTAAGGCTGTCCCGCCCGCACTTCATACGATTCCATGCTTCTCGTGCCTCCTTTGATGATCAACTGAATCGCGGACGTGGAATCTCGCCGATTGTTAACACATTTACAACCATCCCGGTGGGATTGCTTAATTTCATAAAATGCAAGCTGAACGGACGGGTATTCATTGACGCGTCCTTTCATTGTATAATAAACAGTTAAAATTGTAAAAGAAATTTGGCTGCGAATTCTGTTGTAATAGTTGTGGCAAAATTCGGGGAACTTGCTGGAAATGAGAATTTACTATTATTATTATTGGTAGTAGCGGCAGTAGTATTACTATTGTTATGATTTGTGCCGTGCAAGTTGTTATTGTATCGCGACAGGATGGATAAGAAATAAATTGTTTCGAAGCTTTTGTGAACGACAAGTGCATCGTGGGAATATGATCCCATTACTGATTCCTTCGATGGCTGAACGATTGTTCATCTTTGATACGAACACCAAACTAAGAAATAAGAGAACCGGCCCTTCGTTCTGTTCGCTCCTCGCTCCTTTGTTAATACGATTCGTCGCAAGTAAATCGATTAGGCGACATTAAATCTTGCCGGGCTTTAGATTCGTTTATAAGCGGCACTCCGATAATTATGTTATTTTTATTGTAAATGAAACGAAAAGCAGGGGGTAAGAGCGGTGAACGACCGGTGTCCCGCGCTCCCTTTCATCGTCTCTAACGCAATTTTTCAATGTCGTTACCTGCAACGTTTGAGAGAAAGTGGAGGCTTTTAAGGTAAACTAATGTTTCGGTGTTTTTCGCGGATGACAGTCGACACGATCGTAATTGTCGTCATTAAATTCCAGTGCTTCGTTCTTGAACAATCCCAAATAATTCAATCACCTAACGTTCTGCGAAAGATGTTCGATAAATCCAATATCGACTGACGTCGAGCGATTATACAGATATAAATTTGGAACATTCGCAGGCTGATCAGCACTCTCGCATATCATTTAATAATACAAGTGAAATTTGTTGAAATCGATGGACGAGCCTCGATACACGATTAATTAGCTTAGAAACGATTAATGGAATCGATCGTTTCGTGGCTCACTTATCATTGCCGCGGGCGAATTGCTGGCTATTTATAAACGGCACCACGAATCCGCCGATTAGAAACATGCGCATTTCCAAAATTAGCGTCACCCCGTAGGCATAATGTAGATAGCCGTCCTCGCGTGAAACCAATAATCGCGTGGCACGGTGTTGGATATAGATTAGAAGGGCGAGTCGGCATAGCTAATACACGCGTTAATAAGAGCCCGTGTTTCGAGCTCGGAGCTCTGTATATAAGCGTCAGCCATGTAATTTCTAACCACATTTCCCTGTATTCGCTTCAAACGTATGCACACGTACGAACGAAGGTGGCTGGAAGTTACGAGCTTGTATACCGTGTGTCTCGATACGGAAATGGGTTAAGTAATTCGCGGAACAATTCTAATCCCCGACCCTGCGCACCTATAAGTAACCCAATATTTTCGCGCGACGATCGAGTTCTCGTTAATATTCGACGATTGAGTGCAATATTTATATTGTAGGAAGCGGTAAGGAAGGATGTGAAAGTATAAAATGTTCCATTTCGTTGGAATATTTCAGGACGCTGTTTTAAAATGTTAAGAACGTCTCTCCCGGGAATTCGAACGGTTAATAATTGACGTTCGCGAGGGTGACAAATGTACGAAGCGTTTACATCTGCATTTCAATCAGAACATAGATGTCCGTGCGAATCATAATTCACTTCCTCGCACTGATCAGTCTTGTTGTCAACTTCAGCCTGAAAATCGGAAACTCGACCGAACGTTCGAGCTTCAACATCAAAATAATTCGCATTAATAAAGGCCAATCTTCTTCCCGATAAATCAGATCTTCCCCTAATTGATCGAGCAACTTCTGTATCCGTACGTCCGAACGAAATGAACCACGCAAATTCGATCCAGCAGGAACCCCTCCTCTCAGTCGCAGTCGCCTCGTTGAAACTATTACTGACCCACAATATTCTACCCTGTCCGTAGCCGAATCCATCGAGCCGGGCCGCAATTAAAAACGTAGCTGTCGATGACAGTGTTCACGGCGTTCACGCGAGATCCTTGTCGATCCTCGGAAGAGTTTACGAGACGGGAGTTCCGGCCACGTTCCGCGAAACGTTCCGGTGTTTAAGCAACTAGCCGGGGCAGCGTATCACCCGTTACAATTCGACTAGACGAGTACTTATACGCCTACATAGCAGGCTACGCCGGCAGCCGTGCACACTCGCAGAAGACAGAGAGAGGGTGGTGGCTGTCCGTAGCCCGCAGCCTGTAGTCACGTAATTAGGTGATTAAAATTAGATCTCGCATCAGCCAGAAACTCAATTAGCAATTAAACGTGGCATTTTCTCTAATTACGATACGTTCTCACTAATTACAGTAGCGAACCTTCCCTCCCTGTTTCTCGAAACGAAACTCCTCTCTCTCTCTCTGTCGCCCGCCCCCCCTTCCCCTAATTCTCGACCTACCCGTCATCTACCCCTTTCCGTCCCGCACCCTCGCAGAGGTTCCTCTTGTGCATGCAATTTCGCTCTCTTTCCATCGACAACTTTACCTGCCCCTCCCCCATTTGCACTTACGTGTCCTCCGTCGAGCCGTTAGCATCGCCGCGCAGAATTCAGAGAAACGAGCCGGATACGACGCGACACGATACACGCGCGTCGATTCGTCGCGAGTATCGATGCCAATTGCTTTACCGGGTCTGACTGCTCCGGCTCCAGGCTTTCATCGACCCTTCGACGTCGGCGACGATGATCATCGACGCACTCGGCTTGTCGAATTACCGCAGGAGAAACGCGTTTTCTGTGACTCTTTCGCGAGACCACCGATTCATCGCCCCCCCTCCTCCTTGATCTAGTTACGTTTCACTTGGTCTGGGGTGAAGGTTGATCATGCCTGATCGACGAGATCGCGGAACGAAGACTTGGGGGGCTGGAGGCAACTCGTTCCACAGGATCGCGGAGCAGTTGCTCGCCTCCTATGCGCGTGATGTTTTTATTTTCCGTCGTGTTTCGTAGGGATTTAAGGGTTGGATTGCGCAACGACGAGGAGCGAAGGACATTTCGGTTCATTTTTACTCTCTGCTTGCTTCGAGTGTCTTTATTAATTTGATATTGGGGATTGTTCGATTTGTCTCTCTTTCTACCTCGACGGGGAGTGCTTAAGCGTCGGGGAGCGTCGTCGATTTCCGAGATCACTTCCCACGCAAACGTCTGCGGCGTCGTAAAGTCCTGCCTCGAAGATTGCCGAGATCGTTTCGATCCGGCGATAAACCCGCCGGATGGATTCAGCCATTAGCATAATGCGCGGAATGTCTGTATTACAGTTTTCGGCCAGGCTAACCGGCGCGCCGCGATTACACCGGGGAACAGTCATTATGCTCTGAAAACGTCATTAAAGAACGATTTCTCGGAATGTTCGTGCCACTTCTTTATTATTCCACATCTGTAAGGGAGCTCCGCGGAGCACAGTAATTATCGTTTTCCGAAAATTCATTTGCGGCGTTGCTTCGCATTAATCTCCCTCGTCCCGTGGTTCCTTTAACGCGTTGCCCACGAACGAATTTATCGGAAGGAAAGCCGGCCGCGAATGTTACCCCGGGCCGCTCGTGTCAAGAAAAATCGACGCACTTAATGTTGAACCGTTAAACGTTTCGAGTCGAATATAGAAAGTTGACAAGAATTTCGAGCAAGGCTCGACGGCGAACGATTACTCATCGTAGAGGATCCGCGGTGCGGGATAGGTTTTGCCCGAAATCAGGTTGGCTCGCGTCGACAGATGAAAGCGTTTATTATCAGGCGGCTAACAGAAACGCGATGCTGCTGCACGGTCACGGGTGCCGATTATTTTAATCACCACGGAATTACCGTCGCATTCACCTGTCCCAATGAATAATCATATCGAATTACACACGAACGGCTCTCAATCGTAGATACGATTATACAGCGTAGGTACGTTACGTAACACCAGCCGACTTAATTATTGAACGGGAGTCAGGCGCGACTATTGGGTTTGGTAATTTGCCACTTACACGGATTGTCGTATATGCGCCGGTGAGACAGGGGCATGTATGTACGTGCCCGAGATTGTTATTTCGGATATCTGATGATGAACGCGCGTCTGATTCTCGTAAGCACGTGTTGTCGGCAGTGGCTTGAATTATTGGTATTGTCGATTAAATAGCTGACGTTAAATCGTCATTGCTCCGGTGTCGTGCATTCTTGACGCGCTGCATTCTTTTCCCGCAGTGGCGTGGAATGGTTTAACGGTATCCAGGTGCGACGGTGATTTCTAATTTAACGCTGAACGTTAGAAAAAGTAATTCTAAGATGAAATATCGTCCACGTTCGTTTGTATTCCTCTGTGCACCTCTATCGTTTTTCGTCAGGTCTTCTTTTCGGACTACATCGATCGATAATCCACGTTTCATTCAATTTCGTCTCTGTTCCCGTTCGACTTCTTTTCCGCAGCTTCGACATCTGTTAATACATTTATTTAATCCCCTCCGTTCGACGAGGCTCATTAATTGAAATCCGCGCCGCTTTAAACGCTCCTCAAGGGTGTGCCGTTCGCGCTGATTTCAATTATTGGTGTCGTCGATCAATTAACCGAAGTTAATTGGTGGCTCGAAGACCGCAGTCCGCTTCTTCATAACGACACCGGGGCATATAGGCTCGATGAGACCCTTTTTTTCCTATATAATTCGCTTCAAATTGGCGCACACTCGAATTACTTTATGCAATTATTACTCCGCGGTAATTCGTTCGGGGGACAAGGGTGGCCGTGACGCCATCCTTAAACAGGTATGCCAGGGTACGATTGGTTGAATCCGCGAGTTAAATGAATTTTGCCATTCGTCTCTTTTTATTCCTTCGCCATCCTTCTCTGTATTGACGAAATAAGTGCTACCGATAAAATACGATACGCCTCGCAAAACAATGTCGCCCTCTCGGTTAATATTACGTGTGACGCGAGTCCGATTAGTTTCGAGAGGAAAGGAGAAAATTAGTTCGACACAAAACATTAGAAAATACACTAGCGATTGGGCACCAATCGATAGAGTTGTCCAGGCATGACGCTGATCCTGAAATCCTCCGGACTGGCGAGATGTATAATTAAAGCAATATTTGGGCTTAGGTAATTACGGTCCATTGCCTGGTACCCCGGCAAAACAGCAGACTCAATAAGATACGCATGCTTGGCAAACATTATGTCACATAGCCGAATTACGTCCCTCCGTTCCATTAGCCGAGTTGGAATAAAGTTGCCGATCGATAGGCTTACGCTCGCTCTCTGTACTCTGTAAGTATAGTACTTCTGAGATGAGCCTGGAAATAGTGAATCGGAAAGTGGACGGGAGAAAAATCGTATCATCGGGCACGCAGGAAATATGTTACAAACGATTAATGGGCACACAAAGATTTCGAGCAATGGTGCGAGTTATTTGATAATATTGTAGTATAATTTTGTGTAATTATTACGGGGAGGGTGTTCGTGCACGTCAACGAAGGCCGGCGGTATTTTCAAAGGATATAATAAATTAAACTCCTCACCTTCGCCGAGCCATTAAACATTCAGAAGGGGTATAACTTTTAATTAAAATATTTCGACGCCAAAAATTATTGCCGCCGTTCGCGATTTCCACCGCCTTATCTACTGCAAATTCCATGGACGGCGAATGATTATTTAATAACGCTGTTAAATATCGTTCAATTCTCGCGCAGTTCACAATCGTCGTTGTAAAATATCTGCAGGTGTTTACCTTAACAAGCGACGTAATATACACCGGAATCGTTCGGAATATTAACATCGGTGACGTTAATTGGCGAAAAGAAAGAAGGGAAGAAAAAAAGAATGGTCGGTCTGAGCCGATTACGCGATATTACGTCGTTCGAAGAAGCAAGTATCGATCTACACAGGCGAGAACGGCTACATCCGTCGACGTAGGAGTGTTTACGGGCGCAAAGGGGTGACAAGGGGAGGGAGAGGGTATTAAAATTAAAATTGATGGACTGCAGTATCGTAGCCAGCGGAATAATCTGGAAAGTTATGGACCTCGTAATTTACCGCGGCCTTACTTAAATTCATAATGAGACGCATTTAAAGCAGCTGCCGGTAATCGCGGCGATTAAAACGTCCTTAAGCGTGTACCGAGACAAATTATATGCCTGGTTGCGAAACAACGATTTTCATTTGCTCCTTTGTTTTTTTTTTTTCACCTTATTGCGTACCACGAGTTTCGCCACCGATTTTTGGCCCTCGCCCGTTGTTCAATCCCAGAAACGCGAACCCGTTCGTTCGTTTCCCGACTCGAATTGCCGAGGTGGCTAAAACGATGGCGCACGCGCACCCCCTGCCGCGTACATCTAATTGCAAATGAACGATGATTCACCCAGCACCGTTTAACCCTGAGTTACACGTGAGTTTCACGTTTTGCGATAACTCGACGCGATTAAACAATTTGCGGCCGACGAATATTCGAGGCGCAAATTTAGCTTCAATTTAATTTACTTCGGCGAAGAATATTTATTACGATTGCCGATGATTATGCAATTTACAAGGAGGGTATTAAACCACGCGCGAAGAAAAAAAGATAGAAAATCCGTTGTATCCCCCTGCTGATCCATAGATTATACAATTTTAATTCGCAACGATAGTGCCGCGGCGTTTCTTTGCTTTTTTCGTTTTTTTCATCCCGCCGTGAAATTTCCATTCGAAATTAGTCATAGTAGACGGGATGACCGAGGCTGCATCCCTGTATGCAAGAACGATATCGAGACACTTGTGGAAATTGATTACCGCTTTCGATCGAAACCGTATCAAATTCAACAAATATAATTGCAGCAAAAACGAGGCTTTACCAGCACGACACGCTCCCCGCACGTATTCGACAATTATTTCTCCATCCATTTCCTATCGCCGCAACCACGATATTCTCGAAGAATCCGATATATTCAATTAACGTTATACCGCACTTCCACTTGCGGATCCGCCACGTTTCCACGTTGCCGTAGGAAAGAGTAATTCTTTTCCAGGACGCCACGTTTTTTTTGCACGGGCAACTTTATGAGGTCAATATGCGGTTGCGGTCGCTTACGATTTTAATTCGACCGGTACACGTTCTTTCGCCGGTCTCAATCTTCGTCTGACCGAAACTGGATAACGATTTTTAGTGCCGGCCTCGCGTCAAACCGATACACGGGCTGGGAAAAATTTACACGAATCAATTCGCATCGGTCCGCCGAGACCGTGGTTGCTTTTTCTGAATGCAGAATTGGTGGACGGTAATATTCGCGAGGCGAAATTTGTTGGCTATTTAAACGTGAATATTAGGCAAGGTGGATTAATTTGACGAAAAGGATCACCCTGATTTTTTCATTAGTTTCGATAGTTCGCCGAACGTTTCTCGAGGTACATGTTCTGTAATTGGTGGCAATTTTTTTTCTTTTTTTACACAGTTTGCTACGCCTGTTTGCAATGTTTTCGAATTGTTTTGAATTTTTCTATATGTGGGTACAGCAGCGAACTAAATGTACATATATTTTTACATGGCAATAAAAACTGGGATATTTATAGTTTCGAAATAATCTACCATTATTTCGATTATATTTACAACCAGTACTTTTCCAAAATTATACCGATGAAGTATCGTCGTTGACAATGCTTCACAACTAATTCCGCCTTGAACACCGTTGCCCATTCTCGTAAAGTCGTATGAATTTTTTCAAAGAGCCGGGTGGTTTAGTGCACGACAGAAATTGACATTCCTCTTAATCACCCTATACCGCTTATTACCCACGCCTATACGAAATAACGACACGCAACAGAGACGGGTGGCCGCTTCGGAAAAACATTTTTTTTTTTTTCACGATGAAAATTCCTTACGCCGATAAATCATGATTATTTGACCGAGGCTTCCCCGACTGGGCAGTATATTTTACTTACAAAGTCACACGTTGGATCACGTACAGACTTTTTTTTCCCCGGCTGCCGGGTATTACATTTTTAAATGGTTTTTACGTTTTGAATAGCAATGGGGGTCTGCTTGCATACCTTTACGTGGCCTGTGATGCGTCCCCGTTCGCCACCCCTTTCATCGAGTGGACGAGCTATACGCGGGGCTGAAGATTACAGCCTTTCAAGGCCACCGAGTCGTTTCTCTCAACACGTACCTCTAAATTTCACGAATTTTACCTTATCAGCTTTATTGTCCGCCCCTGGGTTAAAACTGAATTCGCGACAATTCTTTTCTGCGGCGATATTAAATTTCCGCGTCACTTTACAACGGAATATTCCTTGAACGTGAAACGAAATATTATTAACGAAAATAAAGCCGGTAAACCGCAGTAAATTGGAAAGTCGTTTAATAAAACAAATCCTAATAAATGCGGACTGTTGTTTTGTGAAACAAAATGACTCGCTCAGCGGTGTACACGTTGAAAGAAAATTCATTCAATCGAATGCTACATAATATATTAACAAATAACATTTCTGCATACTTCAATCAACCGCGAAAGTAATAAAATATTCCATCTCCGAGAAGCCGTAGGTTTCCAAAACGAATAACAATATTAATGACAATGCGAGCATCCGGAAATCTGTATGCTCGTGAAAGAATCGAAAAGCTCGCGCAACAATTTATAAAAAAGTCGGCGATCGTAACCGTGCAAAATCATTTTCCCGGATCATAATTGCCATCCGCGTTCGCGTTTTCGAATCGCCAGCCGCGCTTAAGCAACCCAGTCGAAGTCCAGTTTCCCGCAGTCGTGCACGATATCGTTTGTGTCAGACGGGCGCCAACCTCATTTGCGAGGCTTTCGTTGGAACTTCGCGGCCAAGAATTATAATTAAGATCCTGTGGCGTTCTCCTTACCCCCTCCGTTGTCCGCCGCGTCTTCCCCAGTTCTCCTCCACTGGCACCGACTACCTTCCGTGATATTACATTCCATTCCGAGCTGGATCAATCCTCTAATGGCCGGAAGTTTAATTTGTGCGCCGCTACAAAATAATCGCGAGCAAGGCCGGGGAAGCGTGACCCGCCGCGCCGCGCCGAGAGGTTTATTATTCATAAGCTCTTATTACCGGGCCGATTCGTCGTTCCTCTCGTCGATGTCTCGAAGCTCGAGGAAAAAAAATCCCCAACCCCGTCGCCACGGCCGCCGAAATACAATTGGAACGACGTGATCGAAAACTCGATCGGCCATCGGGTATATCGGGCGAGTCGTCGCTCGAAGGAAAACGATCGGCGAAGCAACGAAAACGTATTTCGATCGGCGACGTTCGACTGACGGCGAATGTCTTTCCTCGATTAAAAGCGGAAATGCTTCTGGATCGCGAGACGCTCGTCGAACAGCGCCAAGCGTATCGCGAACGAACGACACTCGATTCGTCGCGGTGCCGTCGCGGTGCCGTCGCGGCGACGGGGTACGACGCAACCCTCGCCGCGGGTAAATATTAATCGCGGCCCGGAGTCGAAGGGCGCGCGGTGAAACTCGCGCGATCTGCATACGGAATCCTGTTACACCCGCGTTGGATCGGTAAGCGTCGCTCGTCACGTCGGACGGAAGCGCCCGCTGCGCGCAAGAATAGAATAACACGCGGCGGACGAGCTGAATGCGGAGGCACGGCTGGACGTTTCGCGTGTATATTATACGGGCGTTTTACACGGAACTACGGTAATTTCGCGGGACGATTCGCGCGCGTCGAAAGTTATTCGTTTGATTCGTTACCAGCGAAACGAGCACGCCTCGCCATCGTGCTCGCTGAAATGCAAAACGTTTTCGTATCGCGTACGCCCGGAGTCGAGATACATTTTTTTCAAAGCAAGTCCCGTACGGCATCAGAGGTGGGCGCGGGAGAGACAGAGAGGCGATGGGAGAGAGGGAGAACGAGACGGGGAGGAGAGAAAGGTGGATGAAATCGCGAGGGTGCGGGAGTGTACGGGACGAGGTAGAAGTGTAGAGAGAGCCCCCATATGAAACCGTTATCTGCACCGATTCAGCAATATTTTTACATTTGCTACACCCCCTCCCCCGCCCCCTCGCGGTGCCCTCCCCTTTTTATGCCCATACCCCCTTAATCTGAAGCCCGCAACCTAACGAATGTACGAGTACAACGGGGCTTACATTGACTGTCGTTGGCGCAGTTTCGCCGGCCGGCATTGGCACAGAGAGACCGAAAAATCCCGAACACTTTAGACTCCGTTTGTTATTATTACGAATTCGATCGCCGCGTCCCGCTACTGCGGCGTTACAGTAGCCCGTGCATGCATCGACTTCCTTCTATTATCCTTCCGGTGCTTTTATTATTCCTCATTTTTGATACGGCGCGGTTTCTCCATTTTTTTTAATCTCTTTCGTTCTTTCCTCTTCGCAGTCGGCGGGTATTTTTGTTTTCGTCTGATCGCGTAATCATCCCCCTCGATAGATCCGCCGGTGGATCCGGGCCGGCGGATGATCCGAGTAATGTCACCAGATATTTATAGCGCGTTCATTCGCATGCCGCGCAGAGGAAAAGCGTTATTTTCGAGATCCATAGTAAATAAAATTGCAGATTAATTCTGGCTAAAATACTACGACGAGGAACACTGCGACGCGTTGTTATCGTTGGGATACGGTTGGCAAAAAAGGAAAAAAGAGGAATAAAAAAATCGGAGAGAAACGGAGACAGACAGAGCAGCGGAGGGGGGGTTTGGGAAAACAGAAACGATTGTGTACGGTTATCGAAACAAAAAAAAAAACGAAGGAGGGAGCGAATAAAAAAAGAAAAACGAGAGAACAGCGAAGGAAGAAAACGCTCGCGGGGGAGGGGTGAGAGTACAGCGGAGAGAGAAATGAGACAGACGAGACGGTTTTCGTTCCGCGGTATGAAAGTCATCAAATTGGACTTATCAAACGGCGCTGATCCATCGGGGCAACGAATCGAGCCACAATAGTGGAACTGATTTTCGCGGTTCACGTAACGAGCACGGTTGAGCTGTTGAATCGAGGGTTCACGCGCAGTTGAACCGCTGAGTGGCCGTGAGTCACCTTAGAATACGACAGTGGTGCTTCGAAAGGGGTGAAAGCGTACGGGGCGGGGAGAATCGAGGGGGAAAAAAAGGAAATGAAAGAAACGAGGAACACCGTATCACAGGGAAATAGAGGATCCGACTGAGCCGTGCCTCTGTCAAATTGTTCCGACTGGATTTTACTTCACGAATGCGTTGATTCTCGCAATGCGTGTAATCATTCGAGTGGATCTCCACGCCGGCGTGTCATCGTTCTCTACTGATTACCGCTGGATGCTCCACGCGTCTATTATATTTCGCGAATATTTAACCGGGATTCTGGTGAATGTTTATTGCCATTTGACGCGGTGCTCGCGACGCCGACCGATCGTCGAAGTGAACGAGGGTGAGAGCCGCTGCACGACTACGCAACGGGAACCCAAGCAGCGCGCAGCCCTCGGTATAATTCCACCCTTACAATTATCCCCGGCATTAAAAACACGATGTTAATTTCTCCGAGCAGAACCCCGGGAACCCCTTCGATTCAATCGATTTGTAATTCTGCGCCTAAGCGTTGCCATCTTGCGCGATACGCGCCGCCGATGAATTCGTAATATTCAACCCCTCCTTGACGAACGTCGAGCGACGACAACGGTGCCTCGTCGAGATGTAGAGGGGCGAGGTGTACGCCGCGGCGCGGCCGTTGGAAACTATTTCGAATTCACAATTTCCGTCCTTAATTCGGCGGCTCGTCGATCTCGTCTCGACACGAAATCGTACCGGCACGTATGAAATTAATCTGCCTGAAATCGAGAAGGGACGAATCACCTCCCGATGTTCATGCGGAATAAAAAATCTGTATATGTATATATAGATCGGAATTGTGGCAGGGAGGAAATTCTTTTTTTCGCCAGCCTTCGTTTTCGAGAAGATCGATTTTTGGAAATGCATGAGATATACGGGTGCCGTTGATTAAGCTATCTGATATTTACATGTAAAGTGCTCCAATTTAGAAGTCTGAGTGCTCGAGGAATAGGTAATACGATTCACGGGCCACTTATTGCGTAGCTTAGTGAGCCGAAAGTATTGTTGAATTGGAATGAGACCTCTATTAACGACTATTCCTAGCTTTCCAGCCCCTGAACAAGCCTGGTCTCGTTTCGTGCACACCTTCTCCACCGTTCCTTTAATAAACATCTTTCCAATACGCTTGCCGGAGAAGTGCATTTTAATTGAATCATAGGTTAAAACTATTGAAACATCGACGGCGCTTCGAATTACTCTAAAACCAATTTTCTCTCTCTCTAAAAAAAGGAACCTTCATCTAAAACAGCAACCCTGCTTAATTTTCCCCCCCTTCAAAGTACACATCCTCCGCGATCAATTACAGCGCAGCCTGCATTCTGATCGCGAACCATCTGTCGCAGTATGAAAATTGAGTTTCGCCCCGTGCCGGCCGCCGTCTCAGAAGCAACGCGAGCCGTCAAATTCGCGGAAAAATAATCCCAACCTGCTTGTACTCCCGAGCGGGAGAGGCGAGAGAAATTGGTGGCTCGTTTCTGGCGTTGTCTAAAATTTCGTACATCTTCACCCTCGTCTCGAGGGTCGCCCCTGGGTGGCCCTCTCTCTTCTCCGCCTCGTCCACTTTCACGTGGCCGCCGGCGGGTTTTGCAAATGTCGTGAAAAAAAAAGTTTTGATTCGCGTCTTGACCGTTGTTCGCCCTCGTTTCACAAGGGTATCTCCCCTTCGCCCCGTGCGTGCCCAAGTGGTCCGGACGCATAATGCAGACGCACATGATGGCGGCGTTGGCCGCGCGGGGGGGCGAAGGGGGCGGTATAATTAGGGACTTGAAGGGGCGGCTCGCAGAGGAGAGGAAGTAGAAGAGGCTGACAGATGTGGGAGCATTGTTTTATAGGGTGAACGCCACCCCCTTCCACCCTCGGCCCCCGTTATTTCCCTGCTACTCCTTTTGCGCCCGTGTCTTCTGGCTACACCCCGTGGCGCGTGGCGTGCTGTGATTTAAAATAGGTCCGTCGATTTCGTGGATTTGCAGACCCGGTTCGCCGCGGCTCGGTCTATCCGCGACCGTGTGAATTTTTTTTCGCCCGTCCTGCTTTGGGTCTTAAGATGAAACAGACTTCGCCGCGAATCGATTGAGGTATTACACTGTACGCGTACACTGCTCTTTTCGAGCAGAAGGGAAACGTCGTCGGTTTCCGAAGATATCGCGATTGGTCTAGGTCTAGGTAGTACTGCGATATTGGTGACGCGTTTTCCCTTACTCTGGCATTCACGCGTGCTCCTCGAAGCGGGTGCAGCGAAGGTCTCGCGGAACGGTACACGCGTTTCCGCGAAACTCACCCGTCGGTTATGAAATCTCGCTTAAAAAGTTTCATTTCCCGAAAATCGATTCGACGGAAGTGGTCGAGCAATTCTCACGGCGCTGATACTGCCGCCGATAACTCTCTTATTAATGGAACGATACATTTTTTGTTTCTTTCAGCGGAAACGACGGTAACTATTTGGCAATTTTTTAATTTCGACGCGTCGATCTGTTTCCTACGCGAAGCGAGACGCGCGCTGGTTCTCGAAGTTTCGTTATTTAAACAGGCCGTGGCCGGTTTCGCGATTCGATTTCACGGACGAAGCGATTCGCTGGTTACGAGATATCGATATAACAATAGCGACCCGGCAACAGCGCGCCGCATCCTCCGTGCGGTTATCGTGGATGTTTGAATTTTCGCGCCCGGCAATGAGTCACGTCTTTGAGCTTTAATTTCTCTAAAAAATCTGAGTAATCACGGGAGAGGCCGGCGAACATGTGCAGTCACACCTCTCATTAGGTTTTTGACAGCCCTTCATACGAGGATCAACCCACCCTGTGCATCCACCCGACCGTTCCCAACCCCCCGGCCGTCCCTGCACGCTTCTTTGTTCTTTGTCTCACTGAATGCTAGCAACCCCTCCGCTGTGAGGCTTAAATCAGTCGAACGTCGAATATGAGCACGAAATTCACGAGTCGAGCGGCAATTAAAATATTCTTTACAAGCCGTGCCCGTGTATGCCGGGCCATCGTTTATTCCCACAACGATAATGAACGATCAATATGAAATTCTAGAATGTCGTCGTTGGGACCGATTAAAAAGAACGAAAAAAGAATAGAAGCGAAGAATGCAACGAGGTGAAATGTCCAGCTGTGTTGCCAGGCCCTTCCTCTTTGTCTCTCGAATGAACGACCAGTTTTTTTCTTGCCCTCCTGTAAGTATTTTTACGGGGTAATCGATTTTTCGAACGGTTAGTTGGACGATGTTGCTCCGACTGTCGATACACGTGTATCGCCGACGTTTCGACGTTTACATAAATGATTAAAGAGCGAGGCTTAATTGCGGGTAATACTAGAAGGCGCACACACTCGTCTCGATACGTTCGATTCATAAATATTCCAGTAGCGGTTGATTTATTGGCGAGGCAGTCTGATAACCTCTTATCCGCAAGCTTCAGTTATCATCGTTCACAATCGACTATTAATAAACACGGGGAAGGATTTAAGAGACCTCGATCTAGAATTGAATGTGTATAGTCTGTCATATCTGTAATGCGATTCAGTTGCTCGTCGTTAAGATTTACTTATCGTTGCAGTGCATCGACTGTAAGCGAATGTCTTCGAAGCGATACTGATGTGATTCCGTAGAATTTTATTGAAGGAGGCTGAAGGACATTCCGACAGAGAACAGAAAGGATAGAATATTATTTTCGAGCACGGAATTAAAATACCTATTTCGGCAGAGCACAACAACGCGTGACGGAAAATTGTTCCCAGTTTGCGTAACGGGGATGACGCACGATCTATTACGGAATGATATCACCCCGAGTATAGCAGCAAGGAGGTGGTCAAAAATTTCCCAAGATCGTTCTTCCAATGTCGAAGAAATCGTTCCGCGTCACCCGTATCGTCGGTTTAAACGTTTCAGCATCACCATTCGTAGACTACAGTTACCGGGGCACGTTACAGAATGCTGACACCTGTTATTACTGTCACATGCAATCGGAGTGTTAGATAGCGATCTAATATTTCTCGACAGCCGTGATCGATGGTTCGGTAACACCGGGTTAAACACTAATCCTTCTCGCCGACAAGGCACGCGATTATTATTATCAACTGGAGCAATAAAACTTATCGGATGTCGTTGAAGTAACCGGCGCTATTAAAATCATGTTCACGGAAGGAAGTCGAGTCCCTCCTTCGATGTCATTCCCTTTACAAGATTACCAGAATCGATACCGCTAAACAGACCGAAAGGGGTAGGAAGAATGGACAAGAAGAATCCAGTCATAAAGCGATAGGGGGCGGGCGAGGTGAAAGGAAGATGAACGACAGACTGGAAAACTGGAAAGAGAACGTGTTTGTCATCGGCGAAAATCGACCTCGAACGACTGTGCGAGAAGGTAAGAGGGACGATAGATAGAAAGGGAGCAGCGGAGAATGAAGCAAGTGCCACGCCGCGAGAAGCGAGTGCGTAGCTTAATTTCCTGCTAAATTACTACTTTAATAGGAAAGATGAACGCCGTTGATGAGGAGGGTGAGCCAGAATATAAATAGGGGGTACTACTCCCTTTCCTACTCTCTCTCTCTATCTCTGTCTCGCTCGTCGCCTCTCGACACCCTTCAACAGGCCTCCCTCTCTCTCTCTCTCTCTCTCTCTCTGTCTTGTTCTCTTCCTCGTTCCTCTTTAGCAACCCCTTAACACGAGACATCATCGTCGCTCGGTTAACAGCGTGACAGGAGATGGAGGATGATGATTCACGGGCGTGACGATTTCACAAAGAGTTTTTTTCCCTCGCGAACTTGGCCAATTTCACGTGACTTTACGACCAGACACGATGTCTCGGGATCGTCAAACGGGAAAATCGAGGGCTCGTCGGGGTCGGAGGTGGGCGTCTCTCGTGCCAGAAGATCGTTCGTTTTTTTTTATATAATTGGTCGATGAATTATGGTTGCCCTGGGTGACGGACCCTGCACTGTATATGAAAATTGGTACGCCGATTTTTGTGACAGGTACTGCGGAGAATAATAAAATCGTTCAACGAATTTTTTTAAATTCGCGCATTTGTTTGAGCTATCTCGATCAGTGATTATCGTCATTGTAATTACTAACCTCTGTATGTAAGACAATCGAGAGGAGGACGCCCAAAGTTCCTCAATAAATTTATACAAAATTTAGCATATGCATCTCCGTTTCGTTAATCAACGCGTACTAATTCTTCAAAAGGAATCACCACGACGAACCACAGCGTCGCGTGCTCAAACAAATTGTCGATGACCGAGAACTGTACCAGCGTTCGCGTTCCTCCGAAAATTCGAAGCACCCGAAGGAACGCGGAATCGCGAGCGGCGAAGAGGAATTCGTCCGATTAACGACCAAGCAAAGCGACTCGCAATTAAAGTTCGATACGGCCGATAAAAGATGAGGAGAGCGAAGGGCCCGGTTCCGGGGCAAGAAATTCGCATAACAATTATCGATCGTCCGTTAATCTCCTCTTTGTTCCCCTTTCGTGCCCTCTGACTCAGACCCCTCGCCGCGCATCGCGCATTTCAACAGAGGAAAACGAGCCGCCACAAAGCGGATCGCTTTAGTCGTCTTATACATCTCGTGGAAGTTAACAAACATTGTGTTCCTTATCTCTCCACGGCACAATTAATGCGAGAGGAACCCTTTGGCCTTCTTCCTGAAGCGACCCACCCCCCCCTCCGTTTCCCACCCTTTTCCTCTTTCCAGCCACTTTCTTCCTCCTCTTCTTCGCCGTTTCATCCAGCATCCACAGCCACCACCGCTGCCATCGTCTCGTTCCGAGGCGCCTTTGGTGCTTTCCTTAACGCGGTATTACTTATGTAGATGAGCCTCGCAATTCCTATACATTATTTGCGAAGAGCTCGACCCGTCGAAGGGCGGCGAAACGGACGCCAGTTGGGGGAGGCGAACGAAGGTAAAAGGATCTCGAAGTTTCTAGATTGCGCGCCGCGGCGCTGTGCAAATTCCGAATCGCGCCCGCAGAGAACAAAGGGGAAAGCGAAAAGGTGTATAAAGGTGTATTGGACCGGTGTTGGATCTCCTCCTCGTGAAAAGACGCGTGTCGTTAAATGCCAATTGTAACGACAGGAAGCTGCGCGACGACGGCGGAACGGTGACCTTTCGGTCCGTCTACCTGTTAGGGTGTTGTTTCTTGTCGGGGATGGTTCTATTCGGAAGAAAGGATTTAGACGGTTGTAGACGTTCGACGGCCTGTTTTATCATTTTCGATGTGCTTCATTCGATACAATATTTAACTGTAGGTTTTGTTGCGATTCGATTGCTTCGGTTGAAACGGATACAGTTTTATTTCAGTCGAGAGGGTTGGAAGTTTCTTTATAACGAACCTCTTCTGTGATCGATCTTTTACATTTTCTTAGCTGGCCAATCTTGTGCCTTCCCCTTGGCCAAAGTGTATATTTAAGAGGTGCTTAAATTAGAAATAAGTTTGCGTTCAAGTATAGCAGTGTCATTTGAATAATTTTAGAAACCGGTTTGCCGGTACAACTGGTTTTCGGATTTTATTAATCTGTTTCACGTTGAAGCAGATTCATCGCCAGACTGTTATTAAGCGATAATATCGAATGTACAGTGGTTTGTAAATAGAGAGGCAGGGGATTGCGCGAGCTTTGCAGCGGGCAGCGTCTTATTGCGCGGAATCACGGCTAATCGTAAAAAGTCTGAAGGTTAGCTTGATATACGACACGAATTCTGACTGCTCGTGACTCTGTACCTTAGCAGAACCAGAAGAAGAAATGACATTTTTATCGAGTCATATATCGAAATGTAAATTTCGTCTGCAGCATGATGGTTAGGGACGGTATATCTGTTTTATAGCCGATCTTAGTAGTGATATTCTTGCACTTAGGGTCGCAGCATGCAGTCGAATGCTTCCTTGAATATTTCAGCTGCATTCTCTGGTCGCTCATCCGTAAATACGTATCAGTAGTATATCGATCAGTAGTATAATTATTATTAAAGTAAAAAACCGTGATTGAAAAAGCAGAAACCCTACGAATTAATGAATCACAGATCCCTTCGGTGAACTGAATGATATTACAGCGACAGCGCGAAATCAACGATTAACGAAAAGAATATTATTACGCCGACAGAATTGTTTCGCCTGGGTAAAAATTGCGCGACGCGTTTCGCACCTCTTCAGAATGAATGATCTAGAAGAAGATACAAATACGGACCATTGTCTTTTTTAATTTTCCACAGCAGAACCTCGACGCGGCGGAACACAGTGCGATGTATTTAATTTCACTAAGAAAGACTTTGCACCGTTTCCATGTGCCCCTTTTTCATTTTTATTATATAACACGCTGACGTGAATGGCCGGCGGTATTCATCCTTTCCTTTTACTCCAGATTTTCGTAACCATTTATGCAGACACCTCCGCCGCCTAACTATATCTTTCTCTCCCCTCGTCCTGGCCTCCCCCCCCCCAAAAAAAGAACAGAGGAGAAAAAGATTCAGCCGAAACACCTGCAATAATATACTTGAAGTAGGACCTCGTATACCGCAATTACACCAGTGATAAACCGGCGCCGTAAATAAATTTAAATGCACGAGGAGCAAGACTTCGTTGAAGCCCGGAATCGCGAGCTTCGCGCAGTCATTTCGTCCCCCGCATCATTGCGGATTAAATGACCGGAGCTACATACCCGGGCCGTGTTTCCATTAAGGCCGTTCACGCGATTACAAGCGATCCGGGGTGAACAGCACGAATTTGCAATAAGAAGGCTCGCATTAAGGTGGCAACTGGCCGGCGAACGGATTTGCAACGCACGCAGCCAGCGGCCGACAGAGCAAACGCGAACCTGTAATGAGAAGAACATTGGAATCTTATCAACGACACCCGCACGGCCCGGCTAATTATCCCAGCCGCCTCGCTTTCGAAAATAAAATCCCGACACGGTGGATGATTCACTTTTTTCCCAGCCGATTAAATTCAGATAGATCGACGATTAATCTTTTGGAAACGACTTGGGGGGGGGGCAGGTTCGAAGTTAAGAAAATTTTCCATCGAAATGAACGTTTATTCGCGACCCGAGTTCAATTGCTTTTATTTAACCGCGCTGGTCATTTTTGTTGCCTCAACGAATATGAATTAGTGCAGTTGATGAAGCGGGCGAACGAGTGCAATAAAGTCGTACGCGGAGACGCTGGAAAACGTTGCGAGTTATAATCGCAACGCGATACGTACAGGTATTTTCGTGGGCGACCGAGCGACGTGAATGATAAAACACCGACGGGGTAGCAAATGCGAATTGAAAAACGCTCGCGTATAAAAATACCGTTGCTGTCTCGCGGCGAGTAAAACGGTGAAGAAAGAAAAAAGGGGTCGGCTCAATCAGTTTCAAGCGGCCGAGCGTTCAAGAAAATTTATCTGAAAAGCGGCGGCCGTGTTCCCTCTTCGGTTGTAAAAATTGCCGGACCATTACTAATTGTCCCGTGTAATTATTTCATGGCCCGGTAACCGGTGACTCGGCGCCGCGTACCGTTGGCCAGACGGGACAAGATTCGTCGTAAAAATCTGCGGTGCACCGTTCGTCCAAATTTACTTTGCAACACCGGCTAAATAATAAATAATGCACTCTGTCACGCCGCCCTGTAACTTCCTCCATTTTTAAAGTCGCGCTTCATAACTATTTGATGCCTCCGCTTTCTTCTCCCTTTTTTCCCCGCCTCTCCGCCCCCTGCGCTGCTTCCCCCTTCGTCCCTCCCTCGCTACACCCCTGGACCTTAAACGTTTACCAAGCGACGAGCAGCGACTATTACGCGACGCCCCCGCGGGGACAGCAGCAATCCGTCCGTCATTCCTTCGCCATTTCGCAGTAACGAAAACTGGGCTACAAGTCCGGCGGCGTCGCAGCGCGCGACAGAAAGACGGGAGCCGCATAAGAGGCACGTCCACCGGGGCAGGAAGTTGTTCGTCACGTCGATTCTTATTGAAACATTCACAAAAGGGCGATCGTAGCTTTATCTGCAGTTTGATTGTAGATTATTGATGTTCCTCCCCGTGTTCGTTCATCCAGGCGAGCGAGGGCCGTCGCCCGTAAAAAAAAGCCCCGAAAAATCGACGGCAAAGGGCGGTCCACCCACAACCCCCCCCCCCGTCCCTCACCTGGCCCCCCTTCAACCAGCATCCAGGTTCCTCGTTCCCCTCCGCCCCACCTTTCTGTCCCTGGCCAGTCGAATGCATGTCTCTCCCTGCACTCTCTCTCATTGCACGTAAAAAAAATATCTACGTCCTCCCGGTACGGCAGCTAGCCGAACCATTCTGGCTCGCGCGCACCAGCCTTTTTTTCTTCACGCGTGTGCGTGAACCGTTCAACGTACGTATGCATGTATATATACATTTTTTGCACACAGATACACACGCGTACGCGCGCGCGGAGGCGTGTATTTCCACGTGCACACGCGTGCTTCTACGTGTGCGGGTGTACGTGGGCGAAAAAGAAAGGGGGAAAAAACCGAAGAGAGACAGGAAAGGGAAATAGAGAAAGAAAGGGTGAAATGGGCGCACCACGCGGGTTTCGCCAACGTGTGTATGGAATGATGTACGTGGACGTGGACGCGTAGACACGTAGCTACGCCTCGCGCAGAGACACCGGCGAACGGAACGTAGGACCCGGCCGCGTTGTTTTCCCGTATGTAATCTCGATTCACAATGATTTCACATACTTTTGCCATTAGAGCCGATTCACAAGTGAGCAAACAATGCGTCCCATTCTTTCGATCGCTACAAAAGGGTTTTTGGCACACTTTCGCGCGCGCTCGAGCATACGCGTCCACGGGAACACCGGAGAGACGGGATAGATACCGTCGCGTAGAGAGAAACAGAGGGGAGAAGGGAGAGGGAGAGCGTGTGTAAGCGAGGGAGGAGCATAACCCTGACTGCGAATACCCTTGTCGATGGATAGCGGCGAAAGAAAGAGGGAAAGAGGCAAGAGCGTGGGGCAGAAAAAGGGAAGGTTCGATTCGAAAGAGGCATCCACCACGGTAAAACAGAGACGAACGGGAGAAAGGGAGACGGAGATAGAGTGGGTGAGAGAGAACGAGAGGGGGTGAAAAAGGGGTGGTTACCCACCCGTCTGAATTGCATCGCCGATGCACCGGCGCATCGGATTTCCATGCGACTCTTCCTGACAATCGCGGTCCTCCTCGTTGGCAAACGAAAAGCCTCTGCCTTGCTTGCGCCCCGTTACGAGGAAAGTTTGGCACGGCTCGCCGAAGCTTATCTTGTCACGGGACGATTAGCGAATCGCAGATACCGAACAGCTCCGCTCCTATGCAGGACGACGAGAAAAGTCGTTCCTGTGCTGGACATTTCTCTGCCTCCCCCGTGTTACAGATTCGGTATTATTTATTAGCTTGTGCTACACGTTTCAATTGTTATCAAACAGCTGGTTGGGGCATATGGAACGAACGCGTGTATTGAAATAGAAATTTTCTTGCGCGCTTCAACCCTTCCACTTTCTTCCCTTCGAAGGATAAGTATAAATATATTAGTATAAGTATATATTTTGAAGAAATCAGTTTAGTTCAGTTTAGGTAAAATGAAAAAAAAATTGATGCGACTCCATAATAAGCGCCGTAGTATCGCCTCCGTATCCGGGGGCCGAAGAATTTTGTAACATTTTGTGAAAGTAACAGAAATAATGTTTCGGCAGGGGAGGAAGGAATTTACGAATTTCTGTCAACTGCATTGCAACTTGGAAACAAGTGTCGAAAGGTTATATTGAATGAGACGTTCCTCTGAATCAAAGAAATATTGAACACGTCACACGTATGGCCAGTCGTTGAAGCTGGCGCAAGTACAATTTTCGTGTTGCTCTCTTTCACTCGAGTTAATATATTTCGTTCCTTGCCCTCCACGTTTCTTCGTTCGTTTCCTTGACTCGTTTAACTTCGATACGTTCCTCTGTGCCAGCAACGCGCTCGCCGCGGACGGAACTTCTGTCGATGGGAATAAACGATTTCGAAACAATATTTGTTGTCTTTTCAGACAGCAAATACACGAGCACAGGACCATCGCGTGCCGGCGGCTGTTACATAGAAATCAAAATGTAGAAATACCCGCGCACCACTTGAATATCAACTGAATTGGATATCGAGAGCCTCCACCCGAGTATACACGCGGGGCTGATCAAATATTTTTTTTTTGTTCCGTCATACTTGACGAAAACACGTATCTGCGCTGGACTAATCGTCAGCGGTGGATCCTGAGAGAATCGACGTCGAATATCTAGCCTAGTCGTGGGTTTGCTTCGTCGTCGTCTTGTATCGTACGACGTCTACATCCGGCGGACACTAAGAATGAACGACTACAGCGATAGAAATACCAGTATACAGAAATTTCCCCCGACACGTCGTCGATATCCATTGCGATATTAGTTTGCAACCGTTCCGAAATTAGACTCCGTCGTAAAGGAATCTTCCTTACATTTTCGGACGGAAGTGATACATTTCTTTACAGCCAGACAAATTCGCCTGGCGCACATCTAAATAATCCACGTCTGCCGCAGATACTCAATTAAATACAGTCCGATATATTTCACCACGTTCCGCCGACGAAGACGTCGATTGCGTCGCGCCCTCGAGGCTGATCAATCATTCGAAAGCGTTCGGGTCTCGAAAGTGTCGAACGTTCGCGAACAGTACGGGCAACGGTGACAACGGAAGCCGTTCGCCGTTCTGTCATCGGGGATAGGAATCCTAAAATTCCGCCTTGAAGGGTCGTTAGGTTAACGCGGTGACATCGGGGTGCTGGTGGAGAGGGGTGGTTTAGGGGGGGTCAGAGGTACGCGCCGGTTGGTAATATATCGAATGATGAATCCGCGCATCGCAAACCCATAAAAACCCGTCAAGTCCCGGACAGATACGAGATACGCCCTATTACTGTCCACCAACACCCAAGCGGGCCAGCGGGCGTCCAGTTCGCAACGGCTAACTAAATTACCAGTTACATTTTTTACTGTCCGATCCCTGGGCGTTTTTTACCATCGTATCGAACGCAATGAAATGCTTCCCTAGGTCGTCGCCGCCGACGCCGCCGCCGACGCCGCCGCCGCCGCCGCGGAGCGGAGGTACTGAAAGGCTGGCTGCGCCCGAAAATGTTGCGCGCGTGCTTTTTTTCCCTTCGTTCGTTCCCCCCGCCCCCTACGTGAAACCGCCCCCGTTTCTCGTCTATACCACGATGTGTTCCGGTTAAAACGATAGGTTCCCAGAAAAAGCAAAAAGAAACGGGCGAAAAAAAAAAGGAAAAAATAATAAATACGTTGGCGTAACGGGAGTAAATGCGCGCAAAAAAAAGAAAGGAAGAAAAAAAGAGGAAGAGGTACGATTCGTCATGGAGGTGCGGCTACGCGCGCGCGCGTGTGCACACAGCGCCGATGTTTTCGAAAAAATTTTCTTCCCTTGGTGCGCTCGTGCCGCGAGCACCGGTGCCGCCCGGAGCTGAAACATATTTTCGTAGGGCACGAGAGAGGTTTACTCGTGACTAATGTCATATAATACAGCGGCGGACGATCGCGCGTCGCCGTCGGCGTTCACCAGACGGGTGCTCTGCGTGCCCGTTTCCAGGCATGGCGGCGGTACCGCGTCGACGCGACGCAACGACACAGCGACTTCGACGACCGGGAATAATTATCGGCGGCGCGTTTTAATTGATGGAACTGGGTCTAGGGATGAGCGGTATTGTTGGCAGCGTGCACGCTGTCCGGATACTTATGGTAATCATTGCACGTTATTAAGGGGACGGTCCTTAAGTGAGCGTAATTGGAGGAAGACGGAATTAGATGCTTATTACTTGGAACCGTTTCGTTTTTCTGGACGGCCGTTCGCGGTGGCTTGTTGGGCACGGTTTCGCTTATGCCATATTCGCGATGCTCGACAGATCGGGACAAACGTGGGAGCTATTGGTCCGTTGGAATTAACGTTTGCTTCGTTTAGTCTTCGAGGAAGCTTGGTCGCCGAGTTTCGCTGAGATGGATTTCGTTGCCATTTATGTGGCGATCCATTTTTAATACAGATTCTCAATTAATTGTTTGTCGAGTATAGTACCTAGTGTGGATCCAGCGAAATTACGATTGCTACTTATAAATTGCAATTCATTAAAATTCCTTTTCTTCAAACTCGAATCAATTGCAGCAAAGCTCGATTGGACTCGAAAATTATTGTTCCTCCGTTCGGACAGTTCGAACGGACGAATTTATCGAAGTCCAACGTACTTACGCGTAAATCTGTAATACCGTGCGTAACTTTTATACGGTGCACATCCGTAACATTAGCGCGACAGTAACGAGGCTTCGTCGATACATCGCGAACAATAAATTGCCGCGAAACGGTCGAAAACTCGGTAGGAAGAATTTATTAACTGCGAAACATAGCGGGCGTAGCCGCGATGCACGCACGCGTGTGCGCGCGTGCTTCATCCAGGAACGATAGACAGCAGCGATTTTTATTTTACGAAGAATTTTATTAGACGCTCGCAAAATCAGCTGTAACTAATATTTCACTGCCGCTCGAACGTGGGCCAATGGGATGTGTAAAATGAAATGTTGCTCGCGTTTATGCAACTGCCGGGCCACTCGTTTCGGAAGTGAGACGGTGTAAATTTTACAGCGCACGAGCGATAAACGTGTACGCCAGATGAAACATGGTCCCGACCATTTTTCTTCGCCGTCCATTTGAGCGTAAGTCACCGTTGTGTGCCCTTTTCCGACGCGCGCGCGGGGCTGAATCGTTATCCTTGGATCGTAATCGTTTCCGACTAGTTCTGCTCGACACCTGAAAATGTTCATTACACGCGGGCACGACGATTCGAGACATTTCTGCACGAAGAAGCACGCACAGGTCCATGAATTTCCAATTTCCACGATGGACGGAAAGTCGCGGTGCCAATAGTTACAGATCTGAAATAATTCACGCCACCGACAGGATGCAAACTGCGCTTCGCAACCCTAAGAGAATCCTCATATTTTCATATGACTATAGAACAGCAAAAATCCCTGTCAACTTTCCAGCATGTAAAACAGTCGCGAGCAAAATTTCCCCGACGGCGTTACCTCTGGTTGAAACTTTGTCGCGCCTCGCCATTGAGAACGATAATTTCATTGGAAAGAACGCGCGGCAATTACGCTTGGCGATAATAAAAAAAAAAAATAGCACAAAAATGATCGCCCGTGCGCCCATGAAAAATGTAGCGAGCCGAACGTTCGCGCTCGTATGCCAACTTCCCAGAAGGAGTAAACCGTGCAGTTAGCCTAATTTATGCCAATATCGCTTCCCCCCCCCCCCCCCGGTCGTCTCCCCTATCCCCCTGACCCTCCATCAGTCTTCTACTTTCGAGGAGGTTAAAGGTACTGCATCTCGAGAGCCATCAGGTCGTAACGGATAGTCCGTATTCCGTGGCTAAGTTATGACCTCGTAGGGCCGACTTCATCCCTCGTAAAAAAGCCGGAACGGCCTTCCGAAACGAGGCAGTGCGCATAATTATCCGGCACGTCCCTCATTCGCGCGGCTCCTCTTAACTTTACTGTCCCTTCGGACCTGCACGCCTGTCGAAACTTTCGTGAAATTACGCGCAAGTCCAGGCCCGGCCGCGATTATGCACACCTAAAACCTTTCTTGCGTGTCCGTACAATCGGGCCTGTGTGCGGCAAATTAGCGGATCACGTATACGCGGGATAATTTGTAGGAATGGCTGAAACTTTCGGGGGATGAGGGAAGGAAGACGAAGAAGGAGACAGCGAGATGGAGAAAGAGAGAGAGGGAGAGAAAGAGAGACTTGACTGACCGGAGTCTGCAGGAAAATTCAGCGAAATTTCACGGAACGCCGTAGCGGAGGTCGTTCGAAGTTTGATTTATTGAATAATCGCCGGACACCCGGGCGGGATTTTTATCGAGTTAAATTCGTGCGCGGTGTAAGGCGGATTTTCGGTTTCCAAGAAGATCGCGTACCGCTGAGACGAACGCTTATTACGCGCTGGTAATATCTTCGGGTTCGACGCTGGCCAGTTATTATCAATAAAGTCGTTCGCGGTGAGCCGATCCTAATTACTCGGGGCGACTGACGAGGATCGTTAATCCTTCGATCGCCGTTGCTCGTCCAGCGTGTGCCTCCTTGGCATCGCGGCGAGATTATCGCGTACAGTTATCGTCGTGTTGTTTCGATGCTCCCCGTTCGACTCCGTATGCTAAAACGAAACGCCGCGGTTAAGTATCAATTCGCCGAGGAATCTGTGTTAAAACGGTCGTCCCGTCGATTTATACGTTCGTAAGGGAGGAGGGGGGTTGGGGCTCGGCCGGTTTTTCTCGGGGAGCCACGTCGATATCGATCGACGCCTGAAACGTGTGCGAGTAAGTGTGCCGCCGTTATGGCTCAATTAAGATCGCGCAAGGTGCACAAGTCTTCCGGGACACCCGGAAGGAACTGGTGCGCGCACCTTTACACCTGCCGGCCGACGAGTGCCTCTCGTTCTCCGGTGTACAGTTGGAAAACTTACGGCGCACATTCGAGCAATTACCAGCGTGTTCCGTTTTATCACTCGGGCTGCGAGGAATTTACTTTGGAATTAATGAAAGATGAAGCGCGATGATTTATGCATGTGGGATGGGGAGGGGCACTTTGCTGGTGGAATATTTAAAGAGTTGAACAGCGGGTACCCCGAAAATTTCGGGGCGATAGTGTACGGTTTCGCGATGCTCGGACTTATTATTTAGATGTTTGTTACGTTACCGTTTACCCTCGCCTCTGTGCGAAAGATTTTTCTTATTTCACGGTACGACTAGAACCTTGCGTCGCAATTGTGACACGGATATCAACGATTGATTGAAGACCGAAACAACTCGCAATATACTTCGATCAATTGTTAACGTTTACTTCGATGCACCGACGAAGCACCATTTCAGATTTACTATTTCATTAACCGTTAGTGAAACTGCCAATCGACCATCGCCCCGGTACCGCGATGGAAGTCGATGGGTTAATAACGATTCACCCGAGGTCTGTATCTTTGCGAAAGCTTGCAGGAGCCGACGAATGTTTTCCGCTTGAAACTGCATACGCGCGTGTCGTAAGAGCCTCCCCTATTTAAACCAATTGACGGAGGGGGAAAAGGAAAGAACTGTATTTCACGAGGTGCTTAAGCAGGCAAGCAAGTAGCGGCCAACGCGAAGTATCGTAACTCGTCCACAAAAGCCAAGACGCGTCTTCCATTCAGTGATTTCCACGGGAGCCGCGCGTAATAGATGCAAACTGCGAGTTGATCGGCGCAAGGGGTCGCGGCCGCGATAAAGATTAACTCTTCAAGCGTCGGACTCGGGCGAGCGTAATCAGCAAGGTGGGCATAACCGCGCGGAGTTATCAAATTGATCAGGCCAAAATAATCTGTGCGAGCGGCCACCCCGGTTATGCGCCGTAAACGCAGTGTACGAGCAATACCGCGTGCCACCTAACTGTGCACACCCACGTACGAAGCAACGTCCATCGGAGACGGTGTTCGTGGGTTCGCCAACACACGCGCGCGGCGAACATAACATAACCCGGTGTCACGCGCAGGACTTTACAACTCTGCCATCTCGTCGTTGCTCCTCCACCCTTCTCCTCCCGTGTCCCCTCCCTCGTTGCACCACCCTAACACCGTTCTTCTCCGCGAAGCGCAACCCCCTTTCGTGGACACGACGCACGGGCACCGAAGTCCCGTGATTTCGTTTCTCCGATCGGCGATCGTAGCGTTTGGACTGTCGCGAATATCCTCGCGGAAGTTGTTCCGTCAGGAGTGACCGTTTCACAGGACTCGTTTCGCAGACTCGATGGCCGTATCGTGCACAGATATTTTCAATCGGTTCGCGAAGTCGTATCGATACGACGGAAAGAGAGATCCGGTGGAATTCGAGCGATGTTCGCCAGATGATGAGCGCGGAACTGGTAGGACGGGAAAGAATAGCGAATCGGTCATCGAAGTCTCTGGGAATGACAGAATGATGGCCAGGAATAGACGTCCGGCGAGAAGAAAACAAGGGCCACTCGCGAAACGGTCGGGCACGGTAACGTTGGCGGAGGTAGTGAACATCCGCCTGGGTGCTGGCAGATATTACTATAATGCAACTCTGGACATAAACGCGTTTACGACGCGCTGCGTTGTCATTACGCGGCCCCTGCATCGTTCGCCAGTGGCTTTAACTTTATCGGCACCACCACCGACACCGACGCTACAATCATTGTTACCACTACCAAAAACGAGCGAACAGTGCCCGGCCGCCATTTCTGCCCGCCGAAGAAAACCGTGGCCCCTTTCGACCGCGGCATCTTCCCATCCTCGCCCTCGAGAAACACCTGTCCGCCGGTGGTTTATGATTCGCTCGTAAAAATTAATTACCTATAATTAGAAAAATCGCGAGTATGCCCTCCTGAAAAATAGTGCGAATGCAGAAGAGGAACGTCGTGCAGCGTTTCGACGGGGGTTGCCGTTCGCGAGGATCTCTTTAGAGTTTCGGGCGAGGGTGATTTTTTTTAAGGTTTCAAACGGGGGATGTTCGTCGTTCTATTTTGATGTTCTAATCTATCGCAGATTAGAATACGGGGATAAAGATTCTATTTCTTTTTTTGTACAATATTTACTACTTTAATGTACAACCCGTTGTATATACATCTTTTTCAATCGTCATTAATATTTAACGCGGGACTATAGACAAATTTGTAACCGATGCTGTCGCAGGCATAAATGATGCGAGCTATAATTACCTTCGGCATCGCTATTTCTTCTCGGTAAATATTTTATGCTAAACTGCAAGGGAGGAAGAAACGAATCGAGCAATAAATTAATCCTCCCCTCGATCAAACTTCGCATTCTGCAAACTGAATCTTCGTACTGAATCGCATCGTTGATACCTGAAACTTCGCTGTGCTTACATTGTCCTCATTTAAACCGAGTCGGAGTGGTGGCGCGTATAAAGTAACCGGTCGAGGGAGCACGAGACGGCCAGAAGAAGACGAAGTATCTGAATATGTATTCGCGCGTGCGTTATGTCCCGCCGTACACGTCCACGGTTCTGTTGTACACGCATTGCCGGGGTGTTGCGGGCAAGGAAGGGTTTAACGATTCGCGTAGCTGCGTCGATTTACGGCCCCTAAAACACATCGAATGCGCTTTATATGTATGTAAATTAGGTCAGCCGCTTTGCTTCGCCCGGGCCCCAATCTTCGCGGTGCGATGCACAGGGTGAAACGTAGTCGAAAGCAAAATTACGACGTTTTCGTTCGGTGCTGCCGGATCGGAAAGCGTGCGGGGTCGGCGTTCAATTTGCAAGAATATTTTCGCGTCGCGATTCAGCTCGCCAACGGCGCGCGATGATTCGAAACACGGGGGAGTAACGCGAAAGATCAGAAACTTTTCGATAGGCGAGAGACGCTCGTATTCGTTGCTGGCAATTTCGGGCGAATAATTGCGACACGTTAAAAGCGAGCATCGCTTCGATATTCAATTCTTCGGAATATAGTTATTCGATGTTACGCTTTGCGCGCTCGAGCTTGAACATTCTTCGAACTGTTGCAAATAGCAGCACCAAGTTGCAGGAGGCCAGCATCGTTGCAACCAAAGGTCCGCGCTACCCGTCCTCGTAAATATCGCGCCGCGATGTTCGCAATAAAAGGTACTTCGGTCCCGATGGCGAATCCACGCGTCCACCGGCGGCTTGCTCGTTTTTGCAGACGATTGCGGCGATTTGGCGAGTCGTGCGCTAATTATCATTCCTTTCTCCGATTACCTTCGCACTTGTTTGCCTTGCCGTGGCCCGCTAATGGCCGCCCTTGAGTCGCGAGCAAAAGCGGCGCCGGCCGCGGCGTCTCGCTTCTACCAGCGCGAAATCGCGGCGTTTAGCCGGCAATAAATCGTAACAATGCAGCCACGGACGAAGAAACGGTGAATTTTGATTTGCGAGCGCTGGATCGTCAGTAATTTCAGTAATAGCCTGCACGCTCTCTGTCTCGTCTCCGGTCTCCCTTCGTTCCCTGAACTTTCGTTGCGTTAGAGGGTGACGGGGGAGGGGTTGGCTTACGATTCGAAGTAACCGCTCTCGGAATTGTTGCACCGTGGCAACTTCATAAAAGAACCCCCCGCGTTCAGATGATTCTCTATGAAAGAGTATATCTCAATTCTCGAGGCACGAGAATTCACGCTTGTCAGGCTTCTCTTGAACGCGGCTGGTTTGCCATGCTGCCGTTGTGAATTCTTTACGCGTACGGGATTTGTAGACGGTACGATTCTATTCTCATTATATTTTGAACGCTCCGTTTTCTGCGAGAAGCGGACTAATTTCAATATCTTAGTCGATAGTTTCGATCGAACTATATGTGAAAAACCCATTGGGCACAGATTTATTTGAAGCGCAGACTCATTTGGGCACGAAACTTGAATAAAACGGTGGGAGGAAAGGATCGTTTCGGTACAATCCGCCGTGGACTATTTATAAACACGGCCCTGAAAGCTCTCCGTGCAGCGTCAAGCCCCGAAATGGAAACAGCGCGCGGAAGTCTTGACGCGACGGGGTCGATGCTGGTACCGCAGGGAAACAGTCGGCGAACTTTATGATCACCCAGTACAACTTGAACGGGAATAGCACGTTCTAAAGGCTTGAACGCCGCTGCCTACGTAGGTTGCAGTTTGAACTATAAAACGACGTAAATTATGGCCGCGGATTGCGATATTATGAGGCTATATACGCACGTTTAATGATCGAAGCTACCGGGCGAGGAAGCGGGGCTAAATATTGTCCGGAAATGGTGTGAAGGCAGTGGCCGACTCGTCTTCGGCCGGCTGGCAAGTATTGTCCGATACATTCGTGACTGGCCGCCGCCAGGCTCTCCGTTCCCGGACACAGCGAGATTCCGTGAGAAAATGCCAACGGACGATCGCGAATGGACGACTCGGGGATCGCGTTTCGCGGACAAAATCAACTCCACCTCCGGAACTGAATCGCGCCGGCTCAGCGCCGCGCTGCCGGCAATAATTGACACCTGTTTAAATATCGAACACCCAGCGCGAAATGCCATGACGGTGTTACGGTAAACGGTACTTGAACCCGCGGTGCGGATAGAATTTCCCGATCGCCGCGAAACTTTTCCGCAATTCATATTTTTCCGTGTCAAAGAGCCAATTCCCTGTCGGGGGAAGTCGCGACAGATCCGTCAGAACGAACTTTGCGTTCGTTTCCTAATTAATTCTACGAATTCACGGAACTCTCCTCGGGAACCCGCAGACGCGTCCACATTTCCTATCATTTTGCCTAGAATACTGAACGCCGCTCGAATATGAATATCCCAAATAAAATGGAGGCAAAAAAAAAAGTGAAGGCAACCTCTCGCCTCGAAGACCCTCGATCTTTCTTCTCGCAATTAACCCGATGCCTCCGCTTTTCTGCGTCTCCCTTGAAATCTCGCGGCCCCCCCCCCTCTCTCCCTGCCTTTCGCAAAGAAACTAGGAGGAAGAAGTCGATAGGAGGAATTATTCATCAAGCAGCCCGACGGTGTTCTTTAAGCACAAAGACAAGGGGAGTCGTTTCGGATCCATTCAAACAAGACCGAAGTGTTTCTCGTTACCGGATCACGGCGGGAACGCGGTGAACGGAATCTTTACGTCTGCGCGAGGATGCGGGCGAAATATCAAGTTCGTTTCGTTTCACGACGGTCGAGTGTCACGTTCATCAGGGGGGGTGGAGGTGTGCTCGCGTGAAACAGCCTACGACGCTCGCTGTTTCGAAATTGTGCAAATTGTCAAACTTATTTTCGGCAGCCCCGCGATCCCGACGTACGGCACGCTGAGGCACGGGCAATATATTCGTCGCCGGGGGGATCGTAAATCTCTCGGCTAGCTGACGACGATAATTGTTAATTACGCCGGATGCAAGAAGCAGCGGTTTCATTTAAATACGGTATAAGTAAAGGTGCGCGGTCGGGACCGGTAGGAGAGGCGGCCGATGCGTCGCTAACGAATCTAAACGCCGGAAGGGACAAGATCTGTTTTATTATCGGGGCGTAAATTCTGCAATAAACAACGACATAAGACAAGACGGTATATTACTCAGTCATAAAAGGCGAGAAGAGGGACGGCGGCTGTCACGGCGTTCGTGGTTTTGTTACATTTTCGCGGGGCGAGTAGCGTACGAACCGAAGATAGGGTTGGCTCGTGGACAGAACTCGAGGCGTCTCGCGCAGAACGTCGAATCGAGGGACGAACTTCTCGTCCGATCGCCACGATTCTCGACGAGATACGGAAGCCCTCGAAGTTTGTCAAAACGCGAGAACAGAGTCCGACACGTTTCCGCGGAGACCGTGCGCAAGAAAAGCTGAACCACGGATATTGCAAGAACGATTCCCCGTTACTCGAGGTGAGAGAAGGAAAAAATAAGGGGGCTGAAATTGCAAGCAAGTAGACGAAATATACGGGCCGCCTGTGGAAAGGAAATAACGCGTCATTCTGCGGCTACGGAACGACCCTATTGTGCGAATAATTTGCGGCCACGCGCGCAAAAAAATGAACACGGAATTCTTTTTCAACCGCGATCTAGACCGCACATTGAATGAATATCGATCAGCGGTTATTACGGTAACAATGATGCGCGGAATTATCGATCAATAGGAAGTTCGTACAAAGAGATCCTCCCTTAGATTACTTTGTTTCACGACTATCCACGGCCGAACATGACAACGAACATCCTCGCGGTATTATCTCCATTGACCACCTGCTCCTTCTACCCCCTCTGTTCTCAATTTCAATGCCCCTCGTAAGACGCGAGTTTTCAGCGCCTCGCCGATCACGCGATCGAACAAAAGTGTTATCCGAGCTTACGGAATACGATATAAAAGTACCAAGACAATAAAGCGAGAAGAAACTTGGAAGCAGAATATCTTTCGTATATTTGCATACGTTTCACCTCTGCCCGGTTATTACCCTCGCGCGGATTCTCTTACCCTCTCCGATTCCTCTTCCCAGCGGTGGTTCACTTTGTAGCCCCCGTGTGCCTTTCGTGCAGCCCCGCACAAATCAGGTCCGCTGCGTGCATATCACGGCACATTGTTGGTCACCGCGTTACTTCGTATTAATTGGACCGCAAAAATGGCCGGGAAGCTTTGGCCGAGAATTTTGCTTCGGCGGTGAAGCTCCAAGGGTTTATACTTCTGGGAAGTTGCTCGTAAAGACTGCTCGGCTCTCACTGGCTATGTTATTAGCCGAGCGTAGTCCCCGACTTAAAACGGGCCAAACAGGGCCCGCGGGAGACAAGGGGTCGTGGAGGGGCCCCGGGATATAATCGCGCCTCGCCAGCCTTTCACCCAATACCACTAATCTTCCGTGGCTGACTACTGCGCGAGAAAAGGTGGCCGGGGTCCGGCTTGCTAGGATTAAAAGGTCTTCTGCTTTGGAACTATGTTGCTGGCGGGATTGAGCGATTGAGAGACACGAGCGTTCGGATCTCGTGCGATCGCACCTCAACAGCCGTGGCAGCTGTGGAAGTACGGAATAGATTATTAACCCCTCGAACACCGAGGTAGCGATGCAGGTACTTTTTCTTCTTCGTGGCAGTCGATAACTACTTGTAATATGTTGCCAGCAATTTTTGCACGTTTCGATTCGAGCGAAAGGGTAGATGCAAATAAACGAAAAGTGAAGAACTGAAGATCACGAGGAAAGTTTGTTGGAGTTTCGTAAATCGTATTCCTGTATGCCAGATAGTTTTCTCGCCGCTCTTAGCAGATTTTAGATTCGCGGAATAAAATTTGTGGGAAGGTTAGCGCTAGACAATCATCGTTCTTAAAACATGTCTGATTGCACATAACACGTTATTGTATTAGCACAACATTAACACAGCTCCTAGAAATAATTTCGCCACCTTTCGTCGCAATTGCGTTACTCAAATAAAACGTAGCCTGTCGACAAAAGACGTCGGAATTCATCCGACTCGACAAATCCCGCGAAACCCACACCGATAATCCATCTAAACACCAGCGGCGTAGAATCAGTCATCCGGGTTCGAGCATTCGATCCCGTCCCGGTGTCCTGCATAAAATCAACAGTTAAATTCGCCGGGAGTCGCTTCCAATCGATTTCGCCGCGAACAAAGGGGGGGAAAAGAAAAGAACAATGAAAAAAAAAAGGAAGATAGGTAAGATTTCGTCCGGTGGAAGGTGGCGGCTCGGCGCCCCCCCCGGAAGGACAGAGAACCGGGTGGACAAAGTCACGGTAAGATCATTAGCATCCGTTCGGCTGGAAGAGGAGAAATCCAGAGGCGAGAGGCAACGTCCGATCGTCGGCGGCACGCCGCAGGGAAAACAGAGAGAACGTCCCGTGGGCGCGGGCGAAGGCAATCCCGTCGGCACGGAGAAGTTTTACGCGGAGATTATCAGGAAGCGGAGCGTACGCCCATGAATACGGTGATCCTGCTCCGATAAAAGGACGAAAAGAAACTGGCTACGCGGGGCGGAAGGAGGAGGACGAGGGAGAGGAAGAAGCGACAAAAAGAACACGGTCGGACGGTGGCAGGTAGCGGGAAGGTAACCGGAGAAAGGAAGACGAAACGGAAAGGGGCGAGCGGCGAGGAACAGAGAGGACGGGTAAGACGGGTCGGTGGAGCGGAGGGTGCAGGGAGAAAGAGTTGGTAACCCAGTGCCGCCAGGAGAGTGCCGGAGCAATGTAGTCGACCACGAATGAGCGTACCAACGGATGGAGAGGCAACACTTTGTAGTTTTAATCGATCCGGTGGGACGGGGGAGAAAGACGGGGCACCCCCGTGTTCGCAAAGGGTGAGCTGGTATGCGCGCGAAGGAGGGCAGCGAGGGAAGGCCGAGGGAGCGACTGGGGTTGGCGAAAGTGGAAGCAGGAGGAACGACACCGGCGGAAGAAGGATGCGCCGAGGTGGTGGCCGAGCGACGAGGAGACGCTCGTGGAAGAAGGACGGAAGGAATGCCCGTAGAGAGAGAGTAGAGACCCACATCCTGCCGACTCCTACAACTTCAACCACCAGCTGGCTACACCTCCTGCCTCCACGGGGGCGAGTTATATGTGAAAACCACGTGGACCTTCGAGAGGAAGAAGGACGGCCGGATTCATTCATTTCCTCGTATATTTCGTGGAAAAGATCTGCCCGCGTACTTTCGCCGGTGTCGCTGGTCTTCGGGGCACCGAGGAACAGGTGGAAGATTACGCGTTTAGGGGAGATACAGGGTGGCTGGTTCTGTTTTTTTTTGGGGCGGTGGGTGGAATTTTTGGATTGCTCGGTGTCTCGGGGGCCTGACGGAAATATTTGAGTTAGTGGAACGAAAGAGCCACGGGTGCCTATGTTGCGCTAGGTGTTACGAGATTTTTTTCTATTTGCTAGATCTTGCGGTTGTTTAATCCTTTAATGAAGAAGATTGAAAACGAACGAGTGCTGTGGGTCTTGCGCGTACCGTATACTACAGTATTCTACGGCTTAAATAAACAAAGATACTAGAGCGATAAGAGCGATACTAATTTGCTCCGCTCGTTTAATAACGAATATTTCACAGAATCGTGCGACGTTGACTTGTTTCCGAACTCTTGCAGGCAAGCGTGCATCGCACGAATCCCATCGCATCAATCCATTTTCCGCTTGCAATTTCGACGATGCCCCGGCCGAGGGGTTCTCATTATGAATAGCGAAACCTAATCATCGGACTCGCGATCGATATCGTCGTCGTTGCGTAGGGCACAAGGGTGGCCCGGCGAAAAAGTACAATAATTTACTGTCAGCTAGCGTGACGGCCACGTAGCCGACTCGCAGAACGTCGAACGAGGAGAAGCGTGCCGACTTTTGGTTGATATTACAAACCCAGTCGGAAGGTACGTGTTTCGTAACGACGAACGCACCTTCGGAGGGTCGAATCACGGCAGAATATTGTCGAGGTCGATGTTGGAGAAATTGAGGGGAGAACATTAAAACGCCGAGGGTGCGTACGGTAATAGCGGTGCCGACGAGGGTAGCTCGTCGCTCGAAAGGGATAAAATTTGGACTTAATAAAGTCTGGCTGCTCCGGTAACGAAATACACGGAAATATTTGCACGCGATTCCGCGATCGCGGATATTTTCGCGGGCAGATGCATCGCGGAAGATTACGCGAAATGAAACGATCGATCGCCGTACGGATATTTGTCGGCAGAAATTTTTCTCACGCGCGAAATTAAACGACATGCGTGCGCGTAGACTCGCGAGTTTCTGATGCTGCACACACGGCGGAAATAATTAACCGGTAGCTATGCGTGGCGTGAGTTCGCTGAAAGATAAGATGCAAAAACCATCCGTAATATATTCAGCCGTGAAACGGCGAGACCGTGCGCCGGAGTCCGGTGGGCAAAAAATTTCGAAAGATTTACATCCCACGGAAAGTGTAATGCTTCAGATTCGTCAGCCGGATTGATGCATTTTAATATGCATAACGCGGGGATATTTCTTCGTAACTCGTTCCCATCTCCGTCCACGATGAAAACTCAAAGGGTAAAGGGGTTCCACTTCGTTCTTCATTTTTTTCTTCTTTGAATCGCTCGTCTTGAAAGGATTTCCTTCCAAAGATCGAGTTGCCTCCGCGATGGCCATTTTTAATCCAACTTTCGTTCCCCTCGAGGGAACACAATAATTTCGTTTCTTAATCGGTCAATTTCTCCAACTACGCACTGGTCGTCGACGAAATTTCGACGGTATTTCGTTCCTTTTGCACGCGCGATCCGGAAGCATTGCGACCGTTTCGATCGAGGGACAAACCGAAAGGAACATGGCGCGGTATCGGCTTGTAGCGTTGCAATTATCAGCCATAGGGTTCGTCGCGACCCCGAAGATAAATGAGACAGTGGATCAACGTCGACGAACTCCGACTTCTGTGTACGACGATTTATCAAAATTAATGACACAAACCTGGCGGCCCCGCTGACCGTGCAGGTGATTGTAGTTCATCCGCGACCTCCAATTGATACGAGACTCCCATAAAAAGTACAGACACCGCGTGGCAGTTTGGAAAACAATTTCTTAGAGGTACACAGAATTGTTGTTAAAAAGAAACTTCCACTCTATTAAAGAAGGAACAACAATTTTACCCAACACACCCCTAGCCCCGTAATAAAATATTCCAAATTCTCCGCGGACCAAATCACCCCAACACGCTTGTACCGCAGATCGACGCGTCAAAAAATTCACCCCCTGGCATCCCTCGTTCACGAAAAACTCTAGCCCCCGTCTATTTTCCCAGCCTCGCCGCTGGATCACCGCCCGCACAAGAAGACACCCCCTAAAAATGCCTGACAACGACGTGCAAGACCATTCGCGACCGACCGACGAGCCCCCTCCCAACACCCCAACCCCCCAACCCCTTTCGCTCACAGATTCATCCTTCGCCACCTCGAGTAGGTGTTACCGATTCTCCTCGGCCCGGCTCTTAAAATCACATCGTTAGAAGCCAGTGTCCTTTCCGCGGGGAAGACGATCGGGTCCTCGTCGGCGATCGTCCCTCCCGGGCATCCCCCGGCGAAGCACACTTCAGCCCCGACTGGCCGATTTGCATCACGGTTACGAGCTCGTTCGGGCTCGTGGTGGTTATATTACACAGAGAGTGTTAGAACGAGGGTGCGAGAGGGACGGGGTGGAACGGTCGACCGGTACGGAAAAAGGGGGACAGACACGCGGGTTCCCTCGCGTTCCACCCCCAAAGCAGCTCGCTGGAGGCAGCTCGGACACTCATAACAATCATAACAACGGGATCTCGCGAGTAACCCGCGGACCACCTCCGCGCATCAGCACCGCCTACAGAACCGCCTACGTTGCCCCTTCCAGCTGAAACGAGCATTGGCTGGCGGCTAGGCGGGAGAGAAACCCACCGTGGGTTACCTTCCCTCGACTCAACAGCGGGGCCACTACGCAGCCAGACTGCGGACCGTCAGGATTCAGGTCCAAGTTTTCGCGCCGAGCTTCGACCGCGCAACGTGCACACCACGCTGCCAGGGAACACGAGGAGCAAGGGGCCGCCAGTGTATCGGAACGGCGACGTAAACACATCGTGGCCCGATCGATCGACAATTCGGACCGTCGAGGCCCGTTCCGACTACCGTTCGTTTTTTTGGGGGTTGTTGGGTCGGGCGCGCGGCCCGAGCCGTTCCCACCGAGAGGATCCGCCGAAGGAGAACCGACCGACCGTGGGGTGGGGTGGTGGTGGTGGTGGCCGACGAAGAAGGGCATCGCGAAAGGATGCACGGACGCGGAGGAAGTTTGTGATAAACGGGTGATGAGGAGTGTGTGGTTTAAGTTGCGCAGTGATCAGGGTATCAGAGCGTAGAGGTGCGTGCGCCGACACGTGGACGCATTGGAGAAACATAGATGCACATCGTGCGTCTTGACTGTAATCATATTGTAACGGAAGTTCGGCCGCGGTGACGTGGGGACAGTGGAATGAAACGGTGCGTCGCTCGTTGGTCTGGCTGCGGCGGGCATAGACTACTGCGCGCCGTTGAGTTGATCAAAGACGATTGTCCACGTTCGAGGGAACATTAGCGTGTGTTTTACAGTTTCTGGGGTGGATTGCCGCTGGTGCCACTCGAAGACTGTCGAAAATATATACACGCGTACATATATACGCATCTGTATATATATATATATATATATATATGAACGCGAGGGCCACGTGCGGGAGGCATTAAACGTGGCAGGTGTTTCGGACAGGTGCTGGCCCAGTTAATTGCACGGCGATAAACGTAGACGTTCTGTGAAAGATTGATCAACGAGTGAAACAACGTGTGCGCCAAGGGTGGAGTATCGTTCGTGACGACTTCGTGACGCCGTTCGTCGATGCAGTAATAAGTGACGACGAGCACAAGGACTCTGGACGCTAATAAAACTCCTAATTATCGCCGCGGGTAATTACGGCACGCACGTGACCGCCAGTTTCGTTCTTCGCTGGTGGAATTGCGCACAATAAGCACGGTCGGCTGGCACGTAGCTGACAAATAGAATAATTAAAATCGCATTAAAGGAACGCTCGTCCGGCTTCGTCCTCGTTACTTCTTTTTATATACGCGTTATCCGGAAGGTGAACCGACACGAAGACACTGAAGAAAACTTGATTCTTTACGATCGTTCGACAGCCATACGACCGGCGGTTGTTAAAAGTGAAAAGACAAGCGTCGTTCGTCGTTTCTTTCCCCGTTGATTTGTCGAAGGTGCGTCTTCTGGTTCAGTATTTCTTCCGGGTTGCAGAAACGACCCAGGAATCGAGCGACGTATTATCGAGCCGCGAGCAATTAACTGTTTGCTTCTTAATCGCTCCTAATTACTCACAATTACCCGGCGTAATTAAGTAGGCTGATGTCACCGGCGGTCGATGTATTTGTGAATCGTTTGTCCGTCGACGTCGGTCCACCGTCGCCATCCGGACTGTTGCCTGTCGTCGTCTCCGGTCGTCGGAAAATTACCGGCGGAACGTGAAAGGAGGAAGGAGTGACGCGAATAAGAAGAAGAAGAAGAAGAAGAAGAGGAAGAAAAAAAAAATAAATCGAACCACCGTGTTAAAACACCGGAAAGATTTTCTTTTCAACAACAAAACTGTCTAAAACGCTGGGCGCGCGCGACGAGATTCCGTTCGAATCGAGCAGGTGTCACCGTCCTGAATAAATAAAGCAACCGACTCAGCGGAACCTACGTCAGGACGACGTCCCACGTACATCAGTCACAGGTCGCCTCAGGTGAGTGTGAATCGCAACTTTTCTTCGTCCATATCACAAGGGGGGGAGAATGGGTTGCTAATCTTGGTAATTAATTGGGTCGTCTAAATACGAACTGTGACTGCGACGCATCCAATGCAGGATCGATTCTTTCTCGCGTCGAACACGATTTCGCTCCTGGATATGATCGAGTCGGCCGTCGTTCTTTCGCGGAGCATCGTTTCCATTAAACGGTTCGGGCAGGAAATTGTGTACGATGAAAGTCGTAACGGTTTCTGGACGGAACATTCTTCGGCGCACAGAATGAAATATGTTAGGACGTATATATCTAATAGAAAAGACTGTAATTGTAGTAATCAGCGGTAGTTAGAAAAAGGAACATGTTCCCATCGAAATTCGGTTCGGTCGATCCAGCCGTGTATTTATATCTGGCCGGCAATTGCGAGGCTCGCGAGCGATAATCGTTGCCCCGATAGCATGAAGTTAATCTCTGTAATTAAGAAAGTTACTCCGGGGCCTGGCCACGCGGGAATGTTGCTAGCGAGAGATTGAAACCGGCGCTGTGTTCCGCGCGGCTCGCCCGAAGCCGGTGATAATTCCCCGCGGCTACTTAGCTGCGTTCCAATAATTAGGGTGATAATTATGCGCGATCGCGTACGTGTCTGTGCCCGGCGTGACCTGGAAATGCTAATTAAAGGATCGAACAGGTATACGCAACCGGTGCTTTCGTGGCCGAAGTGATTTCGCGGTACGTTCTTGCGCAAGTGTCGCTGGAAGGGAGAAGTAACCGTATCGAAAACGTGTTAATCGTGAGATATCTCGATGTCCGCGTGGAGGTTCCTTCTGAATCGAGTTTCAAGAAAAATTTCGCGATCTTCGCGCGCAGCGAAATCCTACGAACTTCGCTGTACTTTTCTGGCGAATCTTCGGGCAAAGTGATTTTCCTCGGCAGGTAAAAAATTCCATCGCACTCTTCACTGTCCCGGGAAAAGAGAGTCCATGAAACTCGGAGAACCAAATATTTCGTCCCTCGCCAGCACCGTAACAGATATTCAATCTTAAATACAAAAACGGTAAAAGAATAATTGTATAATCGACTGGGAACGATACGCGAAATCGTTCTGAAGAGTCGAAACCAACGCTATCGATGCACTAACCACCGCACTCTCTTCATTACATCGACTCGATGACTGCCCCACCGCAATACCCGACAACTACCCTCGATGCGGTGAAAAAGAGCGGCCGCTGGACCGCGGTCCCATCGAAATCATCGGTGGAATGATCCCGGCTGGCGGGCACGCGTACAACCCGGCGAAGTGCGTGTCGAACACGCATGCACTCGTCATGAATCCAATTAACCGGGCCGCGCACACGCACGCGCGCGAGATATTTTCGATGAAATGACACCGTCAGTGAACTACCGCTGGCCACCGTGCCGCACGGTCCCGTACCATGTGATTGGAGAGGTAAACAGGAGCACGTGTTGGCAGCGTGACTACGAGTGACGCCGCGGGGGTTGAGGGTGGATAGGAAGCGCGAGGAGGTGGACGAAGAGGGTTGCGGAGTGGCTCGCCGGATGGGAAGGGTGTCGAGGGTAGAAAATCAGTGCGAGCAACCGGAGGGTAGGAGAGTTCTTTGCTTGGCGCCTCGGGACCATGGTGAGTCGCTGAGAGAGAGAGAAAGAGAGAGAGAGAGAGAGAGAGAGAGAGGGGGTTAGAGGGTGGTTGGAGAAGACCAGGGAACGGGAGAAAAGAGGCGACCGCTTTGCCGCGACGAGGAAAACGTGGAAGGGATTGAAGGAGAAGGAGGAAAGTGGCGGTTGATGGAGAGTCGAAGGCGGAAAATCCCAAAGGAAGCACTTGACTCGCGATATCGTTGGGACCGGTAGTTCCGACACGGTCGGGAAAGAAAACTTTCGATTTTCTTTTATTCGGTGAAACTCGCGCGGCGTTTGTGTCAAGGCGGCGGGATCGAAAATTCGTCGGTGTAGATAGTTATTGTTGCGCGAAGTTTTTTAAATACAATAAAACAGGAGTGTGTCGAAGGGGTGAATTAATTTCTTAGGTTTCATAGCGTACGCGACTTAGAGCAATAATTAATTCTTCATCGGCCTCTCAGTGAATTGCAAACTTCAAAGGAGACGCGTCGATAGTAATTGTCACGTCGTGGAAAATAGTTCCCGATATTTTTCGATCCACTAAAACATGAGAAACACGCAGCCCTTTTATTTCATTTAACAGGTGCGGCACGTTCTCGGTGTACAATGTTCACGGCGATATCAAAGAAGATCCGCTTCTCGGGCGAAGAATTTCGTGGATGAAAAGAATCGGGGAAATATGAATAAACGTGCGGCCGGTGAGTAATAGAGGGGACGCGGATATTGTCCAGGTCAAGAAAAGTAATCGATGCTTTCCCCTTCTTAAATCCTTGCACATTTCTCCTCGCTCCTCCACGTTTATCCTCTATCTCTGTTCTCCTTTTCCCTCGGCTCGTCAACCCCCGGTTTGCAGCTCCATTCAGCTCCCTTTTAGCCGATTCAACCCCTGCCGACGATCCGGCGCGCGATAACATTTCGCTCGACAACTTACCCACTTCCAGCTCGCTTTGTAGCCTTGCTTCTCTATTTTCCATCCGGCACCCTCCATTGATTATCGACTCACGAATCACCGCCGCTAAGCAAGTTACGCCGCCGTCTTCGAGCGTCAAATGTGAATCGAGTGTTTCCCACCGTTTCGTGCTCGAGCACGATATCGCGTATTAATCGCCGACACGCCGCTCACCTCAGATTCGATTAAGCAATTTTCCTCCGCGGGAAACTAATTTTATTTATTTATTTTCAAATTCCCGCAGCCCCTTCACTCGTAATCAACGTACATTTCACGAGTGCCGGAACTTAACGTATACCTTACTAATCGTTTTCTCAAAATATCATAAAACATAACAGTAACACGAAGTCCTTTTCGCAATTACAATTCGTTTTATACTCGAACTGTTCGTTTCGCAGAGAAGCCTTTCTATACTTCGTTCGTGTACGTGACACGCAATTACAATACTCAGATTTGCGCAAGTGGTCCTTCCGAAAGGGGTATAGAAGGGGGAGGTGGAACAGATAAGATACGAAACCCTTTGCTGCTCGAAAGCTCTCTTTTCCCTTTTAACGACAAATCCCCGTGCACGCAATTGGACGACGCGACACCCCATAGCGCGAGGTGAAGCGTGCGGTGTCATTAATTCTAATAATTCATAAAGAAGCACGCACGTGCGTAATGGGGCGGGCAGGCTCACGCGTTCAGGGACAGAGTGATGCCACTGCACGGGTGTGTTTTTTTTTTTTGTACGCTCGATGCTCCTAATAGACCTAATTTGCGTGTAAAAGCACTCCCGAGATTTCCGTACCCCACGGCCCCCATTGAAAATTTCTTCTCGCCCGTTGTCGATCCAAAAGGGCCCCCAGAAAGAATGCAAATTTTCTAAAGAATCGTCGAATCCTCGGACTCGTCGCTGCTCCCTTGTCTGTCTCCGTTTATCACCCGCCGTGACGTTATTTATCACTCGACTCCGCGTGTCGCGTTTCCTGCCTTCGGTTTCATTAGGCACTCTCTTAGTAACGTATTTACACTCACCTTGCATATTAGATAGCTAGGTTTTTTGCTCCATTAATCTGACGAACCTTTTTCTTCCGGCGAACCTGTTAATGTTTCTTCGTTTGTTAAAATTCCTACCGGCCGACGGAGTTCGTCTAATTTCTTTTTAATTGCGCACAAGTTACCCGCGATCCGACCGGTATTGTAATTGCGATCGGATGTTAATCGCAACCATCCATCACATTATATTACATTCGAGTTATCGCGTTAATCAGACGTTCCGAATGTGTCCGGAGGAAATGATGGCATTCTGCGTGACAAATATCGCCGTTTCCCTGCTCGATCTGCACGATAGGCCGCGAATACCCGTAAAGAATGACGGTTAATCCCGTCAAAGTCGGAGGGAAAAGGGGTCCAATGAACCGAGCCGCTCGTCTTTGGGCCAGATGTTAATTCCAACGACTCAGCGTGAGCCGCGAAGGCGGTTTCGTACGTAAATACATCTTCAGCAGGGGGTACCATTATAATGGGCATGTGCGGTTAAAGTTCTATTTGTGGTAATTCGGAGTTTAATGCACTCACGCTCTGATTTAGCCGGCAGGCTGACACTTTTTTTGTCCGGCGCAACCCCAGCGACGCTGGCGCCGTAAAACATGAAATATTCTTCCTGCGACTTCTCTGGATCGCCTCCGCGAGGACCGTCTACTTAGTCCCGCGTATCGTGTCATAATTTTTCTCTCCGTTCCCGTGCCAAAATTTGACGCAACATTACCCCCGCCAACCACGACGCCCCTGTGCTCCGAATTATTCCTCCCCTCCAAAAACAGCGAGTAATTTGGAAAATTCTTCGTTCCTTCGAGCGTCTCTCGTATTCGTGATTCTCGCAATTCAATCGATCGCTGTAATCGCAGAAACTGTAGTCACATTGATCGCGATTTTTATACTCCTAGAAAGATGATACACTCAGCGCACTAATTTATTCACGGTGCACCGTGACGCGGCACGCCAAACCTATTATCACTTGGGGCGCAACGAGCGCACCTGTCGAACGCTCCAGCGAATGATCAAAAAAGTGCTGACAATGTTTGCCGAATGATACAAACGTCGACTAAAGCGACTTCAAAGCGCCAAGCTTGTGCAGACGGTCCAAGCCTATCTCGCCATCAACCCTCGGAATCATCCCTCAAAATTTCAATCCCGTCCGGTCACTGGGAAATCACGGTAACGTCCGAGCCTCGTGCAACCAGGTGCCCACGGAATCCCGCATCTTGGCCCGCCGGAACGTTGATTCCGGGATCCCCTTGGATTCGTCGATTTACGGTGAATCGTGTGATCGAAGGCCCGTTGCGTTCACGCACACTCGTCTGTCGCGGCGCGTATCCCCGACGCGTTGTTCGCACAGTCGCATTAACGGGCATCGCGCTGTTCGGTTTAATCCTTGCGTTTCGTGACTCGGGACAAAGCCCCCCGGATTTCTGACAGAATGGTATCGCGCGAAACGACCATTACCTCGGCCGGCACTTAGCCGGCCCGCTTACCTGTGTGCTGCGCCCAGTTAAAGATTAATTCGAATCACTCGATACACCGGGACCGGAGGCCGCGAGGCGGGTACGCGACGCGCCGACAGGCGACGATGCGACGATCTAATACGCTGCTCGAACGCGGTCCCGTCTATTCAGGGAAAGCGTGCCGCGATGACATAAGGAACGGATCCTTTCATCGCGACGGGGTCGCGCGGAGCGGCATTCAGACCGCCGAGAGGGCAATCGAGGGATCGAGGGGGTTAAACGACGGGAACCGGTGAAAGGAATGAAAAGGTTCGAATTTCGAGCACGTTTGCGCGTGCAAGCGGCGGTGGGCAGTCTTGGATGTTTGGATTTGGAGTGGACCGCGGGACGAGGCGTGACTCTGCCTAGGATGGCGAGAGTGTCGTTCTCCGCGACAGGATTTCGATTTCGTGCAAGAATTTGGAATATTTGGCTGTCGTAGTCGGGGTGCGTCGTTGATACGCGGGGTGTCGAATGTGTGTCGCCAAGATTTTATTAAGCGTTAATTTGGTGGGCACCGACAGCGCCAGTCGGCCCCAGAAAATATCGTTCGAATTTGGCAATAGCTTCTGCCAATCCCGGCACCCCGGTGAATCGTTTCGTACGTGCGAAAGTAATACGCGCACGAAGTTCCTCCCGGTCCTGCCCTCTTTAGCTTTATGAGCACGGTTAAGGCGCCACAATGCCGCGATTATGCGTTGCCATTAGACCGCTCGATTGATTGCGAGATCGTAAAAAGGAAAAGAAGAAAAGGAACCAGCAAGGACAATGTCGCGATGGGCGGTTGCCAACTGGTCCCGCTGGGAGCACTTTATTGGCCCCGCTTTTTAAGTAGGAGGGTAACCCATACCGGCTTCTTCTACTTTCTCCCCTTGCCTTGCACCTTTTCTTCTCCTTCTGCTCGGTCGCGGTCGACCTTGCACCTCCACCGAATCCCTCGTTTCCTCCGATGGTCCAGGAATATCCCCACTCGTCCCTCCACGTCCGTCAAACCGTTTTCCCTTAAAAGCTTCCGCGAAGGACCGCGTCCATCGTTCGGCAAACACAATTATCATCGTCGCTGCAGAAATAATCGTACGCCTCCGCGTGAATGCGAGAAAGTACAAGAGGCGTTCGTTAAAACGGGTCAACAGAGACCTTCGCCGACTCGCGTGTCCACCGTTCCATTGTAAACAGGGATGAAACCGAATTGCACGCACCTGGCACGGCCGCGAACGTGACCTTCCAACGAACCGGAAGCTCGAACGCGCCTCCGTCAACGCGAACGACAGTTCGCAACAGGAAATCGAATAGCGAGCGAACGGTCGTCCACGGAGTAGCAGGTATTTCGCGGCATGTGCGGCCATATGGCGATTATCCGCGGTTATTTATAGCGTTCGTGGCACGAACGTCGAGTTCCCTTTAGCTCGGAAGCGGAGCGCGTTTTCGCGGCGAATTGGACCGAGCCTAAAATTCTAAAAGCACGCGGTCTGCGCGCGGATCGGCTCTCATAAATCGAGGCCGGGACTTTGGGCGGTTTACGCGCGGCGCCGTGCGACGCCCGGAGCCACGAGCCCAGCTGGGGTAACGGAGAAACAAAGACGCCCGTCCGAACTGGCTAAAGGAAGACAGGAACTGGCCACGACCGTGCAGAGAAACTAGCTGCTGGCCAGAGGCGCAACCGTTGTTTCTAAACCCACCTTATCTACTAGCCCCTATAATAAGCCGCGATCTGAGACCGTATATTCCGTCCAGCCACCTACACGCACACGCGCACGTGAATAAACAGGGCCCGGAGAAGAAGCCAGCTGAACGTTAGGCTAGTCCTGTATAAACGTACACGTAGACGTCGACCGGCGGCCAGTCGAAGAAGGAGCTGCCCGCACAGTATCCCCGCCGCTTACACGCGGCGTTGTAGGCCACGGAGCGCTTGCAATTACAAGCTGGTCAACATATAATTATCCCCAATGACCATAAATTACTGGATTTTTATGCGCAACATTCTTAATTACCCTTTGAATTAACATCAATCAACCCCCTTAATTGTACGCTGCTGCTGCCGGCGTCGCTGACTCTACGTCGCCCCCCATCCCCCCTCTACACTGCCACCTCCTCTCTTTTCCCTCCTCTTTGCTCATCCTCCCTTCTGCCTTTAACCCACCTCCATTACCGAGCAACTCCTTCTGCCGTTCGTCCGCGGTCCCGAGGATAGCGGTACGATGATAATGCGAAAAACACGATCCTCGCCCCGAAGCGAGGACGAGGAACGTCGGGAGAAAGAAAACCGAGGAGGAGGTACAACGAAACGGATAGGGGATACGCGCAAGGGGAATGTATTATTTCGTGTATGTAAGAGTGTCCGGGGGCCGCGTCGACGGTCGCTACGGAATCTGTACGCGGGGGTGGTTTGGTTTTCAGTGGTTAAACGTCTCTTGATCGTTGGACGAGAGGCGGCGCGAGGGGAATCGGATCGGGAGGAAGGGGTACTCGCGACGAGTTCGTGACGGCTCGTCGCATAATGCACGCGTTTTAATTGCCTCCATAGACACTCGAGCGATCCTCGTATCAATGATCCCGGTGTTTTAATTGCATATTCGATTACGTGGACTTTCGCCGGCTGATCCCGTCAGCAATTATCCCTCGAGGAGACATGCTAGGATGCACCCGGTGAAAACGGATACTCCCCTGCCCGATCAAGGGAATCGTCGACCGTCGTTTCCTCGAGAAAATTGACCGAACTGCCTTGCGCGGATGGGCCACTGTTATCGGTATGCAGGCTGGATTAATTGTGCCCGGAAGGTCACGAAGATTCAGGTTACATCTCCTCGTCCTGGGCTCGGAATTGGTAAAGACCGAAAGTTTCGACGTTTCTCAGATTTTAGGCTAAGCAGAGTTCAACCCTTGTGATGTTACGGGCCTGTTTATGAATATTCGATACGATTTGTGTCTCGATTATTTTGTCGAGCGTCCAGGACTTTTATTTTTTGAGTCGTGCATTTTCGGGACCAGCGACGAGTAGGCGTGCGAATAATTCTCGAGTCAGTTTCAGTGGAACGGCCATGAGAGTTTCACAGTGACAATAAGTTAATTCGCTACGTATTCAATAATAATTTGGGGACCTAATTAATGTTACCAATTCAATGATGCCAAGAGCCGTGTAATGCACTGGATTTCGACAAAAAATAGCTGCAACTCGCAGAGATCTTTTTCGATCTTCCTCGCGGCTGCTTGGACTCGATATTATTTTAGATCGAACTGTTACAAGTCAGAAATAATAGACTGCAGCGGGAACTGTATTTTGACACAGTCGTCTCGCGGTGAAATGGATGTCACAGGTTTCGGAGCATAGCTTCTCTCGTAATTTTTCTACAATATTAAATTTAGAATATGCCAGTACCTTTTGGAACCGTGCCAAACTTAGTCCAGACATCTTCATAATGACCCATCGGCGATGCTTCTCCATATTTTTCCACCGCGACAGTGCGATCCTCGCCGACCGCTGAAAATAAGAAACGTCGAACGGTCACTCGCTCGACGAAATATTTTTCGTGCCCGTCGTATCAGCGCGCGCATGCAATTATCGAAATGGCAGGGTTTCGACGGCGATTAATCTATTCCGGTATGTCAGGACAGAAACGGTACGCCTCTCGAGGAGTCCAGACTATCGGCATAGCAATTTTGAGACGTTCCTGCCCAATGACACCTGAGCGATGAACGGCTTGTAATCATTGCCGATTTCTTCGTTCCCCGTTACAGGGATTCTCCTTCCGTTTCACGTATCACGGCCGAAAGAGGGAGCGATATGATACGCTAATGAAACCGCACTCTCATTAAAGCATCCAAATCGACGATACTAATTGGCTAGCTTTCGAAATACCCGGCATTATACCTCAGGATGCGATATAATAATCGTTGCGGACGAATTCGGCCCGGACAGCCAGTGGTTAAAGCGTCTAGTAATTTCACGGGCGCAGCCCTAGAGCGATTAATATGATTCCAACGGAAATTAACGACCGCGAACGGAAAAAAGGGAGACCCGTTGGCGAGTTCGACTGACCGTACGCCCGTCGACAAACGGTCCTTCGAAATGAGAGGATCGCTTAAGAACACGAGCAATTTGCTTTCTTCTAAACGGGCCCGTTAGATATTTTTCCGGGGCCGCGTTCGGCTCGTGAATTATTGCCATTGTTACAAACGATTCCTCTGTAGATCGAGTAATTGCTTCATCCCGACGTTCCTCCTTACTATTCTATTATTTTTCGTATGGAATTAATGGAACGGTAACATTGTAAATTTTCCTGCTTTCATCGTTTTGTTACGTGCATATTAAATCCCATTTTTTCGAGTTAGTCCGACAGTGCTATCCCTGGACCGTGTTTGTATTTGCTCAAATTCGTTGTACATAGAAAGATGTGCGACGATTCTTGAATGGAAATGTCGTTTCTCCGTCTGCATTCAGGCATAGTATATTTTGCTTGACGTACACTTGATCGCGACGCAGGACAATTAGAGATCTCTGCGTATATACAATTACCACAAAAATTGATGCACAAATGCAGAATTTTATTTACAAGGAATTCGTTCGACCAACAAGTAATTGTCCACAAAAATTGCTTCTTGCGCGAGCAGTCACTGGTCCATCCACACATTTCCAGAGATTGTCTGGATAGAAAACCGCGGTAATTGCACGGTGCCGTGTCACGTACGCCACATACACTGTGCCCTACACGAGCTCCTGTCAGTCAGCCTATACCTTGCCCGCGATTTCCAAGACCAATAGATCGTAGCAGGAGCCTTTATCACCTTGTCGGCGTTTAAAAAAGAAAAAAAAAGAACTCCCCCCGCCCCGTTCGAGAAATATTTCCACGGCCTAGCATTATAAAACGCCTTTCATGAGGAACAAAGTAGCTGGCCGTCAGAAGGTGCGCCCTTTGACAATAATTTGTCCAGAATAACCGGCTCTGCTCCCGTCTCTCTGCTTCCGCTCGATCATCCATCCAGCCGTTCGTCATAGGCGCACGGCTTTTAAAAAGTGAACCGCTGGACTCGGGCCAGCGCAAAAATAGAAGCAGATGTTGTTAGTTGCGTTCAGCAAGTACACGAACCGCAGCTTCGACGATGCTTCCGTCGCGTCGCGTCGGCTTTTGCCTCTGGGGTAACACAGCGCGAACGGGACGGGGCGAGCGATCAAGAAACGAGAAAGAGGGCGAACGGATTCGAAAAGAAATAAATAGGAAACGCGGCGAAGAGGGTCGACGGGGGATGGAACAGAGAAGATCAGACATCTCGAAAGAGTGCCGTCTGCTCGTCGGACGGATTTCGTTGCCCTTGAATTCTCGCTAACGGCCCTCTTAGATAAAAATAATTAGCCAGATAAATGCGAGGTGTCGGTAGGTGGCGCGTTAACCGAGCCGATTTTATTCTGGAACCCATCGTGATTCGTCGTCCACCCCTCCCTTCCGCCCAACCCCGTGAACCCGCCGTCGACCAAATGTTTTTGCTTTGAAGTCGGAAGATGAACGGGGTAACCTCCTTCTAATTTCCACTGTCTGCATTCTTAACAGCTGCGCGTAGCACGCTTCGATACGGCTCCGCCGGGTGTCCTGTGTTTAATTAGTATCGCGTTTACGCGTGTCGCCGCGAAACCCTTTCGAATCGCGAGCCGCGCGACAGGCTCGAGACCTGTCGATCGTTAGCCCTCGCCGACAGGACTCGATTTTGCCCGTATCGGTTTCTTCGCGGCGATCGGTTTGAGGTCGTTGCCCGTGTCGTCCACTTCTTACGCAGTTCTCTCACCTTTCTGGACACGTTGTCCGCGGCACTCGCCTCGTTCGAAGGGTTACATTCGCGGCCAGTTGACGGAAGCGATGAACACTTTCTGGAGCATTGCAGGAATTTTATTGACGAGAAGGATAAGGGAATGTTCGACGAATATTTAACGTCCTTCCAAATAAAAATTAATTGTCGCACCACCAAAATCACGATCGCCTTACACGTTTCCCCGGCCCGTCACAAATGATATTCCCGGCAATATGAATTTGCGAAGGGGGAAACGGCGTGCGTCGGCGGCGATTCCAACTATTAGATCGGTCCTCAGAGAGTTTTGGTCGATTTGCAGATTACGAGTCCCCGGGATGCAAGGCTGACATGGCAGAGGGTTCGGCAGAGGAGGAACAGAGCAGTACCGCTGCACCCGCTTCCCCGCCAGCTGATCTTCGCACTCTGAACACCCAATTGTCGCCGCCTTATCACCACCAGTCCCATCTCCAACCTCGTCTTCAGCATCTGCAGCATCCCAACATGTTGGCGACCGCCGTGCCGCCCAGGCACAGCCACAGTATGCTGTCTCATCAGGTGAAAACGGAAGCGACGTGCGACGTGCCATTGAATCTGAAGAGCGAGGTAAGTCCATGGTTTCTCTCGCTCCCTCTCTTAATATGAACTAATGTACCGTGATCGATTAGGATTCGTTCTAATCAACACACGCGCAGCCGCATCGAGAACGCCTTGTGCTCGTTAATTAAACGACGAATCGAGCGATTGCGTTGGCACTGCCCGCTTGGGCAATGCTCGAATAATTTTGACGAACTTTCGTCCAGAATTTTTGGGGGAATTCGAGGCCGTCGTTATTAAGGTTTAACGGAGCCCTAGTAACAAGAACGACCTTAACCCGAAATCGAGGAAATCGTTTTGTTGCGTACGATGGGAGGTGTTCGATCAGTTATCTCGTAACTGTTGCTTGGAGAGTCTGATTAAGTAGTCGAATATTAAACAGTTCTTAAATAAGCAATATTCATTTTGGGCAAATATTTGGGCCTCGAATTATATTTAGCATTAACGTATTGGATAGTTCTTGAAATTATATTACAGGGTTAGTATCGTCAGGATCTTATCGTTCAATTGGACGTTCGCTCATCGTGAAGCGCCTGCGGGAAAATAATTTGCCTGTTATCCTCGTCCACGGTTTAGCCCAGGAAATATTTGAATGCGACCAGTTTTAAGTAGTGAATCGAGGAGGATGATTTCTCTGCGGGCTTCCGCGGGCTCGCGCCATTCTACATGATCTAATAAGAAAGACCCTCCGACGAAACGATCGCCGCACTCGTTAGTAACGGTTTTGTGTGTCAATGACAACCAATTGTCCGCTTAAGTAGCCGCCGCGCCGCATCCAACCTAAATCGGCCAATGGTCTCTCTGACCTGTATACGATTAACGTACAAAACAAAGCGTGTCGAACGACTTCCATGTGGACGACGGGGTCAATGCACCAGCCGATTATTTCTTCAAAGATTGCGCAATGCCCTGCATTAGTGTACAGAGTATATTTATCCAGCAAAGCCCTTTATCTGCGAACTTCAATCGCGAAACAATTTATGCGGCGACGCGCGCGGAAAAGATTATATTTCATTTCGATTATTTTCATTCGCGTGTACGGTGAATGGCGAGCAGTCGATTTCAATATATTCGCTTGAATAAAAGTTAACAAGCTAATCTAATGTGCAATCTGTGCTTAAGCCGCGAGCCGTATCTTTCAAGAGCATTTAATATCGGCGACAAAACAAAATTACATTCCAGCAGATCCGCTGGACCGAGGTACGGAGGATAATGATCGAGCGAATATACGAGCGTTTCGAATTTTCCACGAATAATAGATCGCGCGATTTCACGCCGACCAGACAGACTTTCTACGACCAGTATCGCTGAAAGAAAACGACAAAGGCGTTATCGATGTGGATACGCGCGACGCGGCCGATGTGCCACATATAATCTCTCCGTGCACGGTGAAGCAAAGCCGCGCGTTTACTAAACAGGAGTGCACCGGTCGAGATTATTGCCAGAAACTGCCAGAAAAGGTTGCCACCGTTAGCGTATCGGTTTCCGTGGGAAAATCGTAGCAGATAGAATGTCAAAGTTTCTAACGGGCTAACCAAGCCACCGCGGTATGCGCCTTCTCCGCGCGTACACGACATTTGCCTAAGCGTTCGCGCGAAAGACTTCCGCGTTCCAGGCTACAGAGTAAAGTCTAATCACAGTTTCTATGCTGCCCCGCCATTGAAACGACCGCGTCGATCATTTATCGAACTGTAATCTATATTCAAAGACCGACGCTGGTCGTTCTTGCCGCCTCTTAACCGACATTTCCATTGCCGACGAATTTATCGCGACTCGTAATTGTTATATTATAATCCTCGAGCGACGGGCTTGTTAAACGAACGCGAACGGCTCCCGGTTATATTCGCCGGTTGGCGAAACGGCGCGAGTTACGCGCAAAGCGAGAAATTAGTATTTATGGGTGGACCGTTAACGGGCAGTTTTGTTCGAAACGCGAACGGCGAATTTACCCGGACGCTGTACGGTCAGAGAAATGTTAGGCGCTGCGTTTGCGGCCAAGTTTCGGTCGGATAATTCGATCGGAAGGCTGCAGCCTTTCCGCGGATATTTCCAGCCGCGAGTTTCGACAACTTCGAATGCGCGATATTATTGCGTCGACAATTTGCCCGGCCCGTTGTTCTTATTGGCGGCAGTCACGGGATACTGCGAGGAAACGATGAGCTACAAACAAGAGAAACGCCGCAATCCACTTCTGTATCGTCGTTTCATACGTGATTCGTTCGCGATTCGGTTCGTTCCGTTCGCGTTAAACATCGGCGCGATGTTTCGAAGCGTAAAGGAAATTAATCGTCTCGATAAGCGGAGAAGCAAAACGATCTGCCGTGCAGATCCAACGGGGATCTGTCGTGAAACGAAAGAAGGAAATTTAATAAAAATTCTCCTCTAATCGTCGCAAGCCGGGCACGCTCGCCGGACTCGAGATTACAAACCGCGAGTGTAATCGTAATCGTCGCGGCATTCACCCGGGTGTATTATTAAAGTTCGACAAAAGCGCTTCTTTTTCCGCGGTCGGCCGGTTGATTCGTCGCATCAGGGAACGGACAATTCGTTCGTTCAACAATGCACAACAATGATGCCAATTAGCCGACAAAAGGGAATAATAGTGTACTAGAAGAGAGGCGAGGCGACAGCCTCAGACTAGAGTCTCGAAAACAGCAGTCTCATCCGTTGGTCCTCGCTGGTCCCTGTTCATCCGTTACACTATTATCCCCACGGCAAACATCCAGGATCCATCCGTGGACAGTCCACGCATGGACTTAATGCCCGGATCCGACGGTGTCCGAGGAAGGGAGCATGCAATTTACGCGCAAAAGAACTAGGATGTGTTTCATAGCGGTGCTGCAGAAAGAAACGTCTCTCTTTCTTTCTGTCTCTCTCTCTCTCTCTCTCTCTCTCTCTCTCTCTCTCTCTCTCTCTCTCTCTCTCTCTCCCCTCTCTCTCTCTCTCCCCCCCTCTCTCTCGCTCGTTCTCTCTGCTTAACTCGGGTACAGCATACATAATAATGTCGCCGGTGCGTTTCCGCCGGGCGCTGCTGTTGGTGGCCGGTGAAATATGAAAAGAGCTTGGCAAAAATTGCGATCCTCCGGCCGGCCGGCTGGAATCTTCTTATTTATCGGTATTAACATGTCAAAGATGCTTAGAGTTTTCTTCTACTTTTTGTGGAACTCGACCGAGAGAGGGGGAGAGAGAGTGCGTAGGTACGCTCCAGGCGCGACAATTTTCCGCCAGAGTTTTTGCAGTTTCGGTGAACGGAATCGGAAGTCGGTCAGGTTTTGAATCGATGAAAATTCGCGGCTCAATTTGGCAAGAGATTTTTGGTAGGGTGGAATTTTTTTATTCGACTGCCGTGGTCGATGTTTGCGAATGAACGTTTAAACAGGTATCTTGTTAATGTCGGAGCGGCGAGGAATCGCGGACGAATTGAATAATTGGATATTGACGATTTTGAATGGGAACTACGTACACCGGCGGGCTTTGATTTTATTCTCGTATTCTTATCGAGTAGATCGACGTGAGCGTTTCAACAATCGCCTGGATGCTATTAATCCGTTCGTCTCTTAACCATGGATTATTTCCTTCGTCGCGAGAATAATGGATATTTAGCGGCGCTAATAAGTACGCGAATACATAGACACCAGGGTCTCCAAGGATTTCGTTCGATGCACGAGGTTATCCGTGACTAAACGAGCCGCTCGATCGAAAGGACAGCGTCGAAGGACTCGTGCGCTCGCACAGGTACGGTCCGTCGACAATGGAAACTATTAAAAAAAGAGAAGAAAAAAACAACTCGAGAACGGGTAATCACGGCGTTTGATAGCTCGTATTCACCTCGATCGGCCACGATTTTCTCATGGTCTTCGCGCCTTCCTGTCTCTCCTTATTCTTTCATTATCAGCGAAACGCCGTGCTGAATCGCGTCGCCGTTGGATCGACGCGGAAAATTCTGTTACAAAATTCACCGTTTCAAAGGCGCGAACCTCCCCCCTCGGATAGAGCATTGAAATCGCCGAGGCAGCCGGGTTGGAAAGAATACTGTGCCATAAAAATTCGCGCGAGATATCAACCCCGGCGATTATTATCGTGCCGCGATCAAACTCTCCCCCGCTTGTGCACGCCGCGGATGACTCGCAGCAAATACCATCGGAACGATATCGAGTGCCTTTGGCAGAGACGGTCGGTCGCGAGTCGATACGTATCTGCCAGTCAGAATCCAGTTAAACAGTGAACAAATGCATCGTCACGAACGTTCCCCTCGCGGATCCTTCAGAGATACCCACCGGGGGGAATAAGTAGAAGCGACGGTTCGCGTAGCTATACGCTACGTTTTTGCCAGAACACGTAACCGCAACAGTCGGTCTCGTTTTAAACGTTGCGTTTGTACGTTTCGGTGCATTCGACGGATCGATAGGCGGCCGAGAGCTGGTCGCCACGCGGAGAGAGGGCCTTAAGGCGCATTCCATCTTGATGGCCACGAGGCCGGGACCGTAAATGCATCTGTCAAGAAAGTGATTGAAGGCAAACGAGGGATGCTGGCGCAGCAAACCAGCCGGCTTCGCGTTCGGATCTCATTACCTCTGCAGGCTCATTTCACCGAGTCAATCGGGCTTCGATCGAATTTCACAATTATCGTCGGTTAACCCGGAACAATGTTGCGTCTTCCGCGAATTCGACGGCGAACTCGTCGCGAATTCGCGTGGCAACGGGAATTCGGAGATCCGAACACGCGAGCGAGGTGCGTTCGTAGCTCGTGATCTTTTGAATACGGGATTTGTCAGTTTTCATTGAATTCCTGCGATAATATCGAAGTGTAGACTTCGTTTTTTATTTGACTTATGTTTAGGAGGAATTTAATTGGAGAATACATGTTCCGCTTTGTGTTCCTCGTTGAAGTTTAGCGTCGGGGTTCTGGGAGATTGCGAAGTAGAAAATTGAAGGACAGCCTGCCGTATCTCGCGAGGTAAACGATGCTCATTCTGTTCCGTTCGAACTGATTTTTAACATGACGTTCGTGCTGCACGATTAACCCTATAAAACGTGGCGACGCCTGTAGCGTGTAATTCGCTACTTTGTGTTGGCTGTTCATCAAGCGCGGCTGTTCTCCTCTTAGAGAAACTCGCTGTCGTCGAAGCTTGCCAACTAACTCGTTTACCGACTAAGTAGTTACTCATATTTCAAACGAGACATTGTCTGTTTTCTACGGCAGAAATGAATTTATCGCTCGTGTCTCCTAATTCCTCGCGTACCCCTCCGCAGAAGCTATTTTCGGTGCCGTTTTAATAAATACCGTAGAAAATCGTAAATCATCCGCTAATCATCCGGCCGTAAGAATAATTACCGTGCGTCAATTTCGAGGCACGTCGGAGGGGAAGGGAAACCGTTCGAATCGTACCGCGATAATTACAAAGCAATCCTCGTCCACCCCATCTCCACTACTTTTTGCTCGAGTATCCAAACTTCGAAATCCATAAAGCATCGCGGCGCGGCGGACGGACGTCGCTTTATGGATTGGAAAATCTGCGATTTTATGACGCACGATCGTGTGCTTGCAGCTCGCGAAAGGTTTACTCAGCCAATAAAGAACAAAAAGATGGAGGTGAAAAAGGGAAGAATCGAAAGCAGGAGAAAAAAACAGAGATTGGAAAAAGGAAGGAAAGCACGCTCGACAAGCAGCGGCGTTCGGTGGAAGCAAGGCAGCCAGAATGACGTCGACGAAAACCCACAAAATGAAAAAAAGAAAAAAAAGGGGGGGGGAGAAAAGAGAAACGGACAGGGAGAAAGAGAAACGGAGAAAGAAACAAGGGGTACAAGAGAGAAGTTTACAGAAAGAGAGAAAGCCCGGCTGCGCGGCAGAAGGGGTTGCGATAGTGGGAGTGAGAGGGTGAGATGGGTGATATCCCGTCGGCCCGACGCGACGGCTCGTCTATTTCTCCCGCTTGCTATTCGCGGAGTGATGGAATGTTTATCAATAGATTAATCTCAGAGATCGGCGTGCGGCCCCGCACAATCGGTGGAGCGGATTCCTCGATTGCGATTAAACATAAAAGTATTATTTCAATCTGGCCCCTCCGCGCTTGCCGTACATTCAGTCTCCGTCGTTCGTACCCTGCTCTCTATACACGCGTGCACGTGTATACGTGGACACACGGATTACATCCATGCATACACGTGCACACGTGCATGCACACAGGGCGGACACAGGAAAGAGAGACCGAGAGAGAGAGAGAGAGAGAGGGTCCCGGCCGAACATACATCCCCCGATAGATCGGGCATTTTTCCATTAGATTGGAACTTGATTAAATTGAAAATCTGTCAATTTAGGAAAAAGCATCCGACAGCTTATATTGACGGTGGACATTATACGCCAGTGGCCAGGCAACGAGGCAGAGAACTCGTTGGCCTGACAACTCTGCTGCAGATAAAAACCCATCGTCGCGCGAGGACCCCGGCGCGGTGCGAGTCGTCCGCTCGGCCCACACGGGCCGCTTTTCCTCTACCGCTTTTTGCCATCCCTTTTGCGCCCTTGTAAAATTAATCGCCGACGCTGTTCGAGAGCGACGCTCCTGTCGCGGCGTTCCGCGGCGCGCCGCGTCGCCCAAACCGTTCTCTCTCTCTCTCTCTCTCCTCTCCCGTGTATTCACCCGCGGTCCGTGTCACCCGTTCAATCTCCACCTGCTGATGCGAACCCCCGTCACGCGGACACTCGTTCCTTCTTCGAAACGTCCCGGGCTGACCCTTCTTCTTTTTCCTTTATTTGCCGATTTCAGACCAATTGGTTACGAATGGCAGGAATTCTTTCGAACCCTGCCACCGTCCTCGATTCGACGAGAAACACGTTTCCAGATGCGAGGCTTTCGTATCAGGGAAAGGTACGCGAGCTTAGTTTAGCAATTGCGCGTTCAATTGGTCCGGCATTAATTGGCAAACAGCGATCTATTCATTGGCGATCCATGGTTCTCTGTATCCGCCTACGGAAACAGCGAATTTTCTGCCACGTAGATATCTAATTTAGTATAATTAGTCGGTGCGGCGTTTCTGTGCAACCGGTCAGACGCGCGTATTTAACCGGAGATCATTCCTTAACGAGATTCTAAGAATCCATTTGGAAAACACTTATTAAAACGGTGATCCCTCTCGCTGCGAGCGATCAATCAATTACACGCCCGTACAAATCCCCGGGATCATCGTGAGAATCTCTTTCCACCCTGACCAAATAATACGGATCAATTATAAATAAACGTATGGAATTATACACCAACAAGGCGGCTCACTTTAGACAGCTTGTTTCCTCCTTTATTTAGCCTAATTCCGTGTATACGTGCAGGTGAAAGAAACTCATTCGGGCCGCGCTTAGCTGGGTTGGTAGTCGAGATAATTCGACGATTAGACGGAGCGCAAGCCGGATAACATTATCTCGACTGATTTAAAACAGTATCTTGCGAGGAGCAACCGTTAAGCACCGCGGGAAACGTGATTGCAATTCGCTGCCGACCGTATATGGCACCATTGCCCAAACCAGTTCGATGTTTGCAGCGCAATCGAGAACGTATTACGCTCGCGATAAGGCGTCGCGATTGCGCCAGATATATTTAATTGAAAACGCGGCCCGCCCTAACGATATTGCCACGCAGCCCGAGCTTGCATCGTGGCCTCGGCCAGTTATTAAACGACGAAGATCGCAACGTGCTTTTCTTGCGATCATTTTTGGATGTCGGCTTCGATGTCGGGGAAATCTTCGCAAGTATACTTCGAGGAAAATTTAGTCGCCAGTTACGAATCGTTAGATATTCAGATTCGAAAAGCACTTCAGTCTTTTATTAATTTCTATGCAGATACTTGTTGGTTGTAGGAAACCAGTTTCATACGTTCGACGATTTTTATTGCAAATATAGAATAGAGCGCAGAAGAATAAATTAGTCTAATACGTGGGTGCACATTTCTGTTCCATTAGTTTCTATATTTTTAAACTGGAGTTAGTCATTTGCGATGGAAAATTCTCCGCGATAGATTTAACTGTAAACGTTAAAAAAGAATTCACGCCCAGCCGCACCTTGTAAATAAACACGCCAGAACTAAGAGACTTCCAGCTTGATTAAAGACAATCGAGCAGGGAGGAAGAACCGCGGATAAGTCACGGATGCAATTGCACACCGGGGCACAGCCTTTTAAAGTAGGAAACTCGCCGGAAACTAGCGGTCACACGGTACCTAGAACTCTCCGGTGCAGTGCCAAATAACAATGTTGAATCTCATAAACAAGGAGACAAGACAAATACCCAGCTGGACGGTGGTCCAAGGGCGCGGAGTGGACAGAGTCCGTTCCGACCCGGCCACCCCCACGGGGATGGGAGACTCTGGTGGTAATTTCACGGTGTCTTGCATCCCTGAGCCACCCTCTCTGGCACTCCCCGTCGCAGCCCTCTCCAAGTCCAAAGCAACGCGATACGTTCGCCATATTCGTGGACGCCAGACCCATATTATGATCGCCGCTCGGCGCATTAATCGAATGCGAACTGAATACCGCGACGCGTTGCTCAAATGCCATACTTCCTTTCCACGAGCACGTCTTCGTTTCTACCACTTTGATATTAGAGCGGAGAAACGCAATCCGACCTCCACTTCGAGAGACGTGTCTTGGAATTTCGCACGGTTCCTTTATTATCTGTATACTTATGTGCTTTTCTATTTAGAGCTTTTGTTTTCATGGATATCGTGCCAGGTATTATTCGCAGTATATATTCAATAGCCAGGATTAAATCGATACAATCGCTAGTACAATTTATTTTATAACGTCGTTACGGTGTTGGATTCATTTCTTCAAGTGTAACACAAACTCGCTCTGAGTAAATTTTCTCGACTCGCCATCGGTTTCTTATACGGCTCAACGTAATAAAATCTGTGTCCACGTTCTTTCGCGTTATCGACGCTCTTTCTTGCAAAAGTAAAACGACGTTCAGTTCCACGCATTTCTATTTCGTCGCGTAATCGGCAATTACAAAGCAAAGTATCGAACGATGCGTCGATGCGTGCAAAGCAACACGGTGCTTCCCGTCCGGCATTCGGCGACGTCTGGCAGGGTCAACGGGATTTGCGTGAATGGCCGACGACTTAATTGATCGAGGGCCATAAGCGAATTAGGGATGACCAATGTTCCACGTGCAGAGCTCAGGAATAGAGCCAGGGGAAGACGCCGAGTTAATTCAATTCGAGGAAGGCTGAAGGGGTTTCGGGACGTCTCTCGCGAGACGTAAATTTGCGTACGGCCAAACCCACCCACCCCTCTCTCTCTCTCTCTCTCTCTCTCTCTCGCGCTCTCTTATCCCCTTGGACTATGGACACTCCGACAAATTACATCGATGACTCCAACAGCTATCGTTCTTCTTTCCTCAATATTTTTTTGTTCGCCCAGCTCCTTCCAGTCGAACGGTCGCGAATCATAAATCAAATTACACGCTGAGTGAGATTAGATTTCTGTTTGACCACGTTCGAGTTTGGGTCCCGTGGATTCGACGAGGGTAAGGGCTGCTGTGGCGGCGTGGACCTTCTCCATACCATTCCCTTCTTCCTCGTCATACAGAAGCTTCCTTTCCCTTCCTCCTGAGCGTGGCACGGTGTTGCTGTGCTCGGTGATAGCGGCGACGACGGCGGTGTTGGCGGCGGTGGTGGTGGTACCGACGATGGTGGTGGTGCACTACGAGGTCCAACATTAGTTAACGATTAATCAAGGCGCTTGTAGCTCAACATATATCATTAAACTAGTTAGCGAAGTAGGGTCGGCCAAGTGTGCTGACCACTGGCTACCACCACCCACCTAGCCGACCTCCCTTCAACCTGACCAACCCCCTTGACCGAGCCCCCATCTTGTTTCCGCGACCGATCCAACCCTCTGGCGACGTGCTCACGTACCGAACGGAACTCTTAGAGACTCCAAGTTGAACCTCGTCCCCGATGTTTAGCCCGTTCCCACTGCCTGCCAATTGCTCGTTAAAGCACGGCCAACGGGCTGCAGTTTCGTGTACAAGGAGTTCACGAACGAATTCGAGGATCGAACGCGATAATCCCCAACCGGGATGCGCATTATCCATTCCGCTCTCTGTGCATGATCAATGACTCTGTCCAGTATACCATATACACCGCGGCGTTACGTATGATTGTTATCGTTTTAAGATGGTCGCGGTGAGCAACAACAAACAGCTCCGCGTCCATCGCGAACGGTGTACGTTTCCACCGACCGGTTCTACGGATCGGGGGGCAATTCAGGTTTGCGCAAGGGTTAGAGGGAAATTCAGCGTAGCATAAACTGACCAGTGCATCGGATGCAGACGTTAAATATTCTCTCGTATTCCAGGGAACTCGAACCTGGGGGATCAACATCCTTTCCTCTCCACGGTAGCCTACCTTTCACCCTTCCGCTTCGATTGGACCCCGTTTCCCTAGCATCTCCACCTTCGCCACCACCACCCCCCGAACCCCCCGACCCCCCAACCCCGCCCTGTCCCTCTTTCTCTCGTGCCAGGTCAGGATACTTGCACACACGGCCGAATCTCGCCGCCACCCCCCGACCCATCCCTCGCCGGTCTCTTCTAGTTTTAACCATCGAGAGACGGCCGCATAGCCTCCTGTGCGCCCGCGGGCGCCCCTTATAAATCCTGCAGGACTCCTGCAGGCACTAATGTACGACTGTTTGCGGGTATAACTTGGCCCCGACACGAAGGATAGGGGATGGTGTTTCCAGTACATGTTAAGCCGGGGCTAAAGGCTCGCCAGACCGAGCCATTCCTCACTGCCCTACAGACTTACACCTACACCACCCCCACGCCACCCATCCCTCCGCCCCGTGTGCTTGTCTTTGCTTCTTATCCCTAAGCAAATGTGGTCACCGCGAGGAGGGCGCCGGGATTTATTGATGGATTTACGACCTTGATGTTTAGATCTCAGAGTAAGACGAATGGAATCTTGGAATCGCGAGCGTCACACTCGTGTTTAATCTTCGTTTACGCGAAACCGTCCGTTTCTGTTCTATTTCCTGGGCACGGGGACGAGCATGGGTGGGGGTCGGGGACAGGACGGGGGGTGTTTGCTTCTTCGAATTGACGTCAGACAACTCTTCGACCCACCCTGACGCGGAGGGGCGGCGGTTGTCGATGGGAATTTTCAATTAATACTGATTGTCGCCGTAGTGACTGTGGACTTTTTGCACGGTGAATTTAATCCTCGCGCCTTTATTGGACCGTGTAATCGAAGCTGGTTAATTAAACCGGGCCTAACTAACGTAGAGACGGAGGAGTCGTTTATCGGTGTGTCGATAATACGCATTTGTTGGAGAATGTTGCGTGTCGTTCGAAAGGGAAAACATTTACGGCACAGCACGGATAATGACGCTGGAGGGGCGGTTTAGCCACTGCCTTTAGATTATCGACATTTCGAGATGAGACAGAAGCCCGAAGGGACTGGGCGCATTAATACCGTCGCAGGGAATCACTTGGCCGAAGTTATTTGACCACCACTGTTCATCCTGGGAGATGGTATTAAATCCCTCCCCCCCGATACGAACCCACCCTCTCTGGACCTACCTTCAGTGGTCCGGACAGACTTGTACCAAGGACCAGAGCCGGCTAGGCACCAGTGTCCGGCGGTGTCGTCGGCAAACGTTTGCTCGACAAACAAACTGAACTCCCGGTCCCTGCTTCACCATTGCGCGACTCTGTTTTACTATATAAATGAGATGGTCACCCTAAGTACGGGGTTGAAAGGGACGCTACTGTACGTGTGCGTCGCTACCATCCAACCCCGTTTTCCACCTTGATGACCGCGGCCAACCGATCCTTCATCTCTGCTCTTCAAACCCACGTCGAAGGGGTTAAAACCGAGTAATAAGAAGTTTCTTGATTGCGAGTTACTTGAGAAAGAAATTGCCCCCTGCGTGATCGCGTTTCAGGTCTGTATTAATGGAATCTGGTGTACGGGGTATTTCGAGAAAATAATAGAAGGGAACGGTGATCGGGCGATTTATCGATTTACAGAAGTTCGATTTTTATTCGTCGAAATATTTTACCCTGATTATTCTATGCCATACCGTAGAACCGTATAGCTTCGCTGAATTCATGGATAATCTATGCGTTCTGTCGAAATTGGCATTACGAATGTTCTCCGGGTATTCATTTTTGTGGCTCGACTTATTCCATTCAGATCTTTGTCTTACGAATGAAACAAAATCTGTAATTAAGTACTTCGCGTTCAGATTTCCGGGCACTCTTGTTGTTTATTTATGCAACATTCAGAATGGAGTACAATCTATCATTGTTGAAACGAAATTCGCTGGAAGTAACGGCTGCCTGTTTCTAAGAATAATATAATCCTCCGGTGTACACGGATGCTACTTCGTATTAATGTCTGGCTCGATATCTGTAAACAGGCATTACCTGTATCTCTGTGCGAAGGTGTAACTATCTGCTTGGCGAGCACGCTGTGGGTTTGAACGTTAGCCTGGCCATAGGGATTAGGAACTTCCTTCGGCTGGGTCACTCTGCACACCGTGTTTGCCCTTCCCTATCGATATCTCGCGGAAGGAAAAGAGAAATTCGCCGTCCACCGAAACTCCACCCTTGTTGATTCGAAGATTTTAACTTTGCAGACATTTATTGTCCACGTTAATCTTCGTTGAATCCGCGTTGAATTGGTCAACAATATTTAATAGACTGAACTTCGCAAATATTACGCTTGAATTTTGCCACATCTTCCGTTCGTTTAACGCAACGCTATCCAGAAATTAGAATTAAAATTTTCCCCAAGCTCTGACCCAGTGCTTGCTCATTCGAACGATAGATTTTGCGCATCCCAGCCGGTGAATGCAAAAAAGATTTCCTTACCCATCGACGCTTCTTCGATGGCGAACTTCAATACGCGATAACCGAACTGGGTGGATATAATTTATCAGGGTGGATACGAAATCGACAGGAGAGAGAGGTAACGCATCGGCGTTGAACGCCGAGTGAAATATGCAATACTCGGTTCTTGCCAGCCACCGTGTACAGTTTATCGGGCGTGCACGTGCCCTAAATCATGGTATTTTTAGCGTTTGTCATCGGCGGCCGTGCAATCATCTGTATTACGCAGTTTGCTCAGATACATTTCGAAGGGAGGAATAAAAAGGCCGGTTTGCAAGGATTCATTGTGGACGATAACGCGGGCACCGAGAGAGCGATGACACACTGGCATTACCGTGGATGACAGAATGGCCGGTTTCATTCACACGCGTGCGTAGAACAGGCGTGCGTGTACGCTGGACGGTGGTTAACTGACGCGGAATATTTACATTGTGCGGCGGTGCAATTAAGCCTCGTATCCGGCATCAAGCGTAGGAAATTCCGCGCGGACTAACACCTTGCTCCCTGCTTTCATACCGCCTGTTTCTGTCTTTGTGACAAGCGGGCCGTTCCGTGCGAAACAGGAACTTCCCAACGGCGATATTTTTCCTCCCCCTTTGTTCCAACGCGCGCCGATGATTAATTCTTTTTTATTCATTATCTTTCATAGCGCGTCGCGAGTCACTCGTTTCTCCTTTTTCTTTTTATCCTCTTCCTCCATTCGCGCACGAATTTGCAACAATGTGGTTATCCACAGTGCGGATTTTAGGAATGCGCCATTCCATTCGTTTCGAGTAATACCTTAAATCGGGCCGGTTTCGGACTGTTTGCCCTCGTTAATTCTTTTCGTTGTGTTTCGTTGAATCTTGGCCCAGCGAATATCTGGTTTCTAAATTCGGAGGGCAGTGTGTGTACAGGGGAAATGAAGTTTGATCGTTAGATATCGATCAGCGCTCTCCAGCGGCGGGGTATAACTGTTTCTACTGCTCGTAAGGGAATTCCGGGGCTTGAATCGGCTGGGAAACGCTCAGGGAAACGTTTCAGAGAATCGTTAACGTACCCTTGACTCGAGCCCGTCTTACGTATAATTGTCCACCGAGATCGGCCATGATTTCCATGCGCAACATAATATTTTCGTCCGTCCCTTTAAACGTAACCAGCTACATTCGTGAAACGGGTTTTCCCTTAATGTAAATTTAATAGCTCAGATTGTAGAGAGCGTTGAAGTTTCTCGCAAGAAATGCCGACAGTGGAGATATCAACAAGTGTGGCGAAAAAATTGTTCCTAGATATTCGATATCTCATTGGAACGATGAATCTAGAAAGTATTACGCTGTTTCGTTGCGTCGCGCGTTGTATATTCGCGGGAATAATTTAATGCGCCCAAACGTATGCACGCAGATTGCCTATAAAAACGAATTGAACTCTCCATTCAATATCGAAAATCAAGGAATCAAATTAAAGAACTTTCATTCCGGTTGTAATTCAAACGCGGAGATTGAAAGTTACAAATTTAAATTGAAATTAAACAAATCGAATTAGAAAATTGTTGTTCGAATTCGACGTCCATATGAAAAAAAAGGCCGAAGCTGCAACCCTCAAATCGTGACGCAACGCTTACGTAGCACTCTTCCGTGCCGTTCCTAATTCGCCTCTGCGCGGAACGGTTCGCAGCGTCAAACTCGCTTAACGCTTTTTCCAAATTAATCGTCGATTGACGAGCCCGGACGCGGTGCAATCACGATCCACTTGGCGGGGTGTTTCCCGTATTATTTTCGTACGGTAGGGTTCTGGCAATCAATTCCGGTTGCTTCCGTGACGTTGGTCACAAGACGACGACGACGACGACGACGATCTGCGAAACAATAGACGCTGGAAGGTGAGGGCGAGGCGATATCTGGCGCTCGAGTCTCTATCTAACCGGCTCTATCTTTTATTAGCATCCCGTAGAAGCTATTTCGTGGCCCTTTCTCTATCGGCCAACCTATTCCAGGCAGTTTCTCTCCGAGTCCCGGGCGTTCCACAGCCGAGCCAGGAGTAGCAGAAGTGCGTATTTACGAGCGTTCCCGTCCATAAAGCAACCTCGCGCCTGATTTTGATACATTCTCCACTCGCGGCACTATCTCACGCGCGAATACGACCTACGTAGCCATACCGCTTGGGATTTATGGTGATGCCGCGGAAGTGCCGCGATAGTTCTGTTTTCTGGGCATTCGCAAATTTTTTTCCAACTCTCCGGCATCGTACACCTCGTCGTTCGACCGACTGGTTCCGCGCGACGTTCCACCTTAATCTTAGCGCGGAGTGCAACGATCGACTTCTCCGAAGCTTGCGAACTCGCGAAACGATCGCACTCGAATGTTACATTTACGCCGGTGGCTCTGGATTCCTCGAATCGACAAGGAAATCGAATTTCGTGTCGGCGCGACACGATGATAAATGCGATACGTTCTTTCGGATCGATGCATCGCGACGACCGTTAAGCATATTTTACGTTTACGTTATAAGATGGTTTATTGGCGTAATATACGGGCGAACAGACGTGTACATAATTAAATTATTATTACAGGATAACATTTATGCAATGCTCCGCGGGCACAAATAAATCCCGAACGGACGAGATAATAAAGCGTCGGACAAAATATCGGTCTCTCACTTAAAATTGTCAAAGGAGAATCGTGCGATTGTCGTCGACGCTTGCATCGAATCGGCAAAACGAATCGCCGTGAAATTGACACGTCAAATTCCACGCGAAGGAACAAGCGTCCGGTTGGTCGGTAGCCCAGATGGGAAAGAAGTAGGAAGCAGACAGTCTGCCCGAAATCAAATTAAGACAAAATCGAGTGTACCGCGTCCGGCCGGTGGATGTATTATTAAAATATACATTTAGGCGTCGGTGGAATAATGACGTGAGAGGTCGATTATGCGGGAATAAATGTATGGAAGGGGGGGGGGGGTGAAGGGGGCAGAATATGGAGAAGGGCGATACTGATATTGGGTGTACACTGGGCAAGGGGCATTTGTCCGGACCAGCGCGAATATATAAGCGTCTCTGCATATCGTAATCACAATATTATGCTGAAATTGGGAGGGCCGAGTTTCCCATTTCTATTTTAATGGCTTCAGGGATTTCAAACGGGTCTGAGCCAAGCGTCGCGTAATAACTTGTATCTCCCACCCTTTTTCCACCCCCGTCCAGTGAATGTCGAAAAAAAAAAAAGAAGAAATATCGAAAGGCCCTGGGACTCCGGATTTTTACGATCCTCGTTTTTCATTCGGCGTATTTTATTAAACCTTTCGTTCGCGTTGCCGAATGAAACATTAAGCAATACGCGAGCACGGATCGAGGAGGAGCAGAGAGGAGCTCGATTCGAACCGTTCGACCGGGGGGGTGTCTTGCTGTTTTTCGGACGGGTTTAAAACGTTCGCGAGAACGAACGCGTCGATCTCGTATTATTTCCCTTGCTCCTCTCTTTTCGTTTCGCCGTGAAAAGCGCAGACACGCGCACACGGATGCCTAAGGGCAGCCGTTGAATCGGGAATTTGATGTTTCAGGAATTAATTGAATTAATGATGAAGATGTATCGCGGGCATCTGGGAATTTATATACACGGTCCGAGTAATTCAGTTAGCTGGCACTGTTGCAACGATTTTACGTTAAATGTTTAATTCTCCGCCGCGTGACAGATGCTTTGTGAAATAATTGCTGGCGAGTGCCTCGCGCGCTTCTGAAAATTTGTTTCGCTCGTTATTCGCGGGAATTTTTCATTCACGAAACGACAGAAGTGGCGATTAGCAAACGCACGTCGCGGATCTTCATTTATTGCGCCGGTCGCAACGCGACCCGGATCGGCGAGATTTCGCTGGAAAAAAAATGCACGAATTCGTCCGCGGTTTTGTTGCTGCGGGGAGAAATATTTCGGCGAACTTCCTTTTGTTTTTCGACGACGTTTTCCATCGAACTCTTTTCCCATCCCACGGCCAGAAAGTTCGCGAATGAAGACCGGCGCGAAATAAATGGACCCAACAATATTAGCATAATGCGTGGTCGCAATTGCGGTCATAATTGCCCAAGTTGTTGGCAACCTATTTTCATCTGAGGCCGTACCCTTTCAACAGCCGCATAATTTCAACGACAGTCTCATTAAACCTTACTTTATATCGCAGTATACACATTGTAATATATATATATACATATATGCATATATTGCATGAAAGCATAGCTGCACTAACAAAGTAGAACAGTACAATGGTGTACATTTTATTCTATGCCTTTTCAGCGTGGCTTTTTTCATTTCCGATATTTAATAGGAAAGGTTCTTGTTTGCAATCACTATAATAAAAAACAAAAAAAATGAACGATGGAAATGGAAATATCAGGTTCGTGGGATAATAATTGTTCAATATATCGATTCATCGAAAACATAATTGTTACAAGGGTTTCATCGAGATACCAAATATTTTTTTTCCAAATGCTATTTGAACGTAAAAGACAGCTTCATTTTTACCGCCCAACCCCCACCAGCCCCGTTCCTCTCGGGTCAGATAGAATAACAGAAGCGGAGACGGCGATTCGTCGAGGAGACGAAACGAAAGGGCAACGAAAACGTATCGGTCATAAATATCGATCGAATTATGCCGCGGCTAATTGGAAATTAAATACATTAGGTGTCAATGGCGTTAGATAGGGGGCAGGGGTTTCGTCGTTGCCGTCTGTTTTACGGGAAAGAAAGTTCGTCGGGGCGGTGTAGGAGGGGGTCGAAAGTTTACTTCACCCTGGGCGGACGAGTAGGGTGAGCAACGGAGGTCGGCGGTCGGTGAGAATGACTCCGAGAAGTTGGGATCCATGAGAAAGGAGTCTGTAAAGTTGCTGGAACTTTTTAGCAAGAATTAATCACCGGAAGATGGTGACTGGTCCTTATTAAATTGCGACCCCGCCATTTATTTCGATGCGGTTAGTCCTAACGATTCAATTTCGCCGGGGCCCGACATTATGCGAGTAAATTATGCGAAATGACGACTCCGTTGTTACTTAGCGCCGACTAATTTACGGAAATTTCGCGCGTCCACGGGAATTTCGTTACACGAATTTCGCGGGATCGTTAAAACTTGCTTGGAACGTCGTGCCTTCCGTGACGATTGTTCTTTCTTTAATTTATCGTTTCCCCTTCGGACGAATTACAGTACTGGGAACAATTAGAATTTATGTTGCATCGCGGCGCCGAGTGCGTATTATATTTTGAAGAATTGAAGTATTTATGCCAACGACCAGCGAGAATCGGAAGAAGCAGCTGCGCAAAGATAAAGTCTGTTGGTCGGAGCTTTTGTTTGGACTGCTTGGCTCTGCGCGACCATTAAAAGCCATTCATCCCTTATCAAATAGAAGTCGAAGATTTCTACTAGAAATATCAGGTCGAATTAACGTTTCACAGGATCAGCGAAAAATTAGTTGAATCTAATTGTCCCATTCAGTCGACTGGCAGCAGAAATGCTAAAAAAAGAGACTTACGTGAGATCAAGGTTTCTACCTGAATTATTTGTTTCCCACAAATTTTGACCGGAAGCCGTTCGATATATTAGGGAACTGTGGCGCTACTTTTACGTCATATTTAATTGGCTCGTTTAATTCCCTCGAGTCAACTCGAAGTCGCGTTTATTCCCAGCCTCTCTGAGTGAAAGATTGCAAACAAAACGAGAGGAGATGGTAAAAAAATATGACGGAAAGCACCAACGACGATAAACGAAGGGACTGGAACCTAACAATTATATACGTATTCTTCGAACGCGACTGGCCCTCCTCCGTCAGCAGAGTCGAATTAATTCGGCGCTAAATTAAATACAGGCATTCTCATAATTACCGGGACCCGTGGAAATTCTCGTCACGCGAGACCTCCGCGCGGCCCGTGTACTTTTTAAACTCGCCGAAAAATATTTTTCTCCCCCCCGCGGGTCCGAATGAATTATCCTGGCGCGTTAATGAATACGCGCAAGTAAAGTCGCCAACGAATTTCGCGATCGAACCGACGACAGCGTCGAAAATACAGGTGAAATAATATGAAACGTATAAACGATTTGTGTTGAGATTTTTTCGCAGATGGGGTTTCGCTTGGTGTCGCGATGAACGATTCGATGAAGGATCGAAAGAATCGTTGCCTCTCAAGACACATTCGATTTGACGAAGAAGCTTGTTCAATGTTTCAGAATTTCGTACAGAAAAATGTGCGCAAGCACGATTGAAAATTTGCAGATCGTAACACGAGTCTCCGTTATCAGTACAATTTTTTTAAATTAAAGTAGCGAAGCAAATTACGGACGATAAGATCGTTAATAAAAGGACGACTCCTTAAAAAATACATATGCGTATTCCACCACTCTACACGCAAGATCCGTTACCATTACCGAACGTCCAATCTTCATACCACAAACTGAGTTATCAAAGAGCGCACTGGAAAACGTAATAGTCCCGCGAACAAAGCGGAGCGCCCAGAAACGCATAATAAACGCATCGTCCCCGCGAGCTCACAAAAGGCGACACAAACGAGTGGAATCTTGGCGACGATGTCCAGATGCCTCATTACATCGCTATTGACCCGGATCCTTTATTATCCGTCGAACGGGCAGACGTAATCCGCGAGAGGTACGCGATGGTAGTGACTGGCGCTCATTATAGCACGGAAAATAATCATTATGCCTATTGACCAGCTCGCGACAGGCAATTTTATATTTTCTGCGTACGGAGCCGCCGGTGAATACGTCTCTGATGACGATTAGTGGCCCCCGGCATCCTTAATGACCACTCACACGTTCCTGACCCCGGCTGTGTTCGTGCCCGTGTCTCGTCGTCGCAGTTGCACGCACGGTGACACCGCGGCTGATATCTAGATCGTTCTGGCGTAGCTGAATACGATATTTCGAGCGGGGAACGTATAATTAGGCGACACGCGAGTTATCGCGCGGAAGCAGCCCCCCCCCTGACCCCTGTTGTTCTCCTCTTCTTGAAGTAAATTCGCCGGACAGGTATTATTCTTAACGAGAAAGCGAATCGAGCGCTTGACGTAGCGGTCGGTAAGATTTCGATTTCGATTTCGGTACGATAAGTATTTTAGCGTACACTGATCTGTGCGCGTATTATCAAGTTATGCGCGAATCTTATTGAAACGACGATTGACACATGGCGGGGCCTCATCTTTGAGCTCGATGAATAGCCACGTAGCGGTAATGTAATAGATTCTGTGATCAGCCGATCACCTTTGACCGGAATCCTGTGCGGGACTTGGAATGCTTTGTACTGTTTGATCATTTGACGAAACAGTGCCCCTCGGTACGCGTTGCGATACACGAACGATACATTACCAAGAAATTGCCAAATTTTTCCTCCCCCGTTCAACGTAATCGTCCACGTTGCCCTTACAAAAGTTTCGCCGGCACCGAAGAATCCACTTGCTCGTCGCCGTGCTCTGTGCGATCGCGAACCTCCGTATTACATTTCAATTCCAGCAGGCTCGTTACAATAAAACGTAACTATAAAACAAAAGCAACTCCGTTTAATAGAATCTATTACCGCAGCGTACGTGTATCGTTCGCTTTAATCAATTTAATTGGTACTTCTCGATCGGGCCCCCCTTTAACCCCGGGGACCTCCATGAGAAAGTTTCATATGAGATTCCAGCGAAATGATTGACAAGCGAAAGAATAGTATTCGGAATTTTAAGCGTGCAGGGCGCGACTCTCGTGCACAGAAACTGATCTCTAACGCCGCGCTCATCGGCAAGGGGGAGGCGGAGGGCGACGTTTCAGAGAAATTGGCCTAACTGGTAATTAGATGTTCCCGGTATTGCTAATGATAGATTCGAAGTGACAGCGTGTATTTACTCGTCGATTCGCCGTTTCCACGAGCTCGAACGGATTTTAGATTTCAATGAAACGATCGGTCAGAGAAGCTGTCAGTGCTCCCTCTCTCTCTCTCCCTCTCAACCCTGCCTCCCTCTCTCCGCCTCTGTCGTTCGCGGAGGAAATTAAGGAACGACCCCGATACGTCGGCGGGAACGAAATCGGAGGGGTCGGTGCGGTAACAATTTAAAAATCGGGCGTAATTGATACGCAGCCGCGCGGTTTGCATGCCTCGACTCGAATGGGAAAAAGAAGAATCGCCCGGTGGAATCTGTTCTTTTATTCCCGCGGCCCGGCTTCAAAAGACCGAGCGAAACGGTCGAAATTGAAAAGGGCCGGGGAAATGAAAGGAGCGATTAAAGAAGAGCAGGAGGGGAGAGGCAGAAATGGAAGAGAAAAAAAAAGGAAGAGAAGGAGAGGAGAGAGGAAAAAAGTGCCGTCGATGAACACCGAAATTCTATTAAACGGAAATTCGGGTAATATAGAGGGGCGGTTGGTAACCTTGAATTCCGGGACACGAAGGAAATCGGCGAACGAGGAAACACGAATCACCTTTACTTCGATCTCGAGAGGCCTACTCGAGATCCCCCGTAATCGCGGTTAAAAGCCGAGAACGAACGGGGGGGTCTCGGAGGGTTGGAAACGGCCCGGTCGGATAGACGCAGGGGCGCAGGGTGGAAGAGAGACGGGAGTAGGTTCAGCCGGCGCGAGCGGAACGGAGACGGCCGGCCGCGGAGGAGCGGGATGAAACGTAGCAATGGAAATACGAGGAAGAGAAGGAGAGACAGGAGAAAGTGGAAAACCGAATAATCGTCCAGCGTCGACCTCGGTGTCGGTTAGGAGCCGACAAAAAAGAGGAGATGAAATGGACCGTCCGACTGACAGGAATTTACATCCTCTCGTGCGCAATCTGCGTGAGTGAATTGTGTCGTGTTACCGTCCGGAGAATTAGATCCGGAAAATCCGTAATAATTACTCGTGCGACGCTCGCCGAAGCATCCTCTTCCCTCTGACTTTGTCATCCCCGTGGCCCCGTCTCTTCTCTTCACCCTTCGCTGCCCCTCCACCCGCCTCCCCCTTTTCTCGCATTGTCCTCTGTCAGTCGGTCCGTCTTCCATTTTCTTTCCTTCTTTTATTAACGGACCGCACGGGGGTCGGGGGAAACGGTTGGCTTGTAGGGACGACGAGAGTGTTTTCTCCCTTTCCACTTGGTCGTGCATAATACAGTCTCGTTTTCTGCGACAGGATTGACCGTGGCGGTTGCGCTCTCCCTCGTACCATCGACGTCCACGCTCGTACCGTGGCCACGTGAACGCTCGAGAGCGTGGAGCGCAAAAATAAATAATGATTCGGCTGCCGCGGTGTTATCCGCGAAGGGACGGAACGATGTATGTAAGATAATGGGATCCGTCATAGACGTACGGATTGAAGGATTTTCGTGGCTGAGCTCCGCTTCGTTTTATTGTACGATCGTTTTAACGAATTATCGCGCGACCGTGTCTACGTCGAACTGACGACGAGTGCAGCGTTTCTCGCGGGCAGATAGGCCAATAAAATCAACGAGAAATAGTATTCCGATGGGGGGGGCGATAATTTCGCGACCGTCAGATCCCGAAACGAGATCCACCCCTGAGATCTCCGTTCGTCTTTTCTTACGCACTTGGCGATATTATTGAACTGAAGTCGTTCGTGACGGATTCTGGCTTATCGTCGTTGCTAATTTCAGTGTTAATTCGAGCGCGAGATGGGCGGGATCGATCGTGACGCGACCGCCAGCGACTCGCATTCCAAGAAGTAGTTAAGGATCGTTCGGTAACAGACGCAGCTAAATTCGTTTCGTGCTCCAGGAACGCGGTCGTCAGTTTAGCCGCGACGCCGTTAATGTAGCTGCTTAGAGACAGTTGTAATTAGCACGCTTAATGCCTAATGATTTATACGCGACGTCGCGCGATTTGGGTTAAACGGTGCGGCACGTGCTGCACGGGCGGAATCGCGCGAGAGTGTGTGTGTGTGTGTGTGTATGTGTGTACAAACCTGAGCGCAAATACGATTCGGCAGGGTGATCGTGGGGTGGAGTTTGACGGGTGCGCCGTTTGGAATTTCCCTCGTTGGATCGCTTAAACTTTTCCTCGGTGGGGGGAGGGGGTGGAGGGACAAAGTATCCGTTTTGCGGACGGAAAATAAACTACTTAACTGGGAAGAGTAAGCAACGATATTTTCACGACGCGTGCAAGTAATTGAAGTAATCGTTCGAACGGAACTTCCCCTTAAAAATATGTACGTCCCTTTCTTAATAGAAATAAGAATCATCCTGGAGCAACGATTCGTTCGTTTCTAATTTTCGTCGGGTCTCGGCGTTATTTCTTTATCCTTTTTCTCGCCGGCAATAGAGTAGTCAACCCCTAAATAACACGGAAGCTCGGCCCAGTTCATTCGATGATAATCGCGCGACCGGATTACGAAAATCCGATGACCCGGTTCGTCGAATATTTAGGGGGATCGTTTTAGGCGAGTCTCGGGCAGGAAGTGCATCGAAAAATCCCCGATGGGTTTCCCTAATCAATGCCGACGTAAATAGTTTGGTTAAAATCGCGAAAGAACCCCGCCATTCGAAGGGGGGGGGGGCGGGGGGTGGTTGGCTGACGGAGTTCCACGACTACACGAGCACGGTCGATTGATTCGCGCGATATTCGAGTTAATGGAGCGAGCGCGGGTAATCAGGCTGGAATTCGAGTTTCATCACTTTCCCGATGACTATTTCGGGTCATCGTTCAACGGAATCGTGTTACGTATCGAAAATATTGTATTAATATTCTTTGTCAACATTGCCGGCGGACGAGTCCGCGTTCCCGACTTCTGTTTGCGTATAACCGTGCGTGGGCGTACGCCCGTTCATTTAATCGATTATCATTCTTCACCTGGCCGGGCTATTTATCACCACCGCGGCTCTCCTCGATGATCATTGCCGCCGATCGATCATCGAACGCGGCGGCCGTGCGCGCACACGCGACCCTTCGACTCTCTAGTTTCGCTATTTTAATTTCACGGCCTCCGACCGCCGATAGCGAGCACACTTTTAATTGCCAATTATCGATTATAAACCACTTAATACGACGTAGCGCTACGAGATACCCCTATACTATTTTTGCTGTTCTGTCGGTATGTCAATCACGGCCGGCCGTTCGTCGTTTCTTTCTACGTGCTATCAGCTTCCCGATTGTTTCCCCTTCGTTAATCAATCTTTTCGGCGAATTAAAGTTCGCCCGCCGATCGGTGTTACCCGTTCGTGACCATTTCGCTCCGACGTGAAGGTAATCGTCGCGGTGGCGAACCCTCGAAATTTCGCAACGATCCGTTCCGTTCGACCGCTTCCTTGGGCAACCGCGAATTCAACGCTGGAAGAGCATCGGGGCGATTCGTGTAACCGTCGCGAGTCCGTTCCGGAAATTTTTCGAAACTCGTCCTTCGCCCGGACATTCGCGAATTTCATTTATCCCCCGGTATCGTTTAACGCCGGCTGTTTGATCAACCACCCTCTGTGTCCACCGGGATTCTCCGTGGCGGCCACCGTACCAACCGTCGCCGACATTGATTCCAATTCCGCTCGGCGTTCGCGCGACTTTCTTCGTAATAATTCCAAATGAATTGCACGTCCGTTAGTGTCCGACGTCGCGTCTCGTCGGCATGGACGGTGCACGCGGAGTCACCAGCACGCGGTTGTCCCCGAGCGAAATGTGGAAAGGCCGTCGTGGGACACGAGGAGAGCCGAGAGACGATGAGCTTTTTCCCGCGGACAATAAAATTAATTTCGTTCGATTCAGATTAACTTCGTTTGTAATCACGCGAAAAATAAACATGCACGAGGAAAGATAATTCCGCGCTCTCTTCTCCCTCTCTCTCTCTCTCTCTCTCTCTCTCTCCCTCTCTCCCTGGCCCCTCTCTGTCCCCTCTTTTTTTTTCGGTGCACAAGCAGTCGAGCTACTACCTCCCCCGCGATCAACCCACCCTTCTCGCCCTTCCATTTGTCCGTCCGTCTGTCCGTCCGTCCGTCCGTCCATCCGGAATGGTGGCGAACGTACGGCGGTCGCTTTACTTTTTCAACAGATATATATTTTCTGTGTCCGGCCGCAGCGGACCGCTCGCGGACCGAAACGTAGCGAATGAAAAAAGAAAGGAGAACAAAAAAAAGGAAGAGAGACAGAGGGACGTCGGTGGATGGAGTTCGAGAGAGAGAGAGAGAGAGAGAGAGAGAGAGAGAGAAAGGGAAAGAGAGAGAGCGAGGAGGGGTGGATATGGAGCGGGGGGGAAAAGGAGGGAGAAAAAAAAACGGACGCGGATGAACTATTAAAAGGCACGTTCGGCCGGGCCGACCGATGGGGTCGGGGGTTTTCATTAAAATTCTTTCGATCTTTTAACATTTCCAATCGGTGTTTGTCGGAATATCGAGTTCTCGCGCGTCCGTGGTAAAAATGTAAAAGGTTCTGCGCTCGCATGCCCCCGTGCGCCCCCGCGCGACGTGCCGCGCCGCGCCGCGCCGCGCCGAGCCGAGCCGAGCCGGCGATGGCTGCGGCGGCCTATAAGCATCCAGTCGTGTCGAATCGAATACCTTCGTCCGCGATTTCGAATTGCACGCGTCGCTTTTCGACAATCCGCGAAAAGGTTACGAACTTTCGTCCTGCGCGGTGTTCGTTTTTCTATTCTTTTGTTGTTGTTTTTTTTCTTATTCCTTTCGCGGAAAGCGCCACGCGTTTGGCGAACGACGAATGGAAACGATACAGAGGGACGGTCGTGGGGGGGGAGGGGCGGTGGTGAACAAATTTTCGGCGCGGACAGTAAGTTGGCCCGCGATTTTTCAATTAATCGACGGGAAAAAATGATCGTGCCCCCGAGTCTTGCGCAAATATTCGATAATATTTTCATTGCAGCTGCGCGAGGCTCGAGAGATCGGTCGGTTTTTAATTAATTCCAGCGACCACGGGATACGGGTATCGACTTCCGGCACGGCCGCGCCGCGGAAGGGATTCCGGTCAATCTGCGAAAATCGGATCGGGTAAGAAATCGGCCGCGATTCGATTGTGCGTTCGGCGGATATTGTACTTTTTTCATTCGAAAGAGGAGACGCGCGCGCAGCGCGTCCAGAAAGCGGAAAGCTCGAAAGGTGGAACAATTATAGCGTTACGTTGTTATTCTAGACGGGTGTTTCTCACCGCGCCGCGTTTCATTCATTGCATTGCGTTACATTCGTTGCGTTGTAACGTGCTCGCGACGGATTCATTCGGAACGTACATCGCTAAATAATAATAATAATAAAATGATACCGACTCGTTATACGCACATTTAATACCCGCAGTATACTGTGCTAAAGCATCACTCTACATTACAAGTGCTCCATCGATGATACCATTGGCACGATAATTCCAAGAATAATATAATTACGCCGGTAAGTAATTGAACGTAACAAGCGAAACACACTCGAGAGCAATCCTCGCGCCAGATTACACGCGAAGTAGTTTATCTGACGAAGCATCGATTTCACTCTGCATATGGGTTACCAGTAGTTCCCCTTCCCATGGTAATCAGGTAAAAAATTCGCCACCCCCGTTACCCACAAACCTTACGCAACAAAGAGCCCCGCGAACGCCTAAGATTCGAGCGGGAACGAAGCGCGTGCGAGAGTAGAGAAACGTGTTTGTTTTACCGGCAAACACTCGTTCGCACGTATCGTACTTTCGTGTGCCTCCACCTCCAACTATCTCTCACCTGCTCCCTCCGTTTATCCCAGAGCGTTTCGCCCTCTCTCTCTCTCTCTCTCTCTCGCTCTGTCGGACGGGAGCACACGTTCCGGCTCGACCACGTGTGTTACTCGTACGATCTCGCGTATACGACGAAGAGTGGCCAGCCTTTCATTTCCCACCCCACTTGGAAAGCGGCCGCCGACCAATCGGACCTCACCCCGCGTAAAAACATTGAACTGCACCGTGCAGAGGGGATGTGCGCGAAGGGCGCGTCACGGGCGACCGGGGTTTGGGGGGAAAAAAATCGTTCGAAATTAAAACAGCGAAGCAGACAAATAATCAGATTCCCCTGTATATTATTAACGAAGATGTGTGCGCGACCCGAGCGTCGACGCCGTTGCGATATTTCCTGGAGATAGGATGATATATTTGGCGCAATCGACGATTTTCTTGTCGAAGAACTTTTCACGGGACGAGAAATTTCCGGACATTTAGACTCGCGGCGTGGAATATTGATTTCAGTGGAACGCGGATACAATATACGATTGCGGGACTTTGGATATGTTAATTGATATTTCGTGGGTTTGGTTTTTTAGGGTTTCGGTAAGGTATAGAACGGTTCGCATATCGCTCCGTGTACGTATGGACATTTGGCAATGCCGTTCTTATGCTTAATTGCGAAACGAATCGTTGATCGAAATTTGTTGGCAACAAATTTATAACCGTTACGATAACCAATATGACAAATTTACACCTGCAACAGTCTCGCACACAGAGCGTGCCGATCGAACTCTTCGATGCGCTTGATTCGCCAGAACGCGATCTCACGAACCTACGAAATTCGAAAAAACCAACTGAATTCCCACCATCGAAAAGGTTCACCCCCGCAGTCCATCACTCGTGTACTTACGGCCACATAATTTATATAGAAGACCAAACAAAAACAAAAAAAAAAAAATCATAATTCCCACCAACACTTCAACGGGAACCACTTCAACGCAAACGTTTCGATTCCGTGTGCACACACGGGTTGCAAACGTATACGGCGTGGGCGAATACCATCGACGGGGGGGGGGGGGGGGGGTGGAAACGGTGACGCGAGGGGTCGAAGGGGGTGCGCGCGGCCTGGCTGCTGTCCGGAGCAGAGAATTTATAATGCGAAAAAAAAACGGGTGGTCACCGCAGCCCCGGTTGTTTTAGCGGCGTCTCGCGTCGCGGAGGAGACACCGACGGCGAAATGGTGTGCGTAACGCGGCGTCGAAATTTATATTTCGAAAAATCGCCCAGCTAGACCGGCGTGAATGGAGACGCGTGACTTTTTGATAGCGGCCGCCTCTCACCCTTCTCCATTTCCTTTCTCTATTTTTTTTTCCTTCTTTTTTCCCCCTGCTCGCTACCGTAAATTATTTCCCGAGACCAGACGCCCGGTTCGCGTCGTCCCCGTGTCGATTGGTATCGGTTCTTTGTGTCGGGGTTTCGCGTACCGCGATATTTCGTATTGTCTCACCTGTTCCGGACGATCGTTCGATGCTACAGCTCGGGCTCAGATCGCTGCTAGATGTAAAGTGCAATTATCATTGCGGCATAAATATCCCCGTGACTGACAGACTGTCGTTTAACTAAACGTTTCTCGAAAGCTTTCTAAATAACTTCGCGAAGAATTCGTTCTAATGAGAGTTAAGCAGAGCTCCATCTTACAACAGTGCCGGGGAATGTACGGTATATCGAGATCATTTCTCTTTCATAGTTGCGGGGCAGAAATATCCGACGTCGCGGACAATCGTCGAGCGTTCGATACGCGGAAAGTCTGTTCGCGTCGAGACTGTGGCCGGCGCGACGATCACAATTCCAACCCCGCGAACACTTTTCCTCGCCGGCGAATTAATCGAATCGCCAGAAATCGAAATTGTCAACCGTGCACGCGTTTCCGTTTCACCGTCGCGCTCGCCACGCCGTTGGACCGTGGACGCGGAGGTAATTTCGACATCCTTAATCGAGTTCGATTGCATCTGAATGGTAGGGCGAGCGGGGTGGGGTGGCGGGTGGTTAGCAGCGAAGTTGAGACTGAAAATCCGGGTCAAATGTGTAAACAGGCGTAACAGACAATACGAGCGCGACAGATACGAATTCGGGAGTCGAGTGTCCCGAATCGAATCGTTACTCGAACGAACACCGCAAGCACGATGCTGGACAAATACCTACGTCGAGGTCCTTCAGGAATCCCTGGAGTTTCGGCGGGTAGCGGTGGAATCCTTCGATACTCTAATTGGTGCATTCACGCTGGTGTTGGCCGTGTATTCCGGTTGCAATCTGTATGTACCAATTCGATTTTCGTCCGTCCATGTATCCGTAAACGTCGCCGTAGCGTGGCTCCACGGAACCAATTTGAATTATGCCGATAATCATGTACGTATCTTCAGGATCGAAATTCTTCGTTAGCCTCCCCTCCCCCCTCCCTGCTCCGGCCGGTCACGGTAATTAAAGTTGAAATTGCTTTTCAAGCGCGCCCGGAATCCGCCAGCCACTGTCCGACTTGCCTTCTTGAAACATCTTTCAATTTTAAACGTCCCGTCACGTTTGCCCCGCGCTTTCGACGTATTCCACGGTTCGACCCGGTTCGACGTACAGGGCGTGCCTTCAGGTGGACGGGTAGATTCGAAGTCAGAAGGCAGGACGAAAATATGAAAGGGAATTTGATAAACCGAACCCAGTTGCGACGAAGACAAATAAATATGAACGAAGCAAGCCGAGCCCATGTACTTAAACGTACAGTTGCCGGACCCCCCGGTTTCGAGTCACGGTGTCCTCGTCGCGCCTCTGCGATCGTTCGCGTTCGATGGAATCGCGGCCGCGATTCAAATGATGCCCCGTCGAGGTGAGAAGCCCTCGACGTCTATCACGATGATCGTCGATAAATTCGAAACGATCACCTTTGAACGCAGCCCGTTGTATCCATCCGGGAATCTTGCGTGCCCTCGCGTTCCTCCTCCACCCTTCCCGGATGGCAGGTATATCGAGCACCAATCACCACGCATAATCTGCGTGCTCATTATTACTGGGACTGCGAGGGGGCGAGCATGCATGTCCCCGGTACCCACGTTCATTATGGAGACGATATGGAGCATTGTTTGCGGAACGAGAGGGTGAGCGTCACGACGACCCCACCCCCCTCTCTTCGTCTCCTTGCCGCTAACCTCTCTATGACAGCCACCCTTAATGCGATACCAGGCCTCTCCGTCTCTCTTTCCACGCCACCACCATCGACCAACCACCTCCCCGTCCCCACCCTCTCTTGTCATCCCCCACGGTCTCTTTTCGCGTGTCTCGCTGACGAGTCTCGAGCATTCTTCTTCTGGCGCACTCTCGCGCTTCCTGAGCACTGTTCCGCGGCGACACGCGTACAACTAAACTACTTATCTTGGGGATCGAGCGTGCGTTTTTCATTCGCCGGAAAGATTTCACACGCCGCGGTGCAGGCAACGCGACAGAACGTCGTTCCGCGCGACGGTGACAAAAGCTCGGCGAATCGTTCCGTTTAATTAGAACGCGCGCCACGGGGGATAGTTGCGATGCCATTAGATTCGCATCGCGACGGAATTTTTTTTGTCTTTTTTTTTTTGCGTTTTCTCTCTCGCTCGACAGGAGAACGGGGACTTTAAGCGCACCGGCAAAAGGGCGAAGAAGTTTTTTCACCGAACAACTCCGCGGAATTGCTGCGTCGCGGCGATCGCAATTATCAGGACCGACGAAGGAATTTAGTATCGGCCCGCGATTAGACGGTCCACGATCCGCGCCCAACACTCGAGCATTCGAACAACGCGGCGCGCTTTCTAAAAAAGAAAGGAATCGCGGAAAGGAAAGTCGATCGCGTTGGCTCGCTGTTGCAGCGTCAAAACGCCGCGTAAATACCGGCTGTTCCACGGATTAATTTATTTAATGCGCCGCCGTTACGAAATGCGCGATCTGCGATGCGATACCGACCGTTCCGTCGAGGGGGAAATCGAGAAACGACTGGGGGGGGGGGGTAAAAAAAGGAAAAGGAGTTTCGCGCGGTAGAGAAGACATCGACGGTGCCCCCGAGCGTGTTTCGCGAATTACGCCGAGCGGGGAAAAAAGAAGAGGCAAGGGAAGGAAGAAAGGGCTCGGGGTAGGAGAACGGCGCGACAATAAAAACACGCCGCTCATTTCCATACACGTTGCAAGAAGTCTTTGCCGCTCATCGGTACACGAGTGTGCAATCAAGCAGCGCAATTATCAGGGCCTTTGTTCATGAATAATTACAAACAGGAGAACCGTAAGCACGCTCTTTCCGTGCTCCTCTTTCGCTCCTATTTACACCGAGGCTCTCTCCCGGGCCTCGTGCTGTTCACGGGAAGGGTTTGCCCCGGCGCTGGAAAGGACCCTGACAGCCGAGGGCAACCGTTCGGAATCAAGTAACACCGCCCTCTTTTGAATTTTGGCACTTCATAAGCGACGCCTGCCATCCCTTGCAGACGCGGCGACACGGAGGGAAAATTGTTTTCTTTTTTTTGTTTTATTCGTGGCACAGCAAGGCGGAATATCTTTAGGCCGTTCGACTTGTTTATTCGCGAAGCGTGCGCAAGCTTCGTCGGTTCGCACTTCGTCCAAATGAATTGCGTTACTATTGCCGTTGTCACTTTGGTAAAAAAAACGTTGTGTCATTGGCGAAATCGCAAAATTTCTATCCCCCGAAGAAAATTGCCCTCCACCTATAGGAGGAACGATCCGTATATCGTAGAATTCTCAAGAATTTCCCACGCTCTCGCTTTGCTACGAATAAAATCGCAATCGAGACTCCCCGACCGAGCAAATCGTCGCTGCGATTTCCCGTTTACGAAGGATGTTCCCCCGTGTGAACGCCCGCACCCCGACGAAGGGAACACCCCGGCGATTGCAATTGACGCGTATCTGTAATTTCGCCCGGGTGCGCGTGCGAGTTTGCGGCGCGAGAGGCGACGCGACGGCGAGTAGCTGCTAGCGACAATAATGAACGGCCCCCGACTGTATCGCGACGCAATCTGCGCATACTTAACGGAGGAAAATGCATATTCATAACCGTGGTCCGTGGTGGCGAGCTCGTGTGCGCGTTTCTCCGACACGCGGGGAATTCGCTTTCCACTTTCCGCTTCATTCGGTGTGCGGGGGCAAACGCGAGGAAACGCGGGGCGGAAAAAATCGGGCTCCTGCTGGATCCGCGAAGATCTGGTCGGCGACGAGGATATGCAGATCGAACGGGACGATCGCAATGGAACGGGATCCTTCTGACGTTGACGGCGTCGACGCTCGCGACTCGCGGGACGCGTTTCTTTCGCGTGGCTCGACGATACTGTGCAACCAACTTCGCGTACAAATGAGGATCTTTGATATTGTTTGATATTGTTCGAAGTCCGTGGTGCAGACAAGTTTGGTCGATATTTCGCTCGCCACGGGTGAACGAAGAATTTCTTTTTTAATTTAAACGTGCTACACGTGTACTAGTATTCGATGCAACCGGATGTCTCTTATTTTAATTAGTGGTATGTAAACAATTAATTGCAGATTTATATTATTCCATTTGGCCAGGAATAATATTAACATGCGTTCGTCAATCGTTCTCACAAGTTGCACAATAATTGAAATCGTACCACAGGCTGTAATTATACACTTATTAAATATAGGATACCTTAAAAGTGTCTTCATTCGCGTTTCAACCAATTTCGGGGTAGAATATTTTGCAATTGTCCGAACTAATTTTATACTGTTTCGTTTCTTTAACGTACACGCCAGTGAATAAGTTTTCTATTGTTGCCTCCAATAACGGTCACGATAGTTTGTAGGGGAGTTAGTATAGCGGAATTTCTGAATGAAATATTAGTGTACGTAACCATAGATAATTCAAGCAAATCCAGCTAAAATAATACGTCGCGGTGTGGAACTCGACGATGGTACGTTTAACCTAGTGACTCGGCTGGTAGCCGTCGACGACGTCGGCGACGAACGACGACCAGCCGGGACGCAGGAAGAAAGGGGCGTCGAAACGCTAGAAATAGGCGGTCGACGCTTTCGCTCTCGACGCTGGAAGGCGCCGTTCCAACAAGAAAACTTCAAAGTTGGCGGCCAAGTTCAAGTTGCTGCCATTCAGTGGCGAATACCTAGGACTCTTGAAAGTGTGATCCCGATTTGCATTGCGTGCCGCTACCAACACCAGAATTTCGTTCTCGCTCCGCGACTCCAAAATAATCTCAGTCGTCGTGCTCCTTTTTATACTCATCCTTTACGGCGGACATCTACGAATTATTATTATTCCGTATCGACTCAAAACCATTTTCCCAACAGAACCCTCGCGCTTCGAATAAGTTTGAGATAAAAATTTTCAATTCTTCGCCAACGATTGTCGCCGCGATTTTCTTTCAACAATTTCCGGTCAGTATTTTTACGGAATGGGAGTATAAAGATGTGAAACATGCCGACAAAAAATGTCTGCTGCAATTGTTGTAGCACGAAGGGTTGCTGTATTATGCAAACATAAATAATTTAAGAAACGTAACGAGTCGAATTCCCCGCTATATTAATGATATTCACCCGTCACGCTTTCGATGTCTTACCTATTCATTATAATAAGTTTATTAATTTTCCTCCCCGGCAAATTGTATCCTGCACCGGTAGCTTTCCCATTAGCGATCCGGGCGCAGAGGCGTGACGCTATTATTTCCAACGTTCTACTTAAAACAGTCGGCGAAAAGAAACGGACAGGCTGGCTCGCGCCCGAACGGCTCGTATCGTAACTTTAAATTACGCCATTTTGCAACTCGTTTCATAACTAGCATCAATTATTTCGAGCGAAAGGGGGTGACAAGGAGAGTTCCAAACGAGTGGTTTTCCATATGTACGACGAAAAGTCCGACGTGTCCAACTGTCCCGCATTTCGCGCTTTCATCCACTGCCGTTCGTTACTCTTTTTTCGTTCTTTAATCTCTTCCGTTTCACCTGCTCCCCCTGTCTCTTCGTCTTGCTATCTCTCATATTCTGTCATTCCCTCGTTACCGATCAACGTTCTCCTGCTCATCCCTCGGGGCCAAACAATTTATATCGTTTTTTTCACTACGCCCGGACACGAACGCTCGTTTTTCCTCCTTCTTCCCTCGTTTCGTTCCCTTTGCTTTGCTTTCCGCGTTTTTCTACGCCGCGGTATGGTCAACTGAGCGAAAACACACGGCGCGATTATACTCGAAATTCCTTGACAAAATCTGCACGCGAATTTACACGCACGTATCCGTCAATCGATCGCAGTCGCTATTGAATTGGTGCAGGACGCGTGTGCAACGTCGTCGACACTCTATGCACAACAACGTTTAACGTTTCTTTTTGTTTCTCGAGTCCTTACCCTTTTCGCACGAGTAACCGGATCGCAATAAAAATCGATCTGAAGTGGCGGAGGTCGACTCGCGAATGCCAGGAATTAACTGGAGCAAAGTTTCTGCCACTGTTCTACAAATTCGTATTATATATTTTCTATCTCTGCTATATCTGCATATTGGCGACAGAAATTTATACCTTTCGTTACATTGGTGCCAACAGACAGAAAAAAAGCAGACAACGAAAAGAAAAATGTTCTCTAGCAAATTTCGTCGAACCGCTATTAAATGAGATTAATACTCCTGACGTCCATACTTGCTCTTCTATATTGAACGAAAAAATTATTATTTTATCTTAAAATAGTGAATCGATTAAACGTTAGTGTGAAAGTATCCGTCGCAGTCCGCGTTCGAACGGGTGCACGAACATTCGAGGTCTCCGATCTAATTATAAATGGAATGGTCGACGATTAATTTTCACTTTCCCGTTTTATCTTTTCCCCTGTCACGACGTCGTTGCAGTAAGGTTACACTTATCAATATCATCGATACAAAGTAATGGAACTGGTTTCACGCGAAATTCTCCTACGAAACGTGATTACACTTACCGGAATTCGCAAGCCTTTCTCCTTTCCTCTTTCTTCCATTTCGTCGAGTCACGACGATGCTCCTGGACTCAACGGGGCGAGCGTCGAAATCAGCGCTCGTCTGTTTGCGTGGACGACCCTCGGATAACCAGTTGTTTCGAAAATTACCGGACGGCCAGGCCGGCCGCCGAACAAAATTGAAAATCGTCCTTCCAATCCTCCGCCCGTCTGTCGGCGATCGTACTTATTCTACTCGACCCGGTGCGCGTTCGTCGACTATGAAATACATTTGAGCAGCTTTTCCTGCGCGACAGTCGCAGCTACATTTCGACGGAGAACATTTGAAAGAATCGTCCCGGCTTTTCGTGCAGCGACAATTGTATTTACGGTCCGGTTTGTTTCGAAACGTTGTATCAATCGTTCGAACGATACAGCTTCGTCAAGTTTCGCCCATCACTCTGCACGATGGCACCACCATTATGTTACGAAATTCTTTATTTCGTTCCGTTGCCAGAATTGACAATATTCCAATCATTTCGGATCCTCAAAGGCGCCGGCAATTTTCGCTCCACTTTTTCCCGCGGACGGACAAGCGTGCAGGCTTTCCATTTATTTCCAAGTCCCGGAAATAAATGAAAAAATAATTTTACATGGCGCTGGCCGGCGAAAAAAAATTGATTTCCTTGCAAAAGCCGCGGCACGAAATTTCCCGGCCGCCCACGGGGACGTGTTTTTCCGATCAGAATGTTCCGAGCGGGTGGAAAAAAAAAAGAGTGCAGGAAAAATAATCGTTCGTTATGATCGGGGCTCAAGCTAGACTGGAAAGCAATATATGTTACTACCCCTCTGTGTGTCCGTCTCTCTCTCTCTCTCTCTCTCCGTTGCGTCGTTTGTTTGTCAGGGATAGCACAGTCGCGGGCATAATGAGTGTCGATTCCGGCCCAGAAAATTGCCGTCTCCCCAATTCCAGGCGCTTTTTCCACCAACGATCGTCGGAGCTTCAATTTGTGCACGCGCGTACGAAAAACAAACGTATTTTTATTTAAATTTCCGATGGCCGAGCAATATTTGCGATATTATTAACTTTCCTAGATTGGAATGCGCGGGGGACAGGATCTGCCCTTGTTTTTATCTATAACTTTCCCCCTTCCTCAACTTCTTCACATTTTTTTACTTTTGTAACGCCGTCTGCAGGTAGCGTTCTGCGTACGCTTCTATCGCGTACACCTTTCTCATCTAACAAGAAAATGTGTTGAAAGAAAAGGGGGACGTCAGCAAATCGTGTATGCTCGCGTAAACGCAAGTCGTCTCGCCGAATGGCGAGGGAGAGACGGTTCGCAACGAATGGACGTCGAAAGAACGGTTTCGCCTCGGTTCGCCTCGGTTCGGCTCGGTTCAGCTCGGTACGGTCGTCCCTCGGTATAAATCAGCTATGCTTATCGGTCTTTCATCGAGCCGGAGGTGAACTCATTTCGTTCTCTCTAAATACGAACTCACATTTTTTTTTTCGGGGCAAAAACCTATTTCGATTAAAATGGCGCGCGCGTTTCGCATTTTGCCGGATTATAAAAGGCTGCTACTCGCCGCCCGCACACCACCTTCTTCCACGCTGTTCCAGAGCGGCGCGTTTCTATCCTCTGACCGCGCTCTTCGAATACAACCCCGATACCGGTACAAACCACCCCCTGCCCTCGCCGCTGCACCCAGCTACACGCAGACCCTCCCCCCACTCCTCTCTTCCTTTTTTCCCTTCGTTTCTTTCCCTCTGATTTTCATTTTTTCCTTTCCTTCTTTTTTTTGGTGCCTGATCCTTGTTTTTTCGTGATTTGGCTTCAATCGGATACCGACTGCACAGCGAATCGTTCGAACGACGACGACTCGAAATTTTTTGCGCCCCTTCCTCTCGGTTCCTCCTTCGCCGATCGAATCGCACGTTGCTCAGTTTCGATTGTGTTTCTCTCCTCGGTGTTCTGGACCACTCCGTTCGTCAGTTCAACGGGAGATATTTATGAAAGGGCCAATCTGCGTAACGTTTATAAGGAGGGACATTGCGAATCTTTGTTATCGCGAAGCAGAATGTGAAAGTTGTTCGATCGGGTGTGATTTCTATTGTGGAAGCTCAGCTTTCGACTTGCAATTTTCTTCGCCGTGGAATATTAAACACTGTTTGGTCTACGTAAGGACATTAAGTGTACGTGAAAGTACTGCGCATCAGTTTCTTATTTTGCACAACGATTTCCCCCCGCACATATTGCCCGACCGTCGCATCGTTTATTCGATCAGGCCAATGGTAAATGCACGCGGCCAATCCGATCCTTCGCGTGCGCATACCCAAGCGAATCATTGAAAAGCGCGTCCCCCAAAAATTGACTAATTGCCCGGGAGGACAGCGGCGCCCATAAGAAATGAAACAACGAATAGGTCCGGCAGCTAATCCGCGAAAAACATTCGTCGGACCGTTCGACCGGCCTCGACATCCCCGTCGCTCCACTAATTACGAATTCTATACACGCGGCTACGCGAAAAATGCTCGCGCACCCCTCCCTCGCCAACGGGCGCAATTTTATTCCCGATGCCGGCACGGATTTTTTCAGCCCGCTCCCGTCGCTTTTAATTCGTTTTATCTTGTGCATTATAAATCGTAAGTTGTCGTCGTTTTTTCCCTTCCTTTTTTTTCTATTTTTTTTTTTTTTGTATTTCGCCCCCCTTTCTTCCCTACCACCCTTCCCCGGCGAGGTCGGTTCGTCGTCGATATATAAAAATCGAATCCGGGAATTTCAAGCGGGGGCCGCACGGACTTTTTCCCCTCCTCCTCCTCCTCCTCCCCACCCCGGCCGACGGTTAGGCCGCGAGCCTCGACGATAGAGATAATAGAGCGACGTAAATCTAGTTATATTTCCGAATACACGGTGACAGCCGGCGAACGGCGGCGTCGAGGACGGGGTGAAAAAATTGCGCACCGGCTCGCGCTAACGAATCGTGATTCTACGTCCGAACCGTTTCTGTCCTTCCGCGGAATTAGGCGGCATTAACGATCCCACCTGCAATTAATTGCGAGCCGTCGTGCCCGTCGTGTCCGTCGCTACAAACGAGGACGCGTCTACGCTGTTTACCTAGCGCATCAATCTCGTACTGTTGGCCGGCGCCGTGTGGGAGGTCGGGAAATATTCCGAAGATCGATTCGATCTGTCCTCGAGGCGATCTCTTCTGGACCGGGTCGAACGATTTTTCTTCCGCGAGACGATCGAATTTCGCTTCGGAGTCGTCGTTTGTAAATTTAACGGGGTTTGTCGCCGAGTGAAATTACGGTTGCGACGGCGAGTATTGTTCGAGCGGCTCGCAAAGAGTATACGTCGAGTCGGACGTGCGGTTAATTCGACGGCGGGTAATTAGATCTTAACCGTTCGGTCTCGATCGACCTCGCAGCGAGATGATAATGGAAGAAATGAAATTGGACGCGACGACTGATCGAAACGGGGAAATGAGGAACGGCGAGGTGTGCGTGGATGAATGCGAAAGAATGAAACTCGAACGATGATACGGAATGACTCGGCTTGAGCAGTGTATCGTGTTGTCCGATGCCATTTTCCCTCGTCGGAGATCGTTTCGGCCGTGAAAGTGATCGAGACGCGTAAAAATGTCACGTTCGCTGCCGTTCGCTGATACAGCGGGCGCAATAATCGCGTTATTTCATCCCCTTGCCTTCAATCCGCTTGTCACTTCTCAAGGAACAGGACAATAGAGCAATTTGAACAGCGTTTGTACGGATTTTACAGAATCAGATACGCGTCATTTGCCGAAACTTTGTTGAAACCAGCAAGTGTCCTGCGATTTTCGAGAGGACGTGCATTACCACCTACGGTATAATGAACGTCGGTTAAAATATTTAAGGGACAAACCATACGAAACGAATTGATGTCGTATGCGAAACGAATTTCTGACGGTGGATCAATTTGCGACATAAATTCTACATTTATCGCACAACTAACGGCGTATGTATTATGGAACAATTATTGAGTTCCATCGGTGCCCTTATTTCGCGAACACGAAGCTTCGTCCAGACGTCGAATGAAAATTTCAAACGATCATTCGAAGTCAACACGGTTGATGGAAATATTTAATAGTCTCCGCGGTATGGAAAGAGTGTCGCCTGTAACAAGTAGAAAACGACGCGATTAATCGTGCGATTCATCGCCCGATGCTTCGGTTTCGTCGTACCGCAACATATTCGCTCGTCCCATGCGCCTCGGGGACAATCGCCGTTCGAATGGAAATTCATAATCCACCGTAGAAGCGTGTCTACGTGGCCGCGGCGTGACGCCGTACTCAATGGTGAACGACGTGAAGGTAACGGAGAGGAGACGTCGCTGATCGAGTAATATATAAAACGTTAAAGAGGCGGCGTTGTTATTTCAGGAGAACAGTAGAACGGGTTGCCAACGAAATGGGTTATTCCGAGCCGTTGATTTTCTCCTGCTAGTAGAAACGAGACGCGGCGAGAATATCATTATAAAACGCCAAGTCACGAAACCGGCCATTCCGGCGTCCTATTAAAATATTAAAACACCTCGTCCAGCCCCCGGTGAGTCCTGGCGTGGGGTGTGAAAAAAAATAAATCTACCTTGTCATGCACAGCCCCTCTCCGTGCGGCTCTCCCGTTGTCTCTCCGCCGTGGTGTTTCAGGAACAGGTATGAACGGCCCTTGAACATGTCCGATCGATCGATGGAACAATTCGTCCCGCGGTTCCTTCGCCCTCGAGGAACCGCGAGAACTTATAGCTCGTCTTTTCGGCGTCGTCCTTTATTAGGAATTTATCGAAACCCAATTTGAATAAAGTATAACGCGGAGGGTTAATAAAATGCAATTTTAAGCCCCAAGAAGGGAATGAACATCGCGAGCCCTGAAATATTAATCAATTTACAAATAAATAGAAGACCGTCAATCCCGTGTATTTCCGACGCGAATTAATTTAAATAAAAAAGAAGTTACAAGCCCAGGTAAAAGGTATTGAGAAACTATTGCTAACGATTGGGCTGAAAAATATATTTGCCACTCGATTATAAAACTCTACAGTGCGCGGAAAAAGCGTTCACAATTAATTCTCAATGAATTGTCCAGCGTGTTCCGGCCACGTGCCCCCGTAAAAAAACCCCCCATTGCGCCGCCCTGTAAATCCGCCCCTCTAAAGTGCTTCACGGGCGCGACTAGAAAACCGGTCGCCCGAGTAGTGTGACTGGCGCTGGCGCAAAAAACACGGGAGCAAATAAGTCGGTCGAGGTGGTAGTTCGAGGCCGTCGCCACTTCTACGCTATTTCGACCTGGCTGGACTTGTCCGGTCGCTCATCAGTCAGAGTCATTACCGGGATAATTAATTACATTTGCCCTCTCGTCTCTTCAGCCCGAAGCGTGTCCGCGTCTCGCCCTCTCTGCGAGCCACCCACGGCCCCGCTACGAACGGCGGGCGGAGTCAATGAAAAAATATACGATTAGACCGGCATAGATTTACGTTGTCATTGCACATATACGCGAGCAATGAACGCGTCGAAATACGAAACGAAATGGGAGAACAGCTTGAAAAAAAAGAAGTCCAAAAGGGAAATAGAAACGGATAAACTACCGAACTCTATTCCACCTGTGAGAGAGAGGGGGTGGTTGGAAGAAAATAAGAATATCCTGGCAACTGGTTGGAACTGAATTGCGGACGTCGAATCGTCTGACCTGGAGCAAAAGGGGAGGACGGGGCGCGGTGTAGGATCTCGAAGGTTCTCGTCTGAACGAGGAGGAGAAGGCACGGCATGAAAATCTGTTGAAAACTCGGCTCCTTCTTTAATTAATTATGCAAATGGCCGGCGGGCAGCGTGCTTAAACTTTTCGTCGGAGACCCGAGCGCGGCCGCTCGCGGTATCTCGAGCCCTCGCGTTAATTATACACCGAATAATAACAATTATTACAATTACCGTGAGCCGCTCTCTCGCTCGCTGCTTGGCCGTGGCGAGCATCGAGACGCAAGGAATACATCTACGGTCTGGCCCCCGCCAAATGGCCAGCAATTTGCACGTTTCACGACGCGTATTATTTCCGTATAATACGACGGGCCGCTGGGCGCTCGTTTAAACGACGACGACGATCCGCCTCTAACATTGGAAATTTATAATGGCGGATTGAGTATAATATGTTCGCGCTATTGCGGAGAGGGTTATGAAAATTCCTGCATATCGCTGGCAATTGTTGGCGGTACACGCGACGCGCTTGTGTACACAATTTTTTCCCCCCCTCATCATTCATTATCCACGGAAGGCCGTCGTCACGAGATACCGTGTTCCAGCAGGGCTGAAACGGAGAATAATTCGTCGGAACGAAAGTTTCGAAAAATTCCATCGGCGAAATATGACAAAAGGGGGAAAAGGAACACGCGACGGCGCGAAAGCGAAAATAATGACCGCCGTCTCTTTAAGTAGAATGAAAAAAGCAATTAACGCGCGATAGAGTCGGCGTGGCCGCCGCGGTAACGAGGCTAACATCGATTTTTATCGTCGGCCGGCGTGAGGTATTCCAAAATTAGTAGCCCCGTTTCCACCTGAGCCTGTCCGGCTTGTATCACTCCCCCGTCCGTTCTCCTCGTCATCGTCGCTCGATGAATTGCCACCGCTAATGTACGGAAATGCTCGACGCGAATGAACAATCACGTAAGAATATAAAACGCACGCGTGAACGTTGTCTCGTGGACCCCTCCGCTGATACATTCTCCGGTATAGCAAATAAAACTGCGCACACGTGTATCCATGAACGCATGTAACAACGGCGCGGCTCCGTTTCTAAAAACTGGAGAGACGAGGAGAGCTAACTAGCTCGTTCTGATACAGTTTTATGGGTTATGTCACAGGCGAGCATCCGCTCAAGGGTCAGCCGCATTCGTAACGCGAAATTACATACGTTCACGCAACTCGCCGATTAGTATCTCGGCCGTGTGTGTGTGTTTGTCTGTGTGTACGATCGGTTCCCGCTTTTGTCGGGATACCGAGAAGTAACGAGCTTTCCGTGTAACACGTTGCCCACGGTAATGAGGTTTTTAATTTGCGTCGGATGTCACGGTTGGATTTACGCGAATCGTGAGTTGCTGTTATTTCGTTTTTTTTTTTGTTTTCGATTTTTAATTCAACGCCGATCTGCTGCTCGATCATCGAGCAAAGGGTTCCCTTATTTTATTGTATCTGTAGAACTTAAGGGACTGGCCATGGGGTTGGGCCGTAAAAAATTAATGTGATCGAACCTGTAACAGCGGCGCAATTTTTGGTTTCCATTTGGAGTATTATGTTTCGTATGGTAGAAGATAAGAGGGTTGCAGGGGATCGAAATTTATAGAAATCGTCACACAAATTAAATTGTAATTGATTCAATTATAAGGGAGAAGAAAAATTCAGGAATAATGTGGGTCAATCCATCTTTATTCCTCCGAAAATAGGCAGTGCTGTGCGAATTTTTTTCAACGCAACCGGTGATCAAGCTTTCCTAAAATTTTGCAGATATTTAGATGCGTTCTTTGACTATCTTGCGGAATTTTTATAGACAGGAATTCGATATATTTTGGCGTCCACGAAATTTGGCACCGAGCGTTAAAAGTATGACCGTCTAAGGAGAATCAGACCGCGCCTGGTCAGACGCGCCCAAATATGAAGTTCTTAATATAAAAACTATTCCTGGAGTAAACCTGTTTTACTGACTAGTCTTACTCGACTCCTAGCCTCGCGTTAACGTTTCAAACGATCTATTAAAGAAATTAAAACGTTCTAAAATATGCAACGAACGATTCATGGAGCAGGAACTAAAACCGATTAAAGTATAATTAGGTATACGTGCAATCCTGCGCCGTATTACTTCACGGTGCTTCTTACTTTCAACGCTAAGCCGCGAAATGTATTCCGATTGATTCAGAACCATTAATTTCCCATATTAAATACCTGAAACGTCGAGGCCCGTAATCTGCAATTTATCCTCCTGGCGATAGTGTGAAAGTTTTCCCCCCCGCAGCAACTCGCGATCAACACAATCGCCAACAGCACTCGTAACGAGAGTTAATGAAATATTCCCGGTGTGTACACAAGATCACCGGGCTAGATAAAGTGCGTTCCAAAGAATTCTGTTTCTTCGAGGGTGCAGCGAATAGGCGCATCATAAAAAATGGCAACATTTCAGGGCAGATACGGATCGGAAGAAGGCGTTAATGCGATGCACCTACGGTTCTATTCGCCACGAGTAATTACGTTCACGCAAGCAGGTCGATCGTAATCTGACAACGTGCACGCGTGTAATCGAATCCCCCTGTAACGTGTACAGATCAAACAGTACGATCTGGAGCCGATAACGCCGGATGTTTGATTTGCACGCAACAATTCAAACTTTTATTTATCCTCGCGTTCTCTAATCTAATTGGCGACTGCAAGAGCGGCCGACACTCCTCGAGCTTACGGTTCGTAAAAGCAACCGGTTCGAATAAATCACCGCTTACGTGATACGCAGAAAACGGTTAGGGGGGGGGGGGGTGAGGTGGGCGATACGCGTACGGGGTGTTTCGCTTGAAAATTATCGCAAATAACCATGTGATGTAATGAGGTAAAATATAATTGGCCGGAAGATCGGCGTGCGTGGCGTAACGTTGCACACCTTGCGGCTCCTCGCTTTCTGTTATCTGCGTATTAAGCGCGAAAATAACCGTAATCAGTCGCTCGGCCACCGCCACATAATCCTACCGCATTACAACTGAGCATAATTTATTTACCACGCTCCAATTAGCCGTACAGCTCGCCTCATAGAGTATCGAATTTTACTTGTTGCGTTTAATCACTGCTTGCTATTGCCCCGAGGACAGCTTGCGCTGATGCTGTTGGATATAATCGTTCACTCGTTGCTGTCACGAGTCATTGTGTAGCACTTTGCTTTCATAAGTGTGTACACAGGTGTACGTTAGCTGTCTTACGAGAAACGTCGAACGAATCGTCGTGCATCGGTTAGCCACTCTCGATCGGCCACGTTTCCGCCGGCTTTGTTTGCCCCGCGAGCTTTTCGCTTAACTCGCGGATTAACCCCACAGAAATTGTTGCGCTCAAGTGTTGGCGTGTGACCGCGTGCAGCCTATAGAAGTCAATTTTCATTCGGTATCAAAGGGATACGATTTTAAGCGACGTTTGTCGGCGCGCGGTGAAATGTTGGCGAAACGACGGAAAAATTCCCGGGCACGCGATAATTGCGCGTTCGGAATAAAGCACGGCCAAAGGTCTTGGGACCCGTGCTCATTTCCTTTCTCATTTAGGTCTGTAAAAACCGCTCATGATATCGCGTTACTAATTAGTAAATGAAACAGCTCGAGATAATGCCGCGGTGCCACAGGGAAAATGTTGCACAATACATTTACAACTGTGCAATCTGCTGGCTCGCCGGAATGGAAATATGTGTATTCATTTTTTTTTTCTCTCTATTTATTTATTTCTCTCTTCCCTCTTTTTCGACTCGGTCGTTTTTCCGTTGCATTTTTTTTTTTTTTTTGCGTTTTTCTGAAAAAAAGTTTTTTAATCATATTAGTTCCATTTAATGACTTTGTCCGGATGATACTTTGTATCGGCCGTGCCCGGTGCGTTTCGAGCCCGCCACCAGACATTAACAGGTAGACAGGGAGGGAACGTCAGAGGAGTAATATAATTAAATTAAATTTAAAAAGTGTTTCGTTCGAATTTTCACGGCGATATAAAATTTTAACGAACGCCACACACCCTCGAGGGTTCGCGCAGCTATCAACGAACGATATTAAAATCAATTGATCGGTTCACGCGGACCTTTAGGGAAGGCGATAGTTAAGAAACGATAATGACAACGTCGTTTAGACGAGACGTTCTAAAATATCGTATCTCTTGCAATTTCTGGCCAAGCAATTAAATGTGTCTCAATCAAGACGGCAGAATATTTGCGGCCGCAATTATTCAGCCATTAATGTCAACAGGGGGGACAAGTAAATATCTATTTGATTACAAAAATTAATCCCGATTCTTATAGCAGGTATTCCTGTTAAGGATATCGAATATAAAACTGTATCTCCGCGATGCTGCGTCTATTATTAAAATGTAGAGCGTGCCTGATAGTTTATATAATTTTTCAGCTTCATCAAATTGCATTAAATCCATCCAAGCTGTCTTGAGCAGTTGGAGTGACCATTTTATTGGTAAATACATTCTTTCTACATTACTGCACCTTTATACTTTGGTTCTATTAATATCACCGGTGGCGTGACGGTGCCGTTGTTAAGAATTTATTTGTCCCAAATTAATGGTACCTACCCCGCGCCTAATAAAACAAACGTATTCCACAAACATATTCTACGAAATTATTGTTCACGCAACCGAGCCCTGCGTCAATAATAATTCTCACGATAACTTTCCGCGCATCCGAAGTACGGTTAATCGCCTATCGGAATGAGAAGAATTACAATGTATTACACAATTCTATCCACCGAATACAAACGAAAACCTGTAATTGACAGACTATCTTACCCTCGTGTGTCGTTTTATCGTCCATTCATCGGGGCGACCCGATCGTCGAGGAATCGACACCGGGTACCGGAATGAAATAAACTTTTTTTTCCCCCCTCACGGATGGATCGATGGAAATTTACATAGAGGCGGCGAGGGAACTGCGTGGAACGTGGCCGTCTAATAGACCGAATGACAGCCGGCTCGCAACTTTCATAATTTTTTCAGAAGGAGGCAAATTCGAAGCGGCGGGTATCAATCGCGCAACTAATACCGGGAACGCCGGTAGAAAATTGCGATTGCCGGGACGGGGGTTGGAAGCACGTCGTCCATCCGATTGGAGCCAAATTTCGCACGAAATCACGTCCCGGTGATTCGCTCAAAAATTCATACGACGCGCCTTGTAAACCTTTTGCCTGTCCATCGATCGAATCTTCCTCTTCTTCGCCGACGTCCCTCTTAACGCCAGCTCGGATAATATCATTTATGCAATGCACAGGAATCCCCGGAACGTTGCTCGTATCAATATTAATCGATTATATTAATCAGTCGACGTTGCGTCTAAGAATTTTCATTATTCGCGTGCCAATTGTCCCGGGGCAATGAGTTTTTAATGTAACGTTCACACAGTATTCCGATACACCGTTTCTGAAGACGGTAAACGTTCTCGAGGAACGCCTCGGATGATGAATATCGGCGGCGGCGTAATCGCGAAACGGTCGGAAATATATTTTAGGAAACAGCTTGGCCCACATGCAGATCTGTAGAACAAACACCTTCGCATCGATTTCATCGGACCTCGCGGAAGAGCGGCGAACGAACGCGATCCAGTCGCGCCTGTGTCAAACGATATTCAACGTTATTTTAATGCCAACCGATATCCGGCGGGATTTTAATTTTAGGGAATTCGCGGTATCGCGGAACGCGCGAGCGTAAATGGCATGCAGGCGCGCGATAGTCGCCGCAGCGGCCGCGATGCGTTAAATTAACCGCTAAATGATGTCAAGCGAAACCGCGCGACCGTTTCACGCAAACTCTCCGCAAAACGAGCCCGGCCGAAGCTTTCGAACGCTTCGCAATCCCGCCGGTCGAGTCGGTTGAGAACCGTTACGTCCAGAACGTTAAAGAAACAGCCGCCTCGAAAAAACTCGAGGAGAATTTCGACTCGCCTAACATGAACAACGCCGGCGACGATCATTCTTGGGCGGAGAAATTATTGGGGGATGAAAAAACAAACGCACGGTTCCAATCAGACGAGCGCCGCGTCGCGTTTCGCGTGGTCGCGTATGAAGCACGTCTACGAGTGAAGGGGTGGGCGAGCAGGGGGTGGCTCTGGACGAATTTGTTTCCGAACAATTTTCAGTGTTCCACCCGTCCAAAGGGGTTGGTCGGCAGGAATAATGTATACCCGAGGTTTGGCTGGCTTGTCGAGTCGCGGAGCCGTTCAGAGGGCGAAGGGGCGAAGGGGAACAGAGTGTACCATAAGCGGGACAGAGCGGAGCGATACACGCGGAGCTCAGAGGAAAAGAGAACAACGACGGTGTGCGGATGAAGCGAGGGGCTAAGGGGTGACGGCGATACTTTTTTCGGGTGTAATTTTTTATCAGCACCGGCAACCAAGCGCTTTGACCAATCCCTCAACCCCCACCCCCTTTTCCAACCAACACCACTATATATATATATATATATACACATAGATATATATATATAGATATATATATATAGCTTCGCACTCGCGCCACCCCCTCGAAATCCCTCTGTACCTGTAGGTACCCCGATTCCGCGCCCCCTTGAACAGCCTTCCCCGTTACCCCTGATCGAAGCTAGCCCGCCGATTCTAGCTACCCTCTCCTAGTTTGCCCACTCTTGGCCACCCAACACTCTCTGTCCCTCTCCCCCCACCATCGACCAATCTCGCCACCGTATCGGTGCTCAATCACATTTGCGATGCATTTTTTTTCCTTCCTCTTTTTTCATAAAGCTGGATTATAATTGCATCGCGAGTTCGAGTTGCGGGATAGCCGGGCGAAAAAATGGAACATTGCCGGGGTATGGGGGTTGGGTGCGCCGGTTCTGTGGGCCACGCTAGAGGATGAGGAGGCTCTGAACGCGCGCCCGCGATAGAGAGAGAGAGAGAGAGAGAGAGGGGGCGAGGATAGACACACACGTATACAGGTATCGGAGTGGGACAGTGAAAGAAAGGTGGGGAGGGGGGTCGACGGGGGTGGGCTCGACGGACGATCGGTTCGGGAGCGGGTGGAAAAAAAAATGGTGGAAGGGGGATCGAACAGGAGGAAAAAACCGATGAGGTTTCGGGGCCGCTTGATTGGTAGCCGAACGTACACCTACTCGCTATCAACGAATCCGACTATTCGTGTCCTCATCTTCACCCCTTGCGTTATATCCCAACACCCTCTCCCCCGCCGGCTCTTGCCGCTGCTCTTGCTGTTCTCTCCTACCGCCGCCGCTGATCCTTCTCGTCCGCCACCCCGCCTCGACCACCCACACCCCGCGGTCCCTCTTGATCGTATTCGACGCCCCGGTCTATGCAATTCTAGCCGAGCAATGCTCGAAACCGGCATAGACCCCGCGTCCTGTCGTGTAACGAAATCTGGAACACATCGTTATCCCATTAGAATGGTATCTGCTGATGCGGCCCGCGGATCGGGACAGCCGTTGGCGCCGCGTGGCTGGCCGGGTTCGCGCTGGACGCGGGTGGATACGTGCGCACAGGTGCGTCCAGGGTTACGGTGGAAGTTGACGGCGCCGACTTTTCGAACGGGAGAATCGACGTCGCCGAACTCGCGGTCCTCGAACCGGCAGAAACTTCGAAGGGGGTCGTTTCGTCCATCGGTGCAGGGCAACTGTTGAACGGGCTAGTAAATATCGTGGGCCTCTGACGGAAGGTGTGTTTCGGTGGCGGTGTTTGTCTTTTTCGTACGTACATATTTCTTTTCCTTTCTTTCGTCGTGCCGGCCGCGGCGAGAATAGATCACGGGATCAATTAAGCGCACGTGAATATCGCCGGGGGAGGGTGGGGGACGATAATTTCTGTATTAATGGCGGTCATAAGTCAAAAAGTTCGTGCTTTTAGCACACTTTTGTGTCGCGGATGTATTATTCCTTTTGACGAGGTATAATTATCGCCGCGCGAATGGGAGCGAGCAATTTACAAGGGAGAAAATGTAATTGGTCCGGCGAAAGCAGGCGAAAACGAAACATCGCGAATCGGGGACGCAGGCGGGGGAACAAAAAGAAAATAAAGGAGAAGAGAGGAGAAGGGGGGGGCGAAAAACAAAGCGGCTGGCGAAGAAGATGAAGTTGCGCATAGAATTTTCGCCCGGCGCCCGTATCTATATATATATTAATTCCATCTTAATCCACGTACGTCCAATTACTTTCGCCGGCGTTGCATAACTAATTAGGAATTTCCAGCGGGCGCAATTGCCAACCACCGTTTGCAACTTCTTACGCGGATTTATTATACCATCATAATTACATGAATATTTTATTCGACGAAGAGGGACCGCACAGGGCTCGCGCGGCTCCCGTGCCTTTTACTAATTAAAACCATTCTTCGCATCTGCTTAAGCTATCCTCGATAATCCAGCCGCGCCTGTTATAGAATCCAGCAACCTGAAACCGGCCAATAGGGCGACGGGGTGGGGGCGGTTGGTGGCTCTAAATTCGCGGTCCCGTTTCTTCGTAGATAAATTTATCGCGACGAGAGACGTTGGTGGGATAATTAAACGAGCGAAAAAGTAACTGGAAGAAGATAAGACCGAGAGGGCGCGAAGTAAGGAGCGCAAATGACAGAGAAGGACGACGACAGACTAGCGGATAGCCGAACAGAGAGGTCGTCCAATTAAATCGCGGAAAGAAAGGAAGCGGGAAAGAACGACGATCTCGGTGGAGTAGACGCGTGACGAGATCTTCGGGATCGGCACTTCAACCCTTGACAACGAGCGCGGACGTGCGCTACACCAACAATTCCCCGTGCCCAACAAAGATCAGGACGGGGGATGATCGGCCGGCGATATCGCGGATCCAGCACGGGGTGTTTTATCTGGCGCGCATAGGGGCGGTGGGTGCAGAGGAGCATAGAGGGGAAGAGAGAAGGGAGACGTCCTTTGGACGTGCAGCCCGTCGATAAATAGCGAATGCGATAAAATGCCGCGAATTTAAAATACGCCCAGGATTTTACAGCGGGGACCAAAGGACAAAGCCGCTCTCGTTGTTTCGACAATACCGCTCGTCGAAAGGGGGTGGCGGCGACGGTCGACAGAGAGAAAACGAGAGGCCGAGTGGAAGGGAAAAAAAAACAGGGTGAATCGAGACGAGTGGAAGCGAGAGATGGTGATCGAGGAGGAGGAGCAGGAGATGGAAACACACGGCGAGAAAGGGATAGGAGTAGCGGGTAGAATGCTGTGTACCGCGTATACGTGCACGTAGACAGGGCGCAGCGGTATTTGTTTACGTGTGCGGGTGTGCGACGGCGAGGAGGAGGCATAGAGGCTGATTCTTCGGGCAACACACGTTCACGCAACAGCAGCAGCAGCAGCGGCGGCAGCAGCAGCAGCGGCAGCAGCAGCAGCAGCAGCAGCAGCAGCATCACGCGCCGGCAGGCGTCGCTGGTTTTAAAAATGGGGGATTTTTTCACATTTATCAGTGCACGCTCAGATCTGGCTTCCGTATCAATGTCCGAACACACGTGAACACCCAGACAATCGAGCGTTTCACACGAATACATTGTCCTGATCGGATTGTATGGATTTTTTTCCGGGACACACACCACCACCCCCATCGCACCCCCAGCTCCCTACCTTCAGCTCTTCTACCTCCCGTTTTTTTCACCGCCCTCGCCGCTCTTTCCACCTACCATATCCTCTCTGCTGGTGCGGTGGCCAGGATCTGTACCCGTCTACGCCACCCCCGCACAATACCACCCCATCAGCTATTCCGCCACCCACGCGACAACCGTAATTTTAAGCTGAAAGGACCGATTTTTGTGCATCTCGATGCTGTTTGCTGCGTCGCCGGCCTCCGCCCGCCCTGCTCCCGCCGATATCAAGCCCCCACATTTTTTCCCTCTCCCACCCTCTCCCGCCGCGCTTTTTTCTGGTTCGCGCGGTCGAACGACGCTGACGTCGACCGAACAATCGTTTTGTGCGCTCATAATGTTTTGATTCCTCGCCCCGTGACTTGCCAGGATAATTGTTATCGATGCTGCAGTTTTTTCCCCGGGAAAGCTTGCAATCGGTTTCACGCGAATGTTCTCGACGAGAATAGTTTCGATCGTTGGGTCATTAACGCTGAGCTGAACCAGTTGAGAGGAACATGTTGGACCATAATATTAGTCATTAATCCATTGACAGAGTGCGGCCTATTCGAGAATTTCTTTTGCTACAACAGAGGAGTCAACTGATCAATGAGTTATTTGCATGGAACCAAGCGATGTATTATGCACAGTAGTCTTCGCTTGACTTTAATCACGCGTGCAGACGGACGTAGCCGAAACAAAAAGTTTACAGTCAAAGGGTTAAACGTCCCAAAGATGTCCTCCCCGTCAAACCTTTCGCAATAGGCTGCATCGATGACGCGCACCCGCGAAACGTACCCTCGGACCTCCACTCGATCCCGGTGAAGAAACAAAAAGAAAAAACGAATATCCACGCGAAACCGCGTAGGCGCAGAAAACATAACCAAGCCAAACGTCCGAAATACACCCCTTTCAAACGGAGTTCGAAGGCTCGCGTCGCTTCTGCCCGCAACGATGGCCGTGGCTGCGGTTAAAGCCCCCGAGCCCGACATCTGCGGAATCAAAAAGCTCTTCCTATGAATGGAAGACGATCAGTCGTGTCTGCTCGCATGCTCGGATAAATAAATAGGGATCCGCCATTATCTGGAGGACCAGCCCTCGACGCTGCCGCCGCTGCCTGGACCCCATACCACCGAACGGGTCAATGGAATTCATAACGTTTGCGCGTGGATAAAAAAGCTGGCTGGCCCAGTGCACCGTAGGGTGGGGCCACATCGGAACATTACTCATGCCTCGGCGTTCGCGCAATTTTTAGCTCTGAAATAAATCATCATTATTGCGGCCGGGAGGGATGCGCATTATGGGGGCACACGGGGGTAGATTATCGTAGGTGGAGGCCACGTATACCGGCGCGCGATCCGCCCGCGACATCCCTTGCCAGGGCTAAACATCGATGAAACGAGCCTGGGGGTTGGGGGAAAAAAGGGCTCGGCTGCGATGAATGTTGCTAACGCAGTTTTTTTGGTGGGGAAGGAAGAGGGAGTGAATGGATTGGTTCGACCGGGGTTGATAATGCGTATTTTTAATCATTTCGTCGGGCAGGATAATGCTCGAGGATGAATGAGTTGGATGTAGGTTCGATAGGTGTATCGAACGGTGATTCGCGCGTGCTATAAATTATTGTTGACGCGATGCGGCGGTGACGTGTGCGGGTAAAGTTGGGGGGGGGTGCAATTACGGGTTAGGATAGTTTGTGGGAAATTAAGTGGATCGAGATAACGAGTCAGACAACCTTCACCCGTTTCTCCTCGGCTCGCCTTGACACGATACATTCGTTCCAATTCGTAATCATCTTCCTTCGAGGCGAGGCGATCCCCTCGCTAGAAGATAGCCCGGCGTCTCCTGGTCTCGATGCGCGATCGAACGATTGTTAATATTCGTAACAGCGTAATCTATGTCTTGCAATCTCTTCGCTACTCCGCGTTGCCGATCAATTCGTTTCGCGATCGCGTTAACGCGTTTCGAACGGATCGAGGGACAGAAAAAGTTTTAACGAGCATCGATTCCGTTGACCCGGGAAAATTTCAATCCGTCGGTGTAATCGATAAGTTCATTAACTAATTCGTCATTAGAACATCGAAATCTGTTTAACGCGGCCGATCTGGCTGTTTAGCGTCGGGCATCCCGTGCATGCAACGCGGAAGGATAGAAAGTGAGAGAGACGCGCGATGCAACGGCGACGGGGGCGGGGAGGGTTGAAAGGGCGGAAATCGGTGGGAGGGTAACCCGGGATGATGTTACATCATCAATCAGCTGGCAAACATCAACTCAACACTCGCACCACCGGCTGGTATGTCCTGACCTGTAGCCAAATATATGCGCCGATAATATCGTCGCAGCATTGCTACATCATGTCCGGCTGTAATTAATTATCTAATTCTTAATCGAGGTACAGTGTACAGCGACAGGGCCGATTGCTAAGATCGTCATCGACGTATAACGAGGTTCGGTCGCGTTAAAAATTCGTTGCTCGTTTTTCTACGGACGCCGTGTGCCCGCCGTGTTGGAATCGCGATCGTTCTGATCGACAGAAACAATGGAACGTTAGCGAATAAAAATGTTTCAATATGGACGCCACACGATAAGAAGAAAATATAAATTGCTGAATATTGAACTGTATTCCAGATTTATTTTCCAAGCCCGACACGGGCGAGGGTAATAATTAAATTAGCGCAACGTTCGGACGAAACCTCGCGTCAGGATTTACAAGTCTAACCGTGGCGCACATCTTGTGCGGCGAACCAAACGATTTAAACGTAACCAGCGATCGGGGGTACGCAATTCTAACCGCGATCGCGATGTTATTTCCATCGCTACGACGAACGCGACGATTGTCCAACCTTCGCGGGCGAAAAGATCGCGAACAAATTGAGACGTGAATTCGCAGCGAAGGTGAGACTCGGCCGGCAAAGAGTGGGTTAAGGTTACTCGGCTCATTAGCGAGGTTCACCGTGCTCGTTCACGCCGGGACCGAGCGTCGCGACGAACGCCATCGCTACAGCAATCATCGGTAATTGTAACGATCGATCTTGATCGAAATGCTCATTTCCTGTTTGCGCGGCCGTTAGGAACGTTCGGAGCAGGGCTGCCAGCTGGGTGACCATCCACGGCGGGGGGTGTTGGCGGGTGGGGGAGGGGGAGGGGGTAGGGGAAAACGAGCGTGGGGGAGGAAGGGTTGGCACGAAGGCTGCCTAGGCGGCGCATCATTAACGTGATTAATGTTGAAATAAATCAGGTGCCTCGAAACGGTAGTCGATAAATCCAATAATTGCGGTATAATCGTAAGTAAACAGGTAACGCGGATCGCGTTAGCATATCGCTACCAGTGATCGACTAGCATTACATATGCATTAACTTTTGATTCCATTTTGACTGACTTTTCGCGTTGCCGAACCGCCGTAGCCGCCGGCCCTGTATAAACCATCCCATAAACCGATCGGTTTATTATACGAACCGTATTGATCGCCGCGAGTTTCCTGGATCGTCGACGGGGCAACGCCGACGAGCCCCCTTACCCTGACGTTTAAGGAGCGTAATTATTCAGCGTAAATGAGATATTAATTACAAGGCGGTTTAATTATATGCTGATGCATGATTTATGACGCGAATCCGCCGCTCGCTTCGTTTCTCCCCCTAGCCCCCCTCCCGCTGTCTCCTTTAACGGAGGACAAGATCGATGAAGACCGATCGAGCGCGAGCCTCGGATGGGACTCGATTTTTCACGGATGTTTTATATATATATATATATATATATGTGTGGTACACTTAGGTGACGGGTCGTTGGATCGTGTAAAAAGGAAGGCCACGGCGGTCATAAATTGTCGATCGCGAGAGGAATCGGACGGGGCGTGTAGCCGTGCTTTAATTAAAAGGGAATTGTAATAAACGTCAGAGCGGTAGGGCAGATTGGTAATACACCGTTGAGCGGAATAAGCTGGTTTTATGGACAGGAAAGTCACCGTCTCGTTCGTTGTTTCGATGGACGAATTGAACGGGCGATCGGTAAAATCTTGACACTTAATTAGCGAACGCGATGGCCTGTAATGAACTCCCCTGATGACGCGCAGCCGTAGATCTTATCTGCGGCGAACGGTACGCACTTGAATTTTCGATGACGACGGGACGAGGGATCAACAAGTATCTTTCGTGTTATATTACCGGCCCCCGTGAAATATTGAATTATGCTCGCGCGCTAATAGAGTGCCGTGCAGTTTGCACAGCATCGACGGCAAAAAGGGGTAACACGAACGCGGTGCGATGTAATTGCTAACCGATATAAGGCGCAATCATACTGATCCGCGCGATAAATCTCCCATGTTACCACGTTTTCATCGGAAAGCAACGAGCTTCGCGATTCCACGATACCGACCTGATAAAGAGAACCATGTACGACGATATTTTTCCCAGAAACACCTGCGCAAACCCCGCGAAGAAAAATCCTCAAATCAAACATCCGCACTTACAGCTACCGGTAAAAGCTTGCTAATCTAATAAGCTAAAGTCCTTCCGCGAAACGATCTACCATCTCGAGAAAAGAAATTCTCCAAAAGTCTCTAATTACATCCACCAGAGTATCCTAGCCCAAAATCATCGTTCTAATCATCCACCGCGTCCTTTCTTCTTCCCTCAGCGCAGCCCGCTAAACCGTTCCCGCATCTCTCTCGAAGATGATCCAGCGGGTCCGTGGATCGATCATCGAGCTTTCCTCCTTTTCCCCCGGCGGGGATAGACGGGCGCCGGGGCGAAGCGTTGTCGGATGTTGTTGCGCGCCACCGCCACGCAACAACGTGGATATAGGGTGGCGTGCACACAACGCGGAAATTTAGCGGCACACCGAGGAACCGTGTCGGCCAGGTACAACGTTGGCGGCTTTAACAAGCGCCGCGGACAATCGCCGGCCGATAGATACATAATAAGCGTGGCGTTGTACGGGCCCGTCTAAGGCCACGGCAGGCTAATGAAGCCTGGTCTGGTTAGGCGCGATGTTAATTAAATGATATGATCATTAGTCATTATAACGTCATTGTGTTCCCGGCGACTTGACACTCGGTGTTGTTACACGCTCCTGAGACCGGCCACGGGCATGCGGAACGTGCGACGGACACGAGACCCCACGGCCACGCCCGATACAACGGCCACGTTTCTATGAATACGACGGGGCCGTGTCCACGAGGCCTGCGAATAATCGTGTCGCCAGATACTTAGAATCAGTGCGACCCGGTGTGGCAGGGACGACGGTATCGACAACGGTTTCGCGACGAGGAAAGTGACTGCAATTTGGATATCCGTTTGCTGTCTTTTTTTTTTTTTTCTTTTTTTTTTTGGTTGATTCTTTTCAGTTTATTGGGAAACGCGGGGACAGCGGGGACAGAGAGAATGGTTTTGCGGTTTCACCGGGTGCTGAGGTTACGGGGGATATTTATCGGGACACGATGGTAGCCGGTTTGGTCACGGTGTTGAGAAATTGACCCGGGCTTGCTTTTAATAGGAGAAAACAATGCGTCGCGTACGGTGGAACGACTGGATCGAAGAGAGGCTTTCTTTGGAACGCGGCTCTGTTGCACGCGTAATCACGATAATTGTGCAATGAGAACGCGGGGGACAATATAGCGGAGGATAATTAGATGGACGAAGTCTTTTACCTGGGGAAAGGGGAATCGTTCGAGGATATTAGAATACGGGTCATTAAAGTTGTCACGCCGACGCGAATTCTTAATCGCGATGTATGAATGATTGGACGAAAGTCGAGAAAGTTGCCGGGTCCACTTTGCTTTCTAATGCTTTTAGAACGTAATTGACGCGCGATTGACGCCGTCTTTAAATTCTCTCAATTGCCGGGTTTTATCCCGACTTTAATCCAATACGAGGAAATTCTTTTAACGGGGTCGCGCTCAGCTCGGTCTTGGAAACGTGAACTTATAAATATATCCACCTCGCGCGATGTATACCTGGGATTGGCTGTGTGGTGCGTCGGTGTGTGTATGGCCTATAGTTGGATCGAATCGAGCGGTTTCGCGGTTTACGCGGAAGACGAAGTTTCGACTCTCGACTGGGGAAGCACGGTGTGCAACCGGAAAAACATTTGGTCGCAGCAGCCACGTACTCCCGTGGATTTAACGATGTCTGCTAAAACGACGCGGTGATTCGTGCCGTCTCTCCGAAGGATATCGAGGCCGGGAAATTGTTTGTGCCTGGAGATGTCGCGAATTTTCTGTCATCGTTCAATTGCCCGACGATTTCAGCGCGGCAAAAAAATGTAGAAATAACGAAACCGCGTGATTCCACGCCGCAGAAATATCTTTACGGAAATTCCTTTTTCCTTTTCGATTCGTTATACGCGCGATAATGACTTCCGTGCGATTAATTACGCCATTGTACGTAACGATTTCTACTTCGTCGCGGAGGAAAGAAACGCGCGGACGGACAATATAATGGAGGTGCAAATAGCATTTGAAGATTCGTCCTTGACATCACCGGCGAACGATTTTCCATCGTGATATTCTAATGGCACACCCACCCCGGCAATCTAATTCTTCAAAATACGTTCATTCGTACATCGAAACGGGACACCCCGCATGATCCAGGCAATAATTAAACTTATCACCGCGTCGTATCTGAAATGCGCGAAAACGCAAAACAATCGTCACCATGGCGACGTGAACACTACCAGAACGGTATCGTTATACTTCCTTCGCACCTGACCGTGACCGTGTCCATACAATCCTGCTCGTAACCCACACCGCGTGCAATAAAAATGAATACGAATCGCAACAGAATGATTGGAATCGTTAATATATTAAGTCTTCCCTCGTACTTTGCGCGATCACTTACCAGTCCAATGAAAAAAACACGTGCAGCAAACGTGTGCAAAACATTCTTAAAATAGATTTCGCCTCAGCTATTGAACATTTCATTTCTCTCAACTGAACCAATGTCAGACAGCTGTCCTCGAGTGTACGCAATTTCAACAAATCGCATTGCGCCGTCAAAATTTGTCGAACACAGCGACCTATAACTTTTTTATTTTTTTTATAAATGGTGTACGCACGCACGTTTATACAGGCGCGTAGTACATCGTTATGCGTCGTCGCCACAGAAGAAATTCATTTTTGCAAATAAAATTGCAAAGCAAGTCACGACACTTCGTTCGACGGTCTTTAAGTGGCCGTTAAATGTTACAGGGGGAGTGGCAATTGACGACTCGAGCTTAAACAGGCGACAGCATCCTCTCTCTTTCTGCATCTGTTGGCTCCGCGGGCCGCTTAATTTCAATCGAGACACCGAGAAATGCTAATTAGATCGTATTTATAGCGCGGTTTAAAGCTCGGGCATAACCGAGCGTGGATCGGTGTGAACCGCGTACCAGGCAACGCATCGCTACGTCGCATTTCGCGTTAATGGCCACAATTAGGTGTTTTAATTAGCGCCTCCACTCGCCAGTGGCAGCTGTCGGCTGCCAAATTAGGGCCGCCACGAAACAATAACTGCCGATTGAAGAACCTAATTAACGGAGGTTCACGGCAACTCGAATCCGTCCGCCACGGTTTTACGCCAGCCGGTTATAAATTAATAATTGGCCGTGATCGCGGCTAGATATCATCGGATGCAGCCGTGAAGAGTGCCACGGGAAGAGTAACCTTTGTAATTAAGTCGTTGCATCGGGACAAGGCGATCTCGCGTGTTTTGCATATCGTGATTGGGCTACCTTCGGGAAATAACAGCGTCGAACGGCCCTGAAACGTCTCAATCGTCGATCGCCTTCTCCATTTCTGGCCGGGTTTCGTTATTTAGAAACGCCGTGCCGTTTCTGTTTTAAATTCTGTTGAACGTGCAATTTGCGTAATTCTGAGCCCGAGTACGGAGTTTCGTAAGATCATTTAATTCGTTCGTTTAATTGACGACCGTAAACGGGCACGAGCCCTTTCACAATTGGTTTATATATTTCCACGAACGCTTCGATTTTCCCCAGGTACTTTCCATCGCAGTATATTCGTCGATTTCAGAATTTCGTTCCCCCCCACTAACGGTTCTCGTAGTTTCAATGCAATATCAACCGAAGCATAAGGAATACGAATAACGCGTTGAACGACGGGGAAACTGTTCGAAGGGTCAAGCGACTAGGAAGCTAATTCAGCGCAGCGAAAGCGCGTCTAACGTTTATTATCGCGTAACATTGTAAGCGCGGTTAATGCGGCCGCGATGATGTCACGCGCACTGAAAGTCAAACAAATTATTGGTTGCAACGCGGACGCGGGACAGAGAGGTGACGAGGAAAGGAGAACTATTCGAGGGAACGGAGGGCACTCGGTGTTTTATTAATTTCCCTACGTTTCGAAACTCTTATACGACCCTCTCGCTGGGGATGTTATATATTTAAGTATGACCAGGCGGGAGTACGGAAAGGGGGATGCGCAAAAAACGACTACACGCGAAAGCAAGTAGCACAAAGTATACGCCGTCGTCGCGTGTAAACGCCGCGCGAACGCCTCGCGAATGTGCACGACGTTGCACGCGCGATGTACGCCTTTCCCGTTCCCCCAATTTCCTTGCACCCGTGTAACGTTTGCTGCCGCGTTTCCCGTGGAAAGTCGGTCCGCAAGTTTTTCGGGGAACATTTCCACCGGGTTCTCGAAGGGGGGAATTTTCAGGCAGAACTTGTACATAATTCGTCCATCCGGATAGTTCTATTTTCATTCTTCATTTATGCGTTCAATTCTGGCCCGAGTAATACGAGGCCGGCCAGCTTAAAAATAATAATTGCCACGAAGCACAACAAATACGCGCAACGTGGTCCACGGTACGCAGGATTTGGATTACGATTGGCGACGTCAGAAAAGGAACCCGTGTCATATCCCAGACGCGGCGACTCCGCCTCGACGCGCAGCGTCCAAAGGATCCCCGCTCCTCCACGGTCCAGGCCACTGGAATAAATTTCCCGATTGTTCCAGCCTGCGGAACGTAGAGCTGCGTATTATCCGGCGACTTCGGCTAATCCTCGAGTGCATGCGGTCTTTCGTAATATGTCCAGTTACGTTTCGTACCTACCCTGTCCCCGGCCCCGTTTCACGTCGTATCGCCTCGCCCCCCACCCCCTGTAATTTAATATACGCACGAAAATGGAGACAGTAATGACTCGTATGGTTTCCGGCTTAAAATTAAATGCGACTATCCGAGTTAGTAAAATTCCTAATTCGTTCCCGCCGGGTTCCGGAGATCTCCGGACCGGACACGGAGCACGTACATTTTTCGTGTGATCTTCCGGGGCTTCGTTTTCTCGTACCAGTCGGCCGTAGCGAAAAGGTGCAACTGGACGCGTTCCAAATTAAATTTTGCCCAGGGAAATGAAAAAGAAGCAGACGGCGCCGTATGTTCCCGGGCCGAGATGGTCCCAGCGGTGTTCCCCTCCGCCTGTCCGACTGGCGTTTCCGTCGTACCTCGTACCTTGTTTTTAATCGAGTCCGATAGTTAAATAAATCTCTCGAACGTCCGCGTCTCGTGTCGCTTGGATATCGATGAGCCGTGGGTGGCACGCGACGGGTCGGCTCTTGGAATTTCTCGAGCTCGACGATATCTGTCGGTAAGCGAGCAACTAAGATCGAGGAACTGCAACGTTCGATTTCGTTCGATTTCGTTGCTCAGTTTGCGTCTCTTTCGCGTCCGTTTCGGTAATGAACCTGTCGTCGCCCGTTAATTATTCGCCCAGAATAATATAAATCTGTGCCTCGTTTCTGTATAATTGCGGCGCGCGTGTTCGCATAATCGTTCCCCTTTGTTCGCGGATAAATAAAATGCCTCCGGCCAGCGATGCCGGTCGATTTCTTAATTCGCGGACCCGATAGCGCTCGAGCTGGCGTGTAATTACAAAAATCCGAAGCTCGAGCGTTATCGAGCCTGTCACTGCTGCTAAATAGCATCGTCACACGACTCGTTCGTCAGCAGATGTCTATCTACCTTCGATCTGGACAATTCTGGCGCGGCTCGCTGCTCGTCCGTTGACGCGAGCTATTCGTTCCGCGACACTTTTAAACTCCGCGTCGAGATACACATACATATCTCGCGGATCAATCCTCAACGTTGGATAAGTTACACGAGATTGTGCAGTTATTCCCCTCATAAATTATGCATCGACCGAAACCGACTTGTCCGTCGTGGCGTCAATCAGAACTACAAGGCGAAGTCAACCACTCGATCCGTTAAACGGGATGATTCTTCTTCAGACGGTATAACAGTCGATAATGCGACACGAATTATTAATTCGAATCCGCCGATTGATTTGATTTCACTCGCGAACAAAACGCGTAACAACATAAACGAACATTTGCTCGATCGCCGATTTTCGAATGCAATAATTATATTTTTCGCCTCTGGAGAAATTGCGTCGACCGCGCCGAAGATATCGTTCGCGGCTCGCGCTGCTTTCCCGGGGAAGCTACTAATTATTCCACGCGTTGACCGGCCATCGCGCCCGTCTTAAACTCTACGACCGAAGGAAAAAAGCAAAATCCTCGCAGCCTGTCCGGCGTCGCATCAAACCAGAACACCTGCAGGCGGTCCAGGATAAATTGCCATCGTTTTCTCGTGGACGGCCGCGCTTAAGTCGCACGCCTGTTCGCACGGTCCCTAAGCAGCCCCTGTCATTTAAAAGCAAGAAGTATCCCGTCGTCGGACGGTTTTTCCCCGTTTCGAGGAGGAATTAGAGAGCGCACGGCGGAAAGGTGGCGGACACTGCTGGACATACGCGGCCCGTTTAATTAATGTGGCTTATTAGCATATAAACTCGCGCGTCCTGGGGACGGCGACCAGCCCGCGGCGTTCAGCAGATCGTAGAGGGACGACGGTGGCCGCGGTTGTTCGGTTGCGCGAGAGAAAACGGTGTGCAACGGTGCTCTCTGTGGGAGTGGTCAGAGATGCAAAATGTCGTACGCGAGCACTCGAGGCAGTGGGCATTACGAAGCCCCTGGAGCGCTGTACCCGGCAGCCGCTAGTTACATTGTCTAAGGTTTCAATAACCTAATGAACCCCAACGCGCAGACCGAACCGGGCGGACTCAGCCCTGGCCAGGGGAGGGACGGCCCGAGACTTGCTTAATTAAATACAAATTAGAACCAAGAATTGCGTCCTGCGGGGGGTTGGCCGAGGGGCGAGGATAACAGGGCAAAGAAGGACGCGGAGATCGTTGGTGGAGAGGAAATGGTTTCTTTCGTTCGTCCGCTTTGGAACGCGGCGACGGTGTCCGTGTGACGGATCCTGAGAGGAGGGTCGAAGAATTTTTAATATTTTTGGTTTATGGGTCTTGAGATTTTCTTATGTCTTCGGGGTGAAATTGTAATGCTCGTAAATCAGTGCTGTAATACAGCCTGATACGGTGGACGTTGATAATTCTGGGCGTCAGATGCGATTGAAAATGAAATGAAATGAAATTTATAATGATCATCGACGCCCCGTTATTCCGATATTTGTTTTACGTAAAAATAAACGATTTAAGAAACCGCTGTCGGCCACGGAAGGTGGATGAATAATTGATTCGACGATAGCGTTCCCAGCCACCCGGTGATTGGAATTAATAGGCACAGTGGCGAGATACCGAAAGGTGAACACCCACGTACCGTATATAAAAAGGGCCGTTAATAGGACGATCAAATTAATATATTCGACTGTGTTTCGCGGCGTTCTCAAAATCGTTTCGCGCACGCACGCGTCCGCGCACACGCACCACAATTCACCGTGCACATCGAGAGGTGCAAACGTTAAGATAAAACGTATTACCGGAATATTTACGGTTTCGACGATTAAACGCGGAGCGCCCGGTGTTACCCGTGCGTTCGCCGTGGACGTTTATTTAAATGCGTCAATGAAACGGTCCAGAGGCGTCCAGGCCGCCTGAAAGACGTAATTAAGTCGGAGATTTCAGTGGTCTCGCATTAAAAACGCTCGTTCCACGTTGCCGTGCGAAGGCGTTATTAACGACGCGGCCGAGAATGATTAGGACCCTCGTTTTATCGCCTCGCCCCCGCGGGATTCTTTCGGTTTCGAAAGAAAATTCAAGCGTTTTACCGGTCGAGGAGAAATGCCTCTGGCCGAGTATTAATATATCGCCAATTGATTTCGACGCGCGTAAAAGTAATTGCGAGTATTCCTCTTCAAATGACAATAATGACAACAATTATTGCTTTACTTTTATTTCCCGATATCGCGTAGCATACTCGCTAATATATACCTACTATCAGCTCAACAGAATAGGATAAAGTGTCTTGCAACAGTAATCAAGCGCGAAGTAAGACCGTGCTCCGTTAAATATATTAACGATTCCAATAACTTCTTTAAAACTTTATCGCGTGTCCCACGACTTACGCACCGCCGTGCACGCGCATATTATATCAGCCCTCTCTAACCCGATCAACGTCCCCCGGTGTGATTGCAAAGTTTAAGGCGCATCCACCACCCCACGTTCTCCAATAATAAGATAATTAAATCGCGGCCTCGGTGGCACGGGTTTCGAGGGGAGGGGGCCCATAGTGTGGGGCCCCGAAACGGGAGCAGTCACGTGTACCGAATGTAAGACGGATCATTAGTAGGGCGATTAAATTAAAATATTTGATTGGCGAAAAGGGTCCGGGGACAGGGTGCGGTGGTCGCGATCTTCGCCAACCTTGGCGGAGGACTGGATGTATCGCGGTTGAATGTGGCGCTCTCTCGCCGAATTTGAAATGCTAAACAGCAAATACGCCTAATGAACACGTATGCCTGGCCGTGTCCGTAGGTATGTTTGTACCAACCGGCGACATTGCTGCCGGCGTATTTGCGTTGCCAAGGCCCCCGCGGATAATAGATTCATCCTTCACGCTTCTTAATTAGGAGTTAAGTTTTATTGGCCTTTAGCTGGCCACCGGTCGCTTTTCGCGCCTGTATGCGTCACGCAGAAACCGGGGTTACGGGGCGTCGAATTATAACGTTTGACACGCGTGTGCATCTGAACAGCTCGTTGTACCGCGGCCGGAACTTCGTTCGACGAAGACGAGTGTATCGCCGCAGTTCCGGTTCTGCTCAGACTGATTGATGAAGGAGTGTAGAGGGGAGAGAGGGGATTTGCAGAAAAAAACGGGGGGAAGGTTTATTAAAAGGGTGGAAGAATTTTTCGTGCGAAAAGGGGTTGTTGTTGAGTAAGATATTTTTGAACTGAATTGCTTCCAAAGCTTTGAAAACGGGGGGGAATGTTTTATGCGAAGGGGTTCTCTTTCTTTCGTTAATGCGAAGTAATTGGATTATAGCGGGTTAAAGGAAGACAGGAAATTATTGGACAACGAAGGTTTCGCGGAAGAGAGTTTTTGCGAATTTTTCAGGAGCGTTAAATGATTGCGACAGACGGTAGAAAAAAGGATTTTTGCTTTGAGGGTAAATAACTTGGTGGAACGTCGAGGGGCGCGTCATTAATTCGAGAGGGTTAATTTAAAATCTGTGGAGTATAATCACTGGTGTAACGGTGAAGATTGCTTTCGAGTGCAATGGAGCATTGCCTTGTAATCCAAGGTGCTTCAGTTTTAATAATATCAGGTATGCATTACAGCGTTGCCTCTATCCATTCGAATTGTTTGATATTTAAAAAAAAACAAAAAAAAAGAGGAGAAAAACGATTGTGCGTCAAGTATTTCAAACGATTTTGCTACGGAAATATAGGTGACAGGGATTTATTCGAATTGTGTTTAAGATGCGCCGGTAACCAGATAGAAATCTGGATTTCGCTAACGAATGACTATTATGAGAGTTCACTCTATCGGCTAATGGAATATCATTATCCGTCTCGGATAACCTAATTCCAGCTTCATTTTTGTCAATTTAGACCGTCACCGTAAAGCGTAACAATGAGATTCGCAATGGAATTAAACAGATTCAGCAAGGTGCAACGAATAATACTCGCGAATGTTGAAAATTTGATTAACTCGCTGCGAGTAAATAGCAAGCAGAAGCCCGCTGGATGCAGCAAACGATAGCTGTCAGGCCGGGCATTAAACTTATTTCTGACAAGACGAATTTTCCACCGACTGACGATTCATTATCGGCCGCGATAGCCCATTAATTACAACTTTCTCGAAGGAACTCTTTACGCATTTATGCACGAGGAAGGAAGAAATTGATCACGAGCGTTCGGGTTTCTATTTGTGGACAGATTGATCGATGCTCGATACGTGAATCGTGGAAAAAAATATACATAGACATAGCGATTAAAAAACGGCTGGGAAGTTGTCGGCGAGATAATGTTTCGATATTTGAATTAACAAACGTTCCGCTGGCAGGTTCGACATCGGACGCGTTAAAGTGAAGCACGAGGAGGAAAATACAACGAGCAGATTTCGAAAATCGCTTCTTCGCGGCTGATGGGAAGGTGAAGCAGCTATAGAAATAACGCGAGAAGACGAGCGATAGATCGAGCCCATTGAGAGACGTTATCGTCCGGGATCCACCTTTTACCCTCTCCCTCGTTCACCCTCGTTCACCCTCTTTCTCTGGCGGCACTGGTTCCTTCCCGGAACGTTTTGCATTCCGTTCACCTCGTTCGGCCGTTTCGTTTTTGCAGGAAACATCAATATTTATATTGCATAATGCATTCGTAATTGCCGCGTGTACACTCTATTTGTTCCGATTTTGTAATGCCATGAAAATGTATGAAGCGATAGCTATTATTAGAAGCGGGATGCAAAACTCTCGAGTCTGGTGCCGGGTTAACTAGGTGTAGACAGGTGGGGAAAGAAGGTAAATGAAGCGGGGAATGAGATTGCAGAATTATCAAAGAACTTTCTTGCGTGTGAACTTTCCTTCTCTCTCTCTCTCTCTCTCTCTCTCTCTCTCTCTCTCTCTCATTGCTCTCTGGCCTCTCCCTTCTTCCCTTCTTCTTCCCTTCCTCTTGTTTCCGCCTCTTCTCGTTCTCCTCTCGTTCCCTTTTTTCCTCCCTCGGTCGCCGGTTCTCTTTTTCGTTCCATGCTGGCCGATACCGACGCGGCGATGAATCGTTTGTGACGAATGAGAACGCCACTATCCTTCGATGCACACCGCGATACGATATCAGCCGTGTCAAGGGGATCAGAAGGAACGATTACGTTCGACGAAAACATCGGTGTACAATGCGTTACGGCGTTTTATCGCGAGTTGGAGAAAAAAAGAAAACAAGAAGAGATGCCTCTCGCGTACAAGGATCCAGTCACAGTGTCATTGTTCGAAAGAATATCTTGATCGAACTTGAAACAGTTTGCGACCGATTAAACGGCTCGGTCGTTTTATCGCACAAATGTTTTATTCCGCGTCGAGGGCAGGGGGGGGGAGAATAAATACGTTTTAAGACGGGACGAATAATCTGTTAATAATTAGCCGCACAAGGTAGCACGATAAACAGTAATCCCTGTGCACCGTGCGATCGCAGAAATTAGCCCGCAACCCCAGTTGCTTTTATAAACCGTGCAAGCTCGTTCCCATTGAAAGTCCTCGACTAACAAAGAGAACAGTTGATTCATCCGAACGGAGGAGCGCGTGATTCAAAGCTAACCGATGCTGAAGCATCGAGCACTACACGTCTTTTCTTCGCAAATCCCACTCGGAGCATTGTAACGACAAGGGACGGGGGGGGGGGTAGCCGGGGAGTTTGGCCTCTTGATCCGTAACACGCGTCGAAGAATCATCCCCCTTTCAACGAATCATCTCGCCCCGATGGCTCCGCGACCGTGCATTCGCTCTATATTTTCTCTCGCCCTCTGTCGAGCCGAGAGAGATAAAAACCATAGTGAAAAGATACGGCGAGCGCAGAGCGGTCCAGACGAATGTACTCGATCCGGAACTGTCCGAAACTGACCGGGAAGTAGGTCTGAGCAGGTGTCGGCTCGCAGAGGCGTGTCAGAGGGAACTGGACGGCCCTCGATTTATCGACAACCTGTACCGACAGTGTTGTTAAGACCTCGTGGAAATGGCTCGCACAGTGCGATCCATATTACGAGGGACCAGGCAGACAAGATGACCGCTCGCTAGCCAGCCAAGATCTGCGAGAGAGGAGGGTTCCATCGGAGGGTGAGTGGGCGGTCGGGCGAAGCTGGAATAAGTTATCTGCAACTAGCAACCCTTCGGCTAAGTGGACGGTTCTCAAGCGGGAACATCTCACTCCATTGTCCTGGCACGGAGACGACGACGCTGGAATTCCGGTCAGAATGGCCGTCCACGGGCGGGCACTGTTAGCTTCGATTGAATACGTTTGAATATTAAATACGTATCGAATTATTCCGGTGACAATAATTGGCTGATTAGCTCGAATAATTTTGCAGAACGAAGAGAAAAAGGTGGTGGCGACGTATCGAAAGTGGAACGGCGTTTGGCGTTGTACGTGCGCACGTTGTTTCGTGTAGAGTTTCGGGTAGGACGTTAATCTTTTATTTGGTCGATCGGCGAATGCAAAGGCAGCCCTGTGTTTCACTGCAACGAGCAAAGGGTTTTGGTTGGGAACCTATTTTCCCAAGAGGGTGGAATAAGGTGGAAGGAGAGGCTGAGAAGGGAATCGTTGTGTCCAGTGTCTCGGCGTGCGGCCACTGGGGTGGTTGTGGCCAGTCACGAGGGCGTATGGGATGGGGTTAGGTCCCTCTTGTACACGAGGCGAGGTTCGGACTTGAGAGATCAATAAACGACCCTCCAACCTGGACACTCGGCCCATCCCTCATTCTACCACCGGCCAGCTACCTTCTCCACTACCTACTCCGACCCACCTAATGTCTGTTGCAATTGCCTTTTTTGCGCCAGTCGCAAGATTCTCGCTGTCCACGAAACACGAAACCCAACCCTCCCTTAAATGGAACTCTGGAAGCTTCTATGAATTTGCAAATCTACGAATCGTCGCCGTGAAATTTCATCTCCGTCTCCAATTAGCGGAATGATCAACGTTTTCTCCACATTTTTAAGTACTTTTAAATATACTGATTTGCATCGAAATGGAAATCCTTTGATTTAAGTAAAGCAAGGCTTGCAAGGGTTGCATAAATATATATCTGTTAGTTTAATCGGCGAATAGGTTCTAGAATCTTTCGACGCGCTTGATTAATGATATTATTATTATAAGGAACAAATTTCTACGCCGCTAACCAATCCTCCGGCACAGTAATGTGCAAGACGAGCGCTGGAAGATCACCCGAATAGATGTAGGATACTTCGCGTGTTATAATTCAGCGAGTTACTACGCGAACAAGAACTCGAGACAGGGGACAGTGGTATATCTTTTCCTGGATGGAGGGTTGAAGGATCGTATCGTCGTACTTTGTTTCGTATTAATTTGCATAAGGGTGGCTAATGTAAGCAGAGACTGTTGTAGGGTGCGCGTTGCCCCTCGGGCCGAGCATAATGCACGACTCGCGATCATCGCGAGTCAGAACGCGCTTCTTAAGCGGCGCGCGGCTAAAAACGGCATAATTGAGCAAATTAATTTTCTGCCGTGGCGCAGCGAGCTTGAAATAAAATACAAGCCCGGTAGCCCCGGTCAGGCTGCTTTGAATACATCCAGACATCTTATCACGTCGCGTTTAAACCTGAAACCGCCGGAAGCTGAACGCTTTCCGCGAACGCTCCTCGCCCCGGGGCGTCCTACCGACGTCGAATTTTTCTCGGCCCCGAACGCCCTGGAATTAATGCAACTATTTCGTACGAGGTGAACGGAGAAAATTAGCGGGTGTCTTGACATTAATTGGAGGTCCCTCGTAGAGAGATGTTCCCCGTGGGAATTGGTAAAAATGCGAGTGATAAATGGGGACGGTTAATGAGAATCTTCTCTAGACCAGCTACAACAATCTTCGCCGTAGAGGAAGGGACGAACTGGGCGCCTATAAAGATGCCGAAGATGAATGCAAATATTTCACGAGCTATTTATTATTTTCCCCGAAGTAATGAGGGGTGAATTTAGTGAACAGTTGTTGTTTCTTTTCGTCAGAAATACGAACGTTCTAAAGAAAGAATGGAATAATCCTAAATAGCTCTAAATCGATTTTATTACGAGTCCCGTGACTTATGTCGGGCAAAGTGTATTAATACCACAATACATGTAATTAATTTTCCATCTCGATTTCGTACCCCCGCCCAAATCTTTCTGCTTGATTAAAACAATTCCCCCTACAGAATCGAAATATCGTAAATGGGCTTCGTTCTATCGATTAAATCCTAAGAGCATCTCGAATCGTCGTCCTTGAACCGTTTTCACGGGCGCGTCCAGATTAAAGAAACCGTGTTTCCGTGCTTTTGCGCGACTACATACGACGTACGAAATCGCACGGGATCACGGAATCACGCCGGTGTTTCATTCCCCCGGCCCTCGATCGACTCGCTCGTCGGTATTTCCCCCCCGGCTTTATTCTCTAACCCAGTTTCGTGGCCGAAGAGAGTCTGAGGCCGTCGGAGCGAGAGGGGAAAAAGGAAAAAGAGAAGGACCAACGGCGGCCGCGGCGGTAACCGAGAGCTTCAGACTTTTACGGTAATGCAGCGTCGATTCGAGTGGGGTTTTCTGGCCTGGCAGCAACTGGTGGCTGAAAAAAAAGCCACCCCTCGACGAGTTTCTTCGAAATCTTCGCGTTCGTTTTTATCGGTTTACGATTACACGTTGACAACGGCTATCCGAAACTCCCTTTTTCTCCGTTGGCCGTTGCCGGTGCCGTTTCGCTGCGTTTTAACGCGAGGACGGGGAAAATGGTGAGATTATTTCAACGACGTTGCCCCGCTGTTCTTGTCGCGCTCGTTCCTATACGGTGTGCGAACGAACGTAGCTGACAAACGTAAGGGGAAAAGTCAACGATACCGTCCGGCCGTTCCGCGCGTTTGCCGTTCGTTTTTACCGGACGAAAGAAAAGTGCCAACTGTTTCTCTTCGGTCGAATAACGCCGCTCTCTCCGGCGATGTTCAACGAGCCGAAGCGGAAAGCTGAACGGCGGTGTCCGATACGAATTTTCTTCGCCCATTTCGGGCACGCGAATGACTCGATCGAAATTGACATATATTTAAAACGAATAACCCTTTTAATAAGAACGCTCTATCAATTGCGAGCCTGAAAGACAACGAACGAGGGATACAAAGAAGCAGGCGGGGATAGGATCAACGTATTGCAGCACGGGCTCCCCCGCAATCTCTGCCGAGGGTCCATTAATCTAAATTCTATCAGCATCATCGGATCCACCTTCACGGTCGTTCACCTACACGCCGGCCGCGTTCGACCGTGACAGGACTTTTTTTCGTGTCCGTGTTGCGAAGAGTTCCTCGTTACGCCCACGAAGCCCGCTCGCGCGCGCCTGTGTACGTGCATCGAGGTCGAAGAGGCTGAACGTCGAGGAGAGGAGCAGCAAGTGGACGATGGAAGCGAGTTTGGGACTTTTATGGTCCGGTTCGCTCCCTGGCTTTCCCCCTTTCCCTTTCTTCCTCCATCCCGTCGTGTCGTTTCTCTCTTTCTCTCCGCTCGCGTAGCATCGGGATCGAGAGGGGCTTTGCGGATGCCGCGAGCAACTGGTGGTGGAAAAACACCCTCGTTCGCTCTCTCGCCACCCCCTTAGCACCCTGCTGCACGGAGCATCGTGCGCCAACCTCTACACCGCTTCCTTTTCACCCCATCCCGCGGCGATCCCTCTTGGTATCGTTTCTCCTGCGAGGCAGTCGGCTCGCCTCGACAACTGCGGCCGATCCTTCGAGTTTTATGAACACATAAACGCCCCGGGCCGCGCGGGACCTCTCTCGCGAAACGAGCACACGCTCGGCTGTGTTCGTGGCCCGTTCCCCGTGCGAAATTGTGGAAACGCGCGGATGCTGGGAATGGAAAGAAAGGTTAAACGTATCAGTGGGCGAGACCCGAAGGAAACGGAAGGCGGGGAGGAAAAAATAGAAACAGAGAAATACGGAATGAGAGGAATCCGTGCGAACACTTTCGCTGGGGACGACAGCGGTTCTGCTCCCTCCGGTGTTTCCACGGCGGCGACGATTCAAGCGTCGTTACCCATTTACCCGTACTCGGCCATTCCACTTTATTGTTTCTCGGTTTATTCCGGCTCCCGTTTCAGCTTTCTTCGGTTAACCGCATTCCGTATACATTGTTCCTGCGACGCCTCTGTACCTCGTATCGTGGTTTCCCGACCCTTTTACGTGCACGCGCCACGGACGCGTCGTGTGCACTACACGGCGACACGCTTCGCGATTATTATCGTCGTAGGGGCGGGTGTTAGCCGAGTAATTTCTTGACGGGGTACGGGGAACGATTGGGTTAGACGGAATGATTCGTTGGGAAATTTCGTTGAATCGACTCGGATGATTTTTAAACCGATCCGAGTAGCTGGCTGGTGGGCGAGTTTTTATTGGGAACGTTTAAACGAGGAGCTAATTCCGGGGTGTTCATTAGCCCTGGCAATATTCACGCTCTAATCCCACAGATCAGTGGGCTGGTGCCTAAGCTATCATTAAGACTCGAATAATTCAGGTTAACGGTTAGCGCTGCCCGGAATAATCTCGATTTGCATTTCGTTGTTTGCTCGGAGCAGGCCAGTCCACGCAAGAATAAACATCCTGAGAAGGACAGTGGTCTCTTCCTCCATGTCGGCTGGCTGGTACCTCGAAATTCGCCAGAGATATCCCCCTCCTCTTACTCTTGATTTCTTAACTTATCGCGTTCCTTCGATTGAATAACATTTTCCTAACGAGCATCCGAATAACAAGTTCCCTTGTAACTGTTGCTATCGCTTCAATTTTGTGGAAATGGCAACGAAAATTCTCGCAGCCCTTAACATACCTAGAACAGCATTTCATCCTATTTCGCAAAAATCAGCCTACCCTTATTCTCCTTTCTACAGACTCGATAATACCCACATGAAACTAATACCGTGTACAATCAACGCGTCCCCAAAAAAATACTGGAAAGCTCAGTTCTCCGCTCGAGCTCGTCACGCTTCGCCGCAATCGCAGTCGACGCGATTACAAATTTCTTCGCCGTTGTAAATAAATTATCCGAGGAAACCGAGATACCCGTCCGTCGGGAAACTATCGATCACTTCCGCCATATCCTTCGAAGCCTTAAAAGTAACGGGCCGTCTAATTTGCCTGTCCATTTGAAATTACCTTCTTCGTGGGCGTCTCGGCCGGGTCCCTTCTGGACGATGGTCAATCGGTCGAGTCGGCCGGTCGCTTCTTGCAGACTCCCCGAGTTTCCAGACTATGTGGCCGGTTACAGAGCTGGCCGGGCAAATACAGGCTATGCATAACAATCGATCTCCCAGGAAACTATGGGGGTGGATGGCGAGCGGGCGGATAAAGCAGGGTAGCTCTCGTCGTAAGGGGCGAGGCGGGGACGGGGGCAGACCGGCACAAGATGAGGGAAGTCTGAGATAGCCAGTGGCCAACACCCCATCTGCTGCCCCTTTCGAAACCAGGTTATCTGTTCAACCCCCGTTAGAGTCGAATGAGAATCGGCCGGGAGCCGGGAACTACGTTGCGCATCCCTCTGTGTGATCGGGACAATTGTTAATGCTCGAAAGACTTCCGGAATTATATGCTTGTCCACGCTATTTTCCGCGATCCCTCGGCGGTGATTAAGGGTCCATGATTGCGTGTCGCCCCCGTTGGGACCTCGAGAGTGTAATTTAAGGTGGCGGTGTTTGGGAAATTGTTTTAAATAAAAGGAGAATGGATATACGGCGGGTGTGTGTTTGTGCAGATGATACACGATCATATTGCGTTTTTTTTTTCTTTAACAGTGTGTAGGGTAAGATAACGTATATTGCGCGACGTATTTCATCGCACCGTTGTAAAAGAAATCGGGCAAGGTAGCAGGTAACATCGCGACGATAAAAGAAGCAGAAATAAACGGTTGATGGCTAGTATTTATCTCTCGGTTAAACGGGAATATTCGAATTCAACGAAATCGGAAGGCGCGACGATGAAACACATTGATCGTTTTAAAAATTTCATGCAGCTTTCGAAATAGTATGGGTTCCTTTCGAATTAAATATTTCACCGAGCGGCGTCCTTAGCGGCGTGCTGGATATTATTTTTGTCGAGGCCGCGGGTTACCTATAGAAAGTCAAATAATATTTGATAAATGTTGAATTATTTAGATTGCAATGTACTGAATTCGATAGGAGCGAATATACATCCCATACAGACGGCTCGTATTAATGGTAGAATATTTTCGGCCGTAGCCGTGATAGACACGGGTCCGAATTGAGAATAAAGACAGGCGGATTGCGAGTGAAACGCAGGAGCGGGGGGGAAAACGAACGTTTGCAATTATCATAATAAAGACGCGGCGCGACGCGGACTCGACTTACCGGAGTCGAATTGAAACGCGAAATCTCGCCCGGCGTGCATTCGTTTTATTAAATCGGGCAACGTGAGCGGAACGCGTGACCGCCGGCTCGCCGTGAAATAAAAGTCCCCGCGCGAAGCGAATAAAAATTTTCCATGGAAATCAATGCCGCTTTTCGACATAATACGGGCAGGTAAACAGGGCGAAAACAGGCGAGCCGCGCGTAATGTATTAAATTATCAGTTTTCTTCGACGCTCCGGCCGGGGGAATAAAAAGTGGCATTATACCCGACGGGATAATTTATAATATTTATATTCGCCTGTGGCCTCGTCGTTCCCATTGACGAATGAAAAAAAAAAAAAAAAAAAAAGAAAGAACAGAAACAAATTCATTTTCCAAACTGCGACGCGCGCTCGCGCGATTCGATTGATCGATGCTCGTCGCGCTATAATGCAGAATTAATTGCATTAATATTCACACTCGACGGGTTAACAATTTTATAACGACAACGTCGAACGATTTAATTGTCACGATATCTCGGACGCAAATTCGACGCGCAAGGAGCGAGCCGCGAGACGATTGTTGCCCGCACGATGATTGCTCGGCGCAGGGCCGAGAAACGGTCGTTTGTGAACATTCTTTTTTTCTCTGCTCGAAAGAAGGGCAAGGTTCGCGGAGACACGGGGTATCGCGAGGCACGTCCGAGACCGGAGACGAGCGAAACCATCGGTCAACCAGCATTACGGCATTTGCATGTTATTTACTCGCGAGCCACCGAGTACATTTGTTTGGATTATCCCTGAAATAAACCAGTGCCCGTCCCCCTACACCCGCCCCCCCCGAGCTGCCACCCCACACCCCCTCGATACCCAGGCATCCTGGACTCTAGACGCCCTGGAAAGCAGACAAATGGCCCCGGTTTGTCCACTTTATGTCCGTCTACATCATTTGGGAGACGTCACTATCGCGTCTTCCCAGTCGCTATCTGACCACGGTTCACACGACTCCACCGTTTTCGATAGACATCGGGCACTCCCTTTTTCTCCTCCTCGCGAACGCCACAAATTACGTGCACGGATTCACGGTTCGTCCGATCTGGCTAATAAGAATTACCGACTCGAATCGAAACGGGGCCTCTTAGCTGTCGATCGGATAGAAAAAGTCGCACCCCCCAAACTTGTTCGGACGACACTCAACGCGAGCACACTCGCGCGGACACTCGGGTCGCGTTCAATCCGGCACGATTAACAATAATGCAGGGCAATAACGTTTGAATAAAATGCGCGGATAGAAATTGGATACGTAACAACCGTGATAGGGGAGGGATGGGGTCCGCGAAATAGGGAGGGGGCGGTTGAAGCGGCACGAGCAAATTTAAAAGCGCAATTACACGAAGATAAACGCTTTGGCAAATATCCATTTTTTTTTTTTTCTTCTTTTATTTCGCGAAACCGGAACGCGTCCGCCTTCGTTATAGAATCTCCGTTCCGCGCACGGACGAATGGAGCCGTCCAGATATGTAGATCCGATTCAATTAAAGAGAAACGCTCTGCTCTTTTTCCCTCCCCCTTTCTATCTCCCCCCCCCTCGCCTCCTCTGCTTTTTCCTCCTCTCCGTCTCCGCCGGCACGATGGATCTCGCGTACCTCCGTCGGAGATCCGAATACGTGAGTTATTCCCCGACGAATCCCGCTAAACCTGCACGATAAACCGCCAACGGCGACTTTTTCGAATTCCCATCGAGTCGTCGGACGATCTCGGATACCAGACGACGTTCCCCCCCCCCCCCCCCCCGGCTCTCTTAATCGGTGTACATTGGAATGCATCTCGACCGTGGGCTACCATGCGCCACGGCTAAGTAATCGTTGCACAATGACGAATCGCGTAAACGCGAGAATCGCGGAGACCGCTCGGAGACTGAACGACGATGCATTCGAAACGTTCGCTTCGCTTTTGTAGCGGCGGTCTCGCGACGAACTTTAACCTATCCGACGACTTTTTCTCTTCTGCCTGCCGTGGAGTTTTTCACGGTTTGCAGGCGCGTCGGTACGCGCGGCATAACTGTAAGTAGTCGCGGGGTAATAAACAGTGGCGTATGTGACTAGAGTGTGACGGGAGAACGCGCACCGTCGGCGGATCGTTTGTGACCGTTAAGCGTTTCGAACAGCGCGGACGTTTCCCGATTGATTAATCATTTCGAGGCGGTGGTTTTCCACGCTGTTAAACGTAGTTCCGTCAGACGCCCCGCGATGTTCAGTTCGAATCGGTGAACGGGGTTAAACGAGTCGTTCGTTAACCGTGCGTGGAAGAAAACGGTCCCGAACGTTTCGCCCGGAACGCACGCAACATCGGTTCGTCGCTAATTTTAGTTTCTCGCTTCGGCAGCGTTACGATCCGAGTACAGTCGTTTCGGCGTTCGCGGAACGCTCGGTAAATAATTCCTACGCGCGACTCGAATTTTTTTCAACGAGGACACGCGGTCACCGTGCGAACGCACGTACGCGTTAATAATTGTTCCGTGGAAGATTTTTCGCCAGAGCAAATACGTGCGGGCAACTCGCTGGACTCGCACGGCGAAGCTCGCCATCCACGAGTCCGAACTATTTCGCCAGGAATACCGTCGCGCGAACGAGACCATTCTTCCCGAGTCTCTTATTGTCCTGCACGAGAAACCCTCCAAAACCGTGGGGCTACCTAGCGATCGGTCGCCGCCGCCGCAAAATAGTGTATCGATCACCGTAAAAGCTGAACGGGCTCAAAACTTGCTGGAATTCCGTCAATTACGGCCCCCGTCTTTCGGAATTCCCACCTAGCAGTCGACGGATACGAAACGACGTTCCGTGACTCTCCTAATCGGTATTCATTGGAATTCGTTCCGATCCCCGCGGTGCACGCGCGCGCGCGCATGCATACATACGTACGTACGTTAGGCGCACACCGCACACAAACGTACCGCGTACGTTTACTCACCGAGACGGTCGTCGTCTTCGTCCACGCGATATTCGCAAATTTATGGCAATTCCGTCAATTAAGTCGAGTGAAGCGGAGTCATAACATAAATATGTAAACGGCCACGACGAGCCTGTCTTGGAGTGGCCATATAAGCTGCGCTTGTCCATCAATGTCTCCGCGAAAGAGGTCCAACATGCTCGTAAATGCATACCCAACGAAATGCAACGGTCAGTGGCTATCATACATCCGTACGTGCGGATCTGCGCATCGCATAACTCGTCCCCCTCCCACAGTATACTGTGCACGGGTTGTATGCGTGTTGTTGCACGGACGCGGTTTTATCGTTTGCAGAAAATGCGAGAGGGGGGTGGTGCGGGGGTTATTCCTTCGCGAGGGCCTCCCTACGCTTCGCCCCGCGCATATTTTCCCGACGATTTAGTACGATGACCACGGAAGCCTTTCGATAAAGTTTTCGAGAGTAACGAGCGGCTGCCTGCGTTCACGATAATTGCCCCCGATCGCGTACGATTCGGTTCCTTGTCGATTAATTATGATACGTTGCTGCGCGGCTTGCAAATAAGCTTGCGCGATCGATCGGCACGGGTTTCTACGGTTCGCCGTGATTGTATTCCGGCAGAAAGCGGAACGAACGTCGGGACGTTTCGATGATATTTTTCTCTGCTCGACGGGGTAACGGGGGGATGGTGTAAGTATCACGTCCGGGATGATCGATCGTCGATTGAAATGGATAAATAGTTGTTTCGGAGAATTTTATTTGCAACGAATACTTTCGCGGAATAGTTGCCACGGTCGTTTCGTCGGATGCCGAGGAAGCACGAAATTATGTACCTTTAAATTTGCGTATCGAGAATCGTGGTGGTGGGGATGATTAAGGGTCGCCGCTCGGAACGCGGCGGTACGTTTCGCAAAGTGGGTGGTTCGCCCCCTTTTCTTTCTGGCAACGCGCCCGATATAAACTTCTTAAACGATTTCTTAATTCGCCACTCCGTCGGGTACACCCTTCGCGAACCTTTCCGGCCATGCTTCTATCCCACCTTTCGACCTGCCCTCCGCCCCGCACCTTCTCTGTGCAACCCTTTCGCGTATCCCCCGTCTCGACGTCTCTTAATTTTACGAAACCCTCGCTGGATTCTCCCTCTCTATCGCGACCCCCGCTTTCCACGGCGAATGTAATTAATGTTTAGCATCCGCGTTATTTGTTTAGTTTCATTTCATTATCTTCGAAGGCGTCGGCTACGACGATTTTATGCAAATAGAGGCGAGAGACGAAGTTTCGTTACCCCTCTCTCTCTCTCTCGACCCTCTTCAACCCCCTTCTTCGGCTCAGGCTTCGCTCGAACACGTTTCTTATTGTTCCTACACCGCGTCCTTTTTCCTTTATCATCGTCGTTCTCTACACCCTTCGCCTCGTTTTTCGTTCTCTGCATTATTGTTTGTTTGTTATCGCCTGTGTTTTCTTTTTCCACCCCTGCTCCCTTCTAGTCGCTGTCGTCGTTGACGTCGCCATTATTATTGCGATCGCGACGAAGATCCGCGTCATCGTTCACATCCAAGTCGTTCTTCGGCACTCGACGAATAAATGTCATTCATAATTCATTCCACTCCTTTGGCGTTCATTAATGCTCTGATTAAATGTATCTCATTATTTGAGAAAGCTCCCGGCACGTTTTGCAAAAGCGGCTGCAAGTTCCGTTGCCCGGGCGCGGCTGAAATTCACGACGACCGATCTCCCATTCTTCCCCTCCCTTTCGCCCTCCTCCACGCCCTCTCTGTCTCCCTTATTGTTTTGAATTTAGTAACGAGAGTCCCCCCCGGCTAATCGAAGGCCACCCTCCCCCGATCCCGTTTCTCTCTTCGATCTCATTTTCGCTTGTTAATTAGAATTCACGGCTAAGGGATACGCGTAATTCGCCGGCGGACCGGATGCTGGCTGAATAATTTATTCGACACGCATTTCGACGAGTTGGGAACACTTCGCGAATTAACGTCAGGATGGTTCAGCTTCGTGAACGGGGAGAAAAAGGACAGGATGAAAGTTTCTTCTCAACGAGAGGCAATACAATCGTGCTCGTACAGGATACATTGTCGATACAATAGGAAGATCGTAATGATTTCCCGTCGTAAACTTTGTACTGGTCTTTTCGTTGCGAAGAGAGCATAATTAGAGGCCCCTCGTACGGGACACGCGAAAGATTGATTGTCATTTATTGCCGAGAGGAGATAGCGCGACGCGCTCAACAGTCTGCGCACACGGTTACGTTCGTTGCACACGCTGTGTAGTAGAAAGTCGAATTATAAATTCCCGCGACGCTGATAATAAAGTGCCTTAATGAGGGGAACAGTGCCCCGCTTCGGTGCTCAATAATTCGCAAACACTTTTAACGCTCGTCGAACCGCCCTCGATATTCCCAACGTTTCGCGTTCCCTCAATTACGACGAGGGCAACCGAAAAGTATTTGTCATCTCGAGTTCCCTTGAATCGCGGTAGAAAAAAAATAAAACGGGCCGATTATTTAATATCCAAGGTCCTCTTAATTCGCGAAAACGCGGTATTTCCAATAATTAATACGCCGAGCACCCTCGCCCGCGAGAATGGAAATTCTCCAGCATTTAATATTCCAAGTTCCCTTAATTGTGGAGGAAAAGAGAAGAAGTAGAAGAAGAAAAAAGTATATCCACTCCGCGATTTATTATTTCGACCTCGCATAATTGCGAGTGAAATAGTATTCCGCGCGAGATTGCAACAATATCTTGAATCGAATTATTTCGTCGGCATCGTCCGGACAAAATAAATTTCCACCCTCCCGTGGAGGGTGGGGGCGGCGTCGACGGGAACGATAAACGGGGGTGAAAGGCGGCAAAGTCGGAGGAGACACGCGAACAACATGGACCGTGGCGGAGGGGCGGTCGTAAGCATGTTGCGCGACTTATCCAGACGACGTATTTAAATTCAGCCGAACTTCAGAGCCGTAAGTTCGGCCCGGGCCGGGACCAGCTGAATTGAAAAGCTAATTCGCGGCGCACAATCGACTCGTCCCGGCGCAAGGGCAAACTTTGTGAATGTGTCTCATTAACCGGCTGCGAGTGGCGCGCGCACGCGTAAATTCGCCGCGAAACCCTGGACGCGTGTGCGTGTTAAAGCGTTTCACCCGATGTAACCACCGGGTAATCTCCCCCATGGTCGCGTACTCCCGTCGCGTGTTTCAGTTTCAGGTCGCACGTCGGCATCCGTGGGTGGCCGCGGGCGTATCGTTTCGTCTCGCCGTTCGTTCGATCACCGTTGCTCCCCGGATGCAATTCGAACGGAAGCGGGATGAAATAGAAATCGCTTGAGAAAGAATCACAGACTGACGTCTTCGTTCCATGGAAATTCTGCGCAACCCGCGGATCGTTCCGGCGAATCAGTTCCAGCTTGGCTCAGTTTCCAACTATTTTCCCTACTTTCCCAATTAACGCGCCGTCGACGGGGCGGCGGTTGGTTTCAAATGGCACAGTTTCGCGTCGACCGCGGGCCACCCCTAATTTCGGCTGCGCGACGGTCGCATTCCTGTGTTTTAAAATCTCGGCAACGACGCGGGGAACAAAAGGCGAGTTGCAGCGACGCGCAACTTTGCCCCGTACGTGGCGGAAACCAGAGGGAAAACGGGTAAAAAAAAGAAGAGGGCGGTTGGGAAAAGAGTGAAAAGGGAAAAGAGAACCGCCGGCCGAGAAACGAAAAGCAAGGAAAAGAACGCGCGGAAAAAAGGAGGACGGGAGAGGCGGTGGTGGAAAAAAAAAAAGAAGGAAGGAAAGAAAGAAAGAGGAAGGGATTCGCTGAACCTGGGGCTCCAACGAGCTAACGCTTTTATTATCCGTCGCTTTAATTTAAGCGGCTCTAGTCGCTCCGTCACGGTTCCAGGTGTGAATTAAGCGCGTTATAAGCGAGCAGCAGCGTATCCACTTTCGGCGCCCACGGCGATACGCGGAATAATTAAATGTGTGTTTTGATAAACGCAAACGAAACCGTCGCCGGCCGCCCACCGTATCAGAGACGCAAGAAACACGCAATTCCCCGGCTGTTTCCGAACGCCGAAGCGGAAATTTCACGGGCCACCGAAGGACATCCGTTCTTCGTGGCCCTCCACACCGAGCTTTACGCAAACGTTATTCGTGTATTTAGTTTTATAGGGGCTGGTCCCACTTCTGGATAGGGAAATGATCGATGTTCGAGGGTCCCAAGAGTTTCGAATCTTTGAACAGCGTTTCGTAAGATTCTGTTTGTAATTTTGACGAGCGGAGGCAAGTGGGATCTTTCGATGGGGACATTGCTACGATGATGGATCGAAAATTGACTGGAAGTCGTGGGATGTTAGCGTATATTCTTTGAGTAATGTACCCGGAATCGATTGCTAGAGTGTTTGAAATTTAAAATACACATTTTGTTCGATCGTGTTCCGGTACATTTAACATACGGTTGAAGGGTTAATTCGTTTTATCTGTAAAGGAGGAATTATTTGAAGAAGGAAAGAATGGTAATTTTGGATTTTCAGTATTTATGTCCTCGAACGGAGCGGTAACAATCGTCGTTTAAGTATCTCGACTCTGATCGTTAGTTTATTTTGTAATTTATTAGTTAAGGACACAGGTGTACAGGCGTAAAATAATAATTAGTATTATAAGTCGTAAGATAACGTTTAATGGCAACAGTTATTTCTCTACCCGGCGAAATTTCACGTAACTCATCGTAATATTTATAGCCGTAGTTTTTACTTCTCTCCAACAAATAGAAATTCCGCGCATTCTTAGATTAAATATATTTCTCTCCATAATCGTTACCTCCTTACGAGAACATACGGCCTTACCTTAGCGATCCCACTTTCTAGAAAATCGTAAATTTTATATCTGTCGTGTACACAACAGCGTCTGGAATAAATATTCGAACAGTATTTCGTGTTTCGCATCATTCGAAACATCAATCGCACTCTTCGGTGCAGCATGAAACTCAAAAATTAAATACTTCTTATGCGCTGCGACGTTGATTAACGATTCAAAAGGATGTAGTAACCGAGCTAGTACCATTAACTTTGAACAAAATAAAACGTATCGTGCATTAACTTAATACGCGCGTAACACAACGTTTCAGTAAAACAAATAACATCCAACGGCCGAAACAGAATTAACGAATTCTTCATTCTACGTGAGAAACCGCACGCATTTTACTCAAGCAGATCCTAAATGTCCCGAAGCCGTTCTCGCAGCCAACAGTACAACTATAAATCATCGAACGTAACCGAGGTTCAGCGGACATCGTCGATCCTGAACTTCCGGGCCCGTCTTCCATCCGGCGCGAATTTTTGAAAGCGGAACTGCGCAGCCACTTTCGACGCCGGCGGGAACGCGCGGCATAATTAAAATGTGTGTTTTGATAAACGCTGCACGCAGGGCTCGCGATCGGTCCTGCAAGCAAGAAACGGTCGACGAGGCAACCGCTTGTTCGCATGGAAACTTTCGTAGAAGTGTCTACACAGCGTCGCCGTTTGAAACCCTCTCTCTCTCTCTCTCTCTCTCTCTCTCTCTCTCTCTCTCTCTCTCTCTCTCTCTCTCTCTCTCTCTCTCTCTCTTTATACGTACACGTACGTGTGTACAAGTGCATCCAACTCTCTCTCTCTCTCTCTCTTTCTCTCCAACCAGTGGCTCCTCGTACGCGTCTCTCTGTCTCTCCCCCGTCTTACTTCCTGCCCACGTCTCTGTCTGTTCCCTTGAAGCACAACGGCACGACCATAGGCGATAGGGATTTGTGTTAGGGGGCCGCACTGGCACTGCTCTGGAAACTGCTGATTCGAAATTAACGAAAATTAATTGGCAACGTCGCGATATTAATTCCCGAGATTAATTCCCCAGGACGTAGTGCTAATTGATATCTCCCGGTGCCAGGAGCGAGTGAGAGAGGGACGAAGGGCGGAACGAGAGGGCGGAGGGAAAGGGAAGAGAGATCCGCAGCTTACAACGCAGCTGCACCTGAAACCGTTTCGAATCTTGATACCAACATGAGTTATCCTTTTTCGATGCAAAAATTCGAATATTTCATTCGCCCCGATTATCCGGTCGGCTCAGGTTAAGGGGGGAAGAGCGCGATCGGGCGGGGAAATTAATTTCGATCGACGAAAATTCAAGCGCACCGGCGACGATAAGATTTCGGGGCTCCTCGTCGCGTCTCCGTTTCGTTAGCTGCTCGACAAGCACGGCGACGATGCTTTCGTTTATAATTGCGTTACGAACGCTTGGCTCTGTTGGATGAATTTAGATGCGCGCGTCACGAGCCGTTGACCAGCTCATTTTACGATGCACATTATATTGTTTTAGCACCGTATCGTTTAGCAAGGAAGTGAAAGTGTTAGGTTTTTCCATCCGGACACCAAGGTATCCTTCTCGGCGAATTAATCGCCGACCCGCGAGAGGCAATCGAAATGCGTGCGCACCTTTTCACGCTTGCTTTCCCCTTGCGCAGTTTCCATTGTGCATCCAAAGATTCGTTAGAAAGCGCCGCCTCGATCGGACACACGCGTACCTATCGTCATCGAATCCGGATGTACATCGGCCTCTCGTGCATCCATCGACGATCCTTCCACCCGCAGACCTCGAACGACCATCGATCACCGTACTGCAACTCCATAAATTCGCCCGCGATCGGCGTATAAAACGAGACGATCCTGCGATCGCGATATCAATATTCAGCCGCCGGGGAGGATAATGAAGACGAGGGGACGAGGCGAGACTTGCAGCCGCGTATTCTTATTGAAGAAGTGTCGCCAAGCCGGTGTTTATAGCCGGATAAACCACCGGGACTGGCCGACAATTAAAGTTTGAAAACTCCTCGGGCCGGGGATGTTTTACGTCGTCCAAGACGGTCGGTGCCGGGGCTCGTAAAACCTAATATAATTAAACATAAAAATATCCCGCCGCCAGGCCGAACCGGCTAGCTGGCTGAACGAGGCAAAGTGAATAAAAAGTGCTCTTTATTACAATGAGCTTTAATTAACGCGCTAGCTAGCTCGCTCGCTCGCTCGCTCGCTCGCTCGCTAGCCCGCGATGACTGCCCGCGAACCGCGCACTTTCTCAACTTTAATTTACAGCGTCTGAAAGCGCACCCGCGCCCGTTCGTTACATCGTTGCCATAAAGCATAGACACATAATTATGCGGCACGGGGTGAACGAACGTTGATTCGTCCTAAAGAGTGTTAAATCATTAGGTGAAACCCGGTTCATCGAGGGCGTTCTGTTCGCGAACGATGAATTCGATCAGGATTTCGCGAGGGGATTGGTCCTGGGAGTATTATTGAAGTACCCGTTTTTTAGATTTATTGCGAGTTGTCTTGCTTTTATATTGTTACCGGGTTTCGTTTATTTGTGGGGGGTTGAGGGGATAATTGTGACAAAGTTTCACAGGTCAATGCTTAGCTCCCCGAAGTTCTGGATTCAATAGTTTTCTATGAGTGCAACGTCATTCTCCGATGTCGGTTTATCGAAATAATTAGTCGGTTAAGACGGTGTAACGCAAAATGGACGGGAATGTATTATTGATTCTAGGAACAGAGGACGCCGGTTGAATATTAAAAATTGGAATAAATTCTTGCGTTAAAATTAATCTGCATAATTCATTCGTTCATTTGTTAAACACACTGCCAGGCTCTATATTATACCCTTTCATTCGTTTCAATTATTCGCGCAATCAGTGCGGAATATTTTTTGAAATTATTAACGAAATCATATTCGCTTGGAGAAATCGTGCAAGGGAATTCGTTTTATTTTCGGCCAGAGGAACTGACGGCAATTCGGACCCCCTATAGTTTTGCTTAACATCAAAGATGAACAATTTAATTGAACTCAGCGTGCGTTACGAAAACAAGTAATTTTAGGAGCTCTTAAAAACATGAGGGTAGTATGACAGCCCGAGAAAAATCGTAACAAATCCTTCGTCCAAAGTAAACCAACCGACGCAACGTACTATCTAAAACGCAATTATCCATCGCACATAAATCCTCCCCGTTGATCTCTAACATAAGTATCCCCAATGTTGCCCACGTCGTTTCTGACGAATCTCTCAAGTTCATATTCGTTCTCAAGTCGTGATCTGATTTCTCACGAATCAGGCTCGATATTCCTAGCGACGTCGCAGGGCTCGCCCGTCGAACTGCCCCGCACAATTAAAGACGCGGAGTCCTCTTCTGCGGAATCTCGTGGAATCTAATGGAAAATCGAACGATCCGAGTGCAAAAGCGCACGGCTCGATCCGTGGATTTTGAAGTAATAAATTCCACGGTGGCCGGTCGATAGCTCGCCGTCAGGTTATGCGCGAAAGTTGAAATTTATGCCCAGGTTGTTTATGATCGGCCAGTGATAAGGGATCTACGGACGCATGACAAATGATCCCGTAATGAAAAGTGAAAGATACTGCGCGCGGTGGGCCCCGGCTCTGCATAAATTTCAATGATTTAATGCGTGGCGCGTGTTGCCAGTATCCTCATTGAATATAGAGATCGATAAAACTAAAGGTGGAATCGATCCAGCGGCGGCGACGCGAAAAGTCATCGATCCCCCGCTCGGTTTGTTCGTCGCGCAGCCGACCCGTCGCGAACGCTGTGCCGCGACGTTCTTTCCGTGTCGCGTAATTCGGAAAACGCGGCCCGACGATGCCGACGGTGGATTAATTATCTGTGCGCGGGGCAGCGGGAACGTTTAATTTCTTTTGTACCTTCGCCGGGGAACGGCCGAGCGTTATGCAAGTGCTTACGCAAGAATGCGTAATAGCATTGCGAACCGCGGTACGTAAGAATTATGCGGTGATTATGCACCCGGCCGACAGTGGTTCTTCGAGACGCGCATCCGTTGCCGATCCGTTCGATCGACTGGAAGTAGGATTTAGAAAGTACGAGACAGTTCGCGTTCGTTCGCGGCTGATGTAAGAATCATTTTTGCCATCGACGCGCCCTTCGATCGGCGTGCAAGTTCAAAGAGAACAGCGAAACTTCTGTCGCCAAACTAAAGCAAATACAAAACATCCTTAACATTAAGGGTGCATCCTTAAAATCATTGGGGCAACATCGACGTCCACGTCCGTTCGAATCGCGCGTCGTGCCCGAAACAGCGACAATCCCAGATTGGCCGAGTGACACTGTAATCGTTAGCGAAACGATCCGGTCGTACGGCAGCAATGACCACGTCGTAGCACGGAAATCGTCGTCAGGGCGGTCGATCGATGGGGCGAATAACGCTGGAAACGCTGGCTAGGCTCCGGTAGGTTAGGTAGGGTGCTTAGGTGTTACAATGATTATCCGAGAGGGACAGCGAAAGGTAATTATGCCCGATAGAATCGGCGGGCGGGAGCGAGACGCCGTTATACTTTGCCCCGACGAGGAAAGAGAGAAGGGGATAGCAGGCGCGCCGTCGCCGCCGAGAAAGACGGCGAATCCTCGTAATTACCTCGAAGTGAGCTGCTTTCGGCTCGCCCGAGCCTTCGAAACTTCGGGAATAAATAGTGTTCCGTATTGCCGATCCGACTTTACGAGGTCAGCCGAGGGAATGCCGCGATCGGGAAACTGTCACCTTCGATCGGACGCCTCCGTTTCCATCGGGAACGTGTTAATTCACCTGCGTGAGCAGTCCTAGGACGCAACGATCCAGCATATTTATTTGGTTCGATCGATTTTTCCTATCGCCGCGCACCTCGCCGTCCCTTTCGGTGTTAATCGAATTTTTAACCTCCGTCCGTTTCTCTCATTCTCTCGTAGTCTCCTTCACCGCGGGTACCTCGACCACCGAGGCACGACAAGCTGTACCGTACGATTTTCTCCGCGAAATCGTCTATCCGCATGCCGCGCATACCGGGCTTCTTAAACTCGCCACGCGTTAACGGTACGCTGTACGTAACGTTAAGAGCGTCCCGCGGATAAACGTCTTTCTCCCGTTCGAAGTTCGCGAAGAAATCCGCAGGCAGCTCGACCTTTAACCGAACGAAAAGAAGTCGTCGAAACCGATCCACCGCGGGTGCAATCGCGCCGACGATAATTGCGATCAACGCTCTGCATTTCTCGTTCGCCGTACCTTCCTTTAAATAAACGGACGGCGAGCAGAAGCATCGAACGAATGCCAGTCGGCGAGTAGAATTTTCCCAGAGCGATAGATTTTGCCCGGCTTCCGTGCGATCGAAGTAACAGGACCGTTCGATTTTCTGGACGGCGATCGGACATTTTCTCGAGGCGTCCGCGCAAAAGCACCCAAACGAAGGGAAAACTCGCGGAAGTCGAGATTACTGAAAGACGCCGGAACTCGCTGCAGTTCCACCGGCCCCGTCCGCCCCCCCCCCCCCCCCCCCCCAGTTAAGATTTAATCCGTTAATCTATTCCCGTAATAAGGAATCCGTAATGAGTCGAAGCGGGCGTCTACGTCGTCTACGCGGAAGGTTCCGTTGGAACAGAGCGCGCAGTTACGCGTATTGCTCGCGGTTCACGAGGTGAGAGAGTGCCGTCGAAGGCGGCGACGGAGAAACGTTAGAACGGGACAGGACGTGGGGTGATAGAATTGGTATGTCTGTTTTTGGAGCACGGGGCGAGGGGGCCGGCTGGTAGGGTGGTTTAAGGGTAAATGGTAGGGGGTTAATTAAGCCGTCCTAATATAACTTCTCCTCGGCCCCCGAGTTATCGAGTATTATTCCGCAAATGTGTCGACCTCAAAGACAATGCCATTTCGAGGAAAATTTATTTGTGTCGCTGTACACTGCCATCTCCACCGCCTCGAAACAAACCCGACGAAACTTCTGCCAGGCTCGCGCAACTTAATTAAACCGACCGTGGCCGCGTCGGTCCTGCACGAAGTGTCGACCTTCTCCCTTTTTCCCCCTTTCTGCCGATTCCCCTTCTCGCTCCGACCCCCACCCCCCCCACGCTCTCCGTCACCGATCCTGCCCGTTTCGCTCGTCCTTTTTTCCTTCCCCTTGCTTTCTTCGTCGTTGCCCGTCGCCGACGACTTTCCGCCGCCGCCGTCGTCGCCGCTCCGCCACTTTATTAAACGGTCAGAGTTTTTCCGACCGGTCGCGGTCGCTACGGTCGTGTAATTATGTAACGAGGCCGGATATAGACCGGGTAAGGGCGGTTTTAAGCGGAGGATTCGGGACGCCGGCTGTTGGACGGGAATTTCGAGTGAGGTAAAGGTGTCGCGAGGTGCCGGTTGCAGATTTTCTTTGGCTACACTCGACTGGACTGGTGAATCTTCTATGATTTATCGGTTCGACCTTTTCGATTACGCTTCGCGAATCCTTTCTGAACGAGCCACCGGTCGGTATATTCGTTCGAGTATCGGCCACGATTCGATGCACTCCGCGGCGAGCTTCGCAGAATCGTTTCGTTAGCCGAATCTCGGTCGGGCAACTCGAAACGTGCGCTATCAATGTTCGACGATTGCTTCGCGTCGGAAAATTCACCCGGTCATCCGAATATCTCGTCCGGTTACCTTCCACCTACGTTTTTACGTTGCTCGAAATCGAAATACGCGTGCAAGTCTATCGGTGACCCATCGCAGACGAGATCGCGTCCACTCGATTGTTCCAGTTTAAGTGATCGATCCCCAAAGGTATCCCAATTTAGTTGTTCCCCCCCCCCCAATCCTCGCGCTTTCGAATCTCTCGACGGACGCGAACGTCGCGAAATAAGATACACTCGAGGCACAGCAGGTTACGCTCGATGCAAATTACCTCTCGACGGGAATCAGCTTGTCGTTACTTCGCACTCTCTCGCCCCGGCATCGAACTCAGCGAAGAAAAAGAAAAAGGGAAACGCGCCTGCGAACAATCCTGTCAGGAGGACAAAATTTTCGACACCGACACCGAACAACGAAGTCCAACGTGTACACACACACTCTCTCTCTCTCTCTCTCTCTCTACAGGGGGATCGAATGTTGAGCGTGCAGGTCGAATTACTGCGGCGGTGAACGATCGCTTTGGCCAGGAGCGACGGTATTGTTGCCACCGTCGGCCATCGCAGTCGTTGCGGTAATTATGTGCTGACGTTTTCCTCGGTAACGTCCAAGCACAACCGTCGTCGTGAACATGCTTCCCAGAAGTCATCAACTTGTGCGAGCTGTTCAGCACATGTTAAGAGATCCACTTGTCGTTGGACGATCAGCGGTTCGTCGTGGGTGGGGCGCGGGGGCATGGAGGGGGCGACAGGGAGAATAAATTATTATTACCCTGGTAAATCCGGTCAATCTCGCGTATGGACTCCGATGCGAGGCGATGACGACGACGAACGCCGCCAATCGCCGGCAATGGAGATGCATGGGAGTGCGTTAATCCGCGCAGTAAATGCTCCGACACTTGACATTTCCTTTAATAATGGCGTCTTCATTCGTTGAACCGCAAGTTCAAGTTAACCGGGGAGCCCCGTCGCAGAAACTCATCGGTGGTGCGGCTTGCACGGGCTGCCGAAGGTCCAACGGAATTCGTACGGGGAACTGTCGGGTCGCTGAATCGTTTTTATCCTCTGGTGAAAATAATTAGTGGATCGCGTGGCTCGGCGGGACGGTCTCAATGGGATCGCGAGAATCTTCGTACTATTGTTATGCTTTGAATCGAATATTTTGCGTCTTCGTCGGATGCTGACGATATATTTGATCGTTGTTTCGCATTGAACGATTGTAACTTCATTTCTCTCTCTCTCTCTCTCTCTATTTCATTCTCGTTTCTTTCCCTCTGGAACGATAGCAGCGATGCTTTACTTGATAAGATCGACGTTTCCCTCAATATCGCGTAACTGTTTCCGTGATTGAAGAATGTTTAAAGCCGTGCAGCAAATATTCAACGAATATACGCATCCACGCGCCGGCGTAGATCTGTGTTGGAATGCTCGGTGAAGGAAATAGAGGGGAAGAAAAAAAGAAAAACGAGAAAGAAAATCAAACGCAGACTCGTGAGCCACACAGTGTACAGGCGTGTGCAATCAATTAGAACGAAAGGCGAAGACATTAATTAATCGTAACACTTTAGCAGGCCAGCAGTTAAAACACTTGCGCGTATAAGTGGATTCCCCAAGGAGAAGCAGGTTAAATTACCCGTACGCATATACGCGTGTACAACATTCTGTAAGTAAAGTACGAGGCAAATGCAATTTTGAACGTCAATTTCCGATAAGGATCGCGCGAGGCGTAAACGGGAGGAACGTTATTACGACGTGGCTGTAGCAACGTCGTGGGTACAATGAAAAATTCCGAGCGAGTTAATTTTCTTCGTGTTTCTCTCTCTCTCTCTCTCTCTCTCTCCCTCTCGCTCGCTCAAGTCTCTAGCGAATCTATCTGCCGTTTCAGAACAACGCCGAAGGAAAATTGATTCGACATTGATAGTCACGTTTCGCAGCCTTGACGATGATAATGGAGAAACCTCGGTACCGATTAACCTTTTTCCACGCGAACTATATTGACCAGCGCCTACTTATGACCATAGTCTTGGTTACTGTACCGAGGGGCGGAGAGGGGGGACGCAGCTAGAATAATCGTCTTAGCAGGAGAACCGCGAGAGCGCTGGCAGTATCGCTGGTACATCTAGAATTACGCTCATTAACACCGAGGCATCTGCTAATGATCTTACTTGGCTCCGGATTGTGTAACTCAAGGACTGCACAGAAATCGGTCGCCGTATATAATAAGCCTCCTCGGAATAATATTATTCCTTACACGAATTACGACGCCACTCTCGTTGCCTTCGTCTAACGTCGCTCGTCAAGTTATAAATCAAAAGCATCTCGCGATAAATAAAAAGAAACGCGAGGAAACGTTTCCCTGGTTTCCTTTAGTTTGTTCGCGATGCGTTTGTTCCGCAGCATAGAATAAATATTTACGTACAGTCCTTCGTCGCGACGTTTAAATATTTGCGAACTGCGATAAAGATATCTCGCTTTTCGAAAGTCCAATCTCTTTTTCGTCCATTTGTTTTAATTATGTTTGCAACCCTTTCCGGATGTGTAATTCCATTTGGAACAAGTAGCTTGCTTAACGCAAAACTCGTATTATGATCCCGAAGATGCCGTACGGCATCGCGTCTTAAGTTCACTTAACGTCCAGGAAAGAACTACACGCAGAGAAATATTCTTCTTCTTCGCGGGAAATCATTCAGGCTGCGAGGGGTTAAATATTTCATTTGAACAATTAAGTGCGACGATATTTGGCCAGTAAATATTCGCCGCGAGGCCCAACGTATCGTGTCTGCGTCCGTTCGTATGGCACCGACGGATAATTATCGTCGACTGTCGTCCCAGAGCACAGCGTTGAATCGCATTAGCTAATCTCGTCGTTGCGCCTAGACGCAGCTCAGGGTGTTAATCTCCATGTCTTTGATTTTTGCCAAGAGAATTTCATCGCGCCCCAATCCAGACATTTACCTCTCTCTCCCTCGACACCTTTCGCAGCCTGTGGCAGTTTTGTCGCTCGTTCCACTGACGTTCGTATGCACGCCCCGGTTTTCGACGTGAAAACGGCGTGCGAAGAGTCGCGCGGCTCGCTTTTGCGAACCGAAAGACCTTACGCTTACGCGATCTAATAAAGTCCCCCTCCCTTGAATGGGGAGGCCAACATTATTCCGCTCTTTGACTTGTTTTCACCTAGTCGGCGGCAGCTCGCTTCACACGCGAGCACGCGTTCAATCCCAAAGGCTTGCAATCGCCTTTCGAACCGATCTTCGAGTCCCTCCGTTTCTCGTTTCTTTCTCTCCTACGCTATCGTCGATGGCGCAGAAGCGCGGCTGAATAAGAAAGGAATCGAACTTGTGGACAATCCTTTTGAACGAAAGTGATCGTTGCAATTACGCGCGGGTGAAGCTTCTTCTTTTTCATTATAGGTAAAAGGCAGGTAACTCTGCAATTTATTTATAAGATTTACTGCAGCAGTGCCGAGTAATGTTTTCGAATTTTTTCTTTTTTTAAATGTTTCTCTTCGATCTGAGTATAATAGAGCGGACAGGACCCGCGCGATCATGCGTAAACTTGTCAATCTATACGAATTCACGCCGCGAGAAGAATACGCGACTTCGTAATCACGGGGCTGCAGAAGGGGTTAATTAAAATCGAATGACCGCAGTTGGCGGGTTGGGCGGTACAGCGTTGATCGCTCGATCAACACCTCGAGGTCCCTTAAAATATCGAAGAACCATCAGAGATCGTCTATCAATCGGAATTATTGATCACCGGTAAACGTAGCCTAATTTACAGCGCGAGGACGAACGAGGCCCGGCTTAGGGTAGCAGAACGTTGGCCAGAATGACACTCTTGGTAATCCCCCGGCCCTTCCCTGTCGTTCCCAACCGACGATCGGAAGGGTGGCCGCGATGCCTCACGGTACTATCGATCATTCGGCAGGCCTCATAATTAGCAATTAACTATATCCATTAGTCGGTGATATAATTACCATGTGCTCCTACTACCAACGCTTAACCCGCCGTCTGAACGGCACGGCGGACGTTGCGAGGGGGCTGATTTTCGCGGCATTAGCAGGTACATCACGATAATTATACGATCGATTATTCTAGGAGACCATCCGGGGGTTGGGGGGGGGGGTTTACAGAGATGGGGAGAGAGAGCACGGAGGAGAAGGAGGAGGAGGGGTTGGAGGTGAAAATTGCTCCCTTCGTCCCCCACCAAGTGTCTAGTAAACTTGGCTGGCTTCGACTCGAATCGATCCATCCTATTTTCGATAATTCAAGGTCCGCTCCCTATTTCAACGACACGAAACACGTATCCTTCCTCGCGTTCGTGCGCCCCCGTGTACGCTCGTTTCGCGTTACTACTATCTTCGAACGATCGGGGCTCGCTCTAACGAACTCGTAGCTCGGTCGCGCGGATCTCAGTTCTCGCGGCGCTGGACATTTTTTTATTACACGCGCAATGCTCTTGCAGTTCGTTCCGCGACGCGAGAAGGTTCTCGCCAGGTACGCGCGGGGCGCGTTAATTGTTGCGTTGTTCGACGGCTCGATTGTATTCGACGATCAGCGTCCGGTTGGTCCTTAACGTCCGTCCAACGATAAGACCGCCGCGCGGGCGAGACGTTCATCCGCTCAGCGAGAACGGAATCGATAGTTTCGCGGAGTTGTTAACCTGTCGTTTACACTGTACCGACGCTTCCCGATGGCCGCGGCCCTAGTCGACGTCGCCGTGTCTTCTTCTTTTCCGCGTCCGTCGGCGCGGAATGAAATTTAATCGCCGGGCGAAGTTCGAAACGGGGCAGGCGACGACGCGTGTGCCCGGCGAATTAGCCGCACGAGACACGGGAGTTTACACACGCGGCCCGAATGCTGGAACTTTCGTTCGGCCCTCGCCGGTAATTATTATCGTGGGATTGCCATAACCGTTGATTATGGCTATTATAAACTGTCGGGCAAATATAAGAAGGTAGGGCAGGGGCGCGAGCGCTGTTAGGTAGTTGGAATTAGCCGGCCAGGATCGGCCTAGAACTATCTTGGATACCGCTGATTGCGGAATTAGAATTTATATGGATCTGTGCACGCGAGCCCGTCCCAGTGGCTCTCAATTTACCACCGTCCCCCCGGCGAAATGAGCATCGTGATACGGACGATCTGTTTTCGGGCCGCGGTCGGTTTGCGATTAATTCTAAAAGCTCTCGATATACCACTTAATTCGGCCAACGATATCAGCGATTAACGTCCAGCAATGATGTGGCGCCTACATTGCCCCGCCTCCGGCGTCCAGCACGCCAATTCACTCAAAACCGCCACCTCCGCCTCCCAGCGGCCACCGACGCCCGTCCACCCGGTTGCCACCCCGCCGCCGAAACCACCCCCTCCGCCGCCCTGCTTTCCGCCCGCTTTGCCCGTCGGACGCAATGAAATTACTGCGCGTCCCATGAAAATAATCTAATTGAATAACGCGTCGTTATCATTTTTCCGTAATAACGATGGGGGCAGACCTTGATCGCGATTCCGACCATGGAATATGCCGATGCCCGGCGAGAGAACGATAATTGTCGAATATTGTGCCGACGACACCGCGCTACGGGTCGATTGTATTACCGTCGACGGATTAATGTTTCAAGGAACGCTGCTTGGGGAATATACCGATTCCGGTATCGATAACGGGGAGCGAGTCCACAAAATTCGTCCACTTGCCCGTGGCGAATAAAATTGATCAACGGGGGCAATCTTTCGTCGTCCGTTTCGATCTGCGCGACAGCTTCGGGGCTCGTCGATTTCTGGAACCGCCGCGACCTAATTGTTCCTATTAATTTCTCTTTTTCGCGATACGGCGTCGCGGGTGCTTGTCGGTTTTAATCAATCTCGAGCATCAGTTCGGTGGTGGGAAACGAATCGGTTACTAGCTCGAACGTTTTCAGCAAGGAAAAGCATATTCAATACGCTGGTGAATAATCGCGAAGGAAAATAACAATCGGACGGCAAGAAAACGATTAATTCTCGGGACGTCGAAATTATTACGGCCGAACGAGGGACGCGTGCGCAATAATAAGATACAATTACCGTGAAATACAAAGAATTACTGTGCTCTATTTATATCAAATTCGCGTGCACCGATCATTTTCTCACAATTTTTCTAAAACTTCGTTACGTGCCCGGCGAATTTCGACCAGGAGTGTGCACAGCGTCGAAATGGGAGATTACGCGACATTGAGACACAATTCACAAGGGGGTGGGCCGGAGGGGTTAGGAGGACGAAGGGGTGCGGAATCATCCGATTCCTAGCGGCTGATTAGAGCCAAAGCTGCTCGAATAATATTTGTCGTCGACTTTCTTCGCGGACGAAATCCGCACCACGTTCGATTCTCCTATGCATATGTAAGAGCCGTGCCCGGCACTCGAATTGATGAAATTCCCAACATTAATTGTATCACAATGGTAATTGAATCTGCGGAGCGCCGTCTATTTGAACAATAGTTGGTTATATTATGTAGATTTGCCGTCGTAGCCTCGCCACCCCCCTCCGCCCCCTCCTATCCAGCTTGCCCCCTCTTCTCGTGTTCACCCCGTTCCCTCCACCTCCTTCTTGTTCATTCTCCCCCTTAACACCCTCGTCTTCCTGTTACCTTCGCTATTCCACCCTCTCACCGCCGACATCCCCTCCTCGTTCCAACGACGACGGTTGCCGCAGCACCGCCTGGGCTGTTTAAACACAGACGATATCAGAACTACCAGAACTAACGTACGGAGTTAGCACGGGTTAGGTGGCTCGACTACGGTCGCCATTATCATAATTGCACGTGGAGTTCCTTCGACGAAACTCGGCTGACCTGTCGCAATGGGAATAGACGATGATCCCTTCTCTGACCCGGAATCAGTGCCGCGCCGGTTTCAGGCCTTTCGCCTACGAAGTTTGCCGACCGATTCGAAGCTGAGAAAGAACGTAAGCCGGCCCCCGGCCGGCTCTATCGATAATACGGTTGAACGGCGATTAACGTACGGCAGGATGTTGGGGGATTTAATAATCGATCGGTCACAATTGGGGTGTTTAAAACGGTCCGCGCGCGATTCGCGTGGCCGTACGGTGTTTCGAGTGAGAATCACTGGCCCAGGTGGGAATTCCTTTATCGCCGGGAATAAAGTTACAAAGGCTGCTCCCAGTAGCGCGGGAGGAGGTGTACCGGGTGAAGGTGTTGCACCTCTATTAAATTTCTAGGAGAATGTTAGAACTTGCAATCGAACGAACCAAGATTTGTTGAGCTCGATAACAGTACTTATTATACCGTCGGACGTTGCGTTTTCGCTTTTTTATTCTTCTTTCTCGTTTACTTTTTTTTTTGATGGAATTTATTGCTAGAAAGAGATTAGTAAATAGATCGAGAAGAGTGTTAGAAATAGTTTGTACGAATGATACGCACGCGTCGTTCTCGTTGGTTGACACCTTCGCTAATCGGCCACGTTGGGACTATCAGGGATGGTTCGACCGTGTGCCACGATATGCCCTGGGTGACGTAGGAGGGACGAGCCTCTGACGATATTAGGGACGTGTTAGGTTTGCCGAGGGATCCCTCCAGGGACAACAAAAGGACCACACGCACCGGGACGCACCAATGGACAACGTTATATTGCGCTGAAATTGCTCTCGCCCGATTCCTCCCGCACCTGAACCATCTTCGCTACCCTCTTTCAATTCTTTCGCGGGAAGGTAAAATAAATTCGTTATTTCTTACGGCCGATAAAAAGAGATTCCGGCTCGTCTGCATAATTTCGCGTCGCTCGAAAACATTCTGCCTTTCTATTCGACGTCACTACGGCGGTGCGAAGAAAACTGCCTTGCGAAATTACTGTAGTTAGAGGGAACGGTGGCATAATGAGTTCAAAGTTTATATCACTGATTCGATCGGACCGATAACGTGACTGTAACGTTGTACTTTTTCACCTACTGTATTAATAAGGAAAGGTCGCTCCCTAGCAAAAGTTAAATTCACAGATATCGAAAGCACATTTTGCGAATAAGTCGACAGAAATATTTGCTTCTCATCCATATCGATAACATTAATGGAACGGTGCCTCCCGCTCCGAAAAAGTGCATCATCCGGAACCGATAACAAGTAATCACCGTTCCATCTTTCTACGACAAAATTTACATACGTCTCTGGAAAATTCTTGCAACACAAAAATCTATTTATCCCTTCGTACTAACGAAAAAAGATCACCCGCGTATCTTACAATCGTTGCGAATTAGAATCGCGCTGGCACTGTGCCTAATCAACCCCCCCCCTCCCTCCCCCGTTTCCAATTATTTCTAAACTAGAAAACTATCCTTTCGCCGTTCCCCAGTTTCGATTAATCCAGCCCGGGCTTAACCTGATTAGGATTCAATTTTTACGCCGTTCGATCGGCAAGGTGTACGTCGTTGGTCGCGGAGGGGGTTGGGAATGATTAAAAGGCGAGGCTTAGGTAGGTCAGAGCGTCTACTGTCGGGCATTAGCCCGAGGTATACGTAACAGGACCATCGGATCTGAATTTCGAGAATTCCGGTAGCTTTTAACGCCCGTCCTGGCATCCCCCCGAACTCGTGTTAGGCCAGGGCCAGTCGACGTACGATCGCCCGATGTGCACGGACTTTGCTCGGCGGCGATGGTGTTCTCCCACTGCTGAGTTGGTAGCCCTGGCTGGCTGTGCCTGCCTGCCACCACCTCATTTGAATTTCTAATTAGGAAACCTCCATGCAATTATTGGATTAATGTAAATTACGAGAGCTGGCTCGGTCTCCGCCACCGCTACCGCTACCGCCGCACAAGGGTGAACCTGTCTCTCTTACTCTCTGCCCCCTAACCGCCCCCCCATCCACCCCCCTCTCGTATCGCCCTATCTTTCTCCGAACCCTTCCTCGCCCCGTCTGACTGTGCCGCGTCCCGTTTCAACCTGGTCCCGACGTTGCCTCCGTTTCACTCGCGCCTTCTCTGACAGTTTTACCCCTCTCTGTTAGTTTCGTTCAACCCCTTATCGTTTCACCTTCACTGTCCTTATGGTCGTCTCTCTTTCGCCGTCGCACTCTTCTCCATCCCTCGTTCTTCACCCCCTTTTCCTTCGCCAAGCTTCTTCTGCCCTCTTGCTCTCTCACTCGTTTTCTCTCCCCCCCCCCTCTCTCTCTCTCTATCCAAGGGGGTTGGGGATAATTAAAATCCGTTGATTAATATGTAAATTTAATAAGATTACTGTTCTAGGAATGCCCGGTGCAGACAAGCGGCTGTACCGCGACTCCTTGTATTGAGGCTCTGCCCGTTTGTAGCTTTTGACTACCATTGAGGTGCCGAGCTCTGATTGTAGATTTCTTGTCGGGCTTCTTTCGAAGTCGCGGAAACCGGCGGAACCCCGTGCACCAGGTTGAGGGACTTCTTTTACGTATTTCACGGAGATCCCGTCGAGCGGCAGTTTTCTGTAACAGTACCAGAAGTTCGTACCGCGCGGTTCGAATGGGTGGAATTAATTTCTACTATCGCGATTTCTTCTGGGCCACGTTTTTCGTTCAATCGGTTCCTCGACCTGGAGTGCAACCCTTTCGTAACGATTACCAAGCTGTTTACAGCCACGGAAAGCAACGTTGCCTCGCCTCGAAAATAATTCATTCCTCTATTTATATTTGTTGCACGGGTGGCGCGATTCGGTTCCGCCGGAGGTGAAAACTTCGAGGGACGTTAAGGGCTGATTTTCTTCACTGGCATCCCTCGCGCCTCACGGCGTCCCATTAATCATCGGCGCGTTAACGAAACAATTCGTACGGAGAGTCGCGCGAAAATTCCGGCGATCGCCAGCTTCGTTCCCTCGAATTCCGCGCAAAGACATCGCGGTTGCAGAAAGCGGGCCAGTTTTCCAGAAGATCTCCCACACGGACCTAGAGGCCTGCCGGCAATTTTTTTCCGCTGCGTAAGCTGAAAAGCACAATTTGAAAAATCCAACAATGGCGGCCAATTCTGCAGGGAAATGCGGCAGTCGTCCGTACGCCGCCGTCGGTATTGTTCGCCGGCTGGACACAATGCGCCCGATTGGCGGTCCCGGATTTTTACAACATTCGCGACTTTTTTCGCGCGTTCACCCCCAACCCCTGTTGGCAAAACCCCCTTGCGTGTCTCCGCGGCGAGCGCAGCCGGGGGCCAGCCAGTTGCGAGCCACCTTTTTTGTTTCCTTTGCCGTTCCTTTTTTTTTTTTTTTTTTTTTTTTATTTCCGCGCCGTCGGTTTGCTGCGCTGGCACGGCACGCGCACCAAAACCGAGCGTAATCGTCGTCGCGTTGCGCGATTTGCATAGCAGAGTCGAAAAGTGCCGGCTTCCACGCTGATTTCCTGCTGTCTTCTCCTCTCTCTTTTTTTTCCCTCTCTTTTATTCACTTTTTCTCCCTTTTTGCCCCTTTTCCTTTTCATTTTCACCCTCGCACACAGAGCCGCGTGTCAGCGGCGAGGATAATCCGCAAAAAACCGTGGGATTTCTCGAAATCGCCCCGGCTGAGGCGGACACGCGCGTGTAAGCGCGACTACGCGTCCAGGTGGTGCGGCTCGCGGTTCTCCGCCGCGTTCCAACGACAACCCCCGTTTTATTAACCCCGTCGCGGACGGCGCGGCGAATCAAGCAGTCGTACGAATTTTTAATTACGTCGACGGCACGGCTACGACCCGCGAGAAAATATCGTCGTGATTAGCGGGATTGTATTATGAGAAACTTGTAACGAGACGCGTTCAATTAACGGATTTCCGCGGGTAACGCGGACGCGACGTTCTGCTTTTTTCCTGTTCGTTTCGTTTTTAACACGATTGTCGATGGGAGGACAAAGCTCGACGAATGTTCGACGGCGCTCGAGTGTTCGATTGCGTTGGAACATTTTAATAATCGTGGCTTAATAGTTCGATGGAACTGAACGATCACGAAACACGTCGCAGGTCGATCAGAAATGTTCGGCACTTGTTATGAATATCGGGCGGTGCTGACGGAGAGAAATTCTTCTCCGATGAATCTATCAGTCAATCGTGTTAACAACGTGCAAGAATTTGCACACAAAACGCTCGGCACTCTTAAAATATTCAAGCGCATTATCGAGGTGGCTCTTTGTGATAGTCGGGATCGAAAATTCTCAAGGGACAGATTAATACCGCCGGTGGTCTATCTCGCGTCGTGTCTTCCGTGGCGTTGCTCGGCCCAACGATCCAATCAATTTCGCGTCACCCGGCCGAAGAAACCGCCCCTGGTGGCCGCGAAAAAGGGGCACAAAGTTATTAAAATTCTGCTACAACCGAGATCGACGTCGACTGGCCGGGAATAATTAATCGGACGAATAAAACGATTCGTCCCGGATGCCGTTTGGTGCCGGGTCGTTCCATAAATTAAGACAAACTCTCGCGACGCGTCGAATTCGTTCGGGCCTCAGGATCGTTGCCAAACATCGGCGCAGTTTTTCGTACCTCCGCGCGGCGGCAACGAAAAAATGAAACAGGGAACGGACCAAAAGGAAAAGGAAGAAAAAAAAACTGAAAAAAGAAAGAAAAAAAAAGAACGGACCATGGCGGGGAGGCTAAAACGAACGAACCATTGGTATTCCCCCAGCGAATCTGTCATACTCCCTTTAGCTGGATTGTAGAACGAAGCTGACGCGTGTGCTCGCACGCACACGACCATCCTCTCTCTCTCTCCCTCTCTCTGTACGTGTGCGTGTATAAATCGAACACGCACACCGGACCGCCCGGTACATCGTCGATTCGGCTACTAACAAACCCAATAAAAATAATGCACTTTCGTGCATTTGCAAATGAACGTTGTCATTTTATTTCGACGGGAACGAGTCACGTGGTGCGCGCTCGTGGGGCTGCCAACAGCTCCCGCCGCTGATAATAATTATGGATATTGAGAATGGTTATCGCTGACGCCCCGCGTATTAATGCCCCGACCGCTCGCATGCTGATAAACAAATTTGCCATGTCCGCGTCTACGGACGCGGCGGCGACTAACTTTTTCCGCGGACGCGTAAATTAAGCGCGCCCTCGAGCCATTAGGGTTTTCGGGGGAGAGGGACGGCGGGAGGGAAAGTGTGACGGAAAATTAGTTTCCCGTTGACACGATCGTGAGTAAGGTATCCTTGGATCCTCGGCTCACCGGTTAGGGTTACTTGGATCTGACGGGGGTCTCGTGGGCTTCTTTCGTATGGACATGAACGGCGATATTTTTGGGGTAGTTTATGACGATTCTTGGAGTCGAATCGTAAGTCACGGATAGAATTTTATAGAATTCGGGATGGTGAACGTGGACGACAGAGGACGGCCTTCCTTCGTGTTTCGCGCAATTGGCTATGCGTGCAGCAGCAAATGACTATTAATATCTTTTTTCTTCTCTTCGCGCAACTACGAATTTATATCGATTATGAATTATTTAGCGAACGAATGCGTAAGACGAAAGTAATACCAGGAATTATGCTAATGTTTAAACGCGTTCGTACAGTTGAAGTCGATTAATTACGAATTATGACAGGGGAAGTGAAAGGCGTACGGTATATTCGAATCGCAAGTCTGTTTACTTACCTCTACAATATATTAGAATACATGTTCCTACAAATGATAAATTAATCGTCGACGTGTGATCGATTTTGTTTGCGAGGAAGATCAATGCATGACGGAAGTACCAATTGCTTCGCAACTTATACGTATCCGATAATAAATCAAGCACTATTTGCCACACCCCGATGCCGCGCGGTGAAATAAACGCGCAACGAACCGCCGCTTTGTAAAATACAATACAAATGCCCCCGGCAAAAAGATTCGCGAATAAGACGAAAATTTGCATGATAGTGCAAACCTACGACAAACACCCCACACGACAACCAAACTAAATTATTCCACCTTCTCATTCCACACCGTTGAAAAGCCTCACCGAATTGTGCCCACCTTAAAATCGCGATACCACATTTTTCCACCGGGGGTTACGTAAATCACACTCGCATCGCAATTTTCGATTCCGTTGCGTGGTACACATAGCTGCCGCCCGTGTTCGGCTATTTTAAAAATGACGATGTACGAGGCGAAAGATTTTACGGCCACGCATTCACGACTGTGCGGCGCGAAATTTTCTTTTTCAACGGAGGGTGAACCGCCGGCGGAACGCATAACGCGTAATTACTGTCCGCCGTGCGGCGGTGGCAACGTTTATGTGCCGCGCGTGTAACGTCCATTTATACACGCTCGTCGATGGTCGTCATTTACAGGAATCGCGCGTTGCCCGCTATCCGTGCACATGTATTCGTGTCCGGCTATTTATGAATCGACACCGCATTAGGGATATTGCTTAACAATAGCGACACCGTTACACCGTCGATGGGGTCGGCGTGAAAAGCTGTTATTTTGAAACGCGTTGCCGTTCGCAAGCGGCGATCGCGAGATCGCTGAACGCCGACCGGGAACGCGGTGACACGGGTCTCGCGTCGATCCCGTGGCACTTCGTTGCCAGCTAGACGTGTCACGACGAATCGGAGGGCAGGTGATCGTAACTTCGGTGACTTATCCGACGGGAATTTTTGAATCACGCCGCGCGTCTCCTTTTCCCCTTTTTTTTTCTATTACGTTCCCCCGTTAGACTTTCATTAAATCCGCGGATTCGGCGTTTCTTTTCGCATTGAAAAATTCATCGGATCGCGTCTTATTAATTTCATTCCCGCGACCTCGTGAGTAAGTAACTAAGCGCGGAACTTGCGTTTATATTCTGTAATTAATTAACGTGGCTCGCAGTCAGCCTGAAAGAAAACTTTGTATGGACATCGTTGTAATTAAATTCGCTGCCGCGTTTTCATTATAAAACACGGAAAAGAAAGGGGGACGGAGGGGGGGGGGGGCGGAGTAAAGAAAGACAGAGGAAAAATATAAAAGAGGGTTACGTAATTTCTGACACGTTCTTTGCGACTCCTTCCGCGAACGAGTTCCAATAGAACTCACGAATTCGTAATTAGAAAAGTCAAACGGCAAAGCGGCCGCCACCGGCCGGAAGAAAGCGAATTTTTTCTTCTTCTGTTTTTCGTTAGAACAATAACGGAACGCGCAACGCGAAAACCACCCTCTGCGCGGGGAGTTTTTCTTCTTTTTTTTTTTGCCCCACCCTCCTCCTCCCCACCTCGTTACGTCGATGCTCTTTTTACGGTTTCCTCATTACTTCTCAGCGACAAAGTAACACCGCGGAATTAATACTACATATTAAAACTATCGCTCGCGCATTGCTCGGCTTCCGCGTTGCCCTTTGTTCGATCCCTCTGCCGGCAGATTTTTAACGGGTGTCCCATTGTCCCTTGCACACGGTACTGTGAGCGGCCGCATTGAAAACCGTCGCTTTCAACTTCGTGTAAATAACGCGTCGGAAAAAGTACGTTTATTATTATGCTTATTATAATCGGTATAATGTCCGACCGGTGCGCCACAAAGTTTCCAGCGCGTTGAAATGTATCGCGTTCGTTTTCAACGCGCGTTTCGCGGTAACGACGCGAAGGAGAACTCTCTGTAAAACTACGCGGCAACGCGGCACTCTTATACAACGGTACAATTGCCCTTAACGATGCACGTTAGACGCGAACTCGGCGAAATTTCGTCCGCCGCGGATGATAAACGCGACATCGGCGCGTCGCTGTAAGAGGCGTGGAAAATTCGAGTGTCAAACTCGAACGTCCCCTGCAATACACTGTCCGCCAAGCCCTTCGCAGTTAACGATGCCCAACATATCGTTGACTTCCGACGTAAACCATCCTCGATCGATTTCCAAGAAACGCCGCGACACGCGGTTGCGATTGAAAAAAACGAATGGCAACGCGAACTTCGCGGTGTAATTCTCGAACGCGAAGCGAACACGCGCCCCTCACGGGCCCGCGAAGTACATAAACTTCCTGGGACGCGCACGGCCGAAGGCACAAAACCGCGTGCAAGTTGCGGGCGGCGAATGCGAGCGATATAAAACGCCTTTGTCTTGCAAAAACCCGCAGACGTATATCATGCGAGGCAAGGCCGGAGCGGGCCGGGCGTTCATTGTTTCACTCTCGCATAATTACCGCGAGTCACGTTTTAAAGTTGAAATTTCACCTAAATAAAGCTTAATGTTATTATCGCGGCCAACGGCGAGCCGCTGCCGCCGTTACGAGGTGGTTACAGTCTCAAACGTCATTGTGCCCGGTGATCGTTCTCGCGATATTAAGGCGAAACGACGTTTTTTTCCACAGTTTTCGCGTCGCGTCGACGCCCAGCGATCGGCGTTAATTAGATGCGCGGCGTTATCGCCGCTCGCGTTAACCGGATGCCGTTTAACGGCCGCCGACTTCCGGCGGATCCCTTCGCGTTTCCCTCGATTTTTCCGCCGGCCGTAATTGCGGCGTCGGTTTCGTCGCGGCTGACAGCTGTTCGCTTAGACAGCGGGGCTAGCGGGGAATTATTTATTGCCGTTTGATCGATCATTGTCGTGGTACGGTTTGTGTACTTGTTCGAGAGCTAAGTGATGTTTAATAGATTTATTCCGACCAGTAATACGGCATCCCTGTTCTAATTTAATATTATCAATATCTATCAGCGAAGGGATATAAATGTTTCTGTCGCCGAATCGTCGCAGGCTCGGTAATAATGGAGCGGCGCGCCGCGGAGAAAATCGAGGAGCCGGGGGGGGTGTCGGTTGGCAGAAAAGCTCGTGCATTTTTTAATTTTGTCGAACAAACTTCATACAGCAACGGATAACGTACGATGAATCTTTCAAGCTGATCAATCCCGTTGCCGAGTCGCCGTCGAAAGAATCCCATCGTCGTTCGTCGCGGAGAATAATGTATGGAAGTAACGCAGCTATTTATTCACCATTACGTTACTCCGATACAATCAAACTGGATCAAACGAATCGACCAATTATTCTAATACTCGTCTCCAATGTAACATTCGGCACTTCTATTGCCAGCGGTGCACGAGTATTCCGGGATCCGAATCGCCAAAGGGTTAATCGTGCAGTATCGACGTGCATAAAAATTTCGCGTGTCCTCGAATTCAGCGAGGAAACACACACACACCCCCCTCCCCCCGGCGCAGGCGGTTCGCGCGTCGTCACTGACGTCAACGTTAAATCGAGAAATTAATTACTAAAATTGCAAGAAAAACCGGAGCGGTCGATGGCTGATACAACTTCATTAAATTTGCCGATCGATGAGGAGTGGCGAACGCGGCGGCGCGGGCAAAAAGAAAAATCAGGCTATTATCCCCCCGAAAACGTTGGTATTGATAAAACCCGCGTCGCGATCACGGCCGACCGGACAAACACAATGATAGCGGGCGAACGAAATTCTTTTTTTCCCCCTTTTTTAACATTTTTTTATCTCCGCCATCTCCAACCCCCATATTCGACTTCTCTTTTCCGACTGCCCGACCTCACCCGCGCACCGCCCCTTTCGTTTGCGTCGTTTGCCGCCGCGAAATTCTCCACCGGCGAGTACAAAAGTCGACGTAATAAGCGGCGAACGTTCGAAGGGGGTCGAAAGGGTGTGGAGGGGGGTCGGCGGATTAACCGTACGGTAGCCGTTAATGGAACAACGTAATGCATACGTGATGTTTAATTAATCAATTAATAAGCGTATTATTGTTTTGTTTAATTAAAAATAATGAATCTCTCTCTGTCTGCAGCGTTGGTGCGCGGATTTACCTACACGACCGGCGTCAGCATCATCCACCGTACGTATCAATCGCATTTCAAAGCTGGCGCATACTACGGATGAGCCATCGCTGTGTATCTGTGCTTTTGTCGATATAGGATAGGTTTTATTTCACTTTGTTCCTTTTGTTTTTTTTTATATGTGCATATACGTATATACGTTTCATCTTGCTCGTCCGTATATGCTCCTATCCATTTTTTCCCCTTCTGTTCCCCGTTGGGTATCGGGTGTTCGATTAGAGATTTTTGTAATGCACGCGGGATATATTGTACGCTGGTATTGGGTTGCGCAATCATTCGGAAATGACGCTGGAGATTTTAAAATAATGCACTGCTTTCTGGGTACCGTGATTACGATTTGGGGTCGAAAGAAGCGTGAGTTAACTGTGGGTCAAGGGGGTGCACTCCTATTCTTATATTCTCGAATACAATTTTATCCGGTTGATAATGCGATACGCCAAGGGAAGGTAGAGAAGTAAGGAGACTCTATAGGGTGTACCGCGTGACGTTAACGCAAACTTTGGACGCCCCGGTACGAATCGAAAATGGAATGGAGAACGAGCGATCGCGCGGCCCGTGAAATCCTCAAGTCCGTCAAAGTCGCGAGCGTTCTCGCGAGGGTTGAAACGGTGCGCGGCAACCCCCCCCCCCCCCGGCCGAAAACCGGGCGCATCCGTGTCCAGGTTGACGGCGGATATTCGCGGGCAGTCGATTTTAATAAACTCCATGTAAACGGTTGGCCCCTTCCCTTTGTGGAGGGAAGTTTCCGGGAGAGCGCGCCGATTTTTAAATATAGTGCGCCCCGGTGGTGGTAGGTTTGGGCACCAATAAGAGCCGGGTCGGGTGGGAACCGTGGCGCCGTCAAAGCTTTTTCGCAAGCGTTCTCCGCTTGCCTCGCTGATCCACGAAAAAGGCTCGCCATCCGTGGAATCTTTTGTTTATAATTTTTTTGATCATTACCCAACAGGCTACTAATTCCACCGGCGGAGTGCATTCAAAATTTATCGGCGGCGCGACAAAACGCACCCTCCAATCTTTTTCATCTCCGCTCCCACCGGCTCTCGGTCTCTCTGTTCGTCACACGTGGTCTGCCGATTGTTCTTCCATCTTTTTTTTTTTTTCCTTCCTCCCTCACCCTTTCTCGCCGTTCCGTGTTTCACTGCCTCTCTGCCTGTCGCGGTCCCTCTGCTTGTCCGTTCGCTTTCAGAGCCACCACCCCGCCCCCCCCTGCCCCTTCTCTACCTCACTCTCTATTGGACAACGTTCAAAGGGTATTCAGAGTCGAAGGTCCGGAAATGGTTCGCGGGGAAAACAGGTAGACAGAGTTAGGCACTTGTTTGTCCAACGGATCTCGTACGGGCGTCGCGATTTTTCAAAAATTGAAATCCCGTCGGCGCCGCGGGCCATCGGCTCCTTTATCCGCGTTCAGATAATTGCGACCGTGTTTATCTTGGACGATCTCCGAACTGTTTCACCATTTTTTTTTTTTTCCCCACCGTTATATTTCCCCTCTGTCCCCGTTTCGGTTTCGCTCGATTATAACGTACGCGGCGACATTAGCCCGCGTTAAAAACGATAGGGGCCGCGTATAAATCATACACGATTAACCGGGGCAGTACGTGCGCGCGTACAGGAGAGGTGTCTGATAGCAAAAAGCGGTCGGATAAAGTGTGCGTGTATTTTTTATACAGCCGAGCTAATTGAGATTGCTCGAAACGCGAAAAACGCATTGAATCGCGCGGCGCGGCCGGATTGTCCCCCTTTGATCCTCGTGTCCCGTCGTTTTTCCGGCCACTGTGCACGTAATTATCATCGTTCAAACCGGCACTCACATAATCAAGAATGTCTCCGGCACCGCGGTGCACGCGGTGTTACTATTTTTTTTCTCTCTTCTCTTTTTTTTGTTTGTTTCCTTTCTCTCTCTCTCTCTCTCTCTCTCTCTCTCTCTCTCTTTTTCGCCTTCCGCGGGATAGCTGTGCTGACGCGTTTTCGAGTGGTAATCAACTCAACGCGCTCGTCAAAGAAAGCGACGAGCACAAGCACCGTTAATGAGACTCCGCTCGCAGCGTCCTGCTATCCCGATTCCGCGGACGAAGGGTGCGCGATTCGAAACAAAACGCGGCGAAAAAAGAAACACGGAAAATAAAAGGAGTGGCGGACAAGTGGCCTCGAGGTGGCGGGAAAGGGTAACAGTCTGTATTCAGAGATCGCGGATCTGAACGGGGTGAGGCGATGGCGAACGGCGTGGGGCGGTGGTTGGGGATTGGGGGGGGGGGGGGACGGGGGTGCGGTGGTATAAGCGGGGCCACGGTAGAAATAATGTGTTTAGGCGCAGGCATTTTTATCGCGTCGAACACCCCCCCCCCTGACCCACCCCCCAACGCCGAGCGCTCCGTTCATCCCGCGAGCCGAAGCTTTTGTTGTTTCCAATGCTTTATGTGAATTGCACTGTAAAATCTCATTATATTCGCGTGCAATGCGTCCATTATATCCTGTGCCAGAAACATTCTTCTCCTCCCTCAATTTTCACCCCCTCCGCCCCCTTCCCGCGGTGTTCCTTTTTCGTGTTTGTTTTCGTTTCTTTTCGTTTTTTTTTTCTTTTGCTTTTTCGTTTTTCGTTCTCGCTCCTCCTTCTGCGCTCGCGTTCGTTACGTTTCGTCCTCTGTGTCCGGTTCGCCTCTGTTGCTCGTTCGATGCCCGAAACATTCTCTAAATTTATTCGCTCGTGTGACGCGCCACGGTCTAATTTGTTTCGTCGGAGAACAACGCGCTCGACGCGAAACGACGACGGACGCTAATTACGCCGACGCGACGGTTCGACCGATTCGCTATTTTCGATTTCGGCCCACGGGTTGCACTGTCAAACCGCCCTCCTCCGTGTTGCGTCTTTTGTCGCGCGGCGCTGGTTTCTAGCGAATTAAAGAATCGGCCGTTCGCGGGTTCGTTTGACTCGCCCTCGCCGGGTCAACAGAGCGGCGAGGTAAAATCCATTGGAAGTTTAATGAAACGAACGAAGATACAAGGGTTGAGGATAAAGGAACGCCTGGATAGGGTTACTGGACGTTCGGCGCCGCTTTCGTAAAGAGAAATTCAATTTCACTATTCGGAGACCGATTTCTCTTCTGTAAACCAAGATTCTCTTGGTGTCAAGCGTAATTAGCTGGTGAGAATGTCGGCGCAGACAGATTTGGTATTAAAAGGACAGCGCTGCAACACGAATGGCTGTATCGTAGAAACTATTGCTTCGGTCAAAGTGTTCAGTACTTTCCGGTAGTTTCATCCGCGATCTATAAATCGACGACTAAATTGCCTTGCATAATAATACTGAAGTAAATCCTGGATGATGTGAAAGAAAAAACGGTATATGCACGGTGGCGTGCGAATATGTCGAGCCGGTTGATTCGTTTCAATTTCTCATCCAAAGCGAAGTCCGAAGAAATTTCTATCTTCGATGTACAATAGTGTTACAATAGTGTTCGTCGAAATATCGATTTACTAATAGAACTGTACGACGATGAACAGCGTTTCAAGATACAAAAACATGATTTCAACGGATTCGCCTGCCGGAGTTACGTTTCAGCGACAATGTCTGACCACGAACGCTTATACTACTTGCGCATTGATATCTACTTAAAATTGGATACCGCGAGTTTTGGTTCGCCCGAGACATTCGTGTCTGTAACATATATCAAACAAATGTTCTCAGACTTTAATTTTTCACGAAAAGCCGCACTGTATTTTAAAAACAATATTTTACAAGACGTCCCCGTAAATCCGACAGTTGCAAATAGCGGAATCCTTGACGATAGCAAATCCTCCGCTGCTTCGTGGCGAGTCGGGATCAATTAGAACAGTTCCTACAAATGACGATTCATCATCGAGTCATAGTTAAGCAGAAGCAAAGTCTGCCGGAATAAAAGTACGGGACAAACCGTTAAGCTCGGACCGGCAAAGCGACTGGGAGGTTAATGGCGCGTCGTTGCGTATTCCAACGGTGTTTGTTTCCTCGCAGTTGGCAATAAACTAAGATAAATGAATGTCCGTAGGCCAGGCCACTATTATTCCTTCGCTCGCTGCTTACATTAAGTTGCCCCGCATTAACGGCGATGCGGAATGTATCGCGCCCATTACAAGCTCGAATTCCCGATCGAACCGTGTACGAAACGCCGCGAAGCAGCTCGGCTTTTCTTCAGGAGCCGGGTAAATTTAGGATCGCCGTTCGCGTTGCCGTTCCCGTGCACTTCGTCGAAAAAGAACGTAGAATCCGGGCTCGAAAGACGAATCGAACCTGTTAACTGTAATTCTCGCCACACCCGCCGTCAAAGATGTCCCTTCGCGTTTCCGATTAACGATTAACGAACTTTGACTTTCAAGAATTTATCGACGATTAACGGCTCGTCTCCTTGCTCCACTTATCATAAACGATTCGTCGGGACGAGAGCCGAAAGCCCTGTCCGCTGGATCGACCTCCCGAAAAGAAAATGCTGCGAATTCGCGTCGCGGCTCGATTCGAAATAATTAACAAGCGCCAGTGGAATCGGAAGATCCCGAGCCTCGTAATTCTCCTAACGATCGAAGCCATTAATGTAAACGAGGACCGCGTGAAATATTTTTCCAGCGCCGATTAATCTCGCCGGACTGTTCCTCTTTGCCGTCCGCGCGCCGTCCACCCGCTCCTGCTTCGTCGAAGGCGGCATCCCCGGGGAAAATTACAACCGCGTCGTGCTCCCCGGTGCCCGAATAACCGGCAGCGTTGCGTCGTTAACGGGGACGTTCGGATAACCACGGGAAACGCCTCGCGATTCGTTCGCAGAGTCGCGAAACGCGCTGCGAGGAGCCGCGAATCCGTCCAGGGCGAGGCGACGGTAGTTGGCCCGCGGAGGCGCACGCTGCCAGCCAGCCAGCGCCGGCGGTAACGTCGTCGCAAAATCCACTGTGAGCACGCCTCAAATTCCGGCGGAGGAGGCTCAGCTCGTAAAGCACAGGAAGATGCATGCCGGGATATTAAGGCCATTATCGCCGTTGCATATTCATGCCGTATTATAATGAAAATACAGTTTATTACCGAAGATTAACAGCTTCTTACGACGACGTGCGCTCGCTGCCGCGTCGGCGACTACGCTTCCCGTCGTTTCCCGGGCCCTCCGCCCCCAATTTACGCTGCGAGCATTCAATGAAGACGGAAACGCGCCGGGTATAACAATCTTGCCACTGTGCCGATTAAGCGCTACGCGACGCGTCGCGCCGCGTCGAGGCGCTCGACGATTTCTTTCGTTCGCGGCGAAGCACTGGAAATTGGAATCCGCTCGAGTTTGTGTGGAAACTCGCGAGCTCCGCCGTTTATCCTAGCGCGCGTAAGCGATTAATTCTGCGTCTCGCGCGGCGAGCGACGCGACGACGGCGCGTGGTACGAAGCGGCGACAGATCGAGGAATCATTAACGCGGCTCGATCAATCTTTCATCGCGTTTCGGTCGGAAAGTATCACCCCCCGGGGGTTGGTTGGGGGCAGCTGGTCTGGTCTCGAGAAGCGACGTTTCAATCGGACGAACCGTTCATTACCCTCGATCGTTAAATCAACGATGATCCCCAATCAATCGGCGCCAGCTAACCGAGCCGGATTCGAGCTCTCGAAACTTTGAGCCCCACGCCCCTATAGATCCGCTACAGAGTTTCCGTTTACGTACCGTAAATAAGTAAATAATTCATTCTCCGTCTCGCTTGGCAAGTGGCACGACTGGAACGAGCGAGTCCTGCAGGATGACGATGGTACACGAGAGGGGGTGAATGGGGGTACGGGGAGAAAGGAAGAACGCGAAGGGATTCAAGGAAAGGGAGGAAAGACCAGCGGTAGTTGTGCCGTGAAGACGTCGACGGCGACGGGGTGGTTAACGGTGTATAGCGGCGGCGGGGGCGGTGAGGGTAGAGGGATGAAATCTGCATAATATCGGTAATGCTCAGAATGCGAGTCGCGTAGCTACCTGCCTTGCTTACTCCGCGCGGTGCTCCACAGTCGCGTCAACTAAAACTTAATTATAATTAATTAATGCGACTGCTAACTGCGCCAGCCGGACAAGTATTGACCCGGCACGCCTCGCTCGACCGTTTCTGATTCTCGCCCCCTCCCCTCCCCCCCTCGCCGCCGCCCCCAGGACGCTCGATTCACCCCCGTCGATCTTTCGTGTTCCAGCGCGCACGGTCCCGTGATCCGAAGCTGTTTGGCCTCCCGTCACCGTCGCTGACAGGACAGATTTCGGTGCGTCTTAATTCTGCGCCTCGGCCATTCTCCGTGCTGCACCCCGTTCTCGTTCCCCGTTTCCACTCCGCTGTCTGCAACACCGTCTTGTTGGGGAAGGCTGGTGGTGTTAGGCGGTTCGGGGGCGGGAGGGGTGAAGTTGGGCTGGCGCAAGAACTGGGACATAACATTTCCGTGGCGGTGGCGGCACTAAGTCTATGGCTTCGTACAGCGCGTAATTAGAAACCTTTTGTGCAAAATGAATACTGTTAATTAACGTACCTAAAAAGACATTATACCCGCGGGGTGGTAAACTAAATATAGCCGCCGGGCGAGCGTATTACACCGTGAACGGTGTAAATAAGCGATTTGCCGCCGCCACCGCCCTCCCCCCCCCCCTCGCCACCCGACGGCGGCTACACTAGCTTTCTCGCCGGCGTTAAATCATAATGAATTGTATTCGCGAGAAGAGTTACCCCGGGCAGGCATCAAATTCCTTTATCGTCCGCGGGCGTTCGAGTGCAATTCGACCGGGGGGGGGGACCGTTTTCTGTTCACTGCGTGGAACAGTGTCGACGGTGCTCGGATGACATTCGTTGGAAGTTTTACTTCGATCGGTTGATCGATCTTTTGTTTCGCGGCGATCCGCGATACTTCTTGGCTGCGGTGAGAACGGGGACAACGGGGTCGCGTTGAAATACGACGGGCGTAAATGGGTCGATATTAATTGCGTCTTGACTCGTTAATTCGTTCGGCATTATCTCGGCACCCGGGGAGAAGAGATCGTCCCTGTGCTCGCTTTTGCGCGGCCCGACTCGAGTTCGGCGGGCAATTACAATATGAAAGGCACATAAATCAGCGAGTTTAATTAACGCGTTGTTATTATGATTATGGGACCGTCGTGGGATTATAATATACCGAAATGTGCGCCCCCTCCCCCCAGAACCACCGTGCCCGCAGCCAACTATTTTTCAGAGCTTCCTTTGAAACCGACGCGAAAGAAGCGCGGAATTCGTATTACCGGAAGCTTTCGATTAAGTTGTCACCGAATTGTAGTAAAAATTGATCGTGCGCAATGAGCAACAATAATTGCCCGAATCTGCTATCTGAGCGAAACGGAATCGTGCGGCTCGCCCCCAGGAAAGAGTCGTCAAAGTGTCAGAAATGTTTCCCCGGGCTCATCCGGGTGAAATGGCCCGGTTACGGGCGGACGCGTCGGTGTCGCCGGCGAAGGAAAGGGAAATTCTCGATGTGCACGGATCCAGCCGCACCGGGGCATAATAGAAAGAAGGCGAAGAACGTTTGAAACAGAGAGCAAGAACCCTTGGTCGCAACGGAGGAGCGGTCGGGGACAGGGACCTGCCTCTCCCTGTCCTCGTTCCCCTGGCTGCGAAACAGTCTGTGAAAGCACGATTTCTCTATTACCGTCGGTTAATAGGGTTTTTAAAAGTCAAGTGCACCTCGCGTTCCCCGAGCCGTGACGAGGGTGTGGGACAGAGGAACGGAACAGGGACGACGGGCGGGCTCGCGGTAGGTGGAGGCGAAAAGGTAGGCGAAACGGAGGACGGTTGGAATCGACGGGGAACGGGAGGGCGGTGGATGAGACTAAATTCAAAGGTCGCCAATAAGCCAGGGAAATGCGCGCTGCTGGGACGTTCGCGAGGGTTTCAACCCCCCCCCCCCCCCGTTAACGGGGCGCAGTAGTTTCAGAAAACATTGTTCACTCGATACTCATAATTAAGTAATCACAGATGACGCGGGAACATCGAGTGGTACGTTTCACCTATCAGCTATTAAACCCTCGACATACGCGGGGCGAAGAGGGACAAAGAGTGCGGGGGTTGCCTTTTAGCCAGGGGTTGCCAACTTCCTCGCGCAGCGTCGCGTGGCTGCGCGACCCGAGAGATTGGTCGTGTCGCGACGGAAACAACGAGGGGGGCGAGGGGTGGCGCCCGACGGCGGTGGTGTATCTCGCGAGAGATACGGAGCCGAGGAAAAAAGGGAATCAATCCGGGCGGGGGGCGGTGGGGGGGGGGGGGTATGAGGGGGTTGGCACGTACGACACGAACGGAAAACGACTGAGCGGCCCTGCGATATTTTTTAATTAATCGAATTATTGAACTGTATCGCAATTGAATTGAATTAAGTGCCGGTGCTGCGCCGCGGAACCTGGAAGCGCGCAATTTTCTGTCATTATTGCGAGACCCTCCTTCGTCTCAACCCCCTGAACCCCTTGTCGCAGGCCGTACACTATCGTCGTCCCTCCATCTCGATCGCATCTTCCCTCCCCTTCACGCTTTCCAAACCCCCCGTGCCCCGATGCTCCCGTCGTCTTCGTCCCGCTATCCGCAGGTCCCTTCTGCGTTTTCGTTGGTCGCGATGGTCGCGACCCTTGGAGCCCCCTCTTCAGCGCCACCCCTTGGCGTGCCACCCTCGTCGACGCACGCACTCACGCATCAACCTACACGGCCGCGTGACGCGCGTTTATATCGTGCATGCACCACGTGGCTCTCACTAATTACCTATCCAGCTGTAGCGCGCGAGTAAACGACGAGGAAGGGTTGCTCCAGCGCGGCCGAAGACACTCTTTTTTTCTCCCTTTTCGGCCGGGAGGGAAATATTGATACAGTAAACGTATCTGTCTAGAAGCGTGAGATAATTAAAAAACGGAAAGGGGGCGAGGAGGAGCAGCGGGACTCTGGTAAGCGCGATATATTTTCTGGGACAATTGCCGTTTCCTTTTTTTTTTTTTTATCCTGCTTTTTCTCGTTTCGCTACGGCACGCGGCGAATTCGACGAATCCGCTGGGAATATTTTCGCGCGACACTTTAAGATACCGCCGCGGTTGGAAACATTCTTGAGCGCGACTGTTAATTAGAACAGGGGCTTGTCGAAATATCCCCGGGAGCGAGCTTATACTTGACGTATTTCAATTAACCTCATTGCCGTGGCTCGTTACGCCCGACGAATGTCAAACACGCACCGCGTTACGGGGCTCCATGGCGACCGTGACATCGAACCACCGCCAGCTGGTTCGACGATTATTATTTCAGCCATTCGTCGAGCATCGTTCGGATCCTAAGAACTGTCCGCGTACGTCGCGTATGAACGTACGCTTGAAAGGTGTGCCTTATCGCGCGACTCTTCCGTATCATTTTTCTTATCAACCCCAGCATTGAATGTTTATTTCGTACAATTCGCTTGCCACGTGGCAAGACTCGTTACGCGTATCCCCGTTTCGTCGAGGAACATTTACATCCAGGGACCAATAACGATTGCGAAGATCGATATTACTTTAATTGCCCGCGGTTCACCGGTCTCAATCGGCGCAACCGCCGGTCCGTAAAGTATCGTTGCCCCGATTCTCGAATCGAGGTTCCCCCTCTCGAATCGCGGGGCCCATCGAGGGCGGCGTACCACAATAATCCGTACGAGGACGGTTCATCGAAAACCGCGAGACGAAATCGTCCGAGCGGGACACAATTTGGAACACCTCCGCGCGCCGCGCTCGTCGACGAGGGCAGCGCCGTTCCAGAGCGGATGGAGAAAGGAAGAAGAAGAGGGAAACGCGAAGTTGAAAGGGGGCGGTCGAGCGGGTGCGGGTAGACCAAGGGGGGGGGGAGGGTTGTAGAAGGACGATATGGGGTGGGAGTAGAGGGTGGTCTAACCAAACTTAATTGAATCCCAGTCCGAATGTATAATATGTAGACTGCCTGCATAATGTCGTGAGCCGGCAGTGATTCTCAACGGGCCGCGTGGTCGTTTCGACGCGGGGGCGTCGCGGCGTCCCGACGCCCCGCCAGGCGGACCCTGGCAAACAGCGAATTTTGAGAACCATCCGCGGAATTAGATATACAATAATGTAAGCAGAGCCCCGTTGCGGTGTAAGGGTTGGTGGTAAGGTCATGTATATTCATACATCGGTCGACCCACCCCCGATTCTCTCACCCAACCACCCCGTCCACCCTTGCAACCACCGCCGCCGCCGTCGCCGCCACCTTCTCGGCTTGCGTTTCTGTCCGTTCCTCTCAGACTGTTCCTCTTTCGACGCCCTCTTACTATGTCCGCCTTCGGCTCAACCCACACCACTTTTAGTACACGGCAAAGACCGAGAGCCAAACAACCGCGATGAGAATAGATTTACGTCACGTCCGTGCTGCTTACGACCGGCGAGCATTAAGACGTCCGTATGCGAAGAATATTCCCAGCGTTACCGATGAGCTGATTACGCGTCGCTCGCGTGTACAACGGTGGCTCGCTGGCCAGAGGTGTTCGTGTAACGGTATGATACGGTATCGATAGTTGTTGAACATCGTTCAAAGGGGTAATTGGATACCCGTGTAGTCGAGGATACAGAATTTGGTATACGGGTTGAAGCTTTGGCAGTAATTCTATTTTAATTGTTCTCGAAACCCTTGCGGTAATATTGTCAGGTGCGTATAAAAATAATCAGTTGAAACTATAATACGTTTTCGTTCAATTACAAATTTGTGCAACACCTCGACGCGCGTTCACCATAATTTAATCCAAATTGCCATGCACGTGTGCATCGCTTTTCGCTCGATTATATTCATCAACGACGTCGGCAGAAGAATGATGCTATTCAAAGGGTCGTCTAGATGAGTCCGCGACTACGTTTTCACCCCGTCCAATCGGATGGGCGAACCAGTGGTACCGTGGAAGTTGTGCCGGTCGCAATTACAGGAAAGGCGAGAGGAAAGAGAGCCCCGTCGCATTATCGTGGCTGGGATTCTTACAGTTTCAGGAACGGCGCGCGCCCGAATAGTCGTTAGAACGCATTCCCGAGGAAGCGATATCTGGATATAATGAAGAATTCATTTACAAGTAAGATTCGCCCCGCGGCTTCATTATCCACGATTTCGCCGCGAACGCCCCGCGGCATTCGTAATGAGCGATGGTCATTCATTTTAATATCCATTAAATGCAAATACCGTCCGACACAAACGTTTACTCCTATTTCGAATTATTTCGCTGACTCGCTGTAATTAAGCTTTTCGAAGGGGCTCGGGGAGGCATTACCTACGGAGGAGTCGTTACTGGTAACGATACACCCCCACCCCCCACCCCCCCTTTTTCTCCCCTCGCTCTGTATTCTTTCCGCGGGTGTGTGACCCGAGGAACCGGCTCGTAACGTCGCTCACCGTGACGATTCTCGCCCGCGATAACCGAGAAATGAAAATTTAAGGCGTCCAGCGAAGAAGGATGAACCGGGCGAACGAGAGAAACGATCGCCTTATCTCCTCGCCCCGCAATTAAAATATTCATAAATTCCACGCGTTAATTGCAGCGCTTTTTATAATCATTTTATTGTAACCGTGATACACGAGCCGCGGGGGTGACGTAAAGTTCGATTCGGGATTTATGTGTCGCGCTTGTAACGGTGCACCTTCGACGGGCATTAAAATTTGTAATCGAAGTAAAATTCCGTTCAATCTAGGTAATAGTGATCGCGCGTCTGTATTCGCGACGAAATATTATTAGCCGCTGCAACGAGGCGGTCTCGTCAAGTGCGCGGCACAATTTCCGTCGATGTCGACAAGAAAGAAAGCACGAAAAATCGAAGAACAATATCCGTGTGGAATTTCGACAATATTCTGATACCGTCCTAATAAATTGACACGTCAAACCACGTGACAGGTCAGTGTGCTGCAACAGTAGACCCCCGGTGCTCGATGTACCGGGTGGACTGCATTAGAATGCAGTGGCGTGTGGGCAGGGTAGATTTTTCGGGCTCGCGTGTGGCGCAAGAGTAAGACGCGAGCCGCGGATGCTCGAGACATAAGCCACCGACAGAGCACCGGTCGTTATACACTCAACATTCTACAATCTACCCTTTCTATCGGCCCTAATTTATGTTGAGCAAGGTAGCAGGAGTAACCCACCCTCGGCTTGCTTCGCCTAGGAAGCCTCGGTAATGTTTCAAGTGGCTTGTCTGTTGTTAATTTAACCCGGTGGAGGCTTGATGGGGGTCTGTCTACCGGCTGCCATGCTCTGTTCGCCGCGATAAATCGGTCATTATCCCGATACGTAACCGTTCCTCGACTCGAATGGGGAGAATCGCCACTGCCAGTTCTCTGTCGCGCGCGTTTCGTTTCGTTTTCTCGAATACGGAAGATTCGACGGGCCACCACGGGTGATAGGGGGACGAAGTTTTGGATTTCGTACGAACGTTCGGTGTCCAGGGGTCAACGATTACCATAACTGGATCGGACGATACTGATAAGGGACTAGTTCTGGTCAGATAGCGGAGCAGATTAGGGGATATTCTCGAGTGAAAATTACGAATTCTCAGTGGTCGCGTTGGTCAGTTGTCGAGACGGTTTATGTTAATAATGTGGCCTCTATCTTTGAATAAATTTGATCATTCTTGTACCGCTTGTCGACCCCCTGTTATACGCTTCCGCGCACAAGTCACGGAACACGGAATTAAATGTTATTAAAATAGCAATAAAATTTGTATATACATATCTTCCCTTTTAATTAATTCTATTAATATTTGTAGGTTCTTTTCGTAGACCCTCAACGTACTTATTTGGGCGAAATTCCCTCCTGAAAGTATGTTCCTCGTCGTTCAATAGATTTTAAACGTTAAACAATTCCCTTTCTTCCACCAAACTTCTACTAAACATTTCGAACGATTCACGCCGCGCGACGAAACTTTGTTCGAACGGGCAACTTTGCCCTACGATAGTCAAGCGAGGTTGTACGTTCTCCTATCGTGTTAACGGCCGTTCGAAGCCTCTTTTATTTCCCTTACGAAAACGAAAATCGTAATACATCCACCCCATCGATCTCTCCGCCATCGACGCAGTAATTTCCAGCGGGGCGAGTCATACGTCGCGCTTGCGAACAGAACGCTCGTAAACATATATACGGGCCAGGACGCAACCCTTTTCCGCGTATCCTGTGCACCCTTTCGCGCCAGGCCAGGCCGACTCGGCTGGAACATTAATATCGCGAAATGAAGCTCATTTGCATATAAATAAGGTGGTGGTGGGGCACGGTGGTGCGGCGAGGGAGAAACCAGGATGAACCACCCTTTTCCTCCGTCTATCCCTCTTCCCGTCTCCCGTCGCAGCCTGTCTCCGTTCTTCTCTGTTCCTCTTTCGAGAAACCCCACCCTGGACTAATTACACTTACAGACAAAGCAGCCTTGTGCCGAGGGGTTGGTCGACTCTCTTCTCTGTCCGTCTCTCTCTCCCCCTTACCCCCTGGCCCCCGATCTTTCTCTATCGCTCTGTCCCTAGATCCCAGTTTCCTTGTCCCGCTCGGCCGTCCACCTTCTCTATATCTGTCTTCCTCGTCCCTACTCCCGATAACAACGGTTCGCAATGACCACGTGATAATTGCAACCCCTGTGGAGCACGTCCCCGTTAGGATACCCCCGGTCGTCGAGGAAATTCATCGTTTCCTCGCACCGCTTCGCCCTGAATGGCCACGGATAATCCTTAATCCCGATCAATGGAGTACTCGTGACGGGGTACGCGGTGAGTTAAAAGTGTCTTCTCTCGGCGGGTCTGTTACGCCGTGATACGGACTTTGTTAATGGCCTTTCGTTTTCTTCCTTCTTTCGGTTGGTTCTTTTGCCCGGAGCTCGTTCCTTTGCCACCGCTTTCGCCCTTCGGTTGCAAGGTTTCCGGCGACACCCGTGGAAACGTTCGTCGTCACTGCCAGTCCCCGGTGTCTCGATGCACGGGCTGGACACGTCCGACTGCGCTGCGGGGACCGTCGGAACGATGAAGTTCGGCGACAAGATGTTGACATTGAAGGCCAAACGGCAGAACTCTGCACGGGCCTCTTCTGTCGCGACGTTACCGGCGAAAGAACGAATCATTAGCCGAGCTGCGAATAACGAAACCACGGCGGTCGTTCGCGACGACGAACCCTTAACGTCGAAGGGTCAATTTCTAAACGCAACCCGTCTCGATCTCGATTCACCGAGGCGTCGAACAATGAAATTCCGCGCGGTCCGACGTTAAGTCGAGTAAACCCGAGCGGCGGCCACCGCCGACGCGAAACTCTAATCCCTGTACGCAACGAGCAGGCCAGCTCGAAAACCTTTTAGAACACAACAAAAGGCGAAAAAACAAGAGAGCGGAAAAGGGTCCAGGGGGTGGTGGGGGTAGGTGGCGGGGGGGGGTGGGAGGAACGGGGATGGAGGATCGATCGAAACGAAAGATTGGCGAGAAATAAGCGTATGTAGGTGGGAACCGGTCCTGGCGGCCATTGTACAGAGAAAGAAACATAAAAACGCGTATTACCGATTCCGGAATACGGCCATTAGTCTGAAGTCAGCGCGGCTATCGTTTATTAAGCGCAAACAGATATTAATGTATTTTTACACGCTGGCCGCCGTTTTCGTTGCGCCGACGCCACCACCGACGCCGCCGTCGACGCCGGCATCGACGCCAGGCACCGCTGCTGGCGCGGTCCGCGGGGTCGAAGCCAAATCCAATTACTTTTATTCGGGCGAAATGAGTGCAGCTAAGTCATTAATACTAATCAATGGAGCCGCCGGCCGATCTCTACCTCCCTGCCTCCCTCTCCCGCCCTCTCCTCCTTCTCTTTTTATCTCCTACGCTCTTCGCCAACATTCTCGAATCTCTCGCCCCCTCCCCCTATGGCGCAACCCCCTTCGATATCCTCTCTATCTGTCCATAGATACACCGCCTGTGTATATACGTACGTGTTACCGGTCGCACGCGCGCAGTTCCACACGAATTACCCATAACTCAAACGCCTCGAAATGACTTTATTGCAAAAAACTTGCGCTTTTGCGCGGCCGCGAGCCGCTTCTCTCGTCGTATCCGCATTGTTAAAGGCTCCCGTGCCGATAAGTAATGTTTATTGTTGCATTTCCAACGACCGTGTATCCCAATCCTATGCCACCCCCTTTTTTCCCCCCGACCGCCCCCCACCAGACCAGCTAGCAACGCCGCCCTTTTTCTGCTCGCTTCTTTTTTTTTTTTATTTTGCACCCCGCCGTTCTCTCTCTGTGTGTGTGCGTGCGTGCGTGCGTGCGTGCGTATTCGTCCTGCTGCATACGCACACGTACACAGGATCGTCCACCCTCTGATCCGATCTGGGTGGTGGTCCTGCTATCTTTGTCTCTATCTGTCTCCTGTTCAACCTGTCTCTCTGTTTTTTCTTTCTTTCCTTCCCTCTTTCTCTCACCACCCACCCTCTCTCCCTCGCTCCCTCTCTCGCTCTCTCTCTGTCGTTCTGTCTCTCTCTCTATACTCGTCGAACAGAGAATGCTGCAGCACGGTTTTTCGCATTAGCGAGATGGCCCGTGAGGGCTGGCTAACGATTTTTTACTGCTCGAACCGACCAACGAACGATCCTTCCCGCGAAATTTAAAGCGTTATTATTTCGTTCGGTCGGGCATTGTCGCTGATGGTCGCTGTTCCGATTGCTCTGGACGCCGGCGTTGTTACGAAGGGTGAGAGAAGTCGGGGTCGAGGGTGGCTTGTGTAAATCGGGCTGCTTTCCAGCCGTTTCGAAAGGTGTGGAAGGTCGCGGATTAGTTTCTTTGTATCGGGGAATGGGGCTCTCTCTTTTTTCTATCTATTTTTCCTTTTTTTTCGTCGAGCCTCGCGGGGAATTTATGTCTCCCCCGGCCGCGCCGACAAGGATGTTTCCCGTATCGATTTATCGGCGGGCCGATAACTCGAAGTTTTCTGATCGTTTCTGAGAACGCGCTGCTCATCGGAAATTTTATTTCGCGAACCTGTCGCGACGCCACACCATCGAAGGAATTTTTCGTCTCGAAGAAACTCTCCTTGCACGCTTAATTACTTTCCCAACGAGTAGGTAGCGGCGCGCAATTGTCGGGGGCTCGTCTCGAATTTCTTCGGGACGAAATCTGTGGAAACGTGGTAATTGCGTTGCGCGTAAACTCGACGAGGAGCGGATGGCCAGGTTTATAATGATAAATGAAGTGCGCGGTGTAATTGTGGGCCGACCCGTGGTTCCGGTTTTCGGGAACGCAGCGGGCAAACTTTTTTGTCCCCGCCTGTATTTATATATTTAGACCGGCGGAGGCGTGAAGCGTGTCCGGGGGGTAATTAGAACGAGGGGCGAACTTGTTAACGGAATTGGGAAACGACTGCCAAAACACGGGAGTGACCGGGCAACAATTAGAAACAGTAACGAAGTCGATGAGAGGCCGTCGTGAATTATGCCCGGGAGAAGCCAACTGTCGCCCGAAGAATTTTTCCGAATGATTTGTTCGCCGCTTCAGTCGCGCGAGAGCTCGTTACATTAATTTCCAACTCGCGAGCTTGAAATATTTGTTATATAATCAGCTGAGCCCGGGTAATTTCATTCCGACAAAGACTAATGCGACTCGCACTATTTGCATAAACGTTGCACCGGCTCCGCTTGCCAGACTATAGAATTTCATTCATCACCTTGTATCGTCTTTCTGGAAAATTTATTTCCCCCATTGAGCTTGAACAAATTTCTTCGGCCCGTCGCCAGCGGTCCAGAGATTCGTAATGGCGAAGATGATCACCCTTATCGCGTAAGGGTTTGAACTAGCCGCCCCGTTCCAGCCGCATTTGTTAAAAATTCATTTCATGCATACTAAAAAATTTTCCTTACGCCGTATAAATTACATTAAAATGCAAAGCGCCCTTGTACCCATGTTTACGTGAACTTTCTCATTACTTCATATACTTCTGCGTATGCTTCCTAAATTTATCCAGTGCACCGCGTATGAACTGAGTTGCGCATCCTCGAAACCAGTTGAACAGAGTAACAAAAATAGTAATTGTGTCATCGAAAGGTAAAGGAACGCGTGCGATCTTGTACAGATCCTTATCCGCGTCGTTGTTAATAATAATAACGATCGACTCGTAGAGAAATTCAATTATATCGGGTGCCAAGAAATTTTTCATCCACAAAAAAAAAACAGAGATCTTCAAACGTGCAGGAAGTTTCTCGTTCCGAAAGAAAATCGCCGGTCGCGTGTATCCAATCGTCAAGAGCGGAGAGTAACGCGGCGTTTACGCAAGTAGGGGTGGCTGGTTGATTAATTTATGCGAAATTCCGAAAGCCCGTAAACATACGTTTCTACGGCTTACTATATATCGGGGCGCACTTTTACAAGCAAAATGGCCGGGCCTGTGCATTCAACTAATCCCCCTCGCCTCGTCCATTTAATATGGGGGGGTGGCCATGCCGTAGGTATAGCCGTTTACGAATTTGCGTGGAAAAAAAAAAAGAAAAATTGAACTACCGCCATGGTTCCTGCGCCTCCTATTTTCGTTCGTTACCTATCGACCGGGCTTTATCTATTTTTTATGCAATGAAATGCCCCGATACCAATGGCGGCAGCCGGGCTGTGCGCGCGACCACGTTCTCCATTGTACGACTTTGACGAAAATTCGAAATTACATCGCCCCGGAAGAGAGGACGCTCGCCCCTTTTGTGCAGAAAAATGGCACCGAGAGCGTGCGAATCATTCGATAACTTCCACCTTTCACAGATTTCAGACAGCTATCCATATTTATCCTCTCTCTCTCTCTCGATTCCGCAACTTCCATTGCTTTGCCGTTTAGAAAATGTCGGCGAAGATCTGCGAATGTTATTCAACGCTTCGTCAATTACTAATCAATTTACCACCGCGTTTGGAAACATCGAGCAAGCGTATCAGGGCTTGAGTAGCGTATCGATACACAATTTCCTACTCGAAAAATCTTTAGACGCAATAAATTTATGAACAAAAGACTAGACTATCGACCGTCCACGCGAATTTCTCTTTAGAAGAAAAAAAGGCCGAACTTTTCGTAATCTGCGAACACCCTTAAGCGTTCCGCGGTTAAGAATCGTTCACTCCGCTCGCTCGAGTTTCTTCGCTTGACCAAGAAAGGAGAGGGAAACTCCGGTCGGGTTTATTCATGGGTCGTGTCACCTGAGGGGCGAGTCCTTTTTCGCGAATTAGCCGGGTGTCGAAGCTCTAACACGCTTAATCTGTATCCAACTATGGCGATACACGTTCCGGCATATTTCCATGCCATTATGCAAAGGGGGCCGCGCGCCATGTAACATTACTTTACACAACCACCAACCATCGACACAGATAGGAAGAGAGATAGAGCAAGAGTGCAGTTTTAAACGAAAGAGATAAAGAGAGAGAGAGAGAGAGACAGGGAAGTCGTAGTGGCGAAGCATCGTGGCCCGTGCGTACTCCATCGATTTATTATAATTTAGATTGTCTTTCTAAGAAGCCGACTGTACGTGCACGTACGTATACACAGGACGCGCCTTAATGCGCTGCCGTTCGTTAATTATTCCTCAGACATCCCGTAAATATGCATGAATTATATATCGCACGGCACGAACGACCCACGGATACGGGGACGAATGATTAATACACGACTCTTTCTCTATTTTCTTTATCGTCCGGGGTCTTTTTTCATCGCGCCGGGTCCCGTTCACGTTTACGTTTTCCGCGTGGGAAAACGAGTGGGAAGAGGTTGTGCCGTTACGCGAACGATAGGCTCGAACGGTCGTCCGCGATGTTAATATACATCTGAGGCGCGATACGACGTACAGCCCAGAGCCTCGATTAACCGGACAACGATTACACGCCGTCTCGATTATCCGCGCTGGTTCAATGCGCCGTGGATTTATTTACAATTCCGCCCGCGATAGTTTTCTCGCGTATCGACGACGGAACGGCGGACGCAATTTTCGTTCGAACTTCGGTCGAACTATCCGCGACAAATTTCGATTCAACCCTTCCGTCCGGAAACTTAATTTATTTAGTCCGCACTCCCCGAGCTGAGCCGGTTAATCGGGGGTTCTATCCCGTCGGATATGAAATATTTCGTCCGCTTTCGAAATTAAATGCGAAACATTTTCGACGGGTATTGGAAATTATTTAGAAACTCCAATAAAGTGTAATGAAGAACTAGTGCCCCCCACCCAACCTCCCCCACTCTTTCTACGGCTTTGCAATTATACGACAGCGATATAAAAAAATATATATCCGCCCATTTGATTACCGATACACGTGTGCATCGCATACCGCGTTGATTGAACTCCTCGTGTACGTTCGCACGCGTCCGCTCGCACTCCGTTTAATCTCGTCCGTTCGTCGTACAATAGAAAAATTACGCCCAGCGAATTATTTATGTTTATATTATAATAATATCGCCGCGGCGGTACGATCGAGTTACCGGATGAATGGACGCGCAATATTTCGACGCGCTCGTCGCTTCTCCTTTCTTTCTTTTCTCCCTTTTCATCGCCGTCTTTGTCCCCGTATTTGCGCTCGAAAATCGCGGGGCCGCCGCGCCGCGGAATTTCGTTAACGAGCTTCATTCCGCGAAAGGATCGCCGCCCGTCACAAAAGAATCACCGAGTACACGGCGAAACATTATAAATTCCCGTTCGATTCGAGAAATCGGGCGACGCTTCTCGTCGATCGGCGATCGGGGGGGTTGGGTTGGTTGGGCTCGACGGACAAAATGCATCGAGCAACGCGACTTCGTCTCGCTGATTTCTCTATTCGTCGATGATTCGTTCGATGATTCGGCGTCGTCCCCGCTCGCGTCTCATTGTTCCCCCTTTTTTTTTTTCAACCGCCCCTGTTCCTCCATCGAACCACCACCCACCCCCCCTATCGAGCCGCGTGTGTGTCTGTACCGGCATTATTTCGTGGCGAAGCATTTTAACGTCGGCCAGTTGGACCGTGAATGATTATTAATCAATTTTCGGCGTTAAACGTGCCGCCGCAATAAAAAGCTCGGTACGTTAACGAACCACGCGCGTATAATTGAGCATTTCGGCGAGAATGATTGCGAGGCCGTGGCTAAAACCTTTGCGCCGCCCGTTCGATTGATTTTGGGCGAGGAAGGAGAGTACCAAAAAAAAATAGAGAACAGGGTTGAGGGATGACGAAGGGTGACCTGTGGGCTCTGCCCTTCGCTCCTTCTCGTTTCTTCCGAGGGTTGGTAGATCATCTCGCAAGCTACGGTCCTGTTCAGTGTATGCGAGAGCGATGGGTTAACGAAGAGATGAAAGCAAAGAGGGAAACGCTTTCGTGCGAGAGAAAGTCGTAGAGAGCAATGGGAAATGCTTACAGGCAATACAAGTAATTTACTATACTTTGTACTTGCTCGCGATGAGAATTGTCGACGTTTAAGGCAGAAAGAGTACACCTCTCTGTGGAAAAATAAATTCGCTGCTTGGCATGCGGGTCTGGTCACGCGACGCGAATAATTATATCGCCTTAATGGGGTTCGATGATTTAAAAAGTTCGGCGCGATCGGCGCGCCCTTGTCGCGCCTCATCGAAAGTTTGGGACGTTTATAGGATCCCATTGGGTTAGGTTGAGGGACGGCGGTCGTGTTTCATGCGTGTATCCTTAAACAGGTAGATGGTCGGTACTCTAACGGGGCTCACCTGACCTTCGTGAAATAATCACCTGCAGTATGATGCGAACGCTCGTCGACCGCACCGCCACTCCAACGTCACTCTCGGTTTATCGACGAGCCGGCGCGATAATTGTGTCGCTCATTTACGTTCCCGTTTGTTACGCGCCATTGGAAATTATGATAATTAGAAGGCAAACCGCGGCCGGTGAATCCAATTCTAACGCCGCGCTACGAAAACTTGTATCGTCGGTACGCGATTTGTAATTTCACCGGAAGACAAGCGCGGCGATGGAACGATTTACGCGCGGATCCATGGGACACGCGCGTACGATGAAGTTGCGAAGATTCTGAACGGTATCGATTCCTTCGTAGCGGCCCCGTTAATATCACGCGGAGGTTATCGGCGATAAAGAGTTGTCTGGGACGGTCCAAAGGCGGTATAAAATTTGCGACGACGCACATAGTAGAAAGCACTTCGGTTCCAACGGCGGCGGTCGAACATTTTATAATTGTTATCGATACGGCACAAGCGCGAGGGGGAGGGTTATTCGAACGTGGCGTAATAAACGAAATAAAGTATCGCCATTTTCGTCGATGACAGGGCTCGTTGCCCCGCGCCGAACTTTTCGCCCGTGTTTTCGCCCCGGTGCCTCTTCAATCGTAATTAATAGTTTTCCCGGCGGCTGCTTTTTTTCGATAAATTTCGGCGAAAAAAAAAAAAAGAAAAACCGTACGATTTTGCCGATACAACGTACTATCTGTCGTTTATTTTTTTTTTATTTTTCCTCCGCCAGCCAAGCCTCGCGCTAATTCCCGACAATCGAGACGAGAGACCGGATGAATGTGAATTCGTATCAGGCGAATCGTTCAGGATATCGCGACTGACTATTCGAATATGTGTTCGTTGCAGGACAGCGACAGGAGCAGCGTTGGCAGTCCCGAACTGGTGGCGGCCACCACTGGCTCGCTCCACGAGCATCAGATAATGTTAGAGGAGATGAAGAACTCGCGGAAGAACAGCCCGTCGCCTGAAAATCTGCCATCGGCGTTACGGGCGAGGGTGACGCCGGCACACCTCAACGGAACGAGTAAGCCAATATGACAAAATAAATACGCGTTAAATGATGAAGAAAACGGGGACCAGGAAAAAGGGGAAAACAAGGCTGCTGTTGAAAACTTTAATCGTGTGGGATAGCATTTCTTGAATTTCGCATAGATATGGAGTTATTAATTTTTGTTAAGATTGGTAAAGGGCATTGATATTAATTTCATTGCTCCGTAATTCGTGAATCTTTGGCTGATCTGATTGGCAGATGTTAGTTAACTTAAATGCTTCAATATCGTGGGACCCGGTTCGAAGCGAGCGATGTTTCTTATTAGTTCCTTCAGTGGCAGGCATGATGACCCTTCAAAATCTGCAAAATCTGGCGAGCATACAGAATCTGCCGCAAGTGGCGTCGCTTGCCGCCGGTCTACAGGGGATGACAGCCGGCTTGACCAATAATCAGCTGATCAACACACCTTTAAACCTCACCGTCAGCTCCTCTGGTAAGCACAGAGTCGATCCTCAACATTTCATTCGAACCTCCGCCGGAATTCATCGTAATTGAATTCTATCGCTGCCAATGAACGGCGGCGATAATTCAATTCGATTCTATATTCTGCCAATAATCCCACTATTATCCGTAGGTCGTGAACAGATAAATAAATTACCAGATTCTTGTTTCAGCTAATCCATTTTCATGTTCAGGTGGCACAGTACCAACACCTTCGAACACGACAGCTGCGTCTCACCTCCTTCCACCAAGTTCGACGCCAATGGCGACATTACCTCAGCTATTATCTCAGCCACAACCGGTCGCGATGCCTCAATTCATACTGACGTCCGGTCAATTGGTCCAAGGCATTCAAGGGGCTCAGCTTCTTATCCCTACGTCGCAAGGTAAGCCTTCTGTTTCTTATGTGTTTCGCCCCTTCCCCCTGCCCCTTTTATCAAGCTCACGAAACGAGCATTGATCGACGCCCATTAGACGCTCGTTCGTACACGAAATAAGGCCGTGAACGTCCGACGTGTCACGTAAATCGTTTGTCCGTCGAGAACCTCGGTCAATGGGATGCGCAAGGTATTATAAAGTACGTTGCAATGACCGGTGACGGTTTCGAGCCGCAAACGCGATGCTGCAGATCGAACGCAGGGCAAGCAAGAATCATCGAACATTATCGAACGGCGCGGAGAATTGAACGAGGAATAGTCTCGAGCACGCCGAGGAAGAAGTAATCGTTCGAGACACGCCGCCTCGAATGAAATTCCGTCGAACAATTCGGAAACTTGTCGCGACAACTGTCGCGAAACAAATACCGTGACCGGCACGATAACAGCGATTACGCGGCACACGTTGAAGTAAGTTGGCCGATCTTTTTCGAAACTCGCGAAGCTTTCCGGCCAAGCTGTCGAGGGCTCACGAAAACATTCGAGCCGGCTAATCGCAGGCTCACCTGGGAAATTTAATTAAACGACGCCGCGATGGAGAGAGATAGAGTGGAGGGTCCGAGAGGAGGGGAAGGGCTTGGTATCTTGTAGCTATCAGTAAACCAACAAGAAATCTCCAACAATAACCCCCACCGCCCCTCCTTACTAAGTACCATCGAATTTCGGGGCATAAATCAGTCCGAGTGGTCTCATCGTGAAATCTGCACGATGTGCCGGCGCATAATGTTGTGCAATCAAGATGTGCCGACGTATGTATACGTACATAAATATATATTATATATATATATATATATATATATATATATATATTATGTACGTATTGTACATATATCTATACGTATAATATAATATCGACTATCTCTGACCAGCTCGGACTAAGGCTCGCCCCGTCGTCCATACTTAGTGGTCCTAGACTAGCCTGGCGAGCAGAGGGCAAACTCTGCAACTAATTTCAATGTATAATTAACGTCTCACTACCCCTTTCCAGACCTACGAACAACCTCCCCTCAACCTTCCACAGGCCCCTCTCGTCCTACTCTAACCCGGGTACTCTCTCAGGCTGGACATCACAGCTCCGCGGATTCGGCCACTATTATATCGATTGCGGTTCGCGCTAACTTCGTTTCTACCAAGTTGGGTTTCTATTCTGGCAATTGAGAGGAAGAGAGACGGGGGACGCTTAGGTGAACGGAGAAGGATAGGTGCGGAATAGGGGGTAGGAATGGGGGTCGGGAAGGTGAGGAGGGGTCACGGCTAGAAAGGGACGGCGCGTTGAGGGGGCAAGGAGAACTTTGCGAGTCCGCCTAAGTGGATTGAAGTTCGTGGATATGGACCGGTCGTGGTAGGATGACGAGTTACGTAGTGGCAAATAATGTTTGCACTGCTTTTCGGCCCAATCGATGGTAACCGGCTAACGCTCGATTGGTTTCCGATCGACGGAAAGAAACGGGCAGGCCGGCGGATGATCGGGCTGGTGAATTTCGTGGAAAGAAACGGGGATACGGTTGTTCGAATGGAAATTTGTGTCTGTGTATTTTAAACATACCGTTCCTCGAAGCGGTCGATGAACGTTTGCTTCGCGAACTTAATGAACGCTTTAAATACCAAATGGATATTTAAAAGTTAAATACCAAACATGTATTCAGCTGGACCGATTGATCGTTCGGGAACATCATTCGCACCAGGAACGTGCACGATGAGCTTACCTGATAATCCCGATTCGGATGTCCTCGGATGGAAGACCGAAAGATATTTGGCGACGTGAAAAATAGAGTTCGGTTAAATATATTATACATAGCTGCTTAACGTATTCGACGTATTGAACTTTTGCGCCAATTCGCCGCTGGTATATTAGGAGAAGGGATCACAGGGGAATCTACGCTGAATAATTTTACAATCGGAACGCGATTGAAAGCAATAGTGACTGAATGTTTTATGGGGGCCGGAGTAGGTCATGAGGATCCGGATCGTTGGTAACGCAAATAACGTCTCGGATACTTTAGAATGCCCGTTCAGGAATAAGCTCATCGATGTCCTGTCACGCGAACGGGTTATTTTCGCGGGGAGAATTGAAGAGTCCTGAAAAAGACACGGGTCAAGAGTGAATCCTCCCTCGATCAGAAATTACTATTCGATCGATCGATCTTCACCGATAAGCCCGTCGCGGTAGTAAGTTTTAATCAGGCCTGTCCCCCTTCGTTGCACCTGCAACATTTATCCTCGAACGCTGTGACGCATTCGTCTTCGGTTTAACGGCACGCGCGACTCACCTGTAATACGCGGCTGCCCGAAAGTTCGATCTCGACCTGGACGAAAAACGATTCGCGTCCCACCGCGTTCGACGCGCGGAAATAAAACGGAAACGATATACGCGCGCGCAGTTACACGCGGCGTGGAATATTATCGTCGAATATCGCGGTGAAACTAAACGTTAATCGGATTGTCAGTTGACCTTACCTCAGAACGTGAAACTTTTATGGCTGTTCGGAATACGGGATTTGCTTAGCTTAGCTATAGGTACCAACACGGGTACGTACTCATGATCAGTAATCATATTAAGCGCGTGTACAGGGTAATCAGATTAGCGGAGCTGGAGGTAATCCCGAAACTATTCTAAGTATGATTAGGCGTCCTTCTCGCAGCCTAGTCCAGTGCCAGTGCCTGTACCCACTATTAAGATGACGATAATAGTTTGCCAACTACGCTGGCCTGCGAGGTTACCTGCCCTATGGGTTGCCTAATAATCCCTCTATGAGACTCTGATAACTTTACTACCCTTCCCGGATCAACGACGCGTGGACTACGTTCATAATGGAAATGAAGTATCTATTGATTCGAGACACGTCCGCGCGGGGACGGGGACAGAGATAAAATTATCAAGCCCCGCTTCGCCCGTGCCGTTGTTAACGTCCCGTTGATGCTCAGCCGGCGATATTAACCGTGTTTCTTTTTTTTCCTCCCCTGTTATCCCTACAGGAATCGCCACGCAAACTATTCTAACTATTCCCGTGAGCCACGTCACGAATAATCAAATGGTAAACTTGGCGCTCAGTAACGGCCAGGTGGTATCCACGACCCTGGCGAACCTTCAGTCCATTGCTCAGCCGCAGAACATGCTGAACACGCCGACAAGTAACGGGGAACTCACAGGTAGAACAACTGTCTTATCATGAATAGAAAAGAAGCGTTCGAAATTTACGAGGACTCGTCCTCATTGTTGGAACAAAGTTGCAAAGTTAACCCGGCGGTTCACGCTCGGAAGGGTCAAGGGTAGATTCGCTGTTTTATCGCAAGACGAACGGGGTATTTCAAATTTACGAGAGGCGCGCGGACCTTCTGTTGTAAATCCAATTGTAACAAGTAGATCGTGTCGTCGATTAAAATGTAATGCTTCGTACGATCACGTCAGCCCGTGTGTCCAGCAATATTTTTTAACAACACTCGATGGGATCAGAATTTTCTCTTTTACACGGGACAGTTCCAACAAGTCCCAGCTTAGCATCCGGATTAGGGATAAATCCGGCCGCCTTGCCGCACCTTCTGAGCAACAGCTCGGCCAGCCAGCAACTTCTGAGCGCGATGCAGCCTCAGCAACTGCTTCAGGCCGCGCAGGCAGCTCAGGCACAGGCCGCCCAGGCTGTTCAGGCCGCTCAGGCTTCTCAGCAACCGCTTCTGACGACGTCGCCCCAGCAACACGGCCATCGACACAGCTCCCACATGAATCATTACACGGTACGTGAACCGTTCGGCCGTAGAATAATTCATGTCCTTTCGCGCGGCTTCGAATTATTTTCGCGGCGACGCTTGAAGAAACGACCGCGCGCCGTTTGTTAAATAAGTAAGTCCGCGGGTAATTGGATTGTTGGTTATCGATCGTGAAAACACTCCTAATAGAGCGCTCGGATATAACTTAATCAGCCGACGTGTAATGCACGTATCTGACGAATCGTCCCCATTGAACATTTTCGTGCGCGATTTCCTAGGTTAACGATTCAGCGAAACCGGTATGTGGAATCTCATTTTATCCCCAACGTCGCCTCGACTCGCGTCGCATTTTTCATTCACAGCGTGTACTTGGTGCGACATTTCTCCGTAACCACCCATCGTCTCCTGATTTCATCCCTTTCCTCCTCATTATTATTCGCGAATCCAGCGCAAGCTGTAACATCCTTACCTCTTCCGTGACGAGTCTCGACTCAACCCCAGTTTCGTCCATAACCAGCATCGTCGCCGCGGCCGTTCGTCCCATATCCCGTCAAACGATTCCATTCGTCCGCGAACTGTAAACAATAGAAACGTGTCCCCGATACGACGCACGAGGGTAATCGCGGTTCACGTGAACGTGAACGGAAAAGGGCTTAAACCGGCGCGAGATCAGCGAAACCAGCAGAATAATTCCCCCGATAGCGAGCGATCTCGTTAAGAAAGTATTCCGTAGCGGCGGCGTTTCTTCCACTAATTAGACTCTAAAGTGTCCCGAGGCAAGAGGGACGGCCGCGGAGCAAAGAAAGATAGATCGGGGCTCATTATTGAGCGCATAATTGGCGTGGAGGAGAAGCATGGTAGCATTGTCGTCGTTTGTTACCGGTTCATCTACTAATCCGTTATTATCATCCTTGTGCCCGTCCACAGCCGTCGGAGAAGCATCACAGGGAAAGGTCCGAGCAATCGTCGCCTTTGAACGAGTCCGTGATACCCGCTGCCTCGGCTCTGAACCGACTGGCGGTCAGCAACGGGGAAATCACTATCACGACCACGCACGGGCCGAGCGGCGCCGGCGTGAAGGCATCGCCAAGCAGCATCCACAATCTTAAAAAGGAGGAAGAGGATCTGAATGATTCGCCCAGTAAGATTACTCTTCTTTTCCATTTTTATTTTTGTTTTTTTTTTTTTTTTTGTTACTTCCCGTTCAGTTTCCGTCGTTCTTTCGAACGAAACATTCGTGCCGCGGACCTTCGTTCTAATAACGCGACGAAGGTATTTGGTTGAGATTCATAATTTTTCTTTGATAGTGTAATTAAAAGTATGGAGATCTGTTTTTGTATGGTTCGTAATATATGTCGTTTAATGAAATAGAATATACAGAACGGCGGTGGGAAGAATGTTTGAGGTGCTTCTTGTCTCTATTTTGGTATTGCACTCGGACAGGTGATCTTCATCGGACGTTACAATCAGCTATTGCTTCAAAATATTTAACTTTGATCGCTCGTCTCGATCGGTTGATTCGTAGCGGAGCCGAGGGCCGCTCGCGTTTCAATTTCCGTATACTTTCGTTCAACGTTTCCAGACAATATTCTTTTGATTGACAAAGAGGAGCGAGGTATTCAATATTATGGAAAAATTAATTCATCGTCTAGAAATGGAATTCTAGGTACAGGACTTAATTATTATTCGACGCCAAGACGTTTCTCGTCGGTGTAATAAAATAATTGCGTTTGATTGACGACAATCGTATTTGCCGGCTGGAGAGTTCGCAGGCGTTTCGTTTCAGATTTAGATATTCTCGCCGCCTCGTTGCCTCGAATCGCGTTCCCTTCCATCGCCGATGCAACATTTAACGCACGGTCAAAGACGATAAATAATAATGCCGTCGGTTTCAGCCTCGCCGCGGAGCTCTTAATAATCCTAATAGGATATCGTACAATGCGCGGCTCATTACGGTGTATTAGATCGTTCCTCCGTTGCCTTCTGGGAAGTCATAAAGATTCCAACCGGTGCACGTAACCGCTCCGTGCCACGCGGACAATAATTTTAATAATTCGCAATCATTGCTTCGACTGGCACTCCGTCATTCTCCCGGGCATGACGATACGTTCGACGTATCGAGCCTAACGATTCTCAATTGCCGATGCCGAGTTACTTAATAAATCTGCGCCTTTGTTAACCTATCTCGGACGGATCCTTGAGACTCGATTCGTAAATTTAGAGAGGCATTAGTCAGGAATAGAGGCCTAGATATTCGCCCCGTTCCATACGATCAAGAATTAACAATCGTTCGCGGAGAATAATCGCCAGCGCGTTACCTATTATTACCGGTTTCATTACGGCCAAGAAAATAGATCGATAATCGCGCTCGATTATTCCCCGTGTAAAATATTCGTTGCATAATTTTCTTAATGCACCGATGATGAATTTACTTCGAATTAATACGTCGCATGAATAATTCGAATGACTCGACCTGGGAGGGTGACTGCGGCGAACAACCGGCGTATCGTCGACGCGTGTTGCGAGCCGCAGAATTATACGAATTGCAAAACGCTGGAGCAACGCGAGGTTCGGCGTTAACGACACCACGGCCTATGATCCGAACGGTGTTAAAATACCACGAATCAATCTGAGCGAATGCTTAAGACGCCACGGATATTTCGTAGGGAGCGCGTCTAGTCGAGAACGTTTCCCTTTGACGATTCGCGTTCTTCTCGGCCCCGACACGGGGGCCAACCTTTCTTGCGTACAGTTTCGATTTAATGCGCGAAATCAGCGGCGCGTTCCGGGAAACGTTGCACTCGACGGACGGGGTGTTCGCGTTCGATTTATCGAAATTAATGGTCGCAGGAGCGCCGCGGAAGAAGGATTTGCTGTTTATTGCGCGGACCGGAGAGCCGAGCACTCGAACTGGTCGAGATTGCAGGGCATGCGGGCACTTCTATTGCGTGCGTACACATTCGGTGGGGAGGGGACAGATTTACGAGAGAAATCGGTGTAGCCGGAGCTGCTTTAACGAAGCCGCCCGGTGTCGTTGGAAGGAAACGTCGAAACACCTCGGCTAATTAATTTTTAATACTCCGCTGTTTGCCGAAATACGCTCGGCAATGTGTACGTCGTGGATAATGAATTACGTTGCTTGAGGAATTGCACGTGCTGTAATTCATTCATACAGTTGGTCGTGAAAGTTCGTTGCGTTGGATGGCCGGTGAAGTTCACGCGAGATTCGACACCAGCGGGCGATATAATAATTCCTAATTTATTTCCAACAATTATTCCCGTGCTCATTTTAATGTAATTGCGAAAAGTAACGTTAAATATTTATCGCGGAACAATTGAACGTCAAATGAATAAAGATTACTCGTACCGCATTGCGATTGTTACACGTTTCGACGTATCTAAATATGCATCGGTCGAAATTAATATATTTTTCCGCGGTCGTCTCTGAATTCTGCGACGATGCTACACTTCGGTAACCGAAATTTCTTTCAACGTCAAATGATATTCGTCGATGTCCGCGATTACGAATACCGAATAACTTCGCCGCGGCGGCGACGCGTAACGAAGCTTTCGTCCAGGAATTTCGAAAGGGATGCGCGAGACAAAGTTTGACTATTTGTACCAAAAGGATGCCCTCGACGCTGTTATTACAGATCAGCCTACCATTAACGAGGCCACGAACAATGTAGTCGATGGTATCAATCTGGACGAGATCAAGGAGTTCGCGAAGGTGTTCAAGTTCCGTAGATTGTCGCTGGGTCTCACGCAGACCCAGGTGGGACAGGCCCTGAGCGTGACAGAGGGGCCAGCTTACAGCCAAAGTGCCATATGCAGGTGAGTGTACATATTGATTTTTTGTTTCTTTTTTTTTTTTTTTGTTGTTGTTCCTTTTCATCTCTTGTTCTCACGAATTTTAAACGGACGTCGCTGACGAGACACAGAAGTGAAAACGATGTAGGCTACGATGTAACAATTTGCCAGGTCACTGGAAATGGCCGGGAAAGAAATGAAGGGATTTACGATTCATATTATTAGAAACTCCCCCGAATCTTTTTAACGCATCTCCATCCCGTTTGTTCGAGAAGGCGAACTTTAAGGGAGGCTCGTTGAACCGGTCTTCAAACGAATTACTAGGCGTTCCTTGTTCAGTTCTATGTCCAAATTGAATTATCCTCCGGAATTATTTTGTCGTTTTGGAACACGCGTATACCGACAAGGATTAATTCGTTCTATACTTGGTACTGATAATTCAGTTCGGGCATTGACTTTGTCGCAACAGAGTTAGCCGTCGCGATTGCGTGTGGCGTTCTTCGAGTACAGATTCTGAGAGAAACGTCGTTGAATTTCATGTGATTGTGCTCTATGAAAAAAAAAGAAAAAACAACAAAAATGTATAATATGTAACCTGCCACGGTGGTTCCTGACACGACGAATGATATTTGACATTCGATGTTGACGTTGCTGTAATGAAACATCTCATGTTCCCCGCGACAAAGAATTTTCGTGCTGAAAGAAAACCTAAAGGAACCATGGTGGTAAAGCTTGTGGCAAGTGGAAATTAATATTTCTACATCCTAGTATTGTTATCGTAACGACTAATTTAAGCATTGGTGATTGTTCCCCAGTGCCCTGGCTACCCAGATGTTCGCTGCCTCGCAGTTTCCCTCTCAGCAGCAAGCTACGTACGTTCACCCCTAATGCTATTTAATTTACCTAAAAATCTAAAACTTTTCAAATCCTCTGGAAGCATAGCAGTTATACCCAAGCATGTGAATCCGTGTATTGGTATCGTCGTGTGTTATCGAAGGCGTACAAGTAGCTCAGAATCAATGTTCTCGCAATAGAACCAATCGAAGTTTCAGGTTAATTACTTGTTTGTTAATCTTTGTATTTTGTTTTTTCTTAATTGAACAGTAAGGAAGGCGTACACGTATTCTGATTTGTATCGTTTTTTTTTTTTTTTTTTTTAATTCGTTTATATAAATTTCTCTATTCCTGAATCTTTTCTTTCTGTTTCCTTTCGAATGTCTGTCGGCCTTTCACGAAACGATCATTCTACATATTCGTGATAGTACCAATGGGGTTACATTTGGGTATAGCTGCAAAAAGCACTCTCACTAATTTTCTAACTCCGTTTCTGGTGAAATCAGATGCGAAAGGAGCACTTTTGAAAGTTAACGATTTCGTCGAGCCAGGGCATTGGCAAACTTGGGCATGATGTCGCCAACGCGTGGAAATTTCGTTCAAAAATTTGCAAGATCGACGTCCGTCGACGAGAGTGTGTTTTCTTTCTCTCTTTCTTTTTCTCTTAACGATCGTCATGTCTTCTTTTTTTTTTCTTTCTTTTCTTCTTTCTCTGCAATCGATCGATCGATCTATACATGGCGCATGGTTTCGCGTCCAGTCGCAGCGGAACACTAGCTCTCGAAACGCGTTGGCAACATCATACACGGCATCACCAAAACCTTTAAGCATGCACGCATTGTCAATGTCCTGTTTTTGAGTCAATGCATGCCTCTTAGTGCTCCTTCAGTCGAACAAAGACGTAAAGAATTGTTTTTGGCAAGAATTCTTCCAATTCCTCCCTCGACTCGTCGATAGAACAGTCGCTTGCGCGTCAAAATCTTTTTACGTCTTTGACGTGGCGATCACGGTTCCCTTCGACTCGTGTTTGGTATTCTATGTTGGAACAACGAAACGAAAAAAAAAAAAAAAAAAAATAGAATGATAACCTGTTCTGGGCTCCAGATTCGAAAAGTTGGACATCACGCCAAAGAGCGCGCAAAAGATAAAACCGGTGCTCGAAAAGTGGATGAAAGAGGCTGAAGAAAGGTGAGTTGCAATTCAAATTTCCCTTGTACTCGTTACGTTTTACACACACACACGCCCTTACTTCGCTTGCACAAAGATTTGTGCGAAATTACCTTTCGCTTCTTCCTCATTGCTTGATAACAGAAATCAAATAACAGAACAGATCTGGCCAGCATTATCATTACTTCATTAACCTTAAGCGAACTTCTGCCACCTTTTCAAATCCTTTAACCCCCCTGAATGATCCACTCTGACCATCCCAGCAATCCCCTAAAAATTCCAAGGTAACCGTGTCGACCCGGGCACGAGGTAATCCAATAACTCCAGGAATGCACCTGTCGAGGTACGAAAAACGTCGAGAGGTGGGAAACGAATTCGTGGACAACGTCGACGGAATCGTTCTGGTCGCGTTCAAGATCGCCATTTTAACCGGGGGTATCGTGGGTCACGATCATCCTGCGACCGTCCAACAGGATCTCAAACGGTGTCCAAGGGCGTGTGAACGCGTGCGTGCTAATTGGTAATTCGCTAATTGAATCCACCTGATTAATTGCAGATCCGCGTCTAATAAATACGCGGAATGTTAATTAGAATGGGGGAAACCGTTAGCGGGACCGTGCTCGCGCCGCTACAGGTATCGCCGGTTTTATTCGTGTCGTGAAAGAAGTCCGCCTATCGGCTTCCTTCTTCGAGGTATCGGTTTTGCTGTGCACACCGACGCACCCGTACAGAAACAGCGCCGCGATTTTCTCCGCACGCTGTATCACGATCTGTAATTAGCGAATTTCAAAGTTTAAAATTCATCGTTCGACCACGTTCGCCGACGCAGACGGTCTCATAACGAACGATACGAGAAACTCACTTCCCCCTGGCCTGGTAATTCTTGCTGATTTCATTTTACGGTATGTTTCTTTTTATTAAGTTCTTCCTTTTGTTTCTTCGTTGCTTTGACCTTACGGACAGTTTCAATGTAGTGACTATAGTTTCGTTGTTTATCGCGGTTGCGGGAATTAATCGAATGTTCATTCCGTCGAGTGAACATAGATCTTTGCTATATTCTTTTTTTCGACCGGATGGTTCGGTCGAACGTCTATCCTTTCTTAACCCCCCTCTGGAACGCGCGTAACGCAGGTGTAATATTTGAGATCGAGTGTGCTCGGCAGCGAATCCAGGGGCTCGACTTATTCGCAGTCACGATGCATTTCAACGTCTGGTATTTATCGAGTCGAAATCATATAAATTTCCGTACTGTCACTTTCGAATGGCGATCGACGTTCGATCGGTCCCGAGCCGAATAATCAACGCAGATCGAGCGCGATCCGCGATAATCATCACTGCGTACGCGTTATTTATTTCTATATCGCATGCCGCAGGAAAATGTCAATTAGCTAAGCCAATATTTTATTTCTCCCCCGGTGTAAAATTAAATCAATCGAACGCACGCTCGTACCAGCGACACGGGCCGGTTAATTAACGTCGATTTCTTAAAACGATTTACATTCCATCTCCCACCCCACACCCCCCCAACCCCCTTCACCTCCATTCAAGCGTCAACCGCGATTACTCTCGTGCAATGTAACACTCTAGTGTCCCAGTTGATCTACATTTAACGCGATACCTCGATCGGTATTAATATTCGTATTAATATTCGCGCGATAAACGAGCATCGTTTAATTGCCAGGTACGAGGTAAGAGTTCGGAACGGGCGAATTTTACGTACCGTCGACGCCTAACGCGATTTGCGGTTTCGATTTCACCGCGGCGCCCCGTTTTATTGTTGGTAAAAGCACGGGAAACGTGTATGCAAAAACCATGTACACGCGCGCCTGCATATGGAGGCGCAGATACGCGTTTTAAAATATATATATATACACAGAGACGTGAACGCGCACACGTACGGTATCGATGTACACACGGCGTGTATCCCGACCATGAACCGGATGATTCGATGACAGGAGCACGCGGTCATTTCTCTTTCCGCGGCCGAGCCGGCAACAATGACCCATTCCGCATTCCCGCGGCGTAGCATCAACAGATTTTCCCAAAAACGAACAAAATGATTTGTTGACTGTGCATTAACACCTTCGCGCAACGAAACATCGAGTCGTGGCCGAGCGTTATTGCCCGGCGAACCGTTTTCCCGTTTAATGATTCGTTCCTTGATTGCGCGTCCGTTTAAACGAGAAAAAAAAGGGAAAGTCGTCGTTCCTTCTCGTTGTATCGTCACTGTTTAATATAATTAGCTGAATCATATTTTTTTTTTTGGAGAAATTAAATTCCTGGAACAGTCCGGCGGAATTGAACTCGATTTTAAATGTTATAAATTGGAACGCGTCGCGCGCGTAGGTGACGTTCGCGATTTCGCGTCGATCAGCTCGATATATTAATTAGATACAGAAGACGGGCGACAAAGAAATCGCTTCAACGGCCTCGAATATATTTCCAAACGAAATTAGAACGCGTCCGGTCGAAGAGGAAAAGAAGCTCAACGATATTAACTTCGCCTCGCGTTAAATCCTTCGCCTCCTTGGCTACTTATCAAATTAATCGCGGTACTACGATCAAACTGTATTTCCCCATGGATATTTATTGTGGTCGACCAATCCCTTCGATTGTACGTACGAGCGTTCTTCTCGCGGTTTGAAAGAACCAGTCCCCGCCCGGTTTCCAAAGAAACTCGCGTGGAATCACTTGTGGATAGTACGCGCGCGGACACGGAAGGATTACAAGCGGCTGAATCCGTCAGCCTGTTAACCCGCCGGACTATTATCCGGGCCGATTCGATGACGGTTTAAGCACGGTCATTTCTCTTTCCGCGTGTGCAACGAGCAGGCAACAATGACCCATCCCGCATTCTCGCGGCGTAGAAGTAAACGCGACCGTGCCGGCCGCGTCCGGGAAAAATGAAAGCGGCTAGTTTATGCGGTGCACGTGCACGATTTATCTGCCGAGTAATTAAACTGTGGACTAATTAAAATCAGGTTTCTGATGTACCCCCCCCCCGCCTGCTGCTCCACACCACCACCACCCCCGCACCCCCCGCACCCCCCCGGCCGTCTCTTTACCCACGACTCCTGTCGTTCCTTTCCGGCCCTCCTTCTCCTTCTGCCGACCGTTTCTTTCCGTCGCTCCCATTCCTCCGTCGCTTTTCTTTCCCGTGTAAACGTTAATACCCGCGATACCCTCCGCCACACCAAGGCTATTGAATCTCCATCTTTTCGTTCCGCTCGTTTTCCACGTCCCCCGTTCGCTTTCTGTTTCCATTTCTCCTTTATTTTTCATAGCGACAGCTGCTTTTCGCTTTGATAGTCTCCGGGCGGGTGCCTCGTTGCTTCTTGCAATATTTCCGTTCGGCTTGTTTGGCATCGTACGGTAAACACGCTGTCGGCGAGAAGATTAATACTTTAGTACTTGTGTATTTTTTGTACGATTTTCACTGGGACCCGCGATAGGGAACGATAGGAACGAAATTGTCGACCGATATGTGAACAGCACTGTTACAAACGGTGGAAGTGTTGCCTGTTATCTATGGAAACCCGAAATAAAGAGAAAAGTCAGATATTTCCAACTATCATAAGTTGTCGCGATCGTGCGTACGTAAGCAACGAAGAAAAAATTATTCGCACTGCATTAATCGAGCAAATTGAAGGACGAGAACTAGCACGCGTGCCCAACTTTTGTCACGATAAATATGTATCTACTCGCATCGCCCCGACGAGATTTACGTGGGCTCGTTCCACGCTGTACCGTAAGGAGCGGCCCGACAAATATTCGATTAGCTGATTTATACCCGCGATCCGACGACGGATTTCGAGGGAACGAGAAACGAGTCCCGATGATTAAGCACGCTTTCAGCGCGTCCGATAACGCGTGCCCCTCGCGATTCACATTAATAGAGGAAGAGAAAAACGACGCGGCGCGTATTGTCTTGGCGCGACACGTCGGGGCTCGAGGTTTCTTCTCTTCCCTTTTTCCCCCGACTTTTCGTCGGCGACGTTCGATTCACCCTTCGCCTCTCCTCTCGCTTATTCCCCGGGCGTCGCGTTTTAGACCGCCGTTGGTCGTTGCAGCTCGTCTGTCACCTCCGTCCACCTTTTCACCGTTCGTTTGGCTTCTCACCTGTGCGGGAATACGTGCTCGAGCTAACCCTCGACGCCAGTTCGATTCCGCCGGTTTCATCGTCCCCTGTTCCATCGGCTTTCTCTCCTCTTCCGTCAGCTTTTCACGCCGGCGACGCGCACCGCCGCGACAACGACGTCTCCCTCGCGGGGCGGACGGTTTGTTAAGATTATTTAGAGCGGCGGCGAATTGACGCAAGAGAAGCAATTACGATATTTGCGACCGCTTTGAAACGGTCGCCTTTTAATTCGTATCAACGGGCGCCCTCGGTTGTCAAAGGCTTTTGTGCCACCCACACCCTCCCTTTTTTCTTTCTCTTCTCCTTTTTTTTCGCCGCGCTCTGATGCGCCCACTCCGGGAAAGAAGTCGGATTTAAATTGTGCCGCAATGTTCGCGGTCGACTTGGAAATTGTGATAGAAACGCGTCACGGTAGATTTGTGCGTTATTTTACGCGTCGCGCGAAACCTGATTGTACGGGCAGACGTCGAATGTAACGGGGCGGGGGTATAATAAAAGCGTAATTTATGTTTTCCTTTGAAATTGAATACGAGTTTCGACTCTTGTTGCGTCGTCAGGGCTTCGAGTTGATCAATTGACGAATACGGGGGACCGATTACACGCGGAAATAGAATACAATGCAACGTACCCCGTCGTTATTTTTATCCGGCGGGTTTTCATATTTTCTTAATGGCGGAATTCATATTTCGACGGACGCATCAATTCGGTGCCACGTCGGACTTCAGTACCAATAACGCGAACGCAATCAATAAACCGTGCGCCGACAAAAATAAAGCTCTTCCGTAGGAAAAATGTAATTACAATATGGTTAATTTTAATCACGCAACCGCGGACAGAGCCGAGCACAGACACGGGACGGCGTGGGGCTTCTTTTCGTTAATTAAGTCATCAGCTGCTTCTGTTATTACAGAAACAGCAAACAGTAACCGGAAAAACCCAACTGTCGTCCGATGCAATTACGCCGGAACCAACTCGAAAAATCTGAGGAACGTTTATTATTAATTCGTAAAAAAAATTAAAAGCAACAATCAGCTCCGCGTTGCGGGGCAAAATTATTCTATCCTGATTTACAAACCCCTCTGACGGAACAATATCGCGTGGGCAAACATTATCTACGATATATTGAACAAAATTATAAATTAATTGCCAATTCTTCTCGTAGAAAGATACACGCTGTCCCCATTATATTATCGTCCTTTAAACATCCCTCTCAATTTTCTCCAATCAAGTGTTTCCTTCTCTTTTTCCTCAACCGCGACGAAACTTTGTTTTATACAAGCCGTCTTATTATAAACACTCATCCCCGAAAATTTTCGCAACGAAAAAAAAACCAACGCGACTCCTCGATCGTCGACGAATCGATGTTTCGTTTCTCACCTCACTCGCCTCCCTCTCTGTTAAAATCACCACCCCCGACCGATCTCGTAGCGTCGGCTCCTCGCGTTCAGCCGGCTTCTCTCCATTAGCATATTGTTTTCGCGGATTCGACGAAATATCACCGCGCGATGCTAATGGCTCGGCCTGCACTTTTTTCGGCGGGGCTCGACAGTTGGTCATACGGAGTTAAATTAAAAACATAAATTCCACAGTGGCGTCCGCGTACGCTCAACCCCCGTCGTCCGGTGCTTGTGTATTGTGCGCGTCGGGACGCCGACCCTACCCTCCGCCACCCTCCGTTCACCCTTTCTCTTCGTTTGGCTCGTTTAGCCGCGACTCCCGACGGAAGTTCTCTCCTGTTTACGGTTACGGGGGGGGGGTTCTTTTTTTTTCTTCCCCTCTCGATGCGCCAGCGACGCTTCGATCGCTAATTTCATTTGCGCGACGGCGACGTCGCGATGCCCTCGGCCGTTCCATTCGGGAAAGTTCGCCGACTGGGGACACAGGCCAATCAGTCAAGGGGATAAATGTCTCACGGAACCGTGGCTTTGTTTCGCCTTACATTACTCCGCTATATTTCGCCTTCTTTCCGACTGTTTCTTCCATTTACTTCGCTTTTATATCCCGCCGTTCCCTTTTCATACTTTACCCCCTGCTTCTTTCTCGTTTCTTTTCGTTCTTCTGTTTCTTCGTCGATTTTCGTAGCCCGCACCGTTTCCCTGTATTCCTTCGTCGCACCATTTCGTCCATTTCTATTAACATCCTTTCTTATATTTTTTTCTTTTCGTTGATTCTCATGTCGTATGTTCTTTCTTTTTGTTGTTCTTGTGTTTTAAGAAGGAAAAGTGATTGGAAGGTGAACTGAGCGGATGAACGAATTGGTTCGGGTTGGACGTTGGATTGGTGCACGCGTGACGTACCTCCGTGTCTTTACGATGGCGCCTCCGGTTTCACCGGGGCCACGCTTTGACGTAGAGAAAGCTTGCCGAGCGAACGCACAGTTGAACGGCGTGTTTTGTTTTAATATTTGATTAGAGCGCGATCGGGGTGTTTGCGCTTCCGCGAGATGAAAATTCAGTTTGCGAAACGAAGTCCGACACTGTGGAGTTGATGTTCGTATTTTTCTCCTCTTGATCCTTTTCCTTTTTTCGATTCATTCCCCCGCGCCACCACTCTCAAGGCGACACCATCACTGAGATACCGCATACATTCACTTCGAACTATATTCTCCGCACAACACGTTCCTTGTTGTATATTCTGAATGCCTCGATTTGTTGAAATATATAATTCTGTGTTATAGAAGGTTGGATTTTATTGAATCGGAACGAGAACAGTGTATTTGCTTACAGGCACAAGAGCGGGATACATCAGCTGTCCGATTTCATCGGGGTCGAACCGAGCAAGAAACGAAAGCGACGAACTTCGTTCACCCCGCAGGCTTTAGAAATGCTGAACGCTCATTTCACCAGAAATACTCATCCCAATGGTGAGTTTTCCCGTCGTATTTCTTTTACCCCATTCGCGACACCCCGCCAATTAAGAGCGGATCGCGATATTCTAGGAATTTTTTTCAACTCGAATTCGCTCAGATGTTTAGCAATTATTTATATTCATATATTTATATTTGCAACAGGTGATTAAAGAGAGTATCAAACTGTTCCTGTGTACAGTCCTTCGATAACAAGCCCTGCACTGTTTTGTGCATTAAAATCATTTTTCTTCTCGAGGGCACCCTTGAGCGAAAGGGTTGAATGATAAAATCGAGTCCCTGTTTGGACATAAGGTTGCACAAAGTTTCGTTGAAAACGACGGTGGTGGTTACCCTTCAGATGATATTACACTTCCTCGATATTAATAAAAACTGTTTTCTACACCGAGGAAATTTTCATTTTTAAATGCGTCGGAGCGAGAATGTTAAACTTTGCCCCGCTGTTAAACTATTTCACGCAGAACAGTAAACGTGTGAAAAATATTTGTGCAAAAACAATCCCGTGACCGTTCTTCGTTTTCTTATTCCATTACAGGAAACGAGATCACGAGTTTAGCCCAACGCCTCGGCTACGACAGGGAGGTGATCAGGATTTGGTTCTGCAACAAGAGGCAATCCCTGAAGAACGCAGTGAGACATCTGTCGAAGGAGATTGTGTAAAAGTGCTAAAACGGGACAAGAATGGCGGGCGTGCGCGTGACCAGCCAACAGGATAAAAGGAAAGAAAAGCTTTAAGGACTCGGCGTTTACGTTGCAAGGATGTTATCCGCGAGATTCGGGGTACGGATCGACGTGAATCCCGCGTCAATCGGGATTCGAACCACGTGAGACAGAGCTGGGACTCATCGAGTCCCGGTGTCGCATTAATAAAATAATTTCCGACAAATCAACACGTTCGGCGGAGCCGCCTTTAAAAATTCACGCCCCCTCCCGCTGACGACTAGCGTGGTATGAATGTTTAAAGCCGCGCATCCCGTCGATCGATGTAAGGATCATTGTGATTGCAAGGCGTATACGAGACCTATCTGTAAATAGTTTTAAATCTACGGCTAATGTGATGTACAGGAGTCGAGAGTCCAGCATTGATAATTGCCTTAATTAAACATTCGTCTTGTCGGATATTTGTTAAACGTGGATAAATGATTGGTTAAAGCTCGAGGATTTTATCAACGACGAAACGCGTCCGCTCGCTCTTTCTATCGATGACCGATAAAGCAGCAGCTGACGTTAAAAAATATTATGCGTCTCGACGGACGATACGCGTGATTTGTCGGACGATCGATGGACGCGAAAGGGAGACGAGATCGAACGAACGCAAATTCGCGGCCGCCTTCTCCGAGAAGAATTGTATGAAAGCAAAAGAAAAGAAAGATATCGATCGAACGATAAATCGTGCCACGCGTATCGTTTGTCAGGTGGCGAGGCACGATAAGGCGTAAATCAAACAACAATTATCAAATCGCGTCTCGGCTCGTGAATAAAAAAATGAATTAGGTATAAGTGATTCCGTGAAGTAATCGCACAGAGTGAACGCTGGCTCGTGGGAGCGACACGAGAAGCTTCCAGCCACCGGGCAATCGTCTATCATTTAGGGAAACGTCAGACGAGGCACATCGTGCAAAAAATATGATCACCTTAGATCGTTCGTTACGAAAAATGAAAACCTAAAAGGGGAAAAAAAAAAAATACAAAACAATAACAAAAAGGGGGTATAGAATGATATTTTTTGTACGAGAACGCATCGAGAACTTAGGAGATCGAGGAGATCAGTTTCGGTCCGTTCGCGCGCAGGACACGAACCGTACGTTGAACCGACATGGAACAGCAATAGTAACAGCACCAACAGCAACAGCAAACAACAATGAAAACGAAGAACAGTACCGTCACGTTCGCATGCCATACACAAAATATGGGACGAAACAGCAAATTCAGTTGATCCACAGAAGAAATAGCAACGGAAACGTTTTTCACAAAGTAACGCCGCTATCGTTTATAACGATCATCGTCTAACTTTTTATCATTTTCCCATTCTCACCGGTCAACACAACCACTCGTTTACAGGCTTCGTTGGACAAGAATGTTACAGCCCTACAATATTGTTCTCTGGGTGTGCTCGTCTGTGAATTTTATTGCGCGTGCATTTTAGATGAAATCGATCGAAACGAAAAGAAATGGAAACGAACCGCGGGTTCGGTAGAGTTGGTGGATGGATCGCAGCGATGCTGAAAGAAAAATAAAGGGGGGTTGGGGGAGAGGGAGAGAGACAGATAGAGAGAGAGAGAGAGAAAAGAGAGGCAGAAACAGAAATGGAACTTCGTAGCGAGTAAATTAAACGCAATAACGTCTTTTTGAAAGTATACTCATCGATCGATCGTAAGGATCATCCCGATACACATTTTGAAATTCTATCCGAACCGGCGAAACGAAATGAACCGGAGAAAGATCTTCTACCCGCTGGAGTAACGCGAAAGAAAAGTACTAGTCCGTAATAATCTGCCATATACGAGGTATACGTATTAAACATTTACGCATCTTTCGTTCCTAAATGTTTTATCTGCTTGGCCGCTGGTGATTGTATCGATATAATTATATTTGGTGAGCGTACCGTTCCTCTGGCCCGCGGGTAATTTGCAATCGAATTGCAACCGTACGCACGGGTTCAATTGTACATCTCGAAGAAAAATACGAAAAGCAACACCGACCACAACAACAGCAATGGGATAAAAATAGATGAAATAAAACTTGTTTCCCCCCCCTCGTCCCGCAAATCAACTGTTTTCTTAATTCACGAACAAAAGCGCGACAGGCTGCAGGTGTCGATGGTTGCCAGCACGACGTTCGAATATCCGTAATATCCGTGTCGACTTGAATTTTTCAGAACCTCCGCGACTCCGCGCGGTAATCGATTGTGCTCGACGACTATCGAAGTACCGTCGAGTGCGCGTAAACACCGCGGTAATAAATGCCAGCCGAATACGTTGTACGCGTATCCGCGCATTATCGTGCCTATGTACACGGCGACCATCGAACAACGTTCGCCCTATAAACGATACTAATTCGGTTGCAAATTAGCCGCTCGAGGACATTGACGAATGCGATCCAGTGAATCACGCGTGCACGGCGTCACCGTTGGCCGACATTAATTTTCACGTCCGTCGCGCGACCCCGTCGCAATACGGAAAAGTCGAAGTCGAGGCCCGACAGGTGTTCGCTGCCCGGTACCACGGTACAACCGGGAGGAACAGCGGTTGACGTTTTTCGTGGGACGGATCTCGTTCTGGCCGAAAGTGAATCCAGGGGAACGATACGCCGGTGAAAATGAGAACGAACGCAGGCGCGGGATGGAGGACGGTGGTAGCAATGGCAAAACAGAACAGTAACTAAATAAATAAATCATACTAAAGAATTACGAGAATCTTAAATATCGTTCGTCCGACACGGATTAAAAAACGCTATCTCTCATATATTCTCCGGTTAATCGATAGTGATAATAGTGGGTTACTTTTCGATGTGTTCCGCTTCAAACGTGAGGGGCTCCCGTTTCTTTCGCCCGATCCAACTGGAGGAACGCAGAATGGTCGGTTTTCGAAAAGTGGTGACGCGACAGGCGATAACGATGGACAGCGCGGCCGCGGCCGCGATTGTTCGACATATTGTTCCCCGCGACGAATTTTTCCTTCCTTGCCGTAATAAACGATACTGTAGGCGAAACTAAACCCATCCCGGAATAAATGGTACGTCACGATTTCTTAAAGGTATCTCTCAGCTCGAGTATAATTAGAGGTGAATGAAGTACGTACGATTGCGAGCGACGGTACACGAGAATGAGACCGCAACGTGCTCGCGTACACACGCATACAGGCACGCACGGGGTGACACGAATCACACGATTACATACACGTGCAACGCGTACCTCGATGACCCTACGTTGTGACGGGCTAATTACACGCGATTCAATTAATTAAACCGCGAGAAAAATTCATGCAGGTGTGTAGCTAGGAGCCGCGAGATGGTAGCGTGTGTACATATTTAAGAGGACACTTAGGGAATGTCTAACAATGTAAGAAACTAAAACGACGGAACGAAAATCACGGGGATGTACTTTTAGTGATCGTGATGGCTATGCGATAGCTGCACGATGACAATTGCGACGATTATGGGGATCTGAGACGGGGATTCGTGGACGGACGAAAATTCACACCTGTTAAACGGAACGAATAACGGACGCAAGACAACTAAATAAAAAGAAAAATGTAGGGAAATGGGGGGTGGGGTGGGACGGTGGGGAAAGGGGATCTACGTGAAATAAATTTCTAATGGTAAAACAAACGTACGTTTAAGATACTTTACTCTCTAGGATACGATTAATGATACGAGCAAAGTGATCTGTTCCTAAACGAAGCATACACAAATGACGAGATATGAGGAGCGAAAGAAAAAATGAAAACAGAATTAGAAAAGAGGCAGCAGGTGGAGATACCGTGAGGAAGAGACAGGGAAATGTATTATAGGAGGGAGGATGGAAGAATGGTGTACGGGTTACGGGGTGGATGATTAAGAGATGTGAGGGTTCAAAATTCAAAATTTTGATTACGCGTGAAAGTTTGGAGGGGGGATGGGTGGGGGGTATGCGGGTGGTTCTTTTTTATAGGGAAACGCAGAAACGGGGCAGGGTCGGTGCGAGACGAAGAGAAAAAAAGAATGATAATGTTTGTACAGAGATATTCCGGTTATTAAATTTTGTTATACGAGGAAAAAAAAAAGACGGGGTAGAATGGCGCGGTGGATGTTGACGAGAGAATAGATAAAAAGAAATACTAAAGGAGAGAGTGAGGTAGAGAGTGAACGAGAGTAATACTGCTGAACACGAGAGAAAAAGTGGAAGAGAGAAAAGTTTACGAATCATGTGTATTTTCTTCGTGAATAAAAAAAAAAAAAGTTGATATTCAATAGGACATTACGGAAATATAAACATGAGTATTAAAGAAAAAAAAAAAAATCGTGAACTGTATTCGTGAGTGTCATATTTCTAAGGAGGATAGATCCACGGGCGAATGTTTTATAGCAGTTTCCGGCAGAATTTTTAACGCTCAGATCTGTAATCCAAAAGTAGAAATACACCGAAGCAGAGAAAAGCAGGAACGAAGGAACGAAACGAAACGAAAAAACGTGGGGGGGGGGAGAAAAAATAGCAGTTGCGAATTGTGTTTTCAGAACGAACGAACGATCGCGAAATAGATTCGAAAGTATAAACGTGGGCAAGGGGTTGAAAAAACGGGAAGAAAGACGAATTTCGTGACGAGAAACAAAAAGAGGAAACTGCTTTTGAAACATTGCCCAGCGAAACCAAAGTTCCTACTACGTTTTATAAAGTATATAACTGAACTGCAAAACTTGAATTGTACATAACGAGGGTTAAGCTAGCACACGATCCATAAATACAATCAGCAAATCGAACAACGCTAAGAGACGAGGTATGCCAGATCAATTGCTTCCACGTCACGACACGTTATTATTATCAGTATCATTATTATTATTACTATTATCCCTATTACTATTATCGTCATTATTATTATTTCTACGAGTATTATTATTATTATTATTATTATTATTACTATCATTTAAATGAGATTAAAGAAATCGCGAACAGACTCGCTGATTATCATCGTGAACCGCGTAGGAATGAAATAATCTTGTAATATACAATCGTCTTCATTATTTAAAACGGACGGGAGACAATTGATCGTCGACAGCACAATAAACGAAGAGAATACGGGACACGCTACGAGAGAGACGAAAACGCGTTTAATATGCACACTTAACGGACACATCACACGCATACGCACCGCATACATACATTATTATACATACATACAAGGGGAAGAAAATACCGTGGACACACAGCAGAGACACACACACACACACACACACACAACCATATAACACGCGTACCAGTGAAAAGGAAATTAAGCACATTTAAGTATACAACTAAATTAAGCAGCCGTAGCTTTAGCTTGAATGTTAGCACCTAGACACACGATGTAACATTAAACTACGTATTTAAAAATAAAAAAAATAAAGAGAAAGAAAGAGGGAGAGAGAGAGATGGGGGAGAGAGAGAAAAGAGAAACGGAGAGAAGAATCTTTAGCGGTTAAGCGAACTATCTGTGTAAAATCTAGTAGGTGTCCACAAGAATAAAATAAAAACATATATTGTGGTACAAAGCACACAATGATCGTACCTTCAAGGTCCTGACTGCGCCTCCAACTGAACTCTTTCTTGTACATATAATTTTTGATATACACCGATCTGTTTTGTGTATGATTTCTATATATATACATATATACATATACACCATATGTATAACGCAATTATAATATTACTCACACGATATCCTATGCCGAGTGTTTTCCAAATAATGCGAACAATAGTTGCTGTACAAATCGGCCCTCATCTTTTCTTCTTGATTCGTCGCCCCCTATTTAGCAGACGATGCTATATGCATATAAAGTACGTTTAAACAGTGAAAGATTTTCTAAATTGATTTCACGAAATCTCTCAAGGGAATTCGTAAACCTGAATGATCGTTTTGTGTACACTTTAAGATTCGTATGTTCAATTAAAAAGTAAAACCAAGGAAGCTGTGTGGTGGACAATGAATATAAAAATTTCCTTTTCTGTGACATCTTCAAATTTGAAACGCACCATATCGTTTTATTGTTATCGGTTTAGAGTTTCGTTGTATCACTTGCGTCGCCGTTTGCTACCAATTCGAAGTCTGCTTTCGATTTTGCTGTCGGTCTGCCTATTTTTCCACTCCATTCGATGAGACCGTAACCGATCATTCCGAAACAGAGGATCCCCATCAAGAAATAGAGTTTCGTACGCGTGCAAAGGTAAGGGCTGTAGGCGTACGTGATCACAGATCCGGTGGACTCCCATAAACGGAAGTTGGAGAAGGCTGCTTCCTCTTTGCCCGGGAATAATATCCCAGACAGGGCTGAAATTTGCGCACAACGATAAGTTGTTAATACCACTGAAACGTTCGTATCGATGCAATTGAGAATTCTATGAACGAATTGATAAGAAGTGAGAGTGCTTGGAAATTCTTAATATTTATTTGCCTCCGGTGAACGTAAAAATTATTGCGTCGGTATATTTGTTTAAACGTCCGCGAATAGAAACGATTCCTAGATGGAAATACGTATTTTCTGCAGTCGGTACGCGCGGAAATATCGATTACTGCCAGGTGTTACGCACGGGCGTTACTTTGTCTACGGTTAATACTGTTCTTCGACGAAATTATTTTGTTTAACAGACAGCAAAGTAGAACACGTCGAAATTTCGACTAGAAATTTTAATTCAATTGTATATTTAATAAATTGTAACAGAAGATAAAACAATCGCTTACCGTTGACTTGCACCAGCCACATGGCATCACAGAGTCCCCATAACCCGGACATTAAAAAGAACATCAGATTTTGTTCAGGCGTTGGTTTCCAACGTAACAGAAAAACAAAAATTCCTACGTGAAGGAAGAAGGCGAATAACATTAGAGGTCTCCTGCCTGTCAGTTTCATTATGGAACCCGTTCCTAACGCGGCTATTGCGTTCGTCACACCGAAACAAATCATCACGTAACCAATGTTGCTGATTCCCCATGCACAGGATACGAATGACTGAAAGGAGTCGTTTATACATTTATATTTCTTATCGTATTATTAATAAAAATATCGAAACACAATTCAATATACGTACAGCATTATAATCGGCGAATAAAAATGCCTGTTCTGCCCCGATGAATATTATTATTGGCAGTATGAGCAGTTGATTCTTCTCTTTCAATAATTGCAGCGTTACGGCCAGCAATTTGAATCCTGACAGCCCTGTTGCCGATCCTGATCTACCTTTGTTATACCTGTAGAAGTTTGCACAGACATTGAACTATTTATTCTTCATTATTGCAAAAGTTGAAGATAAATTTTTTTACTATTGTAAAGTATTTTTTTCGAATGTAAACTGGCAATTCACTGAATCATTTATTTGGGGAATCGAATAGTCAAAATAATTGAATCCATTAAAAAATATATGTCCAACTTTTTATTTGATCGTAAATAAAAATATAGTTTTCTGCGTTAAATATATCAATTATTGCCAAAAGATCGTTTTCAATGAAACCACTTTTCTGAAACTTAATTTCCCTGTTATACCAGAGTTACCTGTATACGAAAGGCATTTCGATTTTAATTATTATTGCAAGCAATTACGCGACAGAACATAGTTGTCCAATCTATATTCATATCTGCCGTTGCCATCAAAGATATTATCTGCTAGTTTCGACGATTCCTTCGGGCGACTATTACTTCCGATTGATCACCGAATCGATGGCAATATTGTGTTCCTGTCACAGCTTAATGCCCTATCAATTTTACATCGTAGCACGCGAACGATTTACGATACACCGAGCGCTATAAAGATCGACCCGGAATCGTTCATGCTTCTTTTAACTTTGATTTGTTGACAAACGTTTCAAAGAATTTTCCCCGTTTGTATTAAAACAAGTTTGAAAATATTCGCTGAAATACAGATAGAGCTGCTTTATCCTTCGAATCTTATTAACTAACGAACATCGAATTGCCAATCGTTCAGGATTCGTAATTACACAAGCTGCGGAACTTTATGATTCATGACTCTACCCAGCATGGAATCGCAGATATTGGTCGGTTAAGCTCGATCCAACTTCTCGAGTTTAATCTCGTCGAAAGATTGCACAAGTCGCGGATTGAATAATAACTAGGAGTCGTTACCTCGTGAGAGAATCAACTCCGAACGCGACAATTAAAGACGCGACTATCATGCAACACAAATAGATCCCGGAAATTAGATGAATCCGTTCCTCTGGCGGTCGTTGCAACTGCGGGCTGTCGCTGACGTTGGAAGTGGCACCGCAAAAGTTGGCACCGCACGCCTCCGCCACGACGCTGCTGTTCAACGTGGTGGTCGTTGGCACAGCGTCGATCCCGTACGAAAGAACTGCGAACACGAACCAGAAAATTACGTTGCATCGTAGCTAAATGAATCTCGCAGATTAAAGAAATTGTACATTAATGCGACGAATCTTTCGAGTCAGAAATGAAAATGGTATTTCACGAATACCATAATCCAGAGCGACCGCAGTTCGTTCGCGATAAACGACCAGATTCGTAATTGTAAAAACTCCCGGTGGACCCACCGAGGTAACCCGATATCGGCGATTTTCCACATTCCCGTGGAAGTTTCGCGCAGACCGCGAGACGGTTATTTCCGCGCGAATTGCGACGAAAGTTCGTAGACGACAGCCGTTTCCCGATACCAGGATTACGAACGAAGAGATCTGTTGACTGATTCTGTACAGCTCAGCTTTTCGTCAAACACGACGGATCCGCCAATCGGATATCAGCGATTTCTCCTCGCGGCAAGCTTTATACCGTTAGGAAAATTCGATCTCTCAATCCGGCAAAAATTTCTGCCCCGATTCCCATTGTTGTCCGATTCACGTGTCTTCCCCACGGTGGCAACTATTTTTCGTGCGTCGACAAGTCGCCGGACCCTTCGCCTGTTCTTATTGTCGGGCGAAATCACGAACGACGTCTTTGCGTTTCAGCTTTGCATGACAATGTACAGCGGCCCGTATCGCTTCCCGTGCCACTGTATCGGTGGAGATGTTAAAAGTTTCGGAATCGTTGAATTCCCGACCTCGTGCGGAGAGGTTCACGAATAAGCTGGCCCCCCTGCGGGACGCGACCAATTCACGTTCGGTGTGCGTAGTTAAAAAAATAAGAGAGAAGAGCGAGAATGATGTATGGTTTCGTATGCTCGACCGTTCGCTTCCTGATTTTACGAACCGAAGGAATAACCGGATACAATGAATTCTCCGGATTCGCTGGGTGTTGTACTTGGTGAAAATCGAATCGAGTCGAACGCGGCACAGATATTCTCGCGGAACCACGCGACAACGATTCTTTTACCTTCCATATTTCACGTTGAAATCTTTGGAGCACGGCCGTGGGGACTCTGTCAGCCAAGCCAGCGTGAATTGTGAAGAGTTTTGAAGATATTGTAGGAAGCGAAATTACGAAAGCTTACGGGTGATTCGAATTTATTCTCGAATCAATGAAATGTTTTGCGTTAAATTGCTTTTGGAACGTGGAACTTTGTTATGGAAATTATAATGGAAATACTATTTCATTGATGATAATACTTCAATGGAAAATGAATAGATTGGGGAGCCGGTCGATCAGTCGATTGATTAACACCTGCCTTGTAACGTTTCCCCTTTCTTCTCGTTTCGTCAGTGAAAAAAATGCTCCGCCGTTACCACGTTTCGCGTTATTTCATTGCCCTCGTGCCGCTGACATTATTCGAGCCTTCCGCCCGGCGATGGAGCTCTGTTTCGAATTCGAACACTGCGGAGTGTTTCGTTTTACAGCGAATTGCATTGCTGCTAAAAGTTTTTATTTCCCGAGGCATAACTGTATACCTGATGCGGCGAACTTGAAGATGAAGGGAAAGAAAACAGGAGGACAGGTGGTTGCTTGCACGTCGAGGCGTCCTCGCCAGGCGACAAAGAGAAATTAGAATCGGCCATGCGGCATCTTCTGAGCTGAACCTAACTTTTTCTATGAATGTCTTCAACTTCGTGACGATTCCACATTTCGTTCGAAATTCTATTCAGAATTTTCCCAGACAACAATTGGACAATTCAAGAGCATCCGAATCTCATTCCCGGGATTGCATTTCTTCCCGTCTTCTTTCGAAGCTTTAATATCGACCGTCTCGTTATCTGTTACACGCGTTCATACATATATGCGCCGGTTTCATCATTCCGCATCGCGGAAGCGAGCGAAAAAAACTTGGCGAACGGAGACGCGAATTGAAATGTTGGTTCTTGGCAAGGTGCACTATGAATATACGTACCTGCTGAAGAAATCAGGTTACCCCAAACTTGTGCCATCTGGTAGAACATAAAGAACAACCCGAAAAACCTTGTGACCAGGACGTCCGCGGATACGTTCGACAGGGTGGCGTAAACCTCCGCCACAACAGTCAAATAGGTACACTTTGCGCACCAAAGTGGCCCACCGCCAATGCCGACCATTAAGCCCGCAGGTATCATGGTGTAGAATTTCGGGTAGAACTGTGCCGCCATGAAGGGCACGTAAGTCAGAATAGAGAAGGCTATGGTCCATTTAGAACCCAGCCAGCTGCAACAAGGTTTTAGCTGATGTAGTGTCGCTTTTATATTTGTCCTTTGAACTTCCGACTACTCCGCCCGCGTCCTTATCCTTACTATCCGTCTGCTTTTTTCTTGGTGGGTACTTGTAATAAGAAATAAATACGTAACACGAATTTAGATTTTCACGAATCGAATTTCTTTCAAAATATAATTTCTTTCAACTGTTTCGATGTATTTGCGTGTAACTGCGAGGAAATTGTAACAATCTGTTCGCTAAATTAATTTATAGCGAAAGGAGTGAAGGTCATTGAAGTCTGCTGCGACAATGTTCTAAATTCTCGTCCGGTGACACCTGCCATTTAATATGCATCGAACGTTAATCGGATACGGGCCAAATCTTCTCTGACACTCTGTCACGCGAATGATCGTTACTTACAGCGATAAACGAGTTTCATTGCCGCGAAAATTTCGAGGCGTCTTCACCGGCGTGCTCAAGAAAATTTGGCAATCGTTCCCCGTGCGCTGCGAAAGCCGAGAAATATACCGTTTTATGATTGCGCTGGCCCTTTTCACGACCATGATAAAAAAGAGCATACCGAGTCCAGTAAAAAAAAAAGAAAAGAAAAAAAGGAGAAAAAGAAAAGAAAGAGAAAAATCGTACGTACGTTCGTAGCCTCGGTTTCGGCGCGCGAGCCGAGACAACAACCGGAAACGATGCTGTAGGCAGAGAACGATGCCCGGTCGGGGTGAAAATTTCACGGGCGATAAACTTCAATAATAAAGTTTACTGCCCCCTCCCGGTGCTGTAACCCGGGCCAGTTTCATCGAGAAATGGCTGGCGTTTCGTTCACTTTAAGTGGCGAGTGACGACAACGTTCTTCACCCTTTTTCAACAAGGATTCGAGTCGTTCGCGGCGGACCGATAAATAATGATCGGGGGGGGCGAATATTCCGCCTGTAGATTTTGATGCATCGGCGGCGCGGCGCGACCGTGACGTGGCCGCATTAAAAGGGACAAAGGGGAAACTCTGTGACCGTTTCGACGTAAACGGGTCACGTACGACCGCGTACAATGGCGGGGAGGAATGGCTGAAAGACACAGGCGCAATTTCAGTCGGTTTTTAAATACGGTGTATTGTTCCGACGCGATTCAACGGTATCCCTCGGGCCGAGATAAAATTATAGTCGTTGAGCTTGAAGCATTACGAGGGAGCAGATTGCGACAAACGATGCCCAGCTATATACGTTTTACGGCGTTCTGACGTTATTGCCGTTTCTGAGCGGGGAACGACGGCGGTGTATCCTGAACAGTCAGATCAATCATTTCTAATTACACCGTTCGATGCGCTACACTTCTGCGATCTCAATTCTCGCGATATATTCGTCGGTCGTTCACCTTCCCCTCGTTTTATTCGACGACCGATGTCGCCGTTGAACTTACGACTTATCGTCGATCCTGTGCTACATTTTTCGGAAATTTGAAACCCAAAGACTTTAAGTGGATATTATCAAAGAATCGAATACCGTAGCGCGGTGAATATTATAGTCGCAAAGTGTACCGAAATATACCTCGCAAATCATAATTCACGTGTTCTTAATTCACGCGTCGAATCGTCTCGACAATCTTAGAACGATTAAATCGGACACACGAAAATGCACAAATGTATTCGCGTAACTCACCTTATAACCAAAGTCGGGAAGAAGATATTGCTGACTATCAGGCTGCCGTAAATCGAGGCCAACGTGAACGTCCCCAACGATCCGTCCGCGTTGATGGAACTTTGCAAATTCGTGGCTCCCATGAACGCCGTGAAGTTCACCATAAACGCCACACCGATCACCAGAACGTTTCTCGTGATGCGCCATCGCTCGGACGATTCGAGGCCCGTCCTCTCCGTTAGCACTTTAACAAACTGCCCGGTGTTGTCTGCTTTTTCCGCCGGCATGATTAACAACGAGGGGCGCGCGTATAGATCTTTATTTCAATTATACCGGACGATCCGAATCGGGGTGCTCGCGTTTGTAAATCAACGCGAAACGTTTCTGCGACGAGCGACGCGTAGAAATGTGTCTTTCCAACGGAGACGTCACTCGCCGAACGAAACCGAGGGTCCAGCGATGCGCGACTGAAATTTATTGGCAGCTTGATTGAAATATTACCGCGATATCGGGACGGGGGCGCGGCGTTTCTTTCTGCTTCACGCTTATCAATGGACCTCGCCGGACATTTGGTGCGACTGCCTGCTAACGACGTTCGCGCGATGGCTGCGAAACTTTGTGCGAACGTCCAGGTGGATCCAGAAGCAACGACGACTTCATAATTGATGCTCCGCGCAGAGGTGGAGTTTCTTTATCGTGGTTCCTGTAACAGACGTTTACGACGGTATTACAGCGATTTATGTGCTCGAGAGGTGGTAATTAGGTTTCCATCGTTGCGCGGGGTGTAAATAATGTATTTGACGGATAATTCGAAGGATGTTTCTCTATTGTCCTTTGCGCGCGACGTTGCTCGCCGTTTGTGCACGGTTATAGTCCGCGAAACTGTGATTAATTACGCGAAGTCGGTAAACCTCGCGAAATTGACCGACACTTTTGACGAAGAAGGAAACGAAGAAATTAAATTGGACGAGAGGCGAGTGTAGGCTCGAATTCGCGTTCGACGTTTATTAATGTACTCGTCGGATGGTATCAATCATCTTTCGACCGTAGTCAAAGTGAACGTCGTCGACCAATACCGTTTCATTATCTTCCAATAATGACACGCGGACGCGACATGCTGCGTTTCACCTGCGAGATAACCGGCCCGTTTACGTTCCATTAAACGGTCAAACGTTATAGAGCTTTGCTTCGGCCCCACAAAGGTTGGTATACTGCGGAACGCTCCGAGGGAACCGCGTGGGAGTAAATTTATCTTTTGACGAATCGCATAACTTTGATTACGTGTCGAGGAATATGTGCCGCTGTTGCAACTACACACCCTGCATTCCGTTATTAATCACGCGGGTGGGAATTCGATCGACGACCACGGGGGCAGCGTGGATCTATTCAATTCTTCGGTAATTAACTGAGAAACGAACGGATTAGGCCACGGGGGAGGCACGTGCGATTTATCTCTCCGTCTAAATAGTCATTTTACGCGAGAGATACGTCGTTCCAGTTCAGCTGGCCAAGAGCGCGTTAACGCCTGCAGGATGTACAGTGTAATTTGTCCAGATGAACTGCGTTAATTCTTGTACGGTGTTGAGGTGAATCGAAGGCAGTAGAATGTCAGATAGTCAAGGTTTTTAAATAATTGATCGTACGGTGCCGGGGACGTTGGAGTGATTGTTACTTGCAAGCTTGCAGCTGATTAATCTATGCTTTACTTATTGTCCCGAACTGTACGGACATTTCTGTTTGATATTTTTCTATTCGAGCAGCGGGAACGATACTTGCGCAGAATGAGACAGGCGTTAATGCAGTGGTTAATGAGAGAGATGTCGAAGTAGATTGAAAATTGATACGCTATAATTTTTTTACATGCTGTAGGTGGGATAAATGTCATAGGGAAGTATGTGCAAATGCCTGTTACGGTATTACGACATAAAATCTCTTGAATATGTATGCCTGTACCGACGTCACCGCGATTCTGACAAGCCGCACAATTTATGTACCTTCAGACGGCTGTTCCAAGGTCGGCCAATGCAGGAAAAAAGTGAATTCTAACAAAAATTGCACTGCGCGAAGGAATTTTCCTATTCAAAACACTGAGCAGTTCAATTCAAAAACGAATTTGTAATATCATTTGCGCTTGAACGATATTTACTCGTGTATCGTGCTATGTGTTACGATTAAATCGTATTTAATGCAAGCAATCCACTGTTGCATATTTATGGAAAAATTAGCATAAAATAAAAAATACAATTTATCAGCTTAGCATTAAAATCGTAAGATTTTATCAAACTTCTTACAACACACTTCTAAGACGATTTATTATTCCCCTCGCATACGATGATTTAAACGATACATTAATGAATGCGAGAATAATTTTCTGTACAAGCGTTAACGCGCCACGTCCGACCGAGACTGTCTGATTCTACTTGCACCGTAGACCAAAAATAAATCAGTCTCGTCAAATAATTGCCCCCGTTCAAATTGAACAAAAAATATTTCGTCTGTTTCTAAAGTTTGTTTAACCATCTCGTACTGCACATACGATAAATACTAATCTTTCTCACGAACCGTGAACAGCTGAATGCGAACGGAACGGTCAACAATAAAAGCAGTCTGTCCGAAATATTTTCGCTTGGGTATTACAGAATAGTCTCACAACGGGCATAGGAAAGTAATCAAACGTTACAGTTATACGTCTGTTTAGTATGACGAAAATTTAAAGACATGTTAGACTTTCTTTCTTTTTTTTATTTCTACGTGAGAACAGTTTCGTACAATGTTAGATAACATTAAATCTGACTCTTACCTAAACATACATAGATCGTCGTATCGGCTGTGCCCGATCGATATCGTCACGTGTGTTTACTCCAACACGCACGATCAATACGTCCTTGGGAATATAGGTATCCTTGCTCCTTTCACGTATACCGAGCACCGGAGCTGGATATATTTCCAATTCCACCGGCACACGCCTATACGGAAAACCGCCTAACTACCATACGATCTCGCAATTAAAATGTGGCAATCGATTGCTACGAGATGAACGCCACGAGCGTGCAATTACGAAACAAACGCCAGGTGTTAAATGTTCCTGTAGCGTAATGCTTGATTCACGGTTTAAAAGCCAATTTGAAAACTTCCTCCGCTTTGGGGTAACTGCTCTCAATCAAACTGTCAACCTCTCTCGCCTCGTACAGCTCGAAAGAAAAGATTCGTTCGCGGCTATTAAATAAGTTTCAATACCGGACAGAAACTTCGACCGAATAGATGTTCTCGGAAAAATAGAAAGAAAATAATGCTTTCATCCACCCTATGTACAGATCGTTTCAATTTAGTAGCTAAACATTGCCCCTGCCGTAAAAACTGTAGCAGCAACCTGACAAAGGAAGGCTGTAATTTCCAACACCGATCAGCATCAAATAATTCGCGTAACACAATTGGACGTTTCGACGTGGGTAAATTGTTTCATCTCGGGGGTCTCGTCCAATTCCCTTTAAGTAACGGTCAACGTCGAAACTTCTGTTTCGGTCGCGGCAAAGTAACGACCCCGAAGAGAACTCCATCCTTAGCGGGGGGCAGAGGCGCATCGGTTATTGAAATGAAAGGAATTACCATAACCAGATACAGCGAAAATATGAGGAGCCGTCCCGCGTGTATTTTTAAAACTCAGCCCGTGTCCCCATTTACGTCTCCGTTTTACTCGAAACCTTTCGATACAAGTCAGCGTTTGTCGCTTAAGTTATCTTCCCTGGTGCAATCGGCACGAGAGACTCTCGTGCATTTGCATGGTTATTATATCCGCCTCTCTATCGACGCGAAATTCTAAGCAGGTGCCACGAACGTGCGCGAAAGTACGCGAGCAACAATACTGACACTGCAATTATTCCAATTTCTCCATATAATTGTCCACGGTCGCGCGTTATTTCAAACGATGCGAAATACGTTACGAAAAAAGGGACGAAATGAGTTTCAATTGCGGACGGCGAAGACGTAATCTTATTTGTTAAACAATCGCTGCGCCGTTTCTGCAATACGCGAAACCATTTAACGTGCCAATTTATTTCGAGACACAAAGCCTCCACTAACCAGTGACATCATCTACGCGAACCGCGCACACAATTGTACCCTAAAATTTATGTTTTAATCTTATCTAGAAATTTCGCAGGTTTAAATTAAGCGCCGGCTAAGATTTATCGCGCGAGAAAGATGTTGCAATTTAGTTAGAATTTAGTTATGCTCAACATTTTTCCCACCCACTCCCTCTCACGGACCCATCCAGCGCGTAAATTAACCAAGAGTACCTTGTACACCGTGTTGCACGGTTCCTTTTCGACACTATTCAGTGCAACCTCGTAATTACTTTCCCGTTACGCGTCCACCCTCAAAAAGCGATACCGTGCTACGCGAAGTTAATTGCCATCGATTCGAACGGGGCGACGGTTCGCCAAATAAAATGAGTCGTCGTTTGGCTACAATTATACGAATAATTAACCAACGAAACGAGATTTACTCCGCGGGATCTACTAATTTCGTGACAAATCGTGTTCCCGTTGCCCGATTTCCTTCTGTGTTCTTTTCCTCTCGCTCGTTTTCGCGTCATTTCCCAATGGTAAATAACCGACGAATCGGTACGAAAATTACAAGCGTGTCAGCCGGGCGACAACGTTCGTCAGGTCGGATGAAATTTCCGCGCAAGTAAAATATTTCCCAGGCGACAAATCCATCTGCGCCGCGGTGATGACAATTTTTCAATCGTATCCCCGTCGAGGATTGAACGGGCGTTACTCGTCCCGAATATGTACACCGTGGCGAGAAACAGCAGGCTTTGATCTTTACTGAAACGGCATTCCATCGGGTCGGCTTTTGAAACGATCATGGAGCCAAATGACACGCATACACGTTTAAAATTGACGGACGATCGTGACGCAAGGATGGAACGATAATGATACTCGCAGTAAAACGGCTATTTAATTGCGCTGGCGAGAGGCAACGTAGAAACGACGAAGGGATATGAATATTTTCACGTATAAAAACGGTTTTCATTAATTTGCGAAACTGTTACGGCGCAACGTTCATCAAAAATTTTAATTAAGAAGAATCCTCTGTGCCCGGTAGGTTAATTTCCCAATTGTTATAATTTATGAACAAAGAAGCGTCCATAGAATTTCTGTCGATAGAAGGGAAACGGAATTCGAAAAATCGAATCGTCGATACTATGTTTCGACGTTAATATTATAAATCTCACAAGAAGAACAATACGAATTCTTCGTAATCAGAAATGTTAAAAAAAATATATTGTCCAATCACGTTAAATTTAATCATTCGAACAACGATCCTATTATTACATTTATATTTGCGATATTTCTGAATGCGACACTCACCCCCGCGAACTCGACCATTCCTTCCCTGTTAGACGAACGCACCTCGGGTGTCTAACACTTCGTACCTGTGACGTTGCTTTTTTTTTTTGACTCTAGTTCCCCTTGGCAAGATCCGCAGACGAATCTGTCGTTAGGCGCGCAACGAATGCAATAACACTGATCGAACACGAAACCTCACGGTCAAACCTTCATCCTGTATCGCCCCACCTTTCGGTGTCTTTTCACCGTGCGAGAACAGCACGCGTTGTGCAGCTATCTGGGCAGGGATTTCGACGCTTATCCAGGTGAACACGGATATCTGTATTCCAGGCGCACGTTCAATTGTTACATGCTGCTATTGATCCGAGGATGCACGATTTTTTCGCGCTTCCTCGCTGCGTCGAGGGAGATATGATTTACGACGGAGGTTTCATACGTTTCAGGTTTGATTTTCTTCGAACCGTGGATCCTTTCGAGCAACGCGCTTCCAGAACATTGATGGCCGAGCGGTGAGACGGTGGACGATTAATTGTTTCTCGATGGGGCAACTTGGTTTTGTTGACAATAATCTGTTGCTATTGTACAGTGATTGCAGACTTTAATGCGTATTGGTAACGCTACTCTCGTTTATATTTATGCGCGTGAAATTCGCGATTATTTGTTGATTATTTGCTTCGTTCGTTTGTACGGTTTTTTTTCCTTTCATTCCCCGCAAATATTGTCATTGACGTCCGTCAACAATTGGATCAGGTTTGAGGTGAACGAAAGCCTCGAGCATCGATCGGCGACGTTCTGAATTCATTAACCTGCGTACCGCCTAGTATTTCAGGTCTCAGGAGACCAGTGTTCATAGCTGATTGTTTATTTTACGCTCGGGCTAGGTTCGGCCCTCGGTATCGAGCACGAATCCAATTATTCGTGGCGTGCGACGGCTAAAATTGATTTTCGATAATTATCTGATACGCATTCCCGCGATCAAACAAGTTGATAACGGACGAGCAAGTGTCCGTTATAATTCTCCATTCTTCTTTCCAGCTCAACGATTCAGCGTTATCAATATAAAATCTAAATGACCGCAATAAAAACAGTTTGTACAATTAATCGTGACTATTGACCGTAAAACGATGCGTTTCTCCGTGAGATTCTTGTTTCCGCGGCTTACCGAATCGTAATCGTTGGATAGAATGAAATAATGTTCGCGGCAGCGGTTAAACTATTAATTTTAACAACAGGTCTCCTGGGATTATTATAATCAGATGCTTTGGTCCGCCTCGTTCATGCTCCTTTCGCTACGTAAGAACAGACGCAGGTTGTATTGGTTTTCATACGAACCAAGCCGTGACGTAACCTTCTCGTTAAGAAGATTTTTATCGGCAGCTTCTCATTAGATTAATTGCGAAGGATGTACAAAGAGTCGCACGTTATTCTGATTATCCGTGCTTAATATTTGAAACGCGGAAAAACAAGTTCCATTTCCGTGGAAATCGTTTTCATTGAGGCCGTCGTGGAATTTATGGCTTCGATCGAACTTGTCACAATTCGCGGTTATCGATAAGTAAATCGCGCAGAGCGCATGGTAAATGCAATCGCGTGCCACAAAAATGTACAAACCCGCCGCTACGCTAATTAATTAAGGTTACACAGTATCGATTCGCCAAACAGGTATTAGAGAAGCTATGCACACCGACACCCTAACTTGCAGTTCATTAATCGTTGGAATTAATTGCTCGAACGTTTTTTTTTTTTTTTAAATTTCCTCTCCTGCACTTCTTTGAATCATTCCGACCTGATTTATTTTCTACCACCGTCCGATGTATTACTTTCACATCTGATCACCCTTTCTGCGCAAAGAAAAATAAAAAGAAACGAATTCGTCGATTTGGCAAAACGGAATGATCGGGGTGCATCCTGTATTGATCAGAATTAATTATCATGTAGGCAATACAATTTGTAAATTCGTGTTAAAACGACACTTCGATGCAATTGTAGTTTTATGATTCACTTTTACCTTAGTAAGAAAAATTATTGAAAGTAGTAGACGGTCTCATTACTTCACACGAGAATGGTCGGTAATAAATTGTCGTTTCTTATTGTTTTATTTTCAACGCCGCTGCAGAAATTAAATTACACGCTCCAAATAGAGTGCAGTATTTTATACTTTCTTTGTCTTGCTATCTTTCTAGTCTTCCTATTCTTGTTCCGGAAAAAAAGATCGTTGCGAGCAATGTATAATAAAATAATAATATATAATTGAAAGAAAATACAGGAAAATTGTAGCGACAGGAAACAGCGCAAGTTTAAATTTTCTCGGTGATATAAGAAACGTTGCCCCATTATTGTAATGGTAATATTAGCCTCGTGAAAGTGCAGTTCCATTTAGCTTTCGACGATATAAAACTGAGTGCACCTCGGAAGAAATAGGCTGTAACAGTTGGCATATATAAATTTTCCTTAAATCAACTGCAAAGTCGCAACTTTATTGATTATTTACCGCGGCCTTATAGAGAAGTATACATTGAGCTTTTATCGTGTGCCGCCTCCATTATGTCGGCAGTAAAGAATCGCAAATAACGAAGATAGTCACTATGTTAGCAGTGTGCCTCATAATACACATGGTTGAATTAAATGATCCACCATCTCAGATAGAGAAGCATAAACTTGAGTCAACTTACATCGCGGCTGAAAAATGATTAAAACCGAGCGAGAGAAAATTTATTTGGAAGGCTGACAATATAATTCAATATATTTATATGATTCCCTCGTGGAAATCGTGTGGTTTGCATTAAATTGTCGGTATTGATTTCAAAACTGTAGCAAACTGTTTCAAATGTCGACGACCAATACGTCTGTCGATTATGACACAGATCGCAAACATTGTCGAAGCTTTCCATTTCGAAATAGTTTGATGAGAATTGTGTCATTCATCTGGACGAGAGTCATTAAAGACGGAATTTCCATTCCGCTCTAGTAATTTCTTTATCCTTATTAAGTTGTAGGGCACAGCGGAAATAAAGTAGAACAAATTGAAAGTGAAAGGTAGCATTTTAAAGCTGCGATGTATGTGCAGTTATCGTTTACACGTTGCCCGACGTAACAAAATTTTGAACCTCGCGATAGACGTGCGCGATAACGCAATTCGCTAAGGCTCGCTGGCATTTAATAAAGTGGGTCACGCAAAGGTAGGTATAATTATTTAAACAATGCTTCTAAATAACGGTACGCATCGATCGATCGTACGCGAGATGTAATCTTCATTTTATCCGTCACTCGAGTCTTTCTACAGATTCGTATATTATCAATACTTGTAATATTGTCTTCCATTGCGACAAGAAAATATTTCTTCTTCTGAGCAGCGAGTATCATTTCTCACTTTAAATGTAAGAGTTTATTTGAACTCATAGAAAATATATAAAAGAGACACGAAGTGAATTAATCCCTGTTGCAATCTATTGGTGTGCCTCCAAATATTTATTCTTTGACTCTGAATTATCGATTCCAATTAATACACAAATGTATTCCTGGCTAAAACGATTATGTTTCCTATCTGTGGAGCATTGGCAACTAGCCTTGTATCGACGTGAGAACAAAAGAAACGAAAAAAATTAATCTCGAGTTTCCTGTTCGAATAAATATAAAATGAAACCGAGTATCTCTATTCAGCTACGTAACAACAGCACTGCAAATGGACGTTTCACATGTTACACGACAATAGTAATTGTTGCAGTGCATGCTTCAGAACATGCTGGCGTGCATGCACGACATAAGAGTTTTCTTCCATTGTTTTCAACAGCCAACAAAACAGGAAGAATAACAGGCAAACCTCTTTACAATGAAGTCTGATGAACCAGAAGAGTAAATAAAAATCGATAAGAATATCACTGTACTTAGGATCATAAATAAAATAATTTACCGAGAAGATACTATTTCTTTTGCTTTGCAATGAGAAAGCATTACGATATGAACGTGACCCGGCACAAAATTCACTCAGGACGCACATCCTTCGCATATCGACGTTTGATTTTCTTGAAATGAATCATACATGAAGGAATACGTGGCGAATTGATTAGCATGAAATTTCTTTGTATCATTTCATATGGAAACAGTACATCGTGTAATTTTTACGTTTGCACGCCACGGTATCGCTACAACGATACACCGTGCAATTTTAACGATTGCACAGTTCAGAATGCATGAATAACGTTCCCTCGTTACCAACGTCACCACAAGCTTCCGAAATATATTTAAACTATTCCTGGCAGTACCGACATGTTGACAAAAATCGCCGTCATTCGTCAGGACAGAATGACAGGTACAAATACACGAAAATGTCTTTCATCATCGAAGACAAAAGAATCTCCTCGTATACGAATACAACATTCTTACTCGATATGCTCTCCTCGTTACAGGCATTTTATAAAACATTTACTTACAACCGCAAAATATGTCGTCCACGTTAATAATGACGCGGTATTATATCAAATCCGAACTCCATTCTAGATTAAATTGATCCCACCTCAGATTATGCAGGCCCGAATTCCATTTGCCGAATAATGCGGCGGATAGAACAAAATCTATTTCGAACAGGAAAAGCTAAAAAAAAATGGTCGGTCGCGACGAGAAATTCGCGATACCGCGCGTCCAACTGATCGTGGGAAGTCAACGTCCCCGATATAAATTTCCAACGAAGTTAAATTAGAATTTCAGATGCACAGTGACATGGACGTGGCACACGGCAGAAAGGTTCCAAGGTCTGTTGTATCGAAGCTAACAAGAGGCACGGCCCTTCATCAAAATGCTGTTTCCACGTTACAGATGCTCGGATGAGTAAATGTCATGCATGTAAAATCGAAGGGATACGCTCGCAGGGCCAGCAAGGGTCATTATGCTAATGTCGACTTGGGAGAACTATGTGCTTCAACGCTTTTCCTCTTTTATCCTGACTTAGTCCAATTCGATAACACATTTTTCGGGGATGAAGACACAACACGGGCGAGTAAACATTTGAAGAAATATACCCTCGCTTCGACGTTTCTCGTTCGGTTCCTGTTAATTCAGACATGCTTGTTCGTCTGTAGACTCGATGCCTGTTTTTATACGCCTCAAGCGAAGACGAGTTTTCAAGAAGGCTCTGCGAAATAGAGAACGATGATTTCTTTTATATTGAAAAACAATATTTCGATCGCGACAGAGCCGACGACAAAGCTATTTGTACGGCGAGAATTTTTGAAGGGTAGGCAATCTATTCTAAGCGCGCGTCGCACTTTCGTCCCTACACTACCTCAGGATAGAATTTACTCCTGTCCGACTCATGAATAAATTTCACCTGATATTGCCGCGAGGGAGTATTGATTTTTCCTAATGAATTGTTCTTTTTCCGTTTTTTTCTTTTTTATTATTAAACGTCGAAACGCCGAGATCTTAGCGAGCAACATTCAGTTCGAACTTGAACACTCGCAAATTATGCGTAGGACAATAATAGACGTTCCGTGGCATTCGATATTTATGTTCGAAAAATACACTGCATTAAATCATCGTATAATAAACTTTATCGAGAAACGTTTAATCGACAAAGGTTAAACGCACAAAAGAAGAAAAGCCGTTCACATACCGACGATTATTATGTTCGATTTAAAATGAAGGGCCGTTTCCACCGCTCATGCACGACCTATCTTCTCGTTCACTCGCAGTGTCGTATTTCATCGAAAGAAAAACATCGTTCTCGGTTTCGGAGGAATTTCAGGTGATCGCTGGCTAGGGACAAAACCGTGAACAGATCCGTTCGTATAAAATTCCATGCAAAAACCGCACGCGGTTGTGATATGTGGCCCCTTCCAACACACTCTAATACACGCAGGAAGTTTCCACCAGCTGCCGGATTTCCGTATTCACGTGCATTAATTTTCAGCCGCGGCGTTTTGAACGCAAAAAAATCGGTGCATGAGTACCGAAGACAGCGATCTCCTGGCTGCCTCTTGTCCCTAAAATAAATACGTGCGTGATTCGCGGTAATGTTGTCCAGGAAATGGGTCAAGATTCTGTTAGGAAGCGTGAAAATTAAGCTCGACCACCAACCGAGAGAAATATTCCGCCGCGACGCGGTTGTCTGGCTATAATTATTCTTTTCCCCTCAGTTTACGCGATGCATTTTCCTGCCGTCTGATTTTCCACGCTCTAGTTAGTCCAATTCGAAGCCGCGATGCCTACGTCTGCAGAATCGTTGTTGGATAAGAAATATCGTGGGAACTTTTGTGCGCCAGGACCTTGGCCGTATAAATTAATATTCAGGCTCTCGAACTTCTTAATTTGTACAGTGACGCTAAGTTTGTCTCGAACGCACACGCATATATGTTACGATATAGTTGACTTAAACGCCTCGAAAAATAACTTTCTCACGATTTTAAAATAATATATTCAACAATTCGAAGAAAATATATTGAGAGTATAATATTAAAAATCTCCATTTAAATCTGAATATTGTTAAATCTTTTTTCGGGCCAAGAAATCTGCGGATCATCTTCTGAATTTTTAAGTTCTTTAAGTGCTTTTGAAGTTCAACGTTATACTTAGTTTTATGTCAGAAATGTGTCGCACAGACATATGTATATAATGTGCAATCTATGTAAAGTAAGTGAACGCATTTGGGTAGAATGGTTCCCTACATTTCACACTCTATTGGTGATGGCTGTAATTATTTTTCCTCTCGCCCGATTTCGATGGAATGGTCGATCATCTCGACAAAATGGTCAATCATTTTGACCAATTCGTTCCGTTATTCATCTCACGTACTTTTACGTGTATTCCAAGCAAAGTGGAAATGTGGAGCGTATCAACCCCGGCGTTCGAGGGATGAAATAAATCCCTTTCTCGACCGTGCCAAATTACAAGTAACTGCTCGTTAGGAAGTTTTCCCCTTTGTATCTAATAGATCATTCTGCATGGCCATTGAGAAACTATAATCTGTGACTTATGAACACTTTCAGCATGTGAAAGTCGCATTTATATTTAAACACCGGTTTCCCGAATCGGCACGGATATTTACCATTGTGCCAAAGTAGATTAAAATAGAAATTGAGGAATGTAAACACGATACTCTATTAATAAATAGCACGCCAAAGATTTAAGCAAAACCATACGCAATATTGATTATTCTATTAATGTGATAAATATAAATAAATTTCATTAGATATTAATGAAAAGTAAGCAAATGACCCACTTTCCATATATTATCAATTTATAGATTCTTGAATTTCACATTCAAATTCGTAAATCGTACGCGAACCGCGAAGGAATATTTTACGGGATTCCCATTAGGACTGAGAATGTGTATCTCCCTGATTCCCTGGACAATATCAAACAAACATTCCGCGTTGCTCGAAGAAATGTGGACAATTTGTCTGGATTTCCTTCCGCAGCTTTTTGATAGAGGGAATTCCACTGGATATTCCCCTTTTTTTCCGTCCTTAACAGCCACCACCTTTATTCTAGCAGCCTGTTTTTTATACCTCGGTAGTGCGAGCTGCGCGTGAGTAATTGCAAGCTAACGATCGTAATTAAATCGGATCTTCGATGGCGAAAATGAAGATCGTTCGAAGAGAATAGAAAGACACGAGAGCCAGGTAAATAGAAATAATTGTAAAGAAATTTTATCTTCTGGATATTTTGAATTGTATAAGTTGCGCCATCGATGTGACGATGTAAAGAAAAGTGTATCCAAATATTTCCATTATAACGATTCATAAGGTGCAAGTAGAATAAGACATCGCCAGTCAGACTCGTCTTTATTATCTCTATTGATCGCATTTAATGTATCACTCCTCTCCCACACCTAAACTTTTCTCTTTGTATATCTGTCTCATGCTGTCAAATTAAAAACACATTTAAATCTGTTTCATACAGCTGGAAACATTTATATTACAAACTTCCATTAGGGCATCGTTTGCCCAGGGAAGAACTGCGTTATCCGAGCGACGCTTGCCATCGAGGGTAAAAGTATAAATATTTAAAGGGCCACCCCTTCCAGCGTTTCAGGCAACAGCGCGTTCCCCAAAAAGGGATTTCTGTCGTCCCGTGTGATAACATCACGCTTAGCTTGGGCAACATTCACTCCACGAGAAATTAACCGGCATTTTCGATCATTCCGCGAGATCCAACGCTTTGAAAGTGTATGAGACGAAGGAGAAAATCGTCGTACCGTTTCGATAGAAATATTGATTTATTCAAAAAGATTATCTTTCGTCCTCCGTTTGCCTCGACGAAATATTTATCCGCAAAAGCATTGCGACATACGCCTGCTGCACTCAAGCTGTTCAAATTGAAGCTAAATATTAAAATTAAACGTCCATTTCTATCTTCTGCCTCTTCTGCGTCGGTTAGTAGCGTAGATTCCGCGCCTTCTTATCAATTAAAAAATTCATAAAGGGCGCAGTGCAACGAGAACCGCGTGGAAATCCAACGAAACCGCCGGAAGTAATTGGCAGTGACGGGAAGTACGGTTATAATCGTTCTGCGATTCTCGCGGTCTGCCAGGCTCGACGCCACAGTCTCGAGGTGTGCCTCAATTAAGCAGCACGGTGTAGATGATTCCCCGTGAAATGATCTTGTTAACCGGAAGTGAACGAGCTGTTTAGTAGCGGCTGATTTTCACGGCTTGACAGCCGTGCTGTGCGCCATTGTAAGAGAAACCGGCCCATTCCTCGTCGACGTTTCAACTTTGTTTACAGCAGCAACTTCTCTCCCTTTTCACGTCTGTCAGTTTGGGTGCAGGCGCAGAGAGAGGTGAATTTCGCGACTTTACATACCGCCGTGGAACGGCCGGAAACGCGGCTATAACAAGTTCCTTCGATGCGACGTTACAGAGCATGGTGAATTAAAAGTAAGTTAAATTAAATACACCCAGCTGGCCTCGCAGTAATTGCAGCCCGGCATTGAATAGTTATCATTAATCCTGTGCTGTCGCGAGGATTTTATACTTTCTCTCGCCTGACTTACCGTGCGATTAATCTGTTCACTGGTTTGAGGAAAGTTCCGTGTATCTGTGGAGCCCAAGATACGTGTATTTTTGTTTTCTTTAAATTTGAATAAACGATCAGTGAATTGATGTACGCGGATAAGCATAGTGAAATGTGTTTGCAGAAGTGGAGCACCAGATGGATCGTCTCAAGTACTGTCTTGCGACCGATTTGCCTGCAATTAGTTCCATTAATTAGAATCCACCAATGAGAAGTGATCGATTGCGTAAATGAAGCCAGACAAAGCGAGGCAAATAAAGTTCTACGGGACAGAAAATTAAATCTTCTCGGGGAACTTCGTTGATGCGAAGTCCGTTGATTCATTGTTCGATAAGAAATCGATTTCTTAGTTCAATGGTGAATAAAGCGAATAAAGAATTGGAAGGTGTACGTTTTAGAAGAAACAGGTATAAAATCATTGTTCATAGCCGGAACAAAAATGTACAAACGTTTCAATATTTATCGTTAGTGACAGTCCAGAAGAGTGTCTCCACTTTCCCAATTTTGTTACGCGCGTGACAAAGGCAATGTACATTTAGATATTTTCGGTGTCCATAGCGAAAAAAAAGTGCTAAAAACTAGTACCGACCTTTGTAGTAATTTTATTTGTGATAAATTAGTATTTACTAAAAAATGTTTGCGCAAATCTTCGCAAACCCATGTTTGTCTATTATGTATTACTGTAAATGTCAACGACACATGTGCAACACTTATAGGGAAATAATTTTAATAATCGTTACAATTTCTTTCTGTCCCTTTTACCTTCGATGTTTCTAAATCACTCACGATTTTTACCTACACTCTGTCTTTACTTCAGTTCACCCTTGTGCTCAGTAATATCCTCGAACAAATATTTTAAACAGATTCAACGCAGCGATTCGGGCTGAAAATCACGGGAGGAGATTCAGAGCAAAATAGAAGCGCAATACTCTTTGTTAAAAGAATACAATACTGGTAGAGAATAGTAAAGCTCCAACTCAATGTTCCATTTACCAACTTCGTTCAGACCACATTTATCCTGTTTCATTTGTCTGACAGAGCAGCGACATATTCTACTTGCTACGCTAAAACACTGCGGTATTCTATTTGTTTGCTCGCCTAAGCGCTGACTTATTCTACTTCCTCGAGCAAAGAACATCCTGACTCTAGTCGTTAAAGAGCAGCGGAGAGGAAGCGAACAGTTTTCAATAATACGATCACTCTAATTTGCTTTTTTCATGCTGTACAGAAAGTTCAAACGGTATGGCACAGGACAGATCGCGCAAAAAGACTTTATTTGTTCCTATTTTATACACGAATCAACGTTATTTCACCCTGTTGCACTCAACTCGCAAACGTATTAAAAGTAACAGCAAGGATTGCCCGATGAAAAAAGTTTGTAGAAATATGGAGTAACGTTTGTTGCTAAAGTTAAAAGGCCTGCAATGCCGTAAATCTATTTACGTTTTCCGAGTGCAGACGACGATGCTGCAAAAACAACAATTTAACTTCGGAAATGAAAAGAGAGAGTGTAATAGTGAGCAAGGGAACAACTTGGATGTGAAATTTGGTAAAAATTCAAAACCGTGACGCGTCGTTTCCTAATCGGTATAGAAGGATGTAATTCGACCCAACGTGACTCATTACTTCCGCGTGAAAACATCAGACTAATATAATTTATTTAGTTGCAGCTAGATCCAATTATAAAAATTACCACGCGAGAACACGGCTGGAGGTGACCGTATCCCCGTCGAAAAATTCATCAGCTGGAGGCTTCCATTCATTTTGCATTAATTTGACGCGAAGTTTATTAAAATTTCACAGTCTAATAAGATCCGGAAATTTTCCCGTGTAAACAGCCATGAGATACCTGCGGTTTCTTTTGATGAAACCTGTCCGGATGCCTCTAATAAAGAATAATCTGCTTCCGCGCTCTGTACATTTATAACATCTGGATATTTATATCTGTCTTTCTAGCACGCTCTCCGAAAATAAATACAAAAAAAACCGCAACCACAGAAAGTCGAACGCCATTTAAACAAAATACGATTCTCATGGAATTCTAAATGAAGCATGATTAACTCGATTGCAAATATTAAGCCGCACCAGGCAGACAAGGGGAACAGGAAAAGGGAATTTCTTCTCAGCCCGATATCTGCGCTTGCCATCCATTTCTTTAACACGGACAGACACCTGCGAACGCGATCGAGGCTAACGTCAAACGATTCATCCGGTCCCCACGGAATTCCGCGACTCGTTTGCGGATTCGTCGAAATTTTCGTGAATCTGTTACGGTGGATCCAAGGAAAATCCCAAGCGCCACGCTGTGATTAGAGAATGCGCGAGGGGTGGGATGCTGGGAAGAGGGGTTGATGCGGTTCAAGCCGGCGCCCTCGCTTCACAAGTTCCTTCAGTATACACGCGTTGCTACATTCAGCTGGACCCTAGCACGGATGCTCCTCGAAAGCTCGCGTTCGAATCACCTGTAAATCGTTCGTATTGCGAATAAAATTTGATCGTTCAGGAACATTTATCTCCAGCCCTGGTCATTGATTTCGTTTCCGTCTCTATCGCCGAGACTCTCCAGCGTCTCGTCTCCGTAACGTGCGAGAACGAAAGGTTTAATAACATAACGAAATGGAACAGGTGTAGATTTCTACGATTCCTCTGCTTCGTATGTATCGCGGTATTATTGTCCTAATTTCTACGCAAGGGTGTACAGAAATTCGTGACGAGTCAAAACATTTAATGTGAAGTTCGATGGCGGGAGAATCGTTTGACGAGTAAAAGACGGATTCGATACAGCGCACGATTCCTCTTCGATTCATTATGGGGAGATCGAACGGTTCGTGAATACCAATGAACGAGAAAATAGTATTCCACGAATTAAGTGTCGCGCACGAGGCAAACAAGTTGATGGATCTTTTCTATTGAGCAGAGGGATTACCAGGTGAATCGAACCAGGCAGAAGTGACATCGACACTAACGCGTGTGATCGAACGTACAATGTACTTTGTTACGAAATTCGCCTAGCCTGTACCTTTCAACGTGGCGTTTCCTATAGGAACACGCTGACAGGCTGCCTACACGAAGCATACTAATACGAGCGAAGCCACGATGTTGTTGTTCCAGCAGGTCGGGAGAGATTCAAGAGGCTTAGGCAAACTCTGAATTAAGGGTGAGCGTTGAAAATGTTTTTAAGAGAGAATATATAAATATTCCCCCCTTTCGCAAAATCTACTAGACCTTTCAGCTACCCGGGCCGTCTAAACTGTAATAAATTGTATTACTTTCGTTTTCGTCCGTTTATGTTTGTATTATATAGTAGTAAAAGAAAAAAGTTTCACAGTTTCTTGGAACCTCCTTCAACTTGTCGTCGTTCGTGAAACTTCGCGATATCCGCAGCGAGACATTGCTCGAGGGGATTCCCTTTTTAGCCGTCTTCCTCGTTTCCTTACCGTACCTACTTTGCTTGACCTATCCGTGGGTTTAATTAACTGGAAAAAGTAATTGGAGGTTGACGGAAGTTGCAAGCAAACACTCTTTGAAAGAATGCACCCGGTATACAGCATTTTCTAGGCCTGTGGTTTTAATTAAAGGCCACGTTTTTCTCCTCTCAATTATTCCTCGCTGAATTTCGAACGGTACAGGTACAGTTATCGAAATTGGCTCTTCTCCGTGATTTATTTACTGCGATGGAAAGGAGCACAATGTGAATACATTTATTCATTGCATAGAAATACAATTGTTGCCTAGCGAGTGTCGTCGCCTTCGAAACTTTCAGTTTATTCTTCGTACAGAATTATACGGGACGAGTGCGAGAATGAAAAGTTTAGCTAGCAGCCGGAGGAAGTTTTCAAATAAATTGAAATGAAATTTAGTAATATACCGTATTTTCGTTGCTATAAGAGGACTTTGCAGTATATAAAGTATCATCCAATTATCAGGCGGTTATTAAATGCGAATTAGTCAAACAGACCATTAGCCGCATGAAACTTTCTGATGATGATCTGTCGTGCCCATGCCTCGCAATTAGCCGAACTGGCAGCTAAACGACGAGCAAATGAGCATACACATTCTATATTCATTGCAGTCTATTAAGTCTCTCCTTTTTATTAGATTAATAAATCTGAAAAAGCATAGAAATAGCTCCAGTCGTGATATTTATAATGGAACTGCAATAAGTTGATATATTATGTTTGTAAAGAAACCCAACATTAATTCTAACCGTAGTTAAATTTCCGCTATGATATTAAAACAGAAAGGCGTTAATTGTATAACACAGTTTACGGTTGTTAAAAATATTATTCGAAAGAAACAGATTGATCGAACCGAATCGAACATTGATTGACGAACCGAAATGTAAATTAAAAACATGTCGTACAAGTGGGAAAGGTCTATGGTCCGTATTTAGAATTAAATCCAATCCAATTATATTTGATCAGTGATCTTCAACAATCGTATTTTCGAAGATGTGTGGTTCGCGTGAGTGTCGGCTCGGCGTGTCACGGAAATTGGGAATCCTCAAAATGGATGAAAGGGTCGGATTGCTCTCAAACCTCAAGCCGCCATTAATTTCGACTTATCGATCGTTTGCGGAATGTCGTTTAAACTTCAGGGCAAAACATTCGGGTGAATGCGAAATTTGGTTTACGTTCAGATTTTTCGTCAAACCCGTGAATCACCGACCCTCCCTTAATACTTGTCGTTGAATAAAACATGACTTGCGAAGTTAGTTCGAAAAGCAATTAAAAATGTTATAACAGATTCAGAAGTTTCGTTGCGAAGCGATGAAACGTTCACGCGAACACCTCAAAGCAATTACCAAATTGTCACGTGCCATTCTGGCTAACTAATTATTCTAATACGATCACATTTCCGCGAATCACTCTTAATCAAACCCAATTACTTAATACTTCGTCTTTCCGATATCCTATTTGAAATTTTACTTCCAGATGAGAGTGAAAGTGTTAATACGATAGCCATTACCTCGTTTATAATTCTAGATACAGGGAACATTATTTGTAATAAAATAACATTGGATAATTCGAAAAAGAACGTTCAAATTCGTACTCGATACGTTTCAAATATTAATATAGAAACTCGTTAAACTTCTCGAATTATTCGAAAATGAATTTATATAAATAATATCACATTCTTCCGTCCCGGCGACAAAATATCTGTCTGTTTAATCTTCTTCCCAATTTCCCGGAATTTACAAGAATGACAAATACTTTGTCCATACCTAAAGTATCATATCAGCCACTTGTTCAAGCTACTGACAACGTTATCAGCGAAAACACAAGTTCCCCGTGGCCCAGTTGCGGATAGCCACAGTTCACTGGCGTAAAGCACAACGATAAATCACGTCTGCCAGTCGTTATGTCCATTAAACACTTACCACCGAGCACGAAAATATAAGGAATCCCTCGGCCACTGGGAACCTAATTAATCATGAAGATATCAACGGAGAGATCCGGTAGCCCGCCAATGTAATTAGTTATCTTAATAGATGAAGGGAAGATAACGCACGGTCGAAGAAAAGAACAAGTTGGCAGAAAAAGAACGATTGATATATAAACGAAGTGAAAGAGAGGGGGGGTGGAAAGGAGGATAAAAAAAAACATCCACGTCGTGCGATGGGAAATAGACGAGGTACGTGAAGAGTCTAAAATCGCCGAAAGAAATGGGCTGGACAGAACGAACGATGGAAAAAGCAAAGAGAAGAGCGATTCCGGTAGAGAATGGGAGGAAGTACAGGCAAGGAGCTACTAAGTGCTTCATTGCTGCCTGAAAAGTGTTCAAACAATCAAGGAGGAATTATCTTTTTTGCGGGGATAAAAGGTTTTATAAACGCCCCCCCAAAGGCAATGGGATAACTGTTCGAATGTTTACTCTGACTACCGAATCTTGCAAAATTTGCTAAAGAAAAACCACGAGTTAAATTTTGATTACTTTACTTGTGCACATAAAGTCTATTTTATAATACGTTACTACTTTCTTTATCTGCACCTTGCATTTTTCCTGGTTTTGATAGGTTACATGTTGTTAAATTTTGTTCACCTTGTCGTTCTTTTATTATAGCCCTAAAAATTCTTTCCCTTGTTACATAGGAAAGATGGATGATTAAGCAAATGGATATCGAATAGTTGTTGTTTATTTTACGACTCGAGAATATTCGAAAAACGAGCAAAGTTACATTTCCATTCCAGATTTTATTTCTATTAAGCGTCGCCGCTCTCTATGGAATAATACGTTCATAATATTCGCACACAAACATCTACGTACGTGAATATGACTGCAGTCTTTCATCCTGCAAGAATAGAAGTCATGAATATCTGGCAGCCGTGTGCGTTTTCGAAAACGAATGAGACGAGCCATACGGTGCTCGTGCACGAAATTTATCACTGATTTAACCGTGGAAAGTTTATTATTCATAAAATCACTGCACACGCAAATAGGATTCATATGAAAAGTGCTCCAACCTTCTCCCGCACGATTTCCATAAAAATTAGTTGGACAAAACTATTCGCAATATTTATTATCCCTTTCGGACATTCAATTACGCTCGAGTATATAAATCCTTCGAAAGGAAAACGAGGAAAGCAACGAAAATGCAGAGATATCCCTTTGTTTCATTCTTGTTTCCGCGAAAGCGTCGAAGAGTTCAAGGTTTTCATCCTAATTATGTAGAACTCCCGTTGAAGAAGCAACTTCCCCCAGGCGTGGACAATAAGAAAAGAAAAGACACGGAAAGAAAACAGCGGGGCCGTTGATAAATTGGCACGAATGAGCGCAGACGGCGAGGAACATAGAGCCGGGGATCAATATATTACGTAGCTCAGTGAGTTACTTAAATCGACCCGCAGCCTTTTACTATTTTCCGATAAATCATCCCGGATTCTTTTAGATTCGACGTCGCAACAGCGTTTCCGTGCAACGACGATCATAAATACGGTTTTCCATTTCGCCGGAGAAATATGGCTCCCCTTTTCTCGCCCGGCCGCACCGCCCCTCAATTAATGAATTTAACGTGAAACCGAACAAAAGAGATCAACGCTTACTCGTTACTTACGTCACGCCGCTGTTCCCAACCGTAACCCGACTGTCACGAATCCGTTCTCTCGTTTCGCCGGTTAATTGGCGTTACCTCGGCGAAGAATAAGGAGATACGCCGACGACAATCCCAACGGAAGCAAACACGGCGGAACGCGCGACGAATTCTAAGCCTAATTGGTGAACGCAATTCGAACCGACTGCATCGCTGAAAGTGTACACGGAAAAGAGAATAGGAGGCGCAACGATGCGAAACACGTTACGGCGAATATCACCGGGGCGGGTATAATTGTATGGACGCTTCGGGTAAACGTAGCTCCGTCGTTTCGACTACAACCGACCCAAACGAATCGTACAATTAATCCGGTAACAGCCGAGACGCGACATTTCCTTCGACGATCGCGAAACTTTCGTCCCGATCCCCGCTTGTACTCCTACCAATGGATCGTGGATCATGGATCAACGTTTCCAACCAATTGTTATCGCACGGCTCGTTGAAACGACGGCGTTGTCGCGTTAATTGAATTTCCATTGACAGAATCGTGAACAGTCCGGAAGAAATTCTGCCCCCGGAGGATGAATCGCATTTGTCGCAACTGCGGGCAGCGATCATCATCCCCCCCGTGACCCTCGCCGCAATTACTGGGTTAATGAGTGAAACGATACTTTGGCGGCCGAGGAAATTGAACTAGGGGGAAAGGAAGCGAAATTTTCTTTACTTTCCCTTTGTTTGTAAGAGTAACATCTTCCGTCGCTTAATTGACAAATAATATTTATTCACGTGTTATCCAATGATGCTTGCAATTTCAATGTATTCGTGCTATTAAAAAAGAAAAACTATCAGAAACATTGGGCAGTCAACGTATGAGAAAATCGTAAATTGTTTAAGGAACGAAGGTGTTTGATTTTATTATCGACGCGTTTATTTCCCTGCGAATCCGATTTCGCTTAATACAGTTGCGGTGAAAGAAGCCATTCTGGGAAATTCACTCGCTGCGTGGCTCCATTTCGATCTGCTTAAACCGGAGGTTCATCAAATCACGATCGACGCCCGAACCATAGCCACCAAAATACCTAACGGTTATACCTAAAAGGCTTAATCGCTTTTACGGGGCGACGTTGCTCCTTTGAGCCCGTTTCCCGTCATTCGCGCACCTTCAATTCCACGAACCGCCTAATAACCGTGGTTCTACGATCGAATTCGGAATTCTCGCGATTTCAGAACTTCGCCGACGAATTCCCCCTCGTCCATTCATTCCTTCTTTTCTCTCCCCTTCATAAAACAGAGGTGTGCTTCGAGTACAGAAGAGGGGTGACTTAACAGAACTATTGGAAGCGAAGGACTTTAATCCCTTCGTATTAACGTTAAACGGCTGTACTTTTATTCCGTTCTTATCGATCGTTCCGCGTTATAACGTACGAGCCTGTCCATTGTGATACTGCGTTCGCGATTCCGAAAGCGCCAACTGATATTATTCCAACGAAATTTAAATCGTATTTATACATATTCCGTAGAATACAGTTTACTTTTGATTAATGCAATTTCGATTCCGTCGACGGTGTTTCGATTCACCGAACAGTGATTAATTAATTACTTATTACACGTGGACGTAAAACCGTTCGTACATAAAGGTTTCGAATTGGCCCAATGGAAATCATCATTTCGATTCACAACGTTTCATCAATCGTCAGTGCCCCCAACCCTTTCGCCCCTGAATGTTTCCGATCGATTCTCCGATGATTCAAATTTGCTGACAAATGAATATTGCGGATCCTAGACAAAAGCTGGATAGGACATTGGATAGGTTTCCGTCGTGCAAGGTTACGCTTCAAAGTTCTTAATTAGAACCTTTCTTTCCCCAAACAATGGCCTGTGCCGTCATCGCGACGCATTTTTGCTCGTTCCCTTCTTTTTTTCAATCTCTACCTCTTCCATTCGTTTTTTTTTCCTTCTTTTTTGCCAGGTGAATTAATTTTCACGGGGGGAAAAGAAGTGTGGCGAAAAATCATTTGCGTAATGTAATAAAAAAAACCGTGGGGTGACCGCGATCTCGTTTCGCGTGCGATCCCGGCACATCGTTTTTAAATCCTCAGACGGTGAAACTGTCCGGAAGAGATTCCCTGCAGTCTACAGCATCGATTTTCACTGGGAGTGAAGAATAGCCTGTTGATGCTGCAGGAATTTGTCCACGGGACTTTTATCACGCTTCTCTGCGTAACACTTTCAGTGGGACGAAAAGGAGGGACAAGAGCTGATTAATTTAATGATCGATATCATATATAGAGGGGACAGTGTTCAAGAAAATGTGTAAGAATGGAAGAATAGTTCTTTCAATAATAGAAAGAACCAATGATTATACAATTATGGTCTGAAATCGACGCTGCATGTATCCAGTCGAGGGCAGAAATATTGGATCATGAATGATGTATCCCGGTAAAATATAGTCAGTTGCCACGAGAGTCTGTTATTTGTCGAACACCGTGCACGATTGAACAGCAGGACGGTTGAAAAGTTTCCATGAAAATGCCAGGATACAACTAGCCTGGTTTCGAAATTGATTCGATTCAAGCTTCGAACCACAGGCAACACTCATGATCTGCAATTTCATTCGTCCCTTAGCGTTGTCGGTATAAATCTTTTAATAAATGCGTTAATCCATGCAGGCTATTAATTAGAACTTTCTCATTGCGTACCGATACGATATTATTATTACAATTATTCTCCAATTCTTCTTGCACGACGTTTCCCCGTAATTGCGTCGATCTTACTTACTGCATCCAGCGACAGCTACGAATCCCATTTTATTCCGGTAAAAAAAGCGGCAGGTACCAAAAGCCCCAGATATCTCGCGCGACATTACGAATTATGCAGGATGGCCTGCATAAAAATTTACCAGCTGTTACCTTCCTCCAAACTGCTCACGAATTACGACAAAAATTCCGCCATGAAATTTTAGGGTCCATTTTACGCGACTTACATAAAACCACCGTCGTTCCAGTCCTCGATATATCCAAAGAAATGGTTACTTAAAACGAATTAACATCTCCCAAAAACTGATCGTCGTTCCGCCAATTACTCTCCGCGATTACCAAGAGAATTGCTCAATCTCGTCGCTATGACCCATCGGAACGAGAATGAACGTGAACGGAAGAGATATCTTGGCTCGATCATTTCCGGAAAGATTCACTATCAATTTCCTATCGAACCGCGCGTCATTAATAAACGGACCGGCCGTGATATTGCCCGTTCTATATTCTACATGCGCGACCGCATTATTCGCCGGACTGATGTACGCTGATAGAGTGAGGAACTTCCCGAAAACAATCGAAACGGTCGTTCGCCATTGACACAGCGTCGATAAATTGAATAAAATGCCGACCGCGTGACAATGCGTGTTCATTAATAATAACGCACGGTCGCCTTGATTATTGCGACGACGAATCGCGAAGACAAAGTTTCATTTGTGCCCAGATAACTTTACCGTCCGGCTGAATTAAGCATTGATCAATCGAGACACGAGTTCGCCGGCGAGCAATTGAATTTGCCATGAATCGAATTTCAATGCGACACCAAGGAATAATAGTTCTGTAATAAAGTTGATGCAACGTTACGCGTATACTTGTGTAGCGATGGAATATTTTCGATCGGGTGTTTTTTGATTTTTTATTTCTCATTTCGTGCGTTCAGGTGTGAATATTTCGATGCTCCATCGATATCGTAGCAATCTGATTTGAGTATCACATAGGTCGCAGTTAGATATTTGTTACCGCGAATACATAAATCTGTATATTTAATAATGAAAACAAGAAACAGAGGAGACACTTGGTGCAATGTAAATGCAGGTAGATATAATTGTCTCCCCTTTGTATCTTCCACCACCTGTTGGTACTGATTTGAGAACTTACGACTCCGTGTTTCATGCAGAAACTTATAGCATTAAGATGCGGCGGCCTTTTATCACGCTTTTCCTTCGTTATTTAGTACTTCTTTCCATGGGTTTCTCTATGAGCCAGGATGAAATGGAAGGAATTTTGCAGTAACACGCGCGGCGGGCTGTAAAAGTTGGAATCGACCGCGTTACCATAAACAGGCTTTACGGTACGAACGGGAATGTGCCCGAATTAGTTTTCTATAATTACAGTTCCGCACTGGACGGTATGTTCATATTAATTTTGTACATGCGCAGCTAAAACTTTTACTGGGAATTTTAATAAAGTCCAATTATGTTGGAGTTGAATTGCGCGATGTGAATTACAACTGACCTAATTGATAACGAATAATGTGAAAGAGAAACCGAAGACCACGAAGCAGGGGACAAGAGACATTCTGGTAAATTTGTAACAACATATCCTGGACAATCAATGCACATCAATTGCAAACGATAGAATGAAAATTGAGCGAACATTAAATAAATACTGTTTATAGAAAATAAACGTTTCAGTGCATTATCGATTGCGTTAGTTCACGTCGACGAAATAAATATTTCTCTTATCAGGCACTGACGGACGCCTCCCGATTCGTCGAAGACTACGATACACGCAAGTGCACGCACAGGATACGCAAATGAAATTAAGTTTTTATTAGAAAGAAACACTCATCAGCAACGCGGAGCTCCCGGCATAATCAGATCTCATGTTCAACTTTTCAAGAACGCCAGCGGTAGCGCAGATTCATTTCCGGCGAAGAAAAATTGCTTCCACGGTAGTTACAGGGCTGTTGTGCAAGACGTTAAACCCAGAATCGTTCTCCCCGTGCACATTCAGCAACAAAGATCTCGTTCATTGTTGTAATAAAGCCCCGCGGTCATCTCTTGAGAAACTGAATTACGCTGATGTATTTCAGATCTCTGAAATTGAAGTGAACGTAATATTTTTTTAACGGACGCTTGGCGAATGTCGCGGACACAATTGCAATTTTTTTAATTCACGAAATAATATGAAATCGTTTCTGGAGCAACAAAATATATTTGTAATACAAGTAGCTGTCTAAGAATGAAATAAACGAAGAACATTGTCGGGTCGGTTCCGTTTCATTCAATCCCCTTTGTCATTATTTTATAATAATGATTGCATTCCAGGTATTACAGATCTCAAGACTTCCTGTACCTAGTAATTCCATTCACTGTCAGATTAAAATTTCACTGTCATTCCACTGTATATTTCTTCTTTAACAGATGTATACCTTCAACGCATAGAATATTTCATCGATGAAGTCAGAATAACTTCGAACTGTCAGACGTCGACCTACTTTGCCCCACCGCCTTTTTAATTAAACTTTTAATGTTAAAAAAGTTCTCCGTTTATAAAGATATATATGTATATATATATATCACGAGCTGTGCCTGGTTTTCTATCGACAAGAATTGTAATTATATTTTCCATGGAAACGAGAATCGGAAGTAATTAATAATTATCTTCGTTACTTTTCCCTTCGACGAAAATTCATTTGGAATCAATTGAAAAGTCGCACAACCACGCAAACCATTTACATAATATATATGTAATAATAATAGAGAAATTACATTTGACGCAGCACTATTCGCTAATACAAAAAGCTCCAAGAGCACGCAATTATTTCTGTCGCTCAAATATCTCAATTTGAAGCTCCTACGTTAATGGTTTTTCGCACGGAACGAAATAAAGGGAGCCCCTCATCAGTCTTACACAAAGTTCCATTGCGAAATTAATTATATTACAAAACGTGCAGAACAATAATTTAGCGTCTGCGTGCCGTAAACGAAAAATTATTCGGAACGTATCATTTCCCAGAAAATAATAATAAAACCTCTTTCTGACAAAATTGTTTAACACAAACGTTCCGCGCATAAAGCTTCCAGAAAATACGATAGAACGACGAATGTAATATCGTATGTTGTACAAACACGTGGCCACTATGATTGAACAATTATTGCAAGGAATATTGTCAACGCTTCAATCCCAATATTCGAAATAATAAAAAAATTCGGAACATTGCGTTAGAGTACCGGCGCTCGAAATCCATAACAGGACCGTGGGACTGGGATTTATTCGTTCTGTTTGCGAGGATATTATAAAACATGAGCGTCGTGATTTATCTAATGGAACATGTACCATTCAATCTTACACTGGCGTAACACCGTCGCGAAAAATTTCAAACGAAACAAGACCGACATTCGCGTCGATTTGAAAAGAATCCTCCTCTCTCCCTTTCTCTTATTACCACCTTCTTTTCCCGTTCCCACGAAAAAAGGTTACATTAGATAAAATAGAACGCTCTACATATCGCACGCCGCACCCTAGAGCAGACGCGAACTTAATTCAATCGGTCGGCCAATGCCGGGCCGAATTTAAATTTCCAATCAGCCCTGACTTTCCACCAAGCACACGTTGGGATCGTTTCAATCGAGAATCCGCACGGCGGAACACGAATGAGGCATGCATATCGAAACACGCTTTCGTACAAATATGGCCGCGCGTTGCCCTCCCCGACGGCCACGGGAAATAAAATGTCCGAATAAAATCAGACTACGTTCCGTCAGCAAAATTACAAGTGCCCCGCCGCGTCCGCCGTTCTGTTCCTTAAAACCGCCCGGCATGTCTGGCAGCGCGTTCGCCGATAAAAATTTCCCATAAAACGGAATATTTCACCGCGGACGGATCGAAATTCGCGCCCCCGTGACCGTCGGACCCGCTCGACGAAATCTCATCCGTTAAAATTCGCGCGACGGAACGTTGAACGTCGATCTCAAAGCGGGGGGGCTGGCAGGGTGGGAAGAAGAGTGGAGAGAAACGAGTTCAAGAAACGTTCAGGAAATAAAGGCGGCCGTGAAGGGGCGGACCGAGAATTCCTCGCGACAATAGAGACACAGGCTATAATTCCATTCTTCAAAGGTTTAAAAAGAAGTACTCGTAAGAACGTTGCCGCGTCCGCGTTCGAAACTCCGACGTGGTTCGTTTCCTCTTTTTCCTAGGAGAACTTTCATTTTTCTCTCGGGTTGCAGCGAAATTCGCCCCGGTCCTCGGTCGTGGTTACGACGTCGCGAGAAATCTGGTCGAGCCAAAAGTTTGTCACTCGTTCGACCGCGCGAAGTGATTCGTTGAAGGAAACGTCGGATAGGTATGATAATCGATTGGTCGATCGAATCCATTCGACTGCCTGAACGGAAACATCTTTCTTGGCACACGGACTTGGCAAGCGGGGAAAGATACGGGGAACTTGTCGGTGGGAAACCGGTTGGAAAGTTCGTGACCATTATCGTGCGCAACAAGTTTCGGATTGCTCGGAAGGTGTAAAAAAGACGAGGTGGTCGGTGTTGATTAGTCATTTATTGGTGGCTCGGGGTTGGTTCGCTTTGAATATCGAATTGGACCGGTTTTTCATTATGATACGATGGTTCTTATTCTCAGCGATCTGGTAATAACAATAGTGCGAAAATTTGTTACTCTTATTTGGTGATTGACAACGACGACGCCGCGACATGAATTCCGTCACGAATTCCAATCATTCCGGGTAGAATCCGCGTGATACATCAGCGAAGCAGCGTCACAGAGAAGAAGGAAAGCTGGGTTAACCAGCGTGTTGTTTCGAGATTAGTGCAAAGAATGAAATGGGTCATGCTGTGTAGCATGATATGAAGATTAAATTCACTCCTGGGTTAAGCAGATTCCAAGTTCCCTCGCTTCAAATGCAAGAGTCGCGGCCCTTAAATTACTTCCTCTAACACGGCCCAAAATATTCCACTAACTAATATTATAAAACTTTATTATAAAACTTAATATCATAAAACGAATAAACTTCTCATTGCGAATATTCGAAATTTAATTATCGCGAAAATATTATTTTTAACGTAATTATAGTTTCACCCGGCGTTAATAATAGTATATTCTTTTATCGTCCTGCTGATTCCATTAATCAGGACGTAATGGAATTTTTATTAATCTGGTAAAAGCTTCCGTTTACGTTAAATGCATTATCCAGAATTAACGCGGAAAAAAGTAATCTGCGTAGTATCGAAGTTTTCGCCGGTTACAAGTGCAACACGGGGAAAAAGAAATTGCAATCGGGTTCTGTCGAATCAATAAATAAGTTAGAAATTTATAGGACTGAAAGGTGCACCGATGCACCGCGACGATCACGCCCCCAACGAGGTTCGATTCAAAGAGATGGAAATGAAGCTTGGTACCAGAAAACAAAGTAGATATATCTATGACACTGGTGTAAATGAATTTCGATGCGCCAATTGAATGGCTCTTTATTTCTCGAGGAACCAGTTTCAACCAAATTTTTGAACATTACATTTCCCACGTTCAAATGTGCTTCCCCTTATTTATTCAAAAATCATAATTCCTAGGAATTGATGTAATAATCTCTGCCTCAAGTGAAACGCGTTGTTTCTTTCCGAATAACAGAGAAATTCAGCCTCGAAAAATTCCGCAAGCAATAAACAATTCAACCCACGAAATGTTGGTATAAATCTCAAAATATCGCATGGGTTTAGAATTTTCTCGCCCATTTGTATTTCAACTGGCGGCCGTGGCGACGAAGGAATATGTACAAAGCCTACGACAATTACACAGTCCTTGTGCCGATACCCTATTCGTCGACATCCGAAGAAGTGGGAAAATCTTTCGTCGTCACCCTTTCGCACATCAAAGCACGCTCGACATCGTGACAATCGCGAAACGTTGCCTCCCCCTCCTTTTCCTCCGGTTCCTCGATAAGACTATGACCTACATGCCCGATGACAAAGAAATCCACCTGTCCCCTTTTGTAGGGAAGAAAGCAACATCAGGAAAGACCCTTCTCTCTGTAAGAAGCTGATTCGTGCTATCGGGGATACATTGCGGAAAGAAATTACGTATCGTGTACAGGAAACGAAGGGGGCACGAGTTACCGCAATTGGGGTGGTCTGCTTCATCGCTGGCTACATAAAATATCGTGAGTTTTACATATATAATGTAACATCGGAGACTTCGTGATCGAGGAACGTTTTTATTTGTACCAGAAAATGAATCGACCGTGATAATAAAATAATTTTACGACTTAAAACTTTTCCTAATTGTTTGCTTTTTTTGTTTATTTCATGTAGGCGTAGTTTTGCGGTAAATATTAATGGCTGCACGAGTACGATATTGGATACACGTACGCGCAGCTGGACGCGTGAAAAGAGTTCAGAATTTGAGAAAAATGTTTGCAGCTGCACCAACGAGAACATCGCTATTGCCCTTCGATTTTTTCAACCAGTTTACGAGTGTGGAGGACGCCGCGACTTTTATAGGGGAAGTTTCAGTAACCACAAAATATCAACGTGTAAATGTGTATTTGAAAATACAATAACCTTATTCACCATCAAAATCTAGAAGTCACGTGCAAAATAGCTGGACATTCACCCTGTTACATTTTCCCGGAGTTTTCTCCGCGTCCCATGAATACAAGATAACCAGAATGAAACGCGGCTGCGATAATTTAAGTTTTATTATTCGGAGCATATCAAAATGACCAGGAAGGGAACAATGTGACAAGATAATTTCCATGGTTCTGAATACAAATAAATGATAATTACTGTACGCAAAGGTGGGCTGATGAGCAATATTTTAAATGAAATTTAATTACAGTATCATTTTTGCCCACGCATGAACAACGTGAATAGAAAACAAATAATGCATGTAAAAGTGGAAATAACAATGTTTTTAATGAAATTCGGTCCGAGGGTGTACTGCTTGGCAACATATAAACAATGCAACGCGAAATTTTAGCAAACAAAAATTGCCACGATTATGGAACTTTTATGAAATACGACGGTGTTGTAATAGAGCCAGCTTAATGGGTTCTAAAGAAGATACCGCGGTATTGGCCATTAAAAACGCATCAAAGTTACGCAAGCATGCTCATAGAGTGCGAAGCTTTTCTCTAAAAAAATTTCTTATCACCTTTCATAACGCTATATGATACATTCTCAACGATCTATAGCCTGCGATAGAAATTGATTATCGTTTAATCCGATAGTAAAAGAAAAGATGAATTAAAATTTATCTTTGAACTTGAACTATATTATCCAGGCTACACCCTTCTTTGTCTCCCTGATATAAAGTTACAAACGATGGAGTTCCTTATAAAACAACACCTGATAGATGTTACAAACTACTCGATCTATTCGATTCTCTCCAATTGAATCTTAATTATTTTTATTACAAAGAAACATTACTCGAATGACGCTGTATCGTTTCATGAATTTCAAATTAACAATCATCGTTACACATTCTAGATACAAGATAAGCATCATTGGTAATGATAATGCATTCTTCTTGTATAATATTGTTATTCGGAACTTTGTGATACGAAATTAATTGAATTACATTGTCGTATTCCTAAAATCGAACAAATATTTGAAATTTATCAAACAAATATTTCCACCAATTATATCGTGCAATATCGTCGCAATTAAATATTTCGAACGGTTATCTGCTACGCAGGACAATCTGTTCAAAAGGAACGCAATTAAAGTGAAACAATTGAATCGTTGGTACAATAGTAATATAGATAAAAAAAAAAGGTGCAAGCCTAAATCGTCGTGACGCAGGCTCGTATAATATTCTACGTGTTGCTCAGAAGAAATTACGCCACGTGAAAGGTTTAAAAGACGCACTGTGCTTCACCCTTTTAGTAGAACAGGGTATTTCGCTTTAATGCTACACGCATACATTTCAATCTCAAGTACCCTGTAGCAAACCGGCCCCCATAACGCTGTGGCCATAACATAGCCCCCGTAATGTACACGCGCGTGTATATTATACGTGTCACGTCCTCGAATACGTTTCTTCGTTCTAATAACATTTCGAAACCATTCCAGCATCCTATTTACCGTCTTGATCGTTTTACCCGTCCACACGTCAGAAACACGGTAACAACATCTGTTCGGTGAACGTCGACGAGCTACGTTTTTACTCTCCTCTTTTTAACCGAGTTCGGGGTTAACAAAATTATAGCCGTCATTTTTGCAAATCTGATATATCTACGACGTTTGCCAGCGTCGTGTTTATTATTTGAAATAAATATAATTGAGTGTGAATTAGGATATCGTGTAAAAATGTATCATAATTGTGTTATGCTGCTATTAAAAGAAACTACACATAAATGTGCATCGTGTAACGATAGAGATTATTATTAATAATTAAATATTGAAGAATGGTTTGTTGGGATTGATATTGTACAGTGTCTGATTGGATATCATTTAAATATATGATAAATTCTTAAAAAGGATGTATTAGAGAAAAGATATTCTTAGGATTTACATAAAATAGTGTCCGGTTTGACTTGAATGAAATGGAACTCGGAGATTTAAAGAAGGTATTTCCGTGGCAGATTTTCCCTGGATCGTTTCATTAAATTCTCTCGACTAACGAGAAATTAATGCAACAAAGAGTTAATTATTCGCCAATCCAGCAGCCCGAACCTTGGGCAAGGGACTTCATCGATCTATGTATCTCAAGAGATAGCCTTCGTTATTGGAATATTAATTAGAGAAACTTTAAGTCGGCCTTGTGTCGTCTGCGATTAACTGAGGCAATTTGACACGGGGCTACTTTAATTATCTCCTCTAATTTAACACTTTGACTGTCCACTCTGTCGAAGATACTCGGGAAATATTTATTACCTGTTACACCAAAGAAACTGCTTATCAATATTAAAACTCACTGGTTCAATTTGTCTGTTCTATTGGCTTCTCATGAGTCGAATGAACGAGCTCTCCATTCATCGGACACGAATTAACGCGGAGAGTCGAAAGCATTGAAAGATGGTTCTATGAGTAATGTTTATCAGGAAAATCGGATCGCAGTTTCGCAATGGCGTAGAACTCGAATGGGATAGCATGAACGGATTACAACTCAATTTCAACGGAGCTCACAGCTTTGCCCGATGTTATCCTTTTCAATAATAACTTCCACTGATGCTGGCACCATCGAAACTCCATTACTGTCTTTCGTTCTCCCCGTTAAGTCTCGGTTAAAACCCTTAAAAATTGCTTCGAAACAAATGCACACCATTATCGTCCGAACAATTTCAATCTCCCAATATATTCCTTTTGTTCCCGCACACTCGCGTAACCCGCGGAGCGAAAATAAAGGGAAGAAAGTGTATCGATTGAACAATACGTAGGCGGGAATTTACATTGAAACGCAAACACCGTGATCCCTAACAATCCGTAGCGAACAGATTTTCCCTCTGGGAAAGACAGCCGTTTTATTGTAAAGCTATCCGCTGAAAAGTGCTTAAAATAGGAAAATGTAATTTAGCTTTGCTGCAGCAAAAAAAAAAAACCCCCCCTTCGATTCGTAGAATCAAATATTCCTGTACACGAATAGTCGGCCAACGGATTTCGAAATAGAATGGAAGATGCAAGCCACCGAAATCCGGTCGGATGATATTATAGAAGTGCAAGCACGGCGACAAAACAGCGATTATATCATACCTAGTTCACCGTTTATATAATAACACAAAATGTTTCGAAGAGTGCGTAACTCAATTGTGATTGTAATTTAAAAAAGGAATGAATAAAAAGATAAAGGGAATTGTGTCAGATTTCGTTTGATCTCTGAACATTATCGATTGGTAAGCATCGAGGGCACAACTTGATATGAGAAATATTTTCGTGGAATAGCGAGAGGAATTTCAGGAATCCCATATTTACACGCTTTAATATGAAACCGGCAAAGAATGTGGATTACGTATAAAGAACGACGCGAATATCAATTTTCCACTTACTCGATACGCGTTTCAATAGAAGTACATATCGATATGGTCTCGTTTTCGATAGAGCAACGTGGGGCCATGGTAAAAATCGATTTGAGCAACACTGATTCGTCCAGCCTCTACCTTCGAGGACTTATTACACTCCGGGCCGGGGTGATTTATTGCTCGCTTCTCAGCAGCGACAAGAACTCGCAAAGCCACTGTTTGAAAATTCGTTCAATTGCCTGGACGAGTCCAATTAAACCTGATACCATATAATGTCGAACCGTTACGCTGAACGTGCACCTTAGACAATTAATCCGAGGGGGAATAAGGAACGAATTATACGATCTGGTGGAACCGTGATTAATGAAATTTCCACTGTACATTTGTCGATCGAGTGACAGCGACTAGACTTGCGAATAATTCCATTGATATAATGGGAAATTTTAGAACGGAACTCTGTGGATAATCCATTTAGATGTCGATTCGTTGGAAGGATGTTTAAATTTCAAAATTAATAATTTGCGGTAAGTGCGTCTGACAGATACTTTGGCAGAATTCAATGAATAAATCAATTAATAATGCAGCTTCGAAATGAACGTTTGAAACGTATTATAGAATCTGGAGAACGACGCTGATTGTCCCACGAATTTTATTATAAGAAGATTTGTGACATTTACGAAAGTAAAGGAAAGTACAGATTTCTGGAGTTGTAATATTTGTAGATTATTATGTAATCTAAGTTGTCTCTACTTGAGTTCAGTTAATATATTCTTTTTAATATTTTGTGGATCAATGTCAAAATAAATATTGCCATGTTTCATCATTATTTCTAGACTGTATTTGTTTTTCACGTCTATCTAAAATATATTTTCAAATGCTAAAGAGCATTCGACGGTACATGTGTCTGCTTCAATTATTCATCGAAACTAGACCTTCGATCGATCAGCCTTATTTCGAGGATACCTATGTATATTCCTAAGCTATCCGCGGAATGAATTTTTACCGTACATTTAGAACAGGCGTGTATTCCAGAAACCACTTTTACGATATTAGATCATTTTTTGTAATATAACTTTTTAAATTATTCTGAATACTACAAAATTACATTCCAAGGAAATACTACAAAATATATTTAAAAAAGTATATTGCACAGAATATTCGAGCTGCCCTGGAACGAAACCATTTTCGAAAGCTTCCCTTTAACGTTTCAACCGCGACAAAGTGGCTCAATAACACCTCCACCCCGATAAAAATTTCAAACTTAGTATACCGAAAGAAGTCTCGAGAAGCGGTATCGCGGGCGATAACTGTACAATACTACGAAGATAATGGAAAGGGGATAAAGGAGGAAGTTCTAAAATGACCAGGAATGTAATGGCATCGAGATATTCCAAAAGAAAAACTCATTCAACCTAATTTGAAAAATCTCCTTGCGATCGCTGCACAAAACGTTACACTCCAGACGAACGGTGACGTTTGATAAAATTAATTAACGTCCAGTATTAAAAGTGCGATCGAAGCAAATTGCCTATCGCGTTTGACTGTTCTTAAACGAAACGCCAAAGGGTTTCCACCGACAGTATTTCATTATCATCGAATTAATCAGCTTTTCCATTCATGAAGTGATCGCGATTTCAATACGCGCAAATATAACATTGATATGAACAGTCGCGCGTTACTTTACAAATTTTACACGCGCCAGCGAAATTGATATGTACACGATATTGCGGCGGAAATATGAATGCTCGAAAGCCAACAGAGATAAGATATCCGGTTATTGTTCTTCATCGTCCTTTGAATTTCCTGCGAATTTCTGAACGCGACCGAAAACGGAATTTATTTTCACCGTTTTACGCGAAACTTCCCTGCCCATTTGGTAGAGCTAAACATCCGTCACGTGTCGTAACGTGTGCCGTATCGCGACGCATACAAACGCAAACCCTTTTCACGGAATTTGCATAGCGAAACGACGTTGCTGCGCGTCAACATCCACGATTTCATGGTTTTGTACCATTGTCCTTTGCTCGTAGAAATACTAAATTCCCGTTTGGAAATGAGCCTTTAATTTTTATCTTCTACCGAGTTTTTATTGGACGGTGCACATTTCGTTTATCAAAAACCTGTTACCCGTAATTGCGAAACTTTTACACTAGCGGAAACGCGATACTCGTGTCGCAAGTTTTAATCAAAGAAACATTAAAAAGCGGTAATTCAACTTTCAAAATAGGAAGGTAATAAGTTCGTTCATTGAATTTTTTACTTCTCGACCGATCGAAAATAATTATCCATCTGTACGGCGGAATCGCCATAACGAATCGGATCCATTCCAATCTCCCTTTCGTCCGGGGCGCGAAAATTTGCCAAGGCGAGTCCGTTCCGAAATAAACGCGATTGCAATTTCTTCAAGAACCCGTTTCGAAAATCTTCCTCGGCTTTAGCCGGCACGGTGTTCCATTTCTTACCTCGTGCAATCAAAATATCGAGTAACATGAAGTTTTCCGCAGCAGCACGAAAATTCTTTCGCCCTCGAAATACGAGAACCGCGTCGTTCGAGTGCTCGGAAGCGAACAGTATCCTTTTATCGTGCGCTAAGCAGCTACACCTCAATTGTTATGCGACAGCAAATAAATAAGAAAACACAAAAAAAACCAAGACGATAAATATGAGACTTACATTCTTCGCGAAGCAAATTGCGGCCATAAATATGGTGGAATTAGATGCAAAATGGTGTCGACAATATAATTGAATTCCAAGGGCAGTCGTAAACAGCAAAATGAAAAAGCAATCGACGCGGTTTGGAAATTGGTATACCGATCCGGGATTAAATGCCATGCGACGAATTAGCATGCGAATATTTGGGACATGTTTATAGATGCGACTAATCATGGTATGCATGTCCGCAGAATACACCGCGGAATATTCTGCGGCTACATATACTGAACCGTTCCGACCCCTTTAACACCTATCGTGCATATTTCGTTGGCACAACGAAGGTACTCGATTGTTTTCTGAAAAATTTTCTTCCGGTACAAAATGTTCCGTAATTCAATCAACCTCATTTGCCGTAGAATCGGCGGATTTTTCCTAATAGTTTGCACAGTGCTCTGACGGCTTACCGAAAGTCATTAACGAACGAAGCAAAGTTTAAAAATATTCGCAACACGCAAATCGGGACACGCGTGATCGCCTCCTCCCGGCTCTCGTGTTTTTCGCAAATAAAATTATAACCCTCGAAAGTTATTTTATTCCGGTTGATTCGCAAATCGCGGGCCACTTTTATCGTGATCCCGGTAAAGCGTTAATAAACGCAACACGATCGTGCCCCTAACGAGAGTAACAAAGTTCGCCAGCTTGTGTTTCACCTTTACGTTAATTAATATGAAAAACGAGCCGGAAAGTTGGAATCACAATAGCACGGAAAGGAGTAAATTACCGAAAATTGCTAATTACTCATTGCTTCCCCTTACCGTAACACGCAGTTTAGTTCCGAAACGAAATTACTCCCGAAAGTGGAAATGTTACCCGTATAAATTATTTATTACGCTGCCCGGAACAAATCCGCCAATTCGGAAAAAGCTTTCGTGGAAATTAAAATCGGTTCCACCCACGTTAATTTCGCGCACAATTTCAACCATTCCCGTCGGGGTACACTCAAAGTGGAAGAAGTCGTCGGCGCACGAACCAGTACGGATTTGACTAATATCGTTGATACGTTTGAACACTCTATTCAATTACTTAAGGTGCAATCTTTGTATAAACAATATCAATAATAATCCACCGTTGTAGAAAACAAATAACGAGTATCACGCGACAATTCACAGAATCCCCTGAAGCATGGGACATTGATGGGACTGCGATTCTCGAGGGGTTGTGATGTAAATCAATTACACGATAAAGTTACAACATCCCGTAATATGCAACCGGACATTGTCACGCTGTGTAAGCTTGCAAATCAGTAGAATGACCGCGTGACGACTGAGCATCGCTCCAAATTACATGAAACATTTGCCGAACGTGCATCACACACGTGCATGCGATGTCGCGGTTCATTTGTATTTGCCAGCAATCGAGCAAATATTTACTAAAGAGCGAGCGTTCCTCTCATTTTCCACCCGGTATCCTATTTTCCTTTTTTATTATCAGCCGCTGGCAAACAGACTACACCAGTATCGCTCGAATATTGCAACTGTCGCAAACATTCGCAATTAACGAAATTGTTTAGGCACGCGTTATCGACGGGGTATCGGAAAGAATTACGAACGTAATCGGCCCGGGAAAATATCTTGCTGAAAATTTAATCGATTTACGCTATTGTACGTGCGTGTTCAAATTGACCATTGAAAGGAAACCGGCCAACTGGAAGCTGTTTAACTAAACATCACACTTAATTGACGAAGTTTCTATTTAAACCTCGCCACCGACCGACGACTCGTGGAAACATTTAATTGTGACTGACGAGGGACCGGCCATAAATGTCAATTATCTGTTCTGATGAAATTTTGGTATAACAAAGTGCTCGCGCAAATATTTGACACTCATTCCTTTGTCAACCATAATTTATATTTATAAGATGAAAAACTTCCTCAAATTTCAAGTGAAATATTTATTTCGTGCAATGTCTTGGAAACGAACGAAGGTGGGGTATTAATTCGAATTCTAATGATAACATTAATAAATAAAAAAAACTACTGCAATACATTACTGCAATTGAAAAGAAGAAAATATATGTAAATATTAAAAATAAAATTTATGAACGATTTTTTTTCCCAGTAGTATTATTTCGTCGGTACCACTTCTCTTACATAATTTTACATAATTTACATACATAATTTAGTGATCCTATGCTTTACAGATAAAGCAAAGAAGCTCTCAGATACAGAAACTTTTATTTGAATTGCAAAATCGTTTGCTATAGACTACGCTGCCGCCTGCGCGGTATCGTTTCAAAAAATTACCGAAGAATTTCCGCCAAATATTTCGCAATACCTACTCCAGTCGAGTGGAAAACGATGTCGCGCGTCACGCCGAAATAAAGAGCGCAACGTTATTCGACGCGTTGAACGAAAACCGTGGAGGCCGGCTGTACGCGAGCATACAATTGCATTAAGTTGATAACGATTCGTGGACTTCACTAAACTACACAGCGCATGGAAAACTGAAATAGACGTTGGAGAATGTAGACTCATGAATTCCCACCGAAGATTCTTGCGAACTGTATGCAGAAAAACGTCTACATCGTGTCATTCTGAAGACCCCGAAGAGCGTATCACTTAATATTTATAATTGAAAAGAGATAACACACTTCCCGCAGATGTCACATCAACAATTTTTTCTCGAAGTTTCGTCGTCTTTAATTACTCGCTTCAATGTTGACAGTCTTGAAAGAACGTCATTGCGATCTGTAAAAATTTGTACGCCCAAATACAAATATTGAAAAGCGTTTCGATAATCGCAGACTTCGTTCAATACTGTTATCACGATTTCTGTTAACAGAAAGCAACATAGTAGATGCGGTATTCCATTTCGTGCAGCCATTTCAATTTCACAGAAGCCGGTAGAAAAAGGTGCGGATAATATATTATTTCAATTGTACCCACACTTTGTACTCGTTTCCAATCTACGCAGAATTCACATTCTCATAATTCTCTCCGTGAAATCGAATGCCGTTCGCGGAACTTTCACCCGTAATTTCGTTGAGAAGCAAAGGGCAGCGTTAAGCTTTCACATATTTTACAAAACTCTTCATCAACGCCGAAGGTACACGAGAAAACACTTTAAATGCGATGAAAAAGTCCACTTACTCATGGAACGTTCACCTGTGCTACACTAAATCGAGGTTCGATGTAAGCCATGTGCAACACTATAGACATTTGGCGAACGTGTTAACGTTCGACCATATTCTCCATGTTTCCGCCTGTGCCACTGACATCGAACCTATAACTTTCTCACATTACGCCGCGCTCGCTTTTCGAACCACGAATAACCACCCACTGTGAACACGTCGCGCCATTGTGTGCACGACATCGTAAACAACGAGTTTCCTTTACTTCGCTATATTTGGATCCGTTTTCAGAACAGTAGACGCCGAAAGAATCTTGTCGATGACGCGTACACCGGGCGAACGTTTTCACCCTTTTGTTTTATTCCAACTCTATCGTATATATTCTGATAGAAAATCGTCGATAAAAAGAAAATGATCGTTCAAAGGCATAACTTTTTAGAGTCCCATGTAAAATGAAAGAGGTTCTTGTGATTTATCGACCGTACTTATTCCAGAATCTTTAATGTACCCCAATTGCAATTTTTATTTATAAGTTGTCGCAATAGGAACGTTGATATTAATGAAAAGTGACTCCTTTTACCTGAGAGAAGTATCTTTCGTGCTGTCGTTATAATACATATTGTGGAGATGCTGTAAATAATTACTTTATTACGTTTTATTTGTGCTTTAAAAATAATTATGATCGCGGCGCTACAGCTACACCGAAACGTTCGTTCTGTGCTTCAAACGCTAATTGCTCTCAGACAATTAGCCGAGAAGTTATTTGCATGGCCACGAATCAGTGGGCATCCTGTCGCGCGAAGAAATTCTTTTCCTCTAGACTTAGTTAGTTTGGTTGTCAACGTTTCCTGGAATATAGGACGATCTTTCCACGAAATTTCCCGTTATCAGCCAAGTCCATTAAACTTTTTTATTCCTCCAGTTGCGGTGGGAATCTATAAATCATCTGCCCGAGAGACAAAAGCTGAATTTTAATTCATTCTTATCATTGTGCCAGTTCCCTCTCTTCGATCGCAAAGGAAATGATGGAAAAACTTTGATCATTATCCGATTGGCTTTTCCTGGATAGCGTCATGTATGCTTCATTCTTTTATCTCAACGAAGTTTATTTGTTTTATTAAACGATTGAAAAAAGCGGACAATCCGGAGCTGAATTGAAGAGGGAGCTAGGACAAAAGATTCGCGTGATATTAAGAATTTTAATTAATTGGTTAACTAAGACTGCAATTTCTTTTTATCTAAACATATTAACATGAAGGTAACGCATCTGGCAAAATGTTTTGCTCTCTATTTTATGTTTTGCACGCTTTAATTTGAAAATTGTTATAAATTACAGGCTAATAACTAGCCACGAATCTCCTAAAAAAAATCTCATTTTTCAATATCTTGTGGTATAGGTTACCTACTCATCCTCTTGCACTGGACACCTGAAATATTAATTGGTGATTTCCAATTGTCCACAGGAGGACTGTTTAGAAATGTAGAAAGACGAATGATTGAGAATGGAGGAGCTTCTCGTGTACTAAAATTTAGCTGTCAGCTACAGTCGTTGGAGAAATTAATCGACATGCCCGCTACAAATCGTCTTTGTCCAGAAAAGTTTAAAATACCTGCAGAAACTGGACGGCCAGATAACGTTTTCCTAATGACCTGTCACTCGCATTCCGTCGCGGCATCATTCATTATAAAGCTCGCGTTGCACCGAGTTGTTCTTGATTTGGAATTGTGCTTTTGATTTAGGAGGGTCGGCGTTGACAAAAATTACTGTTCCGTCCCTATCTTTAAACTTTACCTGAACGCGCCAAGCACCTGCGCGTTCGTTAAATTAATTGCAATTAAGACAGATTGGCGAAAGAACCAGATTTCTACAAAATTCTTGCGAGAAAAAGATAAGTACGAATATTTTAAGAAGAAACACCGGAGTTTAAGTGCTGCCCAAAATATGCTACTGAACAAATTTGTAAAGGATATGAAGGTTCAATGTTCTAAGCAACAGGTAAGACTCTTCAAGTCAAGACTGTTGGTTTTTCGTTAGCCTACGCTCCGGAGGGTACTAGATTAATTAATTATTGCGGCAAGGATAAAACTATCGCAACAATGCGATCAGAAACATTCCTAGTGAGTTTCGAACTTGCGACCTCTATGTAGTCTCAATATACTCGGCGAAACTATTTCAATAAATTAATTAACACGCGACAAGTAAAATGAACTTCATACCGGCTACGCGCAACGACAGTTGGACATTGATAAAATATTAGAAATTAATTTCTATTTAAATCGCCACGAAAATGAAAGGAACGAACGGAAGAATTAATATTTTCCTATCTTAATCGAAATCTTTCTTCCTTAACTCTAATCCCAAGGAGCAATATAAATTGCGTCTGTGAAAGGGTATTCTTCTCCCATAACGCGGAAAAAAATTATCACGGAACATATGACCGTTGAAGGGGCCCGGCACAGCAAGGAGGATCCTCGTGAAAGATGGTCGTTACATCGTAGGAATCGTGCAAATGGTGTACGCGTAACAGCAAAGATAAGGCGAGAGGGAAACATCGATCCATCTTACGCCAAATCCTAATGCGATGTTCTTTTATTATTCCTGTCCAAACCGGGGAACATTCCAGGCCACCAAGACCAAGAGGATACGATATTCCCTTGAAAGTTTACCATACCGATTTTGTACACGAGCACTTTGTACAGATTCAGCCGCGCGAAATGGGCCACCATTGTTTGAAAAGATGGCAAGACGGGCCAAGATTAACCGTACAAGTTGGTCCCGTTGTCGATATTTGTCGATACTTCAAGTGCCGTTCAAGAGGAACCCTTGCACAATCTCTGAGAAGTAATCCTTAACCTCAACAACATGACCGTCGCCCCAATAAACACGAACAGTGGCGGACAATAACGTCGAAACGACGACGAAAACGACAGGCCACGATTGCGTTCGGTAGACGCGAAGCATCGCCGGAATAGTTGACGAAGCCGAAAAATCCGTCGCTCGTTTCGTGTGTAACTTCGTTCCTGCATTGTCCTTAATAATTGAAGAACGATACGCATTTATTGGAGACAGTGAATGCAATGAACAATTTTCATAAATTCAGCGAACGCTAATTTTTTTACGACCGATTCGTATTCGTTCTCCGAACGAATTATCGCGAACAGTCGAGTAATAAATATATTTAAACGAAATTCGGGGAACGTGGGTGTAAATTGTAAGACATTAATTCGCGCACAATTGCATCTTAAACGCAACACTCTGTGCGTCTGGAACATTCGAATTCAGATTGGCAAATAAGCGCGTTCTCGGGACGCCGATGGATGAAATAAAAATTGATTTCCTTGGACCTCTGATTGCTGCTTATACGCGTCGAAATAAAAGAAGCGATATCCGGTGCCATTGTAGCACTCGAAAGTACAGGGCCATTCATGAACCTGCTTCAATATCCCCATAACGGTGTTTAATTAAGGGGAAACGGCATCGCTACGAGTGGAATCATGCCTTTGAACCATGTGTTTCACAACGTGCCACTAATGAGTTTCCAAAGCGTTTCGTTCTGACCCAGTTGTTCAAATAATTAGTCACCACTTCAGGTATTCCCTTGAAATCGTATTAGTATGAACGGCCTACGTCTGGCCTAGATTTTCTTCTGCCTCGCGAGTCACAAAGAAAGCGGATATCCCCTCGAAAACTACTTCGAGGTAAGTACGAGTCTCTTCATCAACTACTTCTTTGACTGAGGCAATGGCGTCTGTGCGTTTCGTTTTTTTTTCTTAAATCCCCGAGTCGATGCATTAACGTGAAATAATTTGGTAAAAATCGCACAAGCTTGCTCATATATTCTAGGGAACGCCAACATTTCATGATGTAATTCTTATTATTACCACCGATGTATTTACAGAAATGTTCATTAATAAGACTGGGCAAGAATGCTCGAAATTTTATGACAGCGTATAATCGTAAAATACGGTAGGCCAATACCAGCGATTCCGTACAAAGGACAGTAGCAATTTTCTGGAACAAAGCACGCCGTGAAATTACAAGCTCGCGAAGATACGGCCGCCGCACGTGTGTATACCTTGGAAGCTTTTGTCGAGAAATTGTTAAATGGAAAAAATATCCCCCGCAAGTAACATAAACATACGGGAGACAATTTCGTCGTAAAGTGTACCCTGGTAATTTCCGGAAGAACAGGATGCAATGAAACGTATCCATTTGTAACGCGGAACAAAGTATTTATAGTTCGAGGGCAAGAAACTTGCCGATAATTCTGAACGATTATAATAATTCTCCGATGATTTCTCGGGTTCATTTTATTGGCTGCAGGCGGCCCAATATTTTTGCAGCGACGTGTACCCGGCTGCCTCGTGTTAACCATGAACATTAAAAATCAATTACTTCCGACACGGAATTCATAGCAGAATATTATCATAATGGGAATTTTAATATCCCTAAAGAATGCTCGCTATAGTTCGACTATCCGCACGCACATTTTACTACCTCGAAGGTCTGCTCACGTACAGGGATATTCTCCTTAACTATGTCGCCTCTTATACGGGCTATTTCACTCTGCGGCCGGCCGACAAGTAGTTGACCCACACTACTGGGATTCTATGCGACATCGTGGCTGCATTTTCCAAGGGTAGAATATTCGAACATAAATGCATGCAGTCGATTGTAATTGTAGTTTCGTTACAATGATATATATATATATATATATATATATATATATATATATATATATATATATATATATGTGTGTATATGTGTCCACAAGGGATACGTTTGATGATAGTTCACATGAAGTTTCTTTGAAAATTACTTTCGTACACTGAAATCTCTCGACTATCAAATTTAACGTTATATTTCTGATTGCGAGAATATATTCACGTCGATGTATGTATATTGTAATTTATACGAATAAAATTAATTTTACAACGTGCTGCGGTATTCTGTAATTATATGAATCATATCTGTTACATATTCTTCTATGACACTTTGTGTCTCGCTTAATTTCCATGCCACCGGTCTTAATTAAATTTTCTGCACATAATATTTGTAGCTGGTCACGCATAATTAAAAACGTGAACACGGCGACGGTGTCGTTCTAGGCAAAGGATGATGGAGAAGCCGGTATGGTCCAATTAACTTTTCATGATAAATATTCATGAACCATTCTTACATATTAAGCTTTAGCTTAGGAAAATCTTGTTGTTTTATAATCAAATTAAACGGCTATTGAAAATTATGGTTGATTATTTGTAATTAATAAAAAGCTGTTATAGAAATGATCAGTCGCCCCGAACGAACTGAAAATACAATATTACGAAATAAAAAATTATTTCCTTGAAGCATTGAAAACTGAGACGTTTTAAGGGGTTACAATTACTTACTCATTATACAACAAAGCGAGGGCACACAAGCTCCCGTTAAAAGCTAATTGTCCAGAGTAGCCACGTATAAAATATAGTTAACTAAACGACGCGCCAGCTTGAAAGGAATCTTTAACTTTAAATTAATCAACCTCTCACGGTTAATTACTGAATTAACTGTGATTGCATTAAAATTTTTTCCCCCCTCGCGTTCTATAAATTTTTGTCCCTTTTATAGATTTAACCTTTGGAACGAACGTTGCTTCATATTTTCACGGAACAATGAGTGAATGGAATGAAATTTATGTGGCAACAGAGATACTTAATCCAAACGATATTATCATGCAAATACGGTAATTTGTCAGTTTCACAGAGAGAAATTGGTAAATGTTGCGTGAATCGCATTGGATTTCACATTCATTGGAAAAATGTTGCCCACAAAAGACGAGTATAATAATTTCATTGTTTTTGGCCTGGGTTTCAGGTTGTTTGAATTAAATTCCGTTTTCTGTCACATTTTTCAGGAATGCGCACAGCAACAGTGTACGATCATTTAATGTATACCGCAATGCAATGCTTCGAACTGGAACTTCATGCGAGATAAATTTTATCCGCGTGACATTCATGTATTTATGTATGCATTCTACAATGTACCCTCGGTGGTACATGGGGTACAATATTTTTGTAGAAATCTTTATTACTTGAAATACTGGGCACACTAAGCTACTGTATTCATTACAATTTCATCTCCGCGTATCAATCACTGAAAGAGTAAAATAAAACAGAAACTGATACTGGCAATGCACAAGACTCAGCACTCTGGATCGGCGGAGGCAAACTGACGCATTGATTCCATGTGGCAAACACGCAAGACACCGTTCTTGCAATGCAACGTGGGCTTTGCACGCGGCTTTCCGCATACTGATTCCAATACCATAAGCCACTGTCATAATTTGAACGACGAAGGAACAATGGAATTGCTAGACGTACGTGATAGGTATCCATGATATTGATGGCACCGTGAAATTATGCAATCAACGCGCTCATAAATCTCTGATAGTCCTTTATGACCTGGGTTTAACCAATTTTTTTTATAGACAACAAGAAGTAATGAATGATTCTTTATATACAACAAGAAGTAAACTTCTTCTTTGTGGAAAAATACTGTAAAATAAAATTTGAGTAAATTCTATGATTTGAAAAGCTTTGAATTCGAGAAAAAAGTTTAGCTAAAGAGTAATTTCATTAAAATAGAAACATTCGCCAACGAGTCGTTGCGAATTAATGGCGACGGTTATTTGTTGTGCGTGTAAAAATGACATGTTAGCAAAAAGTAATAAACAATCATATTCACCCTTTCTTCCTTCTTTGTAACACAAGGATTATTCGAGTGATGGTTCACTGTTGTATTAAAAGTTATCATTTGAATCATATATTCTTTTATCTCTTCCGGCCTGTCTAATGTCTCATTTGAATCCTGTCAGAAGACCATTACTAGATCTTAGGGGGAGAAATGATACATTTAGGAAGCTGTATAGAACGCAAAATCTGTTCTATTACGGACAGAGGCATCTCTTGTCAGCGAATCTCCCCTTCTGCTGGTCCCTTCATTTATTGTGACCGCTTTTCGACGCAAATCCTTTATTTCCCTAAAAACAAGTCGCCTTCAGTTAAGGCCGAACACCTAATAACGAAACGGCAATGTAGTCGTGTAAATTTGAAGTTGAGACGTTTCGTAACTAAAGAAGCAGCCTCGCCAACGCGTAAAACGGCGAATGATTTTTCCCCGTCAGCTTGTACAGGGTACACGCAGAAAATTCCCTACGAAATTTCGGTATGCACTGTATCGTTGAACATGTTCCACTCCCAATTTCCGCGTCGCATCATCGATATCAAGAATTCGAAGGGAATTCGACAAAGCATATCCTCAGTATCGAGAACGATATCGTGTAATTTCGCGATAGAATAGTTCGAGTAATTCCATCCGCCGGTTGCCTGCATCCCTTGGTCCCGTTAAGAATTGTAGAAAGTTTTTCCTCCGTATTACCTCCCACGCTTCCCAGCTATCGGCCACAAGATATTCCCCGAAGGGGAAATCTTCGCCACTTCGAACTCGGCGTGGCCCAAAGTTTTGGCCGGGTATAATTTCGCCTACGTGGGGTGCGCGACAGCGCAATCGAAAAGAATCTTTCGCCGAGATCCCGAGGACCAAACCGTAGAAAGTAACATGATCGGGATAACGACGAAGATAGGGGCACGACGAAATGGAACAGAATAAATGGAACGATGAGATACGACGAGGAAACAAGAGCAACGTAGAACTTCGGATTGCCGGGGATACGAATGGGTTGGAAATATTTTTGAAAAAATGCGTGCCCTATAGAACATCAGGATTGTAACGACTTGATTGAATAAAAATTGAAGGAATAAGTAATGATATTGTATGGTAATGATCGATATATGTATATCGTAGTATCCCGTAAGATTCAGGATTGGAACAGAAGAATGATTTTAAAACGTGTACGAATAATTGTATTAATAGGAATTTTCGATATGTGAGACCAATGGTTAATGGAACTTAGAACTTCGTTGTGCCAAAAATAGTTCCAATTACCTAATTGCATCGACCGCCTGGTCTCCTTAATCCCTAAAGTTTAGAACTGCACTATCCACGAAGTGATCAAAGTATCACTGCCTAATCCATCCTCTCTATCAACGGAATTAACTGCCGCTGGGGACCCAAAATTATCTAGACCAGAAAGAATGAACTGTAAATGAACAGGAAATTAATTGGGACGCCATACAAACTTCTGCGGCGAATTCAACGCCCGACAATTACTAGCAGCGAAAGAAGGGGAACAATAAGAAGCAGAAGAAAATATATTTTCGGGAAGAATGGAAGGAAGAAATGAGTTGCAAACGTCGAGAACTGTGAAACCCAGTCTTGCTGCTTTGTCAAGCTTCAAGATTGATGGAATAGCGGATAGCTGGCATTCGAGGGAACCTTGGATCTCTCGTTTCGTCCGTAGCTTCTCAGGAAACTCTCTTCTTGACATTTCTTTTTGCCCCTACGAAGTGCGAATAGAAGAAAGTTGCACGATCCCCGCAGTCCGTCCCTACTTGAATAAATTATCGACCGGTGAGCAGACGAATCGGTATTCCTGACAATCCTTTCCTTCGTTCATTACTCTTCGAGCATTGTGCCAATTCCCTCGTGGTGTTACTCGATTCCGCCATCAGTTACTGGCTCAATCTCTGAGCAACCGCCGGCGAACCGTAAGCAAACGAAATAAACTTCCGATATAAAGTTAAAAGTCACATTAAGTCCTTTGTAAAAAAAAAATAAGGCGCAGAAATTTAACAACAAGATGATATATAGAATCGATTTTAATACGAATAGATTCGAGTTTAATAGTAATGAAACTATCGTTACAACTATGATATATTTAAGGATAAAATCGTTTCTTATGAAATGACAGGTGCAAAGGGTTAACGACAATAAAGATTTTAGGGAGAAGAGCATTTCGAGTTGAAATCGTGGCACGGAATTATTTGGCACCGGCTGCGTCCAAAATGTCCCGATATAATTTCTAGGGCACCAGCAGAAGGATTGTAAATTATAATCGACTGCAATTAATATTCGACCCGTGGTTAGAGTTACATATATCGCTCAAGGAATATGAATTTTCGTAGAACGCTGAATCGAATAGTTATTGCTGTTAACGGATGGGTTTCTGACCTAGAATTATACGTACCCTCGTTAGTATCCTCGCTGGAGTTATGCCAGATAACATAACAAAGGAGGTTCCTGTGTTTCGTACAGAACACAAATCCTGTGTTTATGACTCATAATAATACGCGTATTCAATCAGCTATCATTTTACAATGGAAAAGCCTTGAATAATTTTCATGCAAGGATATTAATCAATCCTCTCGATTTAATTCAGCAAACTCAACCAAAGTCCATTAATAAATCATGAGGTTTAAAACCATTGTATTTTATCAACTAACGACTCAGGAGTCTCTTATTAAAATATAAACTATATTATAAAACACTGAAACAAAATGTCATTGAAGAACACTATAACTATGGCTAACCTTTAATTCATCTATTAATGATTAACTTGTTAGTTAATAACCAACCTTTCAGAAAATATATCGTCGCAAAATGTATACCAGACTTTCTCTGACACGTCACACGACGTCCGATCCAACGAGAATCTCCGCGGGTAATGAGACCTTCGCCTCAAATAATTCCAAGCCTATCCTGTCGTCACAACTAATTAATCCATAGTTGAATGCCGTCAAAGGTCGAATAACTGATACATTCTCATTACGCCTCGTGGCATGAATAATCAGAGACAGGAGTGACGTTCAGCATCGTACACATACAGCTAATATTCCCAAGCAGACCAGAATCGTGAATGTAAATCTTGACTCCGAAGCAACGTTCCATGTTCTGGACGTATCCGTCTGTTCTACACGCACGTGCTATCTATGCATGTCTTCGTTGTTCGTGTGCCCCCAGACATTCAGGACAGCCGTTCGCAACATCCTAATGAATCGTACGTTTCCGACCCGTTCATCGGGACTGTCAAAGTGAAACGAGCTTGAAAAGGCTGTCCCAGAAATATATATGTAAACAAACTCTGTGTACGCCCGTGTTACACATTTCGCGCATCGAAAAATTGCCATTTGGACAGTCGAAAGCGGTCGCTTTAATGTTCCATTCGTGGATGAGTGAACATCATTTGAACGTAACGTTCGAGTGCACAGTAAACCAGACGGTTTCTTTGAATGATCACTGGCATCATTCACGCTTATTCAACGTTGTCTCCTAAGGGACATAATATTAAACAATCCCTGTCTCCATCGTGGTAACACCTTTGAAATGATTGGCAATTTTTTCGCAACTGTCCGGGGTGTATAAAACGCCTGGGAAATAAAAGGTAGAGCCACTCACAGTTTTCAGTAACTCTACTGTCTTCGGTATAATTTGTAGGCCTGTATGTAGTTGCGAAAAAATAATAAACGTAACAAATCCACCAGGGTTATCTGAATGAGTTTCAAATGATTATAAAAAAGTAAAGGTTTATTTAACTTCAATCGAAGTGAGAGAAAGAATGTTCTTCTCACGATTTTGTGAACTGCCGCAAGGTGAACAGTTTCCAATACAGCGAACCCACGAATACTGCGAGCGAGGCAACGTTCTACTTATAGAAATATCTTTTCGTTTTCTCCACTCGCTCTGCTCTCTGATACACCACGTTAGATATATGATTTGTCGGATTTCGCAAGCATTACTCACCGATCTTCGATACGTCCGCAATAATTTCAATTCGCGATCCCTATAAATTCCCCACCGGGGCAAAGATATAGCTACATTTTCTCGCCACTCACACCGAAGAAAAAGAGACAAACGCGGTGTGCAGTGGAAAATGAGAAATAAGAAGGGAACGTTCGTGATGTACCGTCAGTTTCTCTGGGAATACGCATGTATCAGTTGGAACTTTTAATGGAATACGTCTGGTGCATCTCGTCGCGGGATGTGTATTTCATAAGGAACGGGAGAAAAAAAAAAGGACGAAAGAAAGAGAAGTCGCATGGGCCATGCCACCTGCCTTCTGGATGTTCACTATAATGTAGAATGCATTTCGTCAAAGTACCTGGAGGAATCACCAAACTTTACGATCCATGAGTTTTCGCGTGATGGGGCTTAAAAAATACGGAGGCTCTCGAAACAAGAAAGATATGCTGTCATATTCTCGTTCTGGGGAAATTTTTCGCTGCAAAGACTGGAATACTGTTATCGCATCGAATACAAAGACTGTTTATCGCTTTTGCCTGTCCATTCCTCCCAATTCTAACTCGGACTTTATTTAAATACAAAAAAGCATCGTTTGTCAGAGTATAATATTATAAATATAAATATAACTAAATTTTGTTTGAGTCTGATTATTTAGTATTAAAATTATCCGAATAAATGATATCGAAATAGAAACCATTTCTTATGAAGCCATATTAAAATATCGAAGAAATTTCGACTGCTTCAGGCAAAATTTCGATTGGATGAAAACAACTCTGTATACTTTATGGAAATTAAAACATGTACTCCTTAGCAGGTAATATCGTTTAACCTATACGAAGTATCGTCGTGCACCGTGAAGGTGCCCATTAAACAAGTATGCACGAATAATTATGCATTCTTGTATCAAAGGCTTACAAAGGTTTACGAGTCAACGTGAACTCTCACATAGTCGCCGAAAGATCTATCCCGAAGCGTGTATAGTTCATTTTCTCGTCGAGCTCCAAGATGCAACATTAACTATCCACTTTATGAACGGAAGAATCATAAAACTTCCTACACTTTTTTCCACTGACAAATAACGTACTTCACTTTTTCATTCTTCCTAAGACGCAGCACTAAAAATTCCACGATTATAATGCTGAAAGTAAGCATCCTTGAGAAATTGTTGTGTCACAGATTTATTTATCATAAAAGAATGAATTGGATGTATTGTATGTAAATTTGTTCTATTAGATCATATTTAAAATTGGCAGTTGCATACAAATCTAAAGTTACGAAACAGAAATGTCACGTTTATATTTATGGTTTTCTATTATGGTAAAAATACGAGGATTCCCCTTACACGGTGTGCGATGAGTTTTTTTAATTCAAAGGTATTATCGTATGAATCCTAGAGGTATTGAAACATGACTGGTAGAGAACGGGCTGATGAAACGATAGAAACGTGTGTTTGAGCTAGACGAAATTAATTCGAATGACGATAGCACAGGTGAGAACTCTGAAGCTCTAAATTTTACCCCGCAGAGCATACATGGCGGCGTAAATTTAGTCGAACAGCAGGAGTTCCATTTTCCATGTACAGATCCTGCGACTCAAAGAAGCTGAAACTTCAACAGAGAACTTTACAAATACTCGACTGTATAATATGTACTTTATAAAGATCTTCCAAGTAATAAGCATACAGGGGGGGGGTACCTGTAAATGAATGACCTATTCCAATTTTTCAAAGGGTGCAATAAAAAAGTTGATAGTCTATCAAGGTGAGTTCAAGTAGTACATGTAGGTTTAGAGTCGGACGTACTCAGACGACTTGAATAAATAAGCATACGCCCAGGGAGTACAACCACCCTTTTACTTACTTTGCATAGAGCTTCCCATACTTTGCATCATGCTGGCAGACTTTGCATAACTAATGACCCACGGTTAGCATTAGTAAGACATAAATTTGGACGCTTTAAACGTAGTTAATAACTCCATGATATTAATAGTACTTAGAACTCCATTCTTTTTCAACGATTCATCTCAATCAAAATTTAAATATATATACTCATGCTTCAATGCTCTCCCGTGCCACGGTGAATCAGTCCTACTTGTCGCAAACTTGTTACGAAAGGGGCAAAATGAGAACGTTGCTTTTTATTAGTTTTCGTACATTGAGATTAATGAAACTGGACGTGACAAAGAGCAAATTCCTCAAGAAAACAGAAAATCTGCATTACTGCTGTTTTTTGTTCAACGTATGCCGTTGAAGGTCCCTCCATCCTTTACGCACATTAAGCTTTCTTCATTATGGAGGAAGAAAATGATAACTTGTCCCTGTCTCTCCACCAACGTCAGCCTGGCTTTCATTAATATTCTCAATTTTGTATCGGTCCTTCTTCCTCCTTCGTCTAATGAAAATTCGTCGATCCATGTGCTCTGTCCGTCTATTCAGACAGCACTTTACTTTTCTGTTTTCCTTCTAATTTTCTACTACAATAGCGAACAGAAAAAAGAGAAATAAAAAAGAATAACAGAGATTTGCATTAACTCGGTAAGCCGAGTTGAAAAAGCTGCAGCTTTCCCCAGAAAGTGCGCGTTGTGTTTTAAAGCTCCGTGCATTCATGGTTTTCGTGAACGATAGCAGTTTTCCTCGGCAAGAGAACTCTGTAACATGCCAAACGAAGTCAATTTCAAATTCACACTCGAACACCGATTTCGCCAGCTTACCCCGATCCATCCGTTTAACTTGTTACGAGCGATTCACCCTTCTGATGGATGATGCGTCTTCTGAAATCTTCCTTTTTTCCCCCCGCCGATCCAATGGCCGAAGGGAAGCCTTCGATGAAAGTGTATTTTCTTTTTATGAACAATCGATAGCACGATTCCGATTTAATTTAGATACAACGTTTTATGTTAGATTGGCGAAACAAAAAATACATAAGACGTAAAATCTGTGAAAAGGCGACCGAAAGATTCTTGGCGGATTCAAGTGATTTATTTTATAGTGACATAAAGTATTTGCATTTTCTACTTCCATTTTATAAACTGAGTATCAATTCTATTTGGCGAATTGAATATACCGATTGCTAACAGCCTTGTATAATAATTAGAAAATACACCAAGGCTCCGTGAAATTTATCTAACCATAAACATTTATCGTATAATTATAGAACGTTGATTCGTAGATTCTAATTTTTATTTACAAGCCTTGGATATTTGCCTCCGTATTTCAGATGACAGAGTTCCCCAAAAGTCAATGTAAATTGCGACAAAAATTCCGACAAAAAGAACTGCTAATATGATTAGCTACTAATTCACAAGTACATCGCTACATTATTCATGGCCCATCGTTTGTCGAAGATTGCCCTACATTAATCAACCCTCTCATTGCATTTCGATTGCGAGTGAATCTTTACAGCGGCACTCTATCTGTACTCCACATCGTTTCGATCGGCCTGTATCAAGCAGCTCTAACACGGGCGAATTTATAGCGGTGCTAAATTTACGATCAGCTCCATTTTAAGCCATTTTCCGCGACCGTCGCTGCACTTTAGAGCCTTCTGGGGCTGGTTCCCTAGCAGAGAGATTCTACTTTGCTCGCAAAGCGAACCGAAAGTATCCATGGAACGTTCGGCAACGGTGAACACACCTAAACCGTCTCGGGAGAAGGTGTATTCGAGAAATGGTTGGTTCGAAGGTAAACCTTAGAGCTGGAAGATTCCACGAGCCCACAGTACACGAATCATTTTTCTTTTCTCGATTATCGACGAAAAATCGATCGACGGGAAACAAAACAGAAGAATAGCTATTATTAGCGGGTATATTAAGCGTAATGCAACTCCGTGCAAAGCGTCTTAGCGTAAGACTCTTACGATTTACCGCGATTCACATTTCGAATACCCCGAGGGATGATGCACCAGCATCTCGCAGTGAATGAACTGCTGATACGATATTCCACAGTGAACTCGAGTCTCAATCCGTGCTGCATTATAAAATATCGTGACTTACGAATAAACACCGTTAATACGTGTAAATAAGACAAGACTACGATTTTTCAAAAGCAGAGCGTCCGCGAAAAAATTTGTACGCTAAGTCGTGTCAAATAAGCACAGTTCTCTAGCCACACTGTCGCGCATAATAATTACAACGTCCAGCATAACGATTCTTAACAATGAATTACCGATAGAACGAGTAGTTTGCACGATTGCGTTCAGAAACGGGAGCAAAGACGTATCACAATTAGTGAAACTTTAAACAATCACAACTTCGAGATTATTGAATATTTTTGCCTAAATCGGTGATCGTTGGAAAGGCGGAACCTTCCCCTTTGAAATGCCGTTTGTTCCGTGAAGATGCGACTTCTGGTTCCGGAGATATCGTCGTGCAAAGAGAAACGTATTTTTCCGCGGCTCGCTATCGCTATCCTTGTCGTAGACTCGGATCTCTCACTCGCTCCAGGGACCATGCCCTACCCCAACCACCAGTCACGTGCGCGGGTCAGCGACAGACGTTGCGTCAGCAGTTTTTTTACTATTACTACTTAGCGTACGCATTTCCAAGAAAAATAGTAATCAATGGGTCCGCGCTTCCGATTCATAATTCCGTGCATCTTAACTAAACTTTCAATCGTCGTATCTCCGAAACGAATTGAGATATCGAATTCGGACAAACGGCATTTTAAAGGGCTCGTCTTCTGCTATCTACGGTGGTTATTTGTCGACGTTATTCATGTTTCTTTTGACGCCAATTTTGATAATTTATTCGAAGTCAACGCCGTACACGTACAGTGCGATGAGTTCCGGGCATGTCAAGAGTCATTTTGCAACTGCGGAATTGGTTGACAGTTAAACGAGTCGAGGCGAGAGAGAGAGAAATACTAGTGAAAGTTGCGAAACAGCGGAGTGTTATTAGGATTCTATACTTTAGAGGGAAAAGTCATGGTCCCTCATTCAATTGACGCAACGCGTCATCAGGTCTAAGCTGTTCAAATAATTGGTACGTATACGAAAGTTAGATGCACGCCAAGTGCAACTAGACAGATTAGGGGCACATTCTGGGAACGGAGTTCCTAAAGTTCACTGCTTGCTGTGACGATATGTCTGCTGTACATCAACCCCTTCGTAATGCCCCTGGGACGATAGTTTGTTAACTTACAGGCAAACCGAATGAAGCGTTGGAGACATGGAATTTAAGCAATCACGTGAATGCGTTAACAGACAACCGCGGAGGAGAAGAACTCTTGCCATCAATAAATAATTAAATATATAGATCCTTGAAACAGAAGAATATCCATTTGCCCTTGGGAATCGGCAGTATAACTCAATTTAAAAAATTTATCAATTATTCCAAAGTACCCACTCTGCCCTTCCTCTTCGTTCACGTTTCATCCTCCTACTTTGCATTTCTCCGATCTGTACATACCTTCGACAGACATTTCGAAAAAAGGAAAACAGACTGCCAAACGGCGATGCCTTCGCATCGCGATGCAACGTCGTAAAAACAGAGTGGCCAAGAAAGTCGAAGGCAAGCTTCGACTTCGCGCATCAAGAGAAATCGTTCTGTAACAGACTTTACAACCTACCATGGAGCGAACGAGGCCGACTTGGGAAATTTCTCCAACCTTTCGACTTTTTTCGCAGGAAAGTTCCACCGCGTTCGAAGCATCGGGCACAAAGGTATTCGAAAGTACTCAACAAACTCGAAACGAGAACTTCCGCTACTAACTCGATCTTCGTTTAACAGCAAGTCCCTCAGTCGCCGTTTATTTATCGTGAACGTCTTAAAGGAAGAAACAAATTCCATTGACTCTATTAACTTTGAGGTAGGTACGATTGACTTTTATTTCGAAACGTCTGCTGGTGTAAATCAAGGAGCTGAACCGACTAACAGCTTCCAACTACGCTCCGTTGGGTGAAATAGTAGATAAAAGAGGCATTAAGGTTTGGTTTTCTTATTTGGAATAGATTGCAATCTTCAACCATTCCATTTCTATTTCAATCTGTTGATAATTTCCCTAATTGCCCCATAAGGCACATCTTTCTGCAGATCACACTGAAACAGAGTGCCAAAAATATGTTTATAAGGTGTATTAAAAAAACTGTGCATTCGATTCATTTCGGACTATCAGCATAGCACTCGCTTCAAATTTCATTGACATTGCTACAGTGACATTTGACATTTTAGTTATAATGCCGATGTTAAAAACAGGCAGAACGAATTTCAGCTGGGGAAACAAGTGCTCGCAAAGGAAAAACATAATTGAGGGAGGATGAAATATAACTCTGCTGAATCGAGAGTTTTCGACAGTTATTAGAGACGAAGTCGCGTGCAAAATGGACGAGGTTGGGACGATGTGATGTTTTCGCGCATAATGTAGCTGACAGCGGACTTCATATTTCTAAAAAAAACAAGGTGATTTATGGGCCGTTTAATATGATCCTCCACTGGCCGAAGCGATCTTCCAAATATCACCCGATATCATTCATCGTGACAGTAATTCAATTTTTTTTTTATACATTACGATAATAAAGAGCCAGCAATAAATTTACATGGTGGGTAATAGTATTTTACCAACACGGTATTTTTTACAGAATTGATTCTTGTCGGATCAACGAGATCTATTTGCGATATTATATATAATATCCCTAAATCGTACAAAAAAAATCTGAATTATTCAATAGCAGGTCCTTTCGATATTAGAATATCTAGAGGTCCGTATATTCCGCCAGGTTATTTCTACCAAAACATAATTCAATAAATATAGATAACCACGAATACTATCGATTGCTATGTCCATTAATTTAAACATTAACCATCGACTTACAAAATAAAATGCATAAAAAGCGAGGAGAACAATGATGCGACTTTTTAAGATAAATAGACGAGTCTGTTGGAGCTTTTAATTAATGTTTGCAGCCTGACTGAAACATTAATTCATGTATAAATTGTCACTCGCTGCTAGTTGACATACCGACGTCGCTTTCAGAAGTACATAGCGACCGAAACCGACTCCGTCGTGTCTTCTCCATGTTATCAGATCTCTTTAAGCGTATCCGTTAGCAGAGAAATGCTCCCGATGCCGTTTGTTTGATGCTCCGTAATCGGCAGTGTCCGCCTCGTCGAGAGTTTGCTAACTCTGTAAACAAGATGTGAAATATTACCCAAGCGATGTCCTAATTCTGTTATAAAGCACCTGCGTAAAATGTTAGATTAACATTGAACCTTATATTCAAAGCGACAAGAAATTCTACGCAGCTTTAAAGAATTCTCAATAATTCTCTATAATCCTTGGATACACCATGGCAGCGTTTCTCAACATATTTGTTTCTATCGGTGCACCGAAGATACACGAATGTACAGCGAATATATGACATTATTAACTTCATCTACAATTTTGCATATTATAAAACATCATGATACTCTTATACAAGTCCCAACTCCAAGATTATTAACCGTAAGCGAAAACCTTCGAACCAAACAATGTTAAGACCTTTAAACTTTGCTATGAATTAGTAACTAACTCTGGCATAACCACGAACAACTATGAACCTTCTGATAAGGTCCTGCAAGTATTCGTCTAAGTAAGTAGTATCAACTTGTATTAAAGTACAATACCTGCAAATTAATTCTACAAGTGCGGCCTTTAAACTTCGTCACATCTAATAGGAAGGACGATTTAAACGGTTCAATAGATGTTACTATTAATACTTTCTTTTTTGTCCATTGAAGAAATTTTATACACCCATCCGAAATTAAAATGTCTCAAGCTATTTTAAATTGCACACGAATGAAACGCTTGCACCTGGTTACTTTTTTCTGGAGAAAAATTCCCTTCTCCTTGTCACTAAACTCTAATTTATTGGTCCGATCAAAGGCAGAAATATGGTTATAAGTCACCCTTTGCATTTGACAGTTTGAGAGAAAAAAAAGTGATCGGGCTACATTTTGTATCCGGAACAGGGGATATTTTTCGCACGTCGATGGATTTAGTATAGAGATTGCAGTACATACGCAACAGCGAAGGAACAACTCGTTTAATACATTGCCAACACGCTCGATCGATTTTACCTGGCGATATTTGACATGAATGAAGGAAAATAATTTGCAAATTAAAGAGGTTGATCAGCGTAACCGATCAAACTCGCGTGACTGCGTAATATCGTAAACGAATAAATGTAATTTAATTAGCAACCCCCCTTCTACCGTGAGTTAATTCATTGTCGCGAATAAGCTTGTCTCATTCATTTGTACGATATTCGTAAATAATTATAATTTCCGCTGTGCCATAAAATTAACAGAACATTGTGGCTGTCACATTTGGATATATTTGAACAGAAAATTAAAATAAAAACAAACAATTGTTTCCACCCCAACATAGGATGTCAAATATTCATACTGAAGCCATAGTCAGACCGTAATAGAGTACTTGAAAATATGTCCTAATTATTCAAAAATATTATCTAAGCAATAGAATTTATTATAGGCTTTTCAGGCCAGATGCTTAACCTGATTCCTATAAGTATTATCGGCCATTAAGAGTACCTACTTTTACGTTTATAACAATTATATTTTACGGAAATTGCAGTCATCGTTCAGTAATGTCGCCCTTGCGTGCGCAATTTTCCACTATTTTCTTCCCCTCCCCCCAAGAAAATGATAGATTAGATAATCTGCTCAATAAAAAGTATTTTAACTGTACAATTAACCTACTGCCTCCGTTTCCGACATTATTCCCAAGGAGAGTCGTATATCTTCCTGTCTATACAATTTTTCCACTCGGCGGAATTTAAAGCAGCAGGAGAAAAAGAAAATAAACTTCCCTTCCCCTTCCACAGAATCCTGGAAGCATAAAACGAAAATTCTTAGAGCACAGTTATTCGACGGTTCGAAATAAAATACAAGCAGCCCTCAACTGTCTCCGGATCACAAAGGATAACTCGTTACAACTGCTACCATTTTATAACAATAAGCCCATGCGTCGACCTTTACCCCCCCCCCGAACTGTGCTCGAAGCTGCAGAAAGTAATACACGTCAAACGTTCCACTTCGACGTTTAACTTTCCATGGCAATTCGGCCCGCTTAAAACTTCAGTTCGTTGAGATCGCGACGTCCACCGCCCTCTCAACCAGAAGTTGTCCACTCGAACGAAATCTTTCCGCGAACCAAGTTCATTAAACAATCCCTCGAAGCCGACTTCGAGGACTAACAATAAGCGTAGAGTTGACGAAAAAAAGGGAAGAAAGAGAACGAACTGCTCGAATAGAAAACTTGTGCCTCTAACGATTCACATTTACAGTGGATCATTCTGCGTTATAGAAATATTTTTCTTCGTTTCGCGTCTTATGTTTATAATATACACATCAATGTAAATTTAACGAACGTATAGTTCTCGCACGACTTGTTACTTTATTACACGTTGCAGCGCATATATGATAATTGCACCGGTTGAACGTTGAAATTACTTGAAACGGGATCATCGTGCGGGAAATGATTGGAAAATTGGGCTTAACAAGTGTTATACGCTTGACGAACAGCCTCGTTAGTATGACTGTTAATGAGGACGCGATGTCCATCAGTTTTCTCAGCAATTCGCGTTGTACCTTTCATATAAAACAGCAGGTATTTATTGGAATAATAAAAAAATTCGCATTTTATCTATTCCATCTTAACAGAAATAAAATCCTGACCTGCTCGTAAAATTCTTGAAGATGTCAATCTCTGCGAGTTCCCTGATTAATTAATCGATTTTCGAGAACACCCCACTTTAATGAAATATAGCTAGGTTATAGCAGAAACGAAGAATAACCCCTCGTCTAAAGTTCTGAGGACTCGTTCGGCTTCTGTGAAAGGGCACGTTCACTTATATTCGCCTCTTGAGCAATCCCGTTCCGCTCATTTACCTGCGTAAACTTTCGGTCAAAGAAACTTCCACCCTTCTGACCAAACAGATTCCCTCCCAGTGTTACCTCAATTTTCTTCAACGAACAATTCTGCTTGATTCCGTGCCTAATCGCTACACGTTCGTGAAAACACAGCCCCTGTATCTAACCCTATAATCAGTATCTGACCTTTCACTTCGTGAATAAAAGGGGGGCAAAAAATGCTCGTCCAAATGGATCATAAATTAGCTTCGCCTATGGTGATGTAACTAATTTTATGGGTGCAGTAATCTGAGCAGGCAGAAAAATATCTCGATAGAGAATTAATCTAGTTCAAGATACCGCCCCATACATTTTTCAAAGAATTTTCTTGTATCTCACATTTTATTAATTTCAAAATGTCCAATGATTTCTTAAATTAGACGTGAAAAACTCGAGAGTATCTTCAAAGGAATATAGTATTTATGTCTCTTATGCTTCCTAGTTTCTCAAATTATCTGAAGATTTTTTAACAGAATTTTTCAGCGTTCAGTATCAACGAATGCAGGTGTTCGTAACGTTAGATCGAAGCTTTACGAAAGACCCGAGACTCTTCAAAACGTTCGTTGGGAATATTCCAATGGAAAAGGTGTGACAACGAGTGCTGCATCAACGACACTTTCATAGTACGGACAAATTCTAAAAGCAGGAGCTTTGTATTCGCGGCGCGATTATTTTCCCCGCATTCCCAGTGATTTTACGACGAAAGACGCGAGGGCATAAATATTTATGCGCAATATGTAGCGCCGCAGACCGACGAGATGCTACAACCGTTCGCATGCATCGATCACCGACGACTTAAAACAGAAAATGATAAGGAAACCAGCGGCAACATCCACGCTATATTGTGTATTCGTTCAGGTGGGAAAGAAACGAGGAGAAAAAATTGCTCGACGAGTAGCACGTGCTCCTCCTATCGACGCAATATTGGTATTACTCCTTAGATATAATCATTTCTGTGCATAACGTGTACCTATGTGTGCACAATACACCTTGTACCGTATTAAAGGAAAAATACGTCCGGCAAATAGAAAGTATGGAAGGTGTCATTGTAGACGGAACATCGATATTCCGATTTACAAGTGCCGCGGAAGTTAATAAGCAACGTGGTGAATTGTCATTCTGAGACAGCCTTCGGTGAAAAATAAAATCGGCGAGAGGTAAAGTAAAAAGATGTGTATCGCGACGACGACGGGACAAGAGAAAGGCAAAAAAGGGGATAATCGATTTTCTCTCCGGTCTGTCGACTGAGATTTCGTTAGTTAGCATAACTTAAGATAATGCAACGTCTTTTTGACATGGAAGGAAGGTACATTAAATTGCATTACCAAAATGAAGTGACTTGGTGACTCGTTAAAAGTGTTAACGAAGCTTTTTAACATGGAATGAGAATTTAAGAAATTAATAACAAACATATTGAGATTCGAATATGGGCGACATCAAAATTTACCTTACTAAGCACTTTGCTTACTGCGAGAATAGAGAAGCTAAAGACGTGCCAAAGGCGTAAACTGAAAATCATTTGTACCTATAGTGCATATCAATAACCTCAGTGGGAAGTGTCTATTACCTTGAAGCATTTAATTGTCCAAGAGTGTTGGTAAACGGGAGGAAAATTTCCTTGTCGGTTCTTCACAGAAATCCTTAAGGTATAAGGTAAACGAAAAATGATGATAAAGAATAGAGTGCAGCCACTATTTAGTTATTACGCTATAAAATAGCGACCCACAAAATTCGACGAACCTCATAAACGACGGACGAGCTGGCTCTTCTCTATATCGACGTATGCTTTAAATGGCCAATCTTGAGTTCTATCATGTTTCGAGGAGCACTCGCGTTTGCGAATATAGCTTTCGAATAAAGGTGGAGATTGAACCTAAAAAACCTTCAAAAAAGCTACTATCACGAACTACTATTCTTCTCCATGTCATAAATAAGTTACTGACTGTGGTATTCGCTTTAAAACGACTGATTTAACGAGAGAATAATATTATCCACGATTATAAAATTTCAACAAACAGAATGAACAAGAAAAAATTGTTCTTACCTAAATTAATAACTTAATACAAGTTCCCTAACTTCTAATATTTCGATTTACTTGTTGCGCCGGAAATTTCTCCAATATATTACGGTTTTTTTTTTTTTCTTCGAAGAAGCTGATTGAACGAAACTTTGTCTCCGACTTGCCTGAAACTTTCCGAGAAGGCAGATCAAGCGTCTGCCTCTCGCGATTTGGGGGAGAGAGTTTAACCCGGAGGGAGGATGAGTCGAAACTTCACCTTCGACTTTTCTCTCGCCGTGCGGAGGCTGCTGCTAAACTACGAACTCATCGCACCCTGGAGCGTGAATATAAATTTTACTAATATATCCGTGCCAGGAAAAACAACAAAGCGGACGAAGGAGAACGTGCCCGGACCACGAAAGACCAATGCACTGAGCTGGGATTTCAAATATGCTTGTTGAAACGTGATGCCGGTAATGTAGACTACTCCCCAAAGAAATTTAACACAGGATGCCCTGTATTTTATAAACGCAGAGCGCTGCACGATCTTCTTATTTGTTTCGTGTGCAGAAACAATTTCCTCTAACGGACGGGAACACGAATCGCATTCGGAGCACACTTCGAGACTTCGTTTCGCGGTGAAGTATAGAATCGTTTCAGGCTTTCGTGCATGTATGTACATTGATATAAATCGTTCGTCCGCATATTTACGACGCTTCATCGGATTCTGTAGGAGCGTCCTTGGATTTATTAGATTGCTCATTGAAGTTTTACGCACTCACGATATACCGTGACCACCACAGACGAAACACCGTTCTTTGCGTCGACGTTCCCTTCCATCGCACTTCGCTTACGATCCCCGGCTCTCGCGTCCTGGTTTCACCATTTCTCTTCACTTCGCAAAAGGGAACAAGCACGGTAGCCATCGTGGACCGACGAGGCAAGAACAACGTTAGCCAAGGGGAAAAAATATGAAAGCGTTAGCTTCGAGAGCCATAAATTAAATTCCTGTCTAGTTGGAACCAGACAGGCAGCAACGTCCGAAGAACGAAAAAGAGAAAGGAGACTGAAAGGAACTGTCGAGTTATCTGGAACAGCGTATCGTTTGCAAAAAAATCGCGAGACAACAAGATCGTCCGTGATAAATGTCCCGACGGCGTTTCTGTCATTTTTATACAGAATTTTCACATTTATTTCTGTTACATCGTGCCGCAATACGAATTATTATTGTGGACAGATAAATTGGTTGTTAATTTTGTCAATTGTTTATTGATCATTTTCTTTATGCAACACCAATGGCAATAAATAAATATGACAAGATAATCGGCGTCACGCGGTAAATATTAGCTCTGAATATTTTAAAATGCATAGAAGATTGCACACCACGATGCAGATTTATTATTCATAGAAGATCACGTTCCCTGTCAAAGCAGTCTACCAGCGGAAAACGTCGCGTTTCGTGAAATAATTTCTTTTCACGCGTCGGATTATCTTCAATATTTCCCTCGTTTAATAGATCATGGAAAAGCTTACGTGAAATATTTTCCTTGCCTGTGCACCGTCGCAGTATCTACGTATCAAAGTAAAATTAATGAAACCCAACGGAGGAACGAAATGTTTCGCTGAACATGTCATTCTAAATTTAATCTAGAAGAAATAAAAATGTATCGTGTCCCCTGCTGAATCTCTGCAATATCTGAACGATGTTTCTCTCCTTTTCTTTCTACTCGTGACCAAAATTAGAATCTACCAATTTAATTAGATATCAATGAAAGCAGTGAGATGATAGGTATCTTAAAATCTTGACGGAATAACCGCGGTTTCTATACACGTGTTCAATCATAATAAAAATAAAAGTATGGAAGATTCCCATTCTCCGATTTCAGCGAGTTTGTTTGCCTGGAAGTGAAGATTTTTATTTCCATTGGGATATCCGGTACGGCAGATTCGTCTCCGGCAAACGTGAGCAGAACAACGCAAACTGATCCGGTTTTATGATTTTCTGGGATCTTGTCCCGAGGCAACTTCGTGTCACGTGTTATTTATATTGTACATACAACATCGATGTTTGTATATCCGACGGAAATAGAAAATGCACATAGGTCTGGCACACAAATTATAGAACGTATAAGGAAATATTTTCTATTGTGTGAACAATATTGAAATAAACGAGACAACTATAAGTAACAGTAAAATTTTTCCCAATCGTTAATTACGACTACACAAATGTGCATGGTCCCAAAATTCAATAGAAGTGAAAATCAGCTGCACAGACCGTATTTCCTCACGTGCTGATTCGTATTCCACTGAAATATTGATTTCCATATTTGGTTAACCCATAGATATTAACAGCCTCGGAACTGAATCCTGTTAAACATACCTATTACCATCGATTCATGGGTTTGATTCTACCTCGTTTGTTTTACTCTACCGATTGATCACCAATTAATCATCCAAATAGAAACTGTTAAAGGGTAGAACGGAATCTCTGGGGCAGCTTGTAAATCCAAATCGCTCAATAGATAAACAAATAATTTCTACTTTCCAAATGAAATAGTAATGGAATAATTTTTACATTGGAAAAAAATATCTGATGATGTTAGAATCAATACCTGGCGGGTGTATAAGGTACCAGACAGATTAAATGCTTCTCCATATTCACATCAGCCAGTGAAATCGATTTTCCAACTTTACAGGATTAAGGAAGTTCGTTCGGTAACGCTGGTACTAATTTCCGCGCACAGATGTGTGTAATACGATTTACTTGGCGTTGTAAACAATCTTATCGACGATCCGGCAAGTATGTATAGTCGCAGCGTCCGGTGTGAGACAACAAATTTTGTTTACACCGTGCACAGAGAACCGATAATTTTGTCCAGCAAACGGTGAAACTCGTGAAACGGCCGGAATTACCGGTTCGATATCCTTGAAATGATAGCTTTCGAGGCACACGGAAAATTACAAGCTGTTGCTGTGCATCCTGCACGTTTCTCCTGGATTTTTATAGGTTGCCGTGTGCATTTGAATAGCTTTCTTCTTTGCGCTGGGTTGGAGTTAAAGCACACGATTGTTACTTAATCAAAAATTTACACGAAATCCACCGTAAGGTTTCCTTTCGTATTGTTTCAGCTGTTCCAATTAAATTACAGGAATCATCATTAATTAGTGGAGACATAGAGATGCGCATTTGCTGAATGAGGAACGATAATCGAATGTTCTGAGTTTAATTGCAATGGATTAACGTATTCGTTATCTCGGGGGATCTTGATCCCTCTTCGTGGAACAATGGCTTTGTGCATGTATATATGTTACACCAGACCTTTACATATTAAGGGGAACCGGGAAATGCATCCAATTTCAGCGAACTATTATTTTCTCAATTTTCAAACGTTGTAAAACTAAATTGAACAACATGCATGTGTAAGAAATTAAGTACCTTCGTTGTATGAATTTGTCCAATATAAAAATAATGTCTGCTACCTTACTATGTTATAATACCTAACTTAATAATGCCTTACATACATTTCACGTCAATTCTTCGCGACACCCTTTCCGTTTATTCAGCAGAATCGATAAATTACTCGATCCGTCTCTCATATAATCGCTATAGAATTGTTCTGCCGTGCAAAGGAAGACAATTGATAATTAAATCCGACTGGCAAACAGAGCAGACTCAGTATGATGTTAACAACTTAAACAGAAGCGTCTACAGTGTCAGCTATTTTCCGCAATTTGTATGCAAATATTGTAATAGGCTCAATTACAGTTTCACCTGTACCAAATGCATACTTGGCTATCCCCTCTTGTGTATATATGTACAAGGAAGGCGATGGTACGCCGCAAAAATGTTAGCCACTCACCATGAATCGCTAAATTGCACATTGGAGGGTAGAATCCGGAGGATGTTCATCAGCATGCACAATTAGTTCATCCGTAATGTAACTTGTGGTTCGTTAAGAACGATTGCCGACCTAATTCTCCGAAGATCCGCCAGAAATCAAACAGTGTGAGATATTTAATTAGTGGCTGGCACCGTGAGCACCTCGTTCCAACTGTGCTCAGTGTAATATCACGGGCATGGTATTTGACGTATAATAAAGTAACACTCAAATTAATGTATTAATTTATAATTTTTTTGTTAACTCTCAGAAAGAGAAGAAGGTCACCATTTACTAATGTTATCGAGTAATTGCCAAGCGGTTTCTTGTTAATTCCAATTGCTATTATTCGGTTTGTTCTATGCAGGCATGTTAATTAGATGAAACGTCGCTGGAGATACGTACATACATTTAAATGTAGTTAAACAGAGTAGAAAATATTTTGAGCACGCGGCAACACGGGTACGCTGGTGCACAGGTGAAAACGTACGAAACGTAATAGGCGTACAATAAACGGACTGAGAGAAAGACAGTAAAACTATAACAGAAAGTATATGTGACATAAACATGGAAACGCAATTTGCATAAAATTATAATGGCTGTAAAAGACACCGCGGTTCTCACGCGAATGAAACGCAAACGCATTGCTTCCGATCCTTCATTATATGCGAAACGTGGATGGTGTTTTGCGCAACGAAAAGGCTCGTTTCGAGAAGTCGCTAATTCGATTCTGCGACGTCTATTACGTTCACATCCGGAGGGTAGAAATGAATGCTTAATCTTGGAAATATATATGTCAGACGCTCGAGGGTGGAAGCGTTCATAAAAAGGCTTGGTAAGCCGCATGATTATAAATTAAACTGCACTTTGCCAACTCTTGGTTAGATCATTAGTACCAGCTGGATGACGATTACGATCTCGCCGAGATTTTAATGCGATAACTGCGGTATAATTCCGGAAAGCATATTCTGCGGTCGTTGGGAACAGACCTCGGTAAAACATTTTTTCATTGCGCGTCGCCCTCTGAAAACCGCGATTTCACGGGGCCAGAAATTCTTAGAAATTAACGGGCACGTTCTTTCGATTTCAATTGAATAATGACGGCAATAATGATATTACACGCGCGGGTAGTTATCGAAATTTGCACGGCGGATAGCGAAAGTACGGGATCGTTGCGGATTAAAAGAGAAACACGGAAAGTTATCTCATTAAAATTAATTGCCGAAGATTTACGAGCGGTGATTCGCCCCTGAAGAATTCAACTTACGACGCTATTGTAAACTTCTCTGGTAAACTTATCAACGGGCTCGTGGAAAAAAAAGTTTCATCTGGCAGCAGCGATCAGTTTTTTTTCTCCCGTCCGGTAAATGGCTTTCGCGGTAGGTACGTGGACGAAATTAATCTTTCGGGAAAAGCCCAACTATATACAGCCAGTGAGAAAGCAGATTTGAAAATCAAGAAAAACGATGCAACTAGATTACGGTGGAAATTTTGTTGCACAATTTCTGCAACGACGAAACCTTGTTTCGTTCTCAAGTATTAACATTTGAACGCACAATTATACACGCTTCCTCCTGTTACTGGAAAACTAAATTGCACCGGTTCAAGCGTACGCAGCGTTGCGCGAGTCGTGAAAAAGAATCGCGCAGGCCGCAGCCCTTAACGAAGCAGAGATTTTCATGACAAAATATTATGCCGATGTTAACTAAAACGTATAAATCGTCGAAATATTTCCATTACGCTAAATATCGCTCCAGTCGATTCTGGGCTAACAGCTAATACAAAAATCAATAACAGAAACTTCAGATACGGATTGCACAATACGTTTATCTCGCGAGAGCCTGGATACATATTTAACTTGATAGAACAGCAGCTTACAAACGTAGTTCGAACTGTAACGTAATAATACATTGGCACATTAACAACCGACGAGACATCAACAAACTTTGAATTAAGCTTTAGACAAACTTTAAACAAACATCAAGTTAAAAATTAAAATTCTCCCTAGCGGCACTGCGACAACGAGTACGAGCATACAACAGTAAAGAAACATAAATGCAGAGGCAAAGAATAGCTCTACAAGTAGCAACATGTTCTGGCTAAATATCCTTGGATATTATTACAAACGCAAGTGTGCAATATCTTTTGTGAGATCAACTCAAACACCAGGGTCCTTTCGAGGACTACGTGTACCTACTGCACCATAAACCCCTTGATATTGCAGAGCTCTTTTATGGTCAATGACATAACGTGCATTATGAAAGAGTACATAATTTACGTTGGTCGAGGACAAAAGATTTGATTAAACTCTCTGTACACCGCGTCGAGATATCGACCCCCTTTGATTAACACACTTTACGCGATACCCCCTATACATCGTATCTACACCGTCAGTCAATAACGACAAAACTTTCTGGATAAATTTTCATTTATTTAGAAACGGCACGAAAAGTTGCTTTCAATACTATAAACGTCAAATTAAAAAAAGGAAACTATTGCGCAAATTGTCTAACGAGAAGTGTTCAATCCTTTAATAATAAATATAACAATAACTATTCTATCAACAGATCCCAATCCACGGAGAATCCGGTTCAGATCAGCCGCGAAACTATTCGGGCCGTCAAACTGATCGTGCCAAGCGATTCTCCATTAAAAGCTCAAGATTTTCTTGGAACTTCGATCGTTTTCCCCACGTCGAGTTCAGTCGTTGCGCCCTCGCCCCCGGTCCATTTGCATTCAATTCGTTTAATTGCTAACCCCCTGACCGGAAGGACCTGCCGCCGGAATTAAGAATCCCTTGGCGTTCAAGTTCGCCACGCGACTTAACACTCGCGTCCGAATAATAGGCGACGCCTCTGTATGAATGTTTTCGCGTTCACACCGTTTCCAATGCGATTTATCGCGTTGCACCTCGGGATTTCGAATGCATCGTTCGTCTCGACGAGGGCATTCCGTTTTACGCGTCTTTTTAACGTCACGGTAGCCCGAACGACGTGATTGTGGTTTCCCCGAGAGAGAGAGAGAGAGAGAGAGGGGGGGGCGTCGGCATACGATATCAAGGCGCGCAACCCCCTATTTCTTCTCTCTTTAGTGATAAAGCATCCTCCGGGGTAATCGGGAGAGTCAACAAAGAGTCTGCGGTCTGGGTTCTGCATGTACATATATCATGGCTGTATTCGAGTGGAGTGATTCTTATAAATCCATGCTGTTCGGTGACGTCGCGTCGTGATAAATAGTGAGAGGAGGATGAGGGTACAGTTAGAAGTGGATGGGAATTTTGTATCGCAATAGAGATATTGATATTGCAAATATATTACTGCGAACTTTGATATCATGCTTTGCAATCACGTCTTGGTTGAAAGGAAAGTGCAGGGAATGGGTGTGAGATGTTTAAATATACAAGCATAAAAATATACGTTACTCTAGTACATTCATTCGCGCAGAAGACAACGCATACGACCAGATGTAATTCGAAACTAATTCAGAACAAGCAGATGTATAAACGATAAATCGTCCAAAGCAGTGGTTTCACCGTTCGGTATACGAACTCGTGAAAACTTAAGCAAAGAATACGACTTTCTATCGATGCGGTTAGTGCAACGAATACAGATTGAGTACTAATGGAAATAACAACCGAATGACATCATGATCCCTCCTGGAAAATTGAATAAGGAAATTTCTGAAGCGATCTCTTCCGGTTAACGGGAGGAACCATGTCGCGTTTAAACTCTGACATGCGACCCTTTTAACTATATTGGTCCTTCTTATCAGGAACTGCCTTTTACAAGGTTGACAGACAACGTCGGTCCAAATAAACGACAATAAAGTTCGCAAAAAACATTCGATACAATTGTAATATATATGTGGGCAGACAAAAGAATCTTTTAATGAAGAAATAATTCGTCGTTTTAAAATTGCTTAACTTATTACACCTGTAATAAAATTGTTAGCCCTGGGGAGTATGTCTTCATTTAAGAGTATCGACGGAAACACAGAAATCGCATGGTCCATTACATATATTTTAATTCAATTCTCCAACTTCCTACACTAATTTTCCCAGTTAATAATTCCAGATCTGCTTTGCCAAGCAGAGAGTTGCCTGTTAAAGTACAACGATTTCGCGAGAAGCTGATTTTCCTCGCTGAATCCATACAAAATTCCGTCACGGTCGATTTTTCACACAAAGAATCGGACACCACAAATCCTCAAGCAGTAGCGAGCTCGGGGTAGAAATTTCACAGCTTCGACTGATGGCAAGTTTTAAATTCAGATAACTTCCGTGCAAAGTTCTACTGGCTGCACTCCAAGAAAAATACGTCGCTATATATTTCAACATGTTCGGTACAGTTCCCGGAAAAGACTTCGTAGAATTTGGTATGGTACTTCCCCTTGGTAATACTATGGAAGTCCGGACCTTGATCCGGACGCAAAAAGAATCGTACCAGCATGCCTCCAGAAGGGAACCTAATATCGTCGTTTTCGTGCAACGAATCGAAAGAGTATTACATAACATATAACAATGCTGAAGGGAGACTGACTTTGCTCAGACCTCGATGAAAATTCCCATCTCAATTCTGGTCACTAAGTGTCTATGCGATACAAGCAATAAAATGTATAGAAAGTTTCGCAAGACCTTTAATTCGTATGAAAAGTTTCATGATGGATTTCTTAAAAATAACAAATAGTTCAGATGGAAAGTTCAATGAAGGATATTATTTTATAATATATGTTATCATAACTTTCAATTTCAAGGGAAGGCGTAGTAGCATATAGAGGCAATAATACAATAATATATGCATAGTAATAAAAGTTATTAACTCACTTGTGTGTTAATGCAATAATACGTGCAAATGTTTATTAGATTAATTCTTGTAAAAGGGGACGTAAAATCATTATACAATTTGGTGTACTATTTCTAATTAAAATAAATATCAAAATAGAGACGGAAGGTATATTTGATATACCTGGGGCTGAGGTAATAAGATTACGCCAGGAAAGTAGGCAAGGATGAAATTGACTTTGCAGTCGTCTTTGAGCATGGTTCGTCTAGGTTCCCACATTTCAGTCGATCTTTGCTTTCGTGATCTGTTCCATACATGTCCCTTTAAAATTAAACGAGGATTTACTCCAGAAGATAATAAAAAAAATTAAATTCCCTTAAATTCTAATTCAGCCTGAGAAACGAAAAAAAAAAAACAAACGTTCCAAGACAGCTTATAAATATCGAAATATTACATAAAATAATTTGTGAAAGTTAAAAAATCAATCTCTCGCGTCTGCAAGCTTGATGAAAACGGAATTTCGTAAATTCTCACTCAATTAAAGAAAATACGTACTGTAAAGAAAATAAAAATTCATTGCGTGACCAATAAATTAGAAAAGGAAGCTCCAAGTATATCAATGAAAAACAGCTTACAGAAAATTCAACTACACCGTAATTGAATGCTGAACGTTCGCAATGTAATATATATTCTCAACAAATTCGCCGTATTCCTGCACCCGCTGAACCTTAAATGAAGGCAAAATTAGCGGAGAACAGCCACTATATCTAGGCGAAATTACCGTAGTCATAAATCCACCAGCAACGTCTCTCCGTTCGCCGCGGAGAAAATCCGCAATCCCGTCTAAGCCATTAACCGGCACCGGGATCGCTTTTTATATCGGTTCCCCTATGCTCCAGAGTGCGAATTTCTCGCCGCCGTACCAATCGATATTTTTGTCAAGTGTGAAAAAGGCGGGTGCAATTTTCGGCGAACGACAGATCCGAGGATCGCGACCATTAGATAAAACTCGATCCCAATTTCGAGGGAATAAAACTGCCGAAGACGCTGTAGCGAGGGTACAGAAATGTATTTTATCACCATTAATTTCGAGTTGGAGAGCGACATCCATCTCGTGGCTGCGGCTGATGGCGTGCTCGATAACAGAGTTCCGATCGCGAAAGTAATTAGGGAGGTGTGATTCTACAATGGAAACTTTTCCCCGTTCCTCTGTCGCCACTGTCTCCTTTCTAAATGGCAGGGAAAAAGGAAGGTCGGTTTAAAAGTTCGTCAACCGCTAAAAGAGAGAAGGGAAACGCGCAGTTCAATTCAGTTTGCGAAAATGTTCACCCCGATAAAAGTTAAGTTAGGAGCACAATACGCATATGTTTTAACGTATCAGATATTGAAACGTATCGCGAGCGATAAGAACAATTTATGCAACGGCCTGTAGGACAGGAGAAATAATTAAAATAGAATGGGAGAAAATTAAGAGGTAAATACAGAGCAATAATTGTTTAGCATTATTAATCCATTGTTACTTATTTTAGTTGTTAGTAATAAATTTGCTGCAGATTATTGTTTAGAAAGCAAACGCCATAGGTATTTCAATTAGAGTGTCGCGTCTACGTCAAATGTTATCGCGCGTTCGCTAATTAAAGTGACTTTATCATTTGGCAAAACGTTTCGTTATTTGTACAGACAACGGCAATGATTGTTTCGTTCCGGTAAATTCACCAATGCTTACTCGCGTATTTAGGATGCGTGCATCATTGTAATTAATTACGCGGAGTGAATTTATTTCCACCCAGAAACGTGTCGAATCAATTACAGTAATTAGAGCTCGTCCGCTAAAATTGTCCACGATTCCTTCGTTAACAATTCTCCGAGCGAGACGATATTTAGCCCAATGTAAACCGTTCTAATTTTCACTAAGAAATACTCAACCCCCGGAAAAAAAAACAATAAAGGACAGCAAAAATTCGTACAAACTCACGAGCGCGTCGAAAAAGCAGGCTGAAGTATACATTTCATTTTTAATCTCTGCTGCACATTAAAATTTCTCTGGGAGAGAACTTTTCGAATCGGATATACAACCTTAGTGAATTTTAGTTGCGAATAAAACACTGAAAAATCTACTCCCTCGGAATATTTAACAAACGCACACTGCCCTTTAAAACGAAAACCATCAAATGTCACACGTCGGAATTGTTGTTTACAGCGATCTGTCCGAACAATGACATTTTACCCAAACCATGTTCACACAGTGGATACCTCTTACATACTTACGTTTCTCCACGAACTTTCTATATTGCTAGGGGCCTGACCTTCGTTTTTTTCTCCCGTTCATTTCTCAACGAGTTCCACATACCCCGATGGAATGAAACCATCCTGGAACTTTAACAGGACGATATCGTCCCCCCTCGTCGTGCGAACGGCTGTGTTGATGCAACACGCATACATGTATACGTACGCGCATACAGAATCCTGTAGCCCTTTTTTATACAAGCACTTAACTCCTCGGGGGAAAATACGAATAGCTGGAATTAAGCGATGAAAAGGGTATGTCCAAAGGATGGTTTTGTCGAAGCGAGACGATTGCAGCGATTTTTCGAGCAAGAAGGGAATTACGAGGGGAAAACGAGTTTCTCCGCGAGGGTCGAACGTTGACTGACCATCAACCTTTTCTTCCCTTTCGTCCGACGATCTGAATCCCTTCCTTGGAATTGTGTTCCCCTGGAAGACTGAAGAAACGGGGAATAGGAATGCAAAGTTTACGCGAGGGAGCATAAAATATTCTCTGTCCATTATGCGAGAAAATAACTTGGAAAGGGGGATCCCATTCTTGCAGGTTCAAGGTATAGAAAAGTAATGATTCTGTATTGTTACTATTTCGTTTTATTATATGTATTATTATGTATTTTAAATAATTACTTTGTACTGTTAGGATTTCGTATGAATTATTATTTTAGAATATTTTCAGCAGGGTGAATTTCTAATATTACTCGGAAAGATATTAAATGTTGAACAGTTTATTCAAATAGAATCGAAGAAACGAAGCGAAATTTCAGCGATGGTGGAATTGAAATAAATCCTGTTCGATTGTAAACGATGAATGTTACATTGGAACGAATAATACCTTTCAACTTTTCCACCAAGATTTTTCAGCTTTCGACTCTTTTTTTTTTTTTTTTTACTTTTCTCTTCTTCTTTATGGGTGTCAGCGCAACGTCTTTGCAATTCACGTAACCGTGACGAGGAACTGTAATAAAAAATGAAGCCAGACGACTTTCTCACTTTTCCCAAGTGCATGTGCAGCTATACATAGGGGGTACTGGAAAAGTTGGAATGTTCGAACAATTCTCACACACGTATTCACTTACACCACGAAATTCCCCTCCGACATGGTGGCATTTTTACAATCAATGTGAGGCATCGAAGAGAGCGGAAAAAAAAGTAATGCCACTTTTTCAGACTTTATTTAAAAGTACTTGGAGCATAATCCATCAAATTTTAATTCGTAAAAATCTTTCCGAATAAAAATTCCTTTTACCTACTTTACGTGTGAACCCCCAATAAAAACTTCGTCTATAAAAGAAGAAAACAAAAAAAAAACAAACATGAAATTCTCGTAACGACCGCAATCTTAGCGCGCCTGTAAAAACTTCGCTTGAAAATTTTGTCCACGGACAACCAATAAATATTTCCTCTACCATAGGCCCGCCATTACTCGTAAATGATCATTGATCAAAGTTCGTTCGGGGCAGTCGAACGGAAGGGAAGGGGTTGAAAAGCTACGGCGAAACCAGCCAAACGACCAGTGCTCGAGCCCGGATCATCGTTTGTTTTCTTCCTCGAGTTTAAACGAGAGTTCAATCTAAGAGCACGATCGAAATGGATTGCACGCTAACGATACATTGTTTGCCGTGTAAAAAGTGTATGGATTGTTCGTTCGGTGGAGATTAAAGACCAATTCTCACCGCCTGTCTGGGAGATTAAAGCCAACCTCTTGCCGTGGCCGCGAAATCGCTCGTAAAACGAAATAAAAAGGTCTGGCCACCGAATTGCTGTAAATCCATCAAATGGAAGAATCGTGTTTCGATTGTCGAACGGGGCGAAGTACAAATTACATGAACATTTTTAACAAGTGTTCCTCCGGTAAAAGCTGTGACAGGCGCAATTAAATAGAGCTACGTTTAAAAGAGGAACTGAAAATAGAAAGTTATAGCTGAAAATCGGAACCGAAATTAAATTCCCTGAGTAATTCACTGTTCTGTTACTTCATATTATTATTATACTCTTTGATTGTAGCAAATAATAAATATAAGTTTTTTAACTGAATAGATATTTTAATACCGCAACGTTATTCGTATGTGTGTGTGTCAAATTGTTCTATAATAATATTGTGATAAATTGAAATTCATCGAGAGGAGAGAATAAAGGAAAGAATGATCGAGGTATTCTGTGGAACTGGTAGTCTACCAAATTAAAATGAACTCGCGACGGTGACGATTTCGGTGAATATACCTGGGTATTTGTTGTTTCACGATGCACGTCACCAAAACAGAAACTTTCGTCCCTAATTATTTCCCGACGACTCGTTATTTGCGTGCGACGCTATTCACACGTTGCTGACTTCGTTTGCCACTAAAGATTCCCTTTGTTTCCTATTCTGAAACGTCGAGAATACTCCCGCACCATGGCACCCTGTTTCAAGAGTTTTTCGCCCCTCATAGAGAAATGACTCTAACTGCATTTAGATTCTCGCAGAGAAATTTAGAAGGAAAAATATTTTTAGTTCTCCATGCTTTGATGCAAACTTTATGAACTATCGTATTTTACTCTGGGAATGAGACGAAAGGAAGTTGATAAAATTAAAAAGCACATAATTAATTAACGTCAAAATGAAATACTATTTGCCGTTAAAGTAAGGATAATCGATATCGAAAGGAAGTATCGGAAAATGTGAAATATTGGTAAATTTAATTATTATAGCTTTTATAACATTTGCCAGCAGATCACACAAGAAATTATTCGAAAAATGACTTCGTGTATTAAATACCGTACAGGAGAGCTTTCGTTATTTTCGAGGAGAACGGTCATTGTTCGAAATCGAATTCTTTTGTTAAATATTCGGAGGCTTTGAGCACGCAAACGGTCCACACAAAATCGTTTAATTGGAACATCAAAGAAAACTGGAGCCCTTACGGTTTGAGGACAACCTGTTCCGCGTGTAGATTGAAATCGCTGCCGTATAAATGCACGGATTCGAAATACAATTAGGCAAGTGACGGCGGCTTGTGTTCTTGCAAACTATGCAGATGTCAACGTCTTGCAAGGGGGCAATTAGATAGTATGAGAAGCTGACGTAAATGCACAATGTGTATTGGTAATTACGCATGTTAATTAAACGACAGAAGGTCTCGTCGCTCTATATCGCGTCTGCGTTCCAATTCTCGTACGCTTGAAAACGTGTTCGCCATTGGAAAAGACTGTCCATTAACATCCACTAACGCTGATTACAATTTCTAAAGTAGAACCTAAAAAATGATACTGGCAAACAATAATTTTGTACTCCTTCAGAAACTTGCAACCCATTCAAATGCACCATTCATTTCAATTATACGTTCTATTGTTCGTCCTTTTAATAAACCTGTCAACTACGAATCAATCGCAATTATACTTTTCTCTAAAAAATATACGAATCGTTAGTTGGACTAAAATGATCGAATTGCTTTGGCAAACTCTTAATTAATATCACACGAATGTAATTTAATTTAAAACACACTTGCCGACGTCGTTCCATTTATGCAGCTGACCCGATATTTAAAGTCGTTAACGGGCAGAGATATTCCAGAGTAAAACACACAAATTTTGTTATCAGTCTACTGTCCCGAATAGAATGACGGTGCTATGAAATCGTATACATATGACGCGACTAAACTATACTTCATTGCCTGATAACCATTCACGGTGGGCTAACAACAGAACTATCGGGAAACGAAAATATTCACCGTTTCCAACGGTAACATTGTTATCCATCGTAAATGCTGTCTGGTTTTGGTCCCTAGAGATACGCGCAGGTACACAGGCGTAAAGGATGATCGAATCGTGAATAGTAGAAGGAGGTTTCTGAATTTCTTTTGTCGACATACGATGGACGATTTCACTCGCGTTTGTGCTCGACAGATTTCCATAATCCAATGGAAATAATCACTTTTGCCTAGACCAAATTTTTCCTGGTACACACACTGAATTTTCATCGCCTCTTTTACAAGGGCGCGATTTCCCTTGAAATTATACCACAAATAATGTACCTTGTTCAATGAAAAATCCAATTTACAGGCTAACTATCAAAAAGGAACAAAGAAATAAACGCTGGAGAGCAAATTGAATCGCGTCCCATTTATCTCCAAACAAGGTACCATCGACAGCCGTCGAGACTCCGATCCAGCTTTCGTCTTCTATATCCGCCAAATCTTTCGACTTTATCAATTTATCCTGCCGCTACGTTGCCGTGCGCCGATTCCCAAAAGGCCAGGCAAAATGAGCTCCGTTTCGTGACTAAATCCTATCAATCGTACACGCTGTTTGCTGATAAAGGGTCCACCGGTGGTGAAATGTACCAAACCAAATTGTCCCGACGGTTATTCAGTTGGGAAGGCGTGAAATCGGGGTGCGTGTCCTTTCGAATTGTGCCCGAGACAGAACAAATCGAGAGGCAGAAGATACATCTTCGCCGGTGGTAATCCAACAGCCGCCTAGGCCGCGTCGCGTGTGGTCTATTAAAATTTTGATATCGAACAGCGGTGTCAAATAGATGCTCAGAGAAATCAATTACGTTTACTTGCCGGTACGATGCGAAGTTTCGAAAATTGAATCACAATTTGGCAACGAGCCAGCCTATCTGAGGATACGTGTAGTAAATCTGAAATGTATCGGTGATCCCCGATGCCAGTAATTTAATGGCAATATTCCAAGACCGCCAGGGAACCAAGTTCCTCGTAAATTCCAGTTTCAGCAAGGAATACTCGCATTAAATAACCAGATCCGCAGCTTATGAAAGCTTTGTTCCATAATTTCGAAAATGACCAACACTCGATCATACCGCCCTGATTAATAACTCCGCTATCGTTTTCGCTCGTACTACACCTCGTCCGCAGTATTCGCAGCAAAGTTCAACTTTTTAAAAATAACTAAAAAGAAGCTATTATTCCCTATTTGTAGTCTGATACAAATATTAATCGCAATTAAAATATTTTGCACGTTGCGACATATTGTTGCGTGAGCTGTTCGTCGGCTAAAGCACTTGATATGCCGCTTCTCTTTTAACATTTAATATAAATTTCTTAATTAAAATAGTTAATTCAATCTCGCGAATAACAGTCAAAACACCTTCAACAAGATTGTTTAATCAGCAACGGATGTTTCTTATTTGCTCGCATAACACAGTAATCGAATTTTCCGTATGCTCGCCCAATTACGAAATCCCTACTCCATATCTAATCTCCAACGATCGATCTACTTTCAGGACCAGAATATGATCGCCACGAGGGTGAAGTGATGCCGCGGAACAATGGTTGGTTGGCCGTGCTGGCCGTTTCGGTGGTGCTGTCGATTCTGCGGAACAGTTTAGCAGGCGAACGATATCCCCTCAATTATGGCAACCGAGAGCTGCAGGTTAACCGCAGCAAATCCGTTCGCGTACACCGTGATTCTAATCGGCCGTCTTTAAGCACACAATATTATCCACGGGACCACGGAGTATCATCGAGCGCCGCGCAAACGTCGAGATTCCCAGCGCTCGGCGAACCCAATCCAATCACCCAGAAGGACGCATCGAAACAAATCCCACGAATCCTCAAAACCACCGAACGGTATCCCCGTAACGAACGCCGTCGATCCAACGACGATCCATCGATCCACCCGCTTCGAATCCAAGAGACGAAGATCCTCGATCGCCCTACGAAAGACCACTCAATCGAGCGATCTAATCGCCAGCCAACGATCCAGTCAGACGCGCAAGGTGCCAGACGATCCACCGGTCCCGGCGAGGAAATTCCACAAGCGACGCGTTTATCCTCTCGGATCCCGCACGTCGCGATAAAAGGCACCACTGCGGGGTCGAGCCGCGCGACACATCGACCCGATGAACCGGCTGCGACGAGGAGCCGTGAAACGGCCGGGTCGTGGACGATTCGACGGGGAAACGGGTTCGCGGACCTTGGACATCCATATTACGGTCACGTCGGGGTGGGTTCGCGCGACGAGGGCTCGCAGGCGACGTCCACGTCGGCGGGTGACGCCGCGGGACGCGGAGGAGGTATCGGGCGGGATGTTAACAGTCCCGAAACGGAAAGATCCGATACGAGGAATGGCTTGGAGACAGTGAGCAATATTGGGAAGAGGGATATTGGATCCTGGTGGAGATCCGGTGACGTTGGTGACAGGGGACAGTTCGACGAAAAGGGATACTCGACGATGAGGGTGAACGATTATGTAAATCGTGCGCCCTTCGTGTCTGATAAGTCGGGATTAAATATAGGCGGGGCGACAGGTGGCGATGAACCGGACGGTCACCGATTGATGACACGAGAACGTGATGGCAGATGGAGGTATAGATTGGTTCACGATTTGACGAATGGCCGACGCGGACAAAGAAGATCTGTCGGGAAATTTCGTGAGATGCTTGGTTCAGATACGACGGATGTGAATGCGTCGCAGTTTTTCGACGGCCGGAGTGCTTCGAAGGACAGATTCGAGACAGAAATTGTACGCCCGGGCTATCGTTCGACGGGACACGAGGGCCTGGTGTACGACTCAGCATCTCGTAAATCAGTGACGGCATCGATGGCGGAAAATAGAGATGAGTTGGATGGAGTCAGGCCGAAACGGCGATCAACGATGGGGAATGATGATCGGGGGGACAACGGGATGGAGTATTCTCGAACGGTCGATAGAAATGCAATTGGAATTTCGTTTAACGAAACGCGAACTTTCGATGAGAATTCGGTGGGAATTGTGTATAATGAAACGGCGGCCAGTTTGTTGGAGAGAAAGATCAACAACGACGAGAAGAATATCGGAAAAGGGTTGACGTTTAATTTCAATGAGGAAACTGTTGTGGATAATTTGTCGCTTCGTCATAAATTTAATACGAGTCTGTCAGACGGGACGGGGGCAACGTTAAAAATGAACTCGTCGATATTGAATAACAGTTACGGCCTGCTGGGAATTCAGACGGATCTAGGTTCGATCGATGAAACAAAAATAGAGGACTCGTTAAATACTGAAGAAACTGTTCGAAACGAATTGTATGGGAACGAGACGGAAACGGAGTCGAACAGTTCACACTTCGAAGGTCCATCGAATTTAATGAGTCTCAATGCAAGCGAAGTTTCAGTGGACAATAGAAACTCGAGAAAGCCAATAAGGGATCAAGGATGGCAGGCGGATCTATCGAGCAAACGTTATTCGCCATTAAACATTGATATTCCAACGACAAACAACGTTTCGCAGGATTGGAATACAAATGAGACGACGTTCAACGAAGCAACGAACGAACAAAAATTTCCATCAAATATATCATGCGACGATAATAATTCACAATTGAAATCAAATTTCTCGGTGTCGATTGCCGAAACGAGTTACACAAGCTCCGATACAACTAAAACGTTCGCCAATACAAATAAACTGAGCATCTCGTCGAACACAATAGAATTCGTTTCCACCGATCCAAATAAAAATGCCCCTCGGTCGCAAGCGAGTGTCTTAATATCAACAAACGCATCGAATACAGATATCCTTCGTGCAAGAAACGATTCGATTAACGTTGAGAAACGAACAGACCATTCGACGAGCAATACAAAAACTGTGTCAGTCAAAACGAGTAAGAATGATTCGCAAATACCAGCAGGCATTCCAATATTGAGCAACGAATCCGTGACGAAAATCTTCCATCTGGCCAAACATTTACCTGAAGGAATAGAGTTGGAAAATTCGCGGAGCAGGATCGACGGGGATCAAGGAGGGGCGGATCGAGACCCGCAGGACGACAGAACCGTGCTAAGTAACGTGACGAAGGGTGAGAGGAACGTCTTGGCGAATTCTCCGCGCGGCTCTATTGCGGTACCGAGGAATTCTACGTACCCGAGCCACGATATGAACACTTTAGCGGAAAGAAGCTTCAGCTCGCAGAGCAAAGACCTCGCTCAATACGACGGGAGGAATGCTGACGATCCGTTCAGGAACTCGTCAACGACGAGCCAAGGTAGAATCGCGGAGGCCACCGAAATAATTACGAATCCTCGGCGACCGTTGATGAACAAAGACGACCCCTCAGAATCCAAACGCTTGTTCCCGTCGTCCGAGCAGTCGCGCGATTCCCCAGATATATCCTCGTCGAAAGCGGCGAGGAAAAGCCGGCGGATCGACGATGGTATAAATCAACGGATCGGATCAAAGGATTCGAAAGCGGAAAATCGCGAAGCTGGACCCGACGGATCTCAGTTCGTTCGCAAAGACGAAAACGCTGACGACTCGAGCGCCCGAGCGTCGTCGAGTGAAAACGGCCCCGACGAAATTAAAGCTAATGAACCGGCCGTCCGATTTTCCGTGAAAAACGCGATGGATCAGGCAGTTCGGGGAAACTCGTCGGATAATGGAACGGCGAACGAGGTTAATCCAGGCGAGGAGAACAAAGAGAGCAGCGACGATCCCGCAGATCGGCCATCGGAAGATTCAACCCCCTCGAAGGTGATAGCCGACCGCGACGATCGTTCCCCTAAAGGACGATCGTCTAGATCGTCGTCGAAGGCGCGTAGGACCACCTCGAGCTCGATGCAGGGACGAGGCATGAAGATCGAGAGGCCGCTGGCTGATGAAACGTCGACGTCGATGCGGCGAAAGGGCGATATCACGTCGAGTGGAAACTTATCAACGAAGAACGATTCAGCGTCGCCCGGCGTCGACAGGGATACACTTGGGGCGCATAGAAAATCCCCGTTGAATCCTCAAGATATATCCGCGGTGTCTACGGTGGCGAACGAGACGGCGAGAATTCTCGAGGAATCGCCTTCCGATGAAAATTTGACGGGCGGATCGTCGGAGGGCGTCGCGTCGATTAACGACGACGAGTATCAGTCGTTCGCGTTCGACGCGAGCTTCGTCGCCACATCTTTGGAGCCGAACGACGAAGAATTTCGCGGGGCTGTTATGGATAGCGGGGATCCGCACGGTGCTGATAATTCGACGCACGAATTGGAGCCACTGGATCAGTGGCCGGTTAAGCATAGTGCTGTAGTGGAGGGTGATTTAGTGTTGGGCGGTTTGATGATGGTGCACGAAAGAGAGGACACCATTACTTGCGGCCCGGTGATGCCGCAGGGTGGTGTACAGGCGTTGGAAGCGATGCTGTACACCCTGGACATGCTCAACGAACGCGAGATTGTGCCTGGCGTGAAGATCGGCGCTCATATACTGGACGACTGCGACAAGGATACGTATGGATTAGAAATGGCCGTGGATTTCATCAAAGGTACGTGTTTACGTCCTCTTCGTTGATGGTTTATGAAATTATTGTTTGATTTATGGTATTCAATATGGTATGGTAAAATTGTTATTAGTTGCGCGTCGCGGTAGGAAACTTCGGGTACTGATTCAAGTACAAAAATTGTAGGGCACTTGTCGGTTTAAAAAATCGTATCTGATTTGTCTTTAAATACGAATATTTGTACGGTGGAAGGAAAGCACTATTCAGAAAACAAGCAGACTCCTGTTTTTACGAGGAAGGCTTGAAACAGGACAGACGAAAGAATCTAATCTCGACTAATGGCAAATAACTGCCTAGAAATTGCCGCTCGCCGAAGTTTTGCGTCACCTTTAATAACAGTGCGCGAGATAGCATCAAACGTGCGAAACTTCGGATGGCAGATTGGAGCCAATAAGGCGCAACTTGCCAGGCAACGAAAATTGCGTGTTCTATAATTCCGGCCGTTACGCGAATGGGAAGACTGCCGTTAACATTGACAACGTTACACCTACGTCGTCATCGACTTATAATAGTCGAGGGACAGGACCTTTGACATTTCTACGTTGCACGAAACAGAAATCGTAGAGAGTTTTGTAACTTCACGTACTGTTAAGCCTTTGCGAATGGACCGTTCGTGAAAATGACTATTAACAAGAACCACGAGAAAGGTGAACGAACTCGCGATCGAATACCAAAGCGATTAATAACGTTTTAGAATCGAGGAACGACGGAGAACAATTAAAACGAGCAAACTATTCCTGCTTCAGCGTTGCTGAATCCATTCTTTAATTTATTGTTCCGTAAAACTGTGCGCCCCATTTTTCATTGTCGCTGACGCGTCGTAACGAAAAACGAAGTAATATTTCCGTCCCTGCGAATTTTCCGATACAGCTCGCGTTCCTACGTGCTCCGTAACAAACGAGGCCGCCGAGAGGCGCGGGAATAGATCAAATAAAAGAATAATTTTATATTTCAATGTGTCGGAAGCCCCCGCTGTTCCGTTTAAACAATCTGGCCGTTGCCAACCAGACGCGTATAAGAATGTTAACACCGTAGTCATGGACGTTGTTAATACGTTATTTTCTGTGTTACTTATCCTTGTTTCCCTTTCAATTTTATTTCGATTCGCTACGAATATATAATTTGAAATAAGACGAGGTGAAACACGCGCGTGATACGGTGGGCAAATTAATGAAAGATCTTTGAGGATATGTTAGAGTGATTTAATTTTTGTTTACGATTTGATGCACTTTTTGAATTAAGATGCGGGTCGGTGTAATAATTTCGTTCCCGTCCATATGCCGCACTTCGATGATTAAACTCCTGGTGAAATATTTCTGATACAGCATCATCTCGACGCGAAATCAAATACTTGATGTTTAATTACATTTACTTCGTTCAGTTTGATCGAATATAGGGCTATGCGATCGTTCGCGATTTCAGAGGAAATCGATGTAAACGATTTAACGAATTGTTAGCACGCAACGTTTTAATTAACGTGCGCGATAACTTCATTGGATCTTCTGGTAAAGTTTGCGGTTTCAATTTCACGAAACTTCACGAATGTAATGCATATATAACCGTAGTATACTTTTACATGTAAGAATATAGAAGAAAGAATGACAGTGATAAAAATGTTTCTCTTCAGATCGTTAACACGCAATTAAAAATTCAATTATTGTATTATATTTGCGCAGTGGATTTTTCGTACACGTATGCTGAATTTAAAGCAGCACAATTTACATGGAGATATGCCACTGTACCGTAACTACTCTGATACACTTGAGAATCGATTTCACTTTCCATTGTCGAGTATCAGTTACATTAAAGTTTATGTTGATTCCAAAGTTATTTACCAGTTATTGCGTTTCTATTTCTTTTCAATTTGAGGCAAAACTGCCACCCTAGATCGGATTCAATAGAAATTCCAACGATAGGATCTTTAGAATTCAATTTGCTTGAGGAGGACATCGTAAATGCGAAGCTTCGGGCGTGCCGGTTTACTGGAGGACAGTTTGCATTTGTGATGGATATGCATTATACCACGACGTCATATCCGTGGTCGAGGAAATGAATAATTAGTGCTTTCTCACAGCCACGTTTCGCACTTAAACTTTTACAAGACTCAACATTTAATACTTAATATTTACTGAAACAATGGACACCATGCAAATAATGGCCTACAGCTAAACAGAAAGGAATCCTTTTACCCGAAGGAAAACCTTTCTCCTAAGGTTTCCAATGAAATTTCCCTGAAATGAAAAATACTTCCTCCCACCCTTTACCTCCATCATTTCGCCAGACGGATTCCAATTTCGGCGAGCAGCATGTTGCCGCTGCGCGAAGATAGTGTCCGCGAGACACGATTATAGCATGATGTATAAATTCGAAACGGGAATAACAATTTTCTATGCGGAAGTAATACAAGCGACGGAATTCAAAGTTTAGCACACCCGGGAAATGCAACAGCGTTACGCTCGACGAAAGCAAATTTATACCCCCGATGTTAATATTATACATGGGATCGCGTAGTATAATCGATCAGAGGTATATTTCTATACGAAAACCAGCGGTCTATATGCGACAGGAATACAAAAATGAAATGACGAAGTGAGAGAATTTCGAATGCATTGCTGTTCCGAGTTTCTAAAAGTCGAGGGGGAGAAATATCGCCGGCTCTTCGCGTACATTTGTAAGAGTTTACATATTAACTGCAACAAACAATCGTGGATATGAAAATAAATTAAAGATAAGTTCTTTAATTTCGTATGGATAATTGTTAGACTAATTTTTTTTCATTGCAGTATCACTTCGTTTCGTAGTAGTATCGTCACGAAGGATTTCTTCTTCGTTCTGGTTTTTATATTTGTACATACGAAATTTTTTATTTTTAGAAGTTTAGCATCTAGCGCAGATAACAGGGGCAAATCGATGCGAAACGCGCCGACATACGAACTTTCGCGGAGCTTACCGCGGTACCCCGAAAGCTTAAATATCACCTGCCGGTAAAGTCGTGGCATTCTGCAAGCCCGAGTCGATAAGTTTTCGTCCCGATTCGTCGCTACGTTTCAGGTGAGCGAAGACTCGAGTGTTTCGTCTGATAATTGTAACTCATATCGATAACCCTAATCTCTCCAATATCAGATTCTAATAACTCCCTACTCGTTAGACGCCACAGTATGCTTGTCAAATTCTGTCTCTTTATTTAAAAAAATACTTTGTCGAATATAATTTAATTCCTGAAGCAACATTTTAATAGCACGAATCGCCGTGCCGCCGGGAAAATTTCACAAATTTCTCGACACTTTAATGAATCACGTGGCTGCGTATAAAGCGTGTTCAGGAATATGCATAAATGATTTCGCGAATTTAATCAATTTCGGATGATCGAAACCTTTGTTCGAAGAAGCACAAAGCATGTCGGCTGTGTATTGTAAGTTCCATCAGCCCCATAAGTAGAACATTGTACTATTCAATAACCGTATATTGTCGGCACAATATCATTTCCCGCTATTCGTTCCCCTCAATTAACCGTTTAAGCTCTGCGTTTAATTAATTTACAAATTAACGGCCAACGTAATGCACGTTCCAATTCTTTTTATTTTTTATTTTGTCCCCTCTCCCCTTCGAACGTTTTCGTTGCACAATCTGACGCAACCTCGTTGGTATTCAAGACAGTAACAGGTTTTATTAATACTTTTATGGGCAGCACTTAAAACACGTGCACGCGAATATCCAGGTTCGAACGTGAAAGTGTTGCTATTCAACTCTGGCCTACCTACATTTTTCTTTCGTCCCTTTTAAAGTTTCTCCGTTAGCATGGAATGCATGGGTGTATCAGTAGCCTCGTAAGAAAGAGAATTGTATACTTTTAAGCACACTGATTACAACAATTCTCACATTCATCTGCCCCGTTGAAATATTACACGCGAATACGAAAGTGTTCAAAGGACGCGTAAATTAGTGTGAAACAAAACGATGGAGAAAATATAGTCTGTTTATGTTGTTCACACGAGACATTGCACATTTGTGTCCAAAAGTTTCAGCATTGTCAACGAACAACAAACAATTGAAATCGTGGAAGACTTAACAGAATTTCGGTACGATTGGGCAACGCTCGTTTGTGACCCGGTTTGGACATTGCATGTAAAAAGAGGGACGTGTTGAAAATATTTTACGACTGATGTTCTTTTTTTTGCCTTATTTTGCACGTTCTACGTTTCGATGAATATTAATAAGCGTGTCTAAGAACGAAATGAAGTTTCGAATTTTGTGCAGCGAGCCACGGGGCGAAATCTGTGAACATGCCTTTCTTCGTGGATTAATGAAATTCTGAATTCCTTTATTGGGGAATATAAATGATTTATAACCGATTTAAGATATTTGCATTACTTAAAAACACGTCGGTAAAGTTTCGCAGCGATTAAATTATTGGTAGCCCCGTGGTTCTACAATATTCTTCTTTGCACAGTATTTCAAGGATTTACTTTGTGGCTCGAAGCATGTCACACACAAAAAGAGAAATACCTGGATCGAGGCGTCAGATTCGCTGGAAAGCACAGTTGAAAAGAACTTCGACGTCAAACACACAAGTTTCCACCTCGGAGCCATTCAAATATTTGGATAATAAAAGACAACGCCGCGATCTTACAGTGATAAAAATAATCGCACACTTACAACAAAGCCCATTTTTCTAATACACAAGTGTATCCAGTAAAATTCATATATCTCTGACAATCATCCGAAGAATTATTTTAAACCGTAGTTGGACCGCTATACACCGAATATTACAAAAATTTTATTAAACGAATGTATAACATTGTTGTGCTTCTCTGTCTGAAAATATACAGCTTTAAACCTCGATTCATCGACATTCGGAGAACCCCAAAATTAATCAAAGCTACAATAATAAATATAAAGTCGAGCATCACTCTGGCGTCAGGTCGAACATTAATTAAGATGAAACGATAGGATACCAAGGAACGGGGGGGACATGGGCAGAGCACGAAGACATTTCCCGTTCACACTCATTAGACCCTGAACGGTGCTTGAAATATTCCATAAACGAGTGAAAAGTTCTCGGCCACTAGAGACCCGTCCCTCTTCAGACGATCTTTCGTCAAATCGTCGACACTTGACCCGGGCCGAGCAGTCACTCATGCAAGAGAAATAAGGGCAGCCGTATACTTTGTATTTATGAAGCGGAAAGGATGGAAAAATTGCGCATTTAGTTGATTTCCAGCGGCGAGGAGAGAAAAAAATGTGAAGGCGGAACGGTTTATATTCATAAGAAGCGAGAACACTGGCGGGGAACGTTCATGGGCGAACAACGTGAACGTAAGGACGCTGCAGAATGTACAGCGCAGTGAAACGTATGCAGAGGGATGAATAAATATTAACAAAGACGATATTTGTCGCCGACACGTGGGTCGACACTTGTTAAATGACGCGAGACGCGTACAACAACACTCGTCCACCGTGCAAAATGCAGCCACGCGTGTGCGTGCAAGAGAAAACGAGAACGAAGCTTTTCAGCGAGATGAAAGATCGTTTGAATAAAAAATCAAGGGGAGGGGGAAAAATTGCACGATTGAAATTAAACGACACGCCGTTCACCTGCAAATAATGATAAACGAAACGTTAAACGTCGCTCGAGCAATACTTTTGATAGTCAAAGACAATTCGAAAATACAGGTGAACATTTTTCTATCCAATTTGTCTAGCTTCGATATTAAACGGTCGACCCCGTGCTTTTTGTTCCGTAAATCGTTTAAAAACGTGAAAACGTGCACAGAATGTTGGCCACTTCGGCACACTCCATTTATATACATTATCCGTGGAATGGTTCAAGAATTGTATGGGGATCACCAGTCTCTCCGGGCTAGAATATTTAAACGTGGACGTGATCGATATAGCAGAACATCAAACGCCAGTATATTCCCTTTGTGTCCACGAAATCGGCTATACACACGCCTGTTATTCACTGAAACCTCGACTCTGTTCCGCTGAAATCGTTTTATTGGTTTCAACAGTACAAAAGGGGGCTCGGTGCCCTTGAAATTTTTACATCTTCGTAATATCCCACCGAGTTTTTAATGGAATTTAACAATTATTGCACCCCATCTATCGTTTGTCGATATTCATAGCAAAAAGATCTGCCATTCACAGTGATAAATATTATTTTAATCCTGGACTGTTCGCTTCATTCTATCTTCTTAAAAAAAAAAAAAAAATAATTATAGAAAAAGGAAGATGAGTTCACGTTGAAACGGCTCATAGTTTGAAAGATTTCATTAGCGCGGAATTAAAAGATACGTTGGTGAAGACGATAAAAAAAATCTCCAAAGTTATTGTCACATAATTTTCAAACGACGCACTTGCACGAAATCTGTAATGTAAAGCTTGCAATACGAAGACACTAACCGAACATGAAAAAGTTTTTACGTTTTAAAAAATTCGCCACTCCGAGCATCCCTGGCTATGTTTCCCGTGGTTTCGCAAAACCTCGACCGGTTTTATTTTGCAAACGCCTCGAGGAAGAGTACGTGTGAAATATGCAACACATTCGGGTCAGCATTATCTCTGGCAATACAGCTTCGACAGTCCAGTCGAAATAATAGCGGGGACGTTATTTAAGCTTTCAAATTTTTATATCGTGGACTCTCGTATTTTGTGAATAATGTAAATTTGGCCGGCAATGTTGTTGAACCGTGACTAAATAGCTTTTTAACCCACGGGAACGATATCCATCCCGGCACAAAACTAATTTTCAACGCTGGAAGATCGAATCACTGGCCAACCTCCTCGGGAGTACGCTTTAATTATTGTAATTACGGATAAGAATCACCAGGTTGCCTATTAAAGGAGACGACTCATTAAACGTTATAAGCACTACTTAAAAAATCTTTTGCTTCTCGTTTTATCACATATAATATATTAGGTCGTCTGCGATATGTGTAATGCCGTAAATATTTTAGCGAAAAACCAAATTCATTCCATAACATCTAAATGGCAGATCAATGAACGTCACAAGATTTTCCAAAGAATAGAAATGCTGAAAAATATTTCGTACAAAATGAAGAGAACATCTAGATTTCCCAGGATAGATCCAGATGCATATTACGCATACACATCAGTATAGCAAGAAAATAAAAGGCAAAGTAGACGTAGATAAAGAAAGAAAAATGCAGGACGCAATTATTCGTGAGTTTGTGGTCCATTCGCGAGGAAAATTGTCTCGTAAACTTCCCTTATCGCGTAGATGCGCCGTCTCTGGTTGTTGTAAAGGTTAATATTCAGTTGGAGCATTGTGGGCAGGTGCGAATGTTTTCGTTAATAAGCTCCGCAGGCAACAAGTTTCGAATACCGTGTTCTCGTTAATTACTACAGAGGATATATGGCTGGTTCTTTTTTACACTAATTTCGGCCAATTAACTTTATCGTTAAATCGTGAGATCTTTTAAACGGGGCAACAATCGTCTTACCAATAGTTCTGCGATCGGTACTAATTTAAAAAAAAAGAAAATAATGTAACTACAGGTTGATGAGCAGTACATTCCCTTCTTTGGCAGTAGAATTTAATTTCGCGAAACAAAAAATATAAGACGGGTACACAAAGGACGTCGACGAACACGATCGTTAGAGTACAGATAAAGGAAGAAGATCCTCTGAGAGAAACGATACAAGTCTCGGTCAACATCTTCAAACGGATCTCGCGTGCTATTCTCACGGGCGAATTCTACTTGCAATTAGTATCGAAACGGATCCACCCTGAACTTTTATTGCCTCAATTAGAAAAATTCCATCCTCTTGTTCTCCCTGATTCGTGGCACGCGAATACTCAACGAAATCAGGGAATGTTCCGAGAGAACTTGGAAAGGAAAACGACACTGGGCAAAATCCACGCGATGAAATTAGGTTTTCAAATTTTTAAAAGGAGATCTCCGCGTGTCCCCGTTTCATTCGCAACGAGTTCTACTTAAACGTGTCATCAGGAGAAAAAATCCTTTTACAGAAACTGGCAGGGAATCCTGTTCAAAGGGTATCTGCAACCATTGCAGGATACAGGAAAGGCCAATGGATAGCTGTTCTACAAAACGAGGTCAAGCGTTCCTCAGTTTGGATAAGAGACACTTATCGTTGCATGGAAATTTGGTTATTTCGCGAGAATCTGTTGGTATTCAATTATTTCATCGATCATTACTGAAAGCGTTCTCTTACTATCTGCTATATGAATTATTATTACATAACTGAAATAACGTTTTCTCATTTTTATTTATAAGAATTTGTTGTCAGGAAATCGTTGATCGAGAAATGCATCCTTTACCAGACTATTTTTATTATAATTACTATTAAAACATTTTACAAGATTTTAGAGTATTCAGATTTACCGTCATAGAATTATTGAAAATGGTATCGTATAATAAGTGCAGTGGCAGGTTCAATTTCGACTGGCATGCCGTCTGAGAACGGAAGGTAATCAGTGGCGCGATCGTCAAAATCTAAGGGAACGTGGCGAAAATCGTGAGGAAGCAGGTTTGAATAGAACTCGATTACTAGGTATTCATGGTTGACAGCTCGACTATAACTATCTGGCGGCGCTATTACAGAAATCGTGCCAATGAGCATGCAATTCCGTGGCAAGTGGCCATCATTCGAGGAACCTTTAACTTCTACGACGCGATACTCAGTTGAATCGTTGAATTTCACTACAGACGACACAAATATTTCTAATATAAAAACTACTACGAAAAACAAATGTATCCGTTATAACATTTTCCGGACCCATTAAAACCGATAAAGGATTACGTTTTCCCCTATTTTCGTATATGATCATAATTTTATCGCAAATTCTACATTTTTAGCAACAGTATCCCTAAACAATAAATACATCTCCAGACACAGTAAACTGTACAGAACCAATTTGCCCAGCAATTTCGCAAAGTATGAAATTGAATAGCTTAATTACTAGGACGTATTGAAAGACCGCTCCGGCTCGTCTGACTACGGCTCGACCCGTACTACTTGCTCGCCCATAAAGTGTCCGACGACACGTACCACTTGTACAAGCTGCTTAACCACCCACTACTATTATCTTTGCCACTACCTGTTATCTCTCCACTTGCAGACAAGCCATCGACACCCACACCATCTCGTGCGTTTTATTCGTAATTTCGACAGCCTCCTTAATCCTGGCCAGAAGTCAGGACTGCAGGGATGTGTCAAGGATGAAGAAAAAGGACCACGAATTTTTCACCGCGTCTCGCCGTACGGAAAAACGAGAGAAAAAATTTAGTAGACCGTTCAGAGAACCCCTCCAAGATCAGCTGTGCGATTAGACCGGAGAAGGATTTCAGCAAAAAAAAAAAAAGGTCTAAGTTTTCGTCCACGAATCACGCACGATTACACGGCACCGTCCGACCGGTTAACAACGCCCTTATCTCCGCCCTCTATTGCGAAAATTTATCGGCAAAGCGCAGGGCTTCCGGCACGAATTTCCGAAGGCGGCTCGCCTCGTTCTCCGTGTATCTCCTAAGTAACTACGTAAAAACACGCCTAATCTATTTTCCGGGCCCGTGGCCTCGCCGTCAAGAATTCACGCCGATCTCTAACGTGTCCGAAACAGATTCCCGGCTAGCCCGACGAATCGAGCCTCTTGTCCGTGACTATACTGGCGAGCCCAACTGCTCCTGTTATTTATCTTTATCGTGTATCGAACGGGAATCGCGATAATATATTTTTTTATTTACGGATTTTATAAATTACCCAAACGTTTCGGTCTCTCGTATTTACTTTTCTCGATTGGCTAGATTTAGTGTTGCAATGTTCAATTTTTGAATGTATAAAGTGCAATATATCATATTACATTGGAGAAACAATAATATGCTTCAAGTAAATTGGCGATATAAGAAATACAATAAATCAATATATTATGATACTCCTTCGCCTTGGGTTTAATAATTTACTTAGAGGATTCCCATCGAGATATCGTTCAATCAACAACAAGAGTTATTAATTTTCCCTTGTCTCAAGTAAGAGCCGTACGCTCTGGACCCCCCCGAGGCGAACGTCGATCAATCATCGACCACCGATCACTTCGCTATTAATTCTCATTACGGCACTTTCCTCGTCCTAAATAATACAGAAACAGCGAGCGGAATTTTTCCTCGCACGTCCGGCGAAGCTTCTTGTAAACGATGTGTTTTATACGTTGTTGACGACAACTACTGGAATCCCTTTTCCAACGTACTTAGTTATCACCTCGGCGCCTCCCACAGGCGAGAGATGTTCCCTTCGAGACAGAGGAGGGATCAGCAACGAGGGTTATCGCCCTTTAATGCTTCGCAAAGCAGTCCTGGAAAATAATGCGATCAGCTTTTCTCGCTTCTGAATCATTGTCAGCCTGGATGGCCGGCATTGTTACGCAGTATTTATTATACGCGGCGTTCGCTTGTAAATCGTGGCGAACCGCCGCAGGGTACAATTGTCTATGGTTTCTTATTTATTGGACTGAATCGGTGTTTGTTGCGGCTTGTGCAAAATGCTTCAGAAAACGCTGAAAAGGTGTACGCTGAGCGATCTTGATTTACAGTCTGCTTCTCGTAGGAGCATCGGTGTCGTTTGCAAAATTAGCAACGACACATGGAATTGCTGAATTCATAATTCATTAATAGCAACATTCCGAATATTACAAAATTCATCTACTTCTCCGCATTTCCATCAATTACATCGCCATCTGTACCATGTTAAAAATAAAAATCTAGATCTCCCATAAACAAGCGTAGAAGCAGAAAGTCAAACTGTCTGCCAAGCAATTTCCTTCCACTCGCAACGGGGGAATTTAATATACGAAAGTGCTGTTTTATGCCGTTGCAAATCGATACCATCGACGCGATATAATGCTCGAACGACATCGTTATAGCATTTCCTACACTGCCGAGCCCAAAGCCCACGAAACGCCACTGATACCGTTCACCGTTGAAATCCTCGAGCCGAAAAGAGGAGAAAAAAATGAAGTAGAAAACAAAATGAAAAACCGAATTAAAAAAGGGAATACGACAAACATTGTCGGGGAAAAAACTGTCGGATAGAATCGTCGACTTGACGAGAACGTCTATGACGGTACGAATAACCGTCGGATGAGCGTCAGAAAGGGAATTCGCTTACAAAATGGGAATCAACCTGTCATTCCCCTGTTCGTCACATGGTAACGCTCTTTCACGGTTGCAGATACAAAGTGGCATCGATTCCAGAACCGATTAAGCAAGGATGATCAGCGGAGAGCAGAATGAACTGCAGAATAGTGTTGCAACGCGACAATGGAACAATGACCATACAGCGGTTGATTCCGGGCAAAATTATTTGCTCGACGATAATAGGAAAGATAGTGGCAAAATTAATTAATAAATATTCGATCGATATTGTGTTCCAAATTAAATATACATATAATTAGACAAACGTTATTTTACACAATTCCCAACGCATTTATTTTTAATCGTGCACCAGTATTTGGTACTTCGAATATTTACTATTATTCGAAGTCAGTGAATTTTCATGAACATTAATATTCGACGATCGAGAACAGCTTGAAAATCATTGACGCCACTCGGCAAGAAACGCACCGATTAAATTTTGTCCGAATCATTTCGTTCTGCGTAAATGAAAATTGGTCATAACGTTCGATTAATCAAATACGAGCACATATTTAACCGCCGGTACACTATTATTGCCCGAAGAGAAAAATATTCTCAGGTCGAGGTTCAGCATAATTTCACCCGGAACAGATGCTGCGTTTACCGGGGAATTGTCCGTTGTCCTGGCGAAATTAAATGCGGAATTGGCGAAACGCCAGCCACGCCTAAATATTCGTATCGAATCGAATAGTTCTTACGGAGCCCGGCCCTCTGTATACAGTGTTACAAACGTGAGACGATTACAGGAACTATGCACGGTGTAAACTGGGTTTACGAGACGAACTTATTTACGATAGTTCGTTTTCCTTCTCGAGCATTAGCCTTAAGTTTTCATTACACGAAGTAGGAGTGGAGGAAATAAACCAAATGCCGGATAGATTCAATTGAAGGTACTGATTCGATATTTACTTCATCTTACATTCGTCGCTTTATGGAGCCCATTCGAAAGAAGTGTCGCGCTCAAAATTGTTTGCGAACTATTCTGAAGAAGAAAAAAAAAAACAACAACAACAAGAGCAGCGCAACACCAGTAGCTACAGAAAATCAACTGACGCCTCCTCAGCAGGAAACATTTACGAAACTTCCATTATTCTCCGGAGAATAAGTTCGACAAGTGAAATACAGTTAGACTAACTGTGTACCGGAAGGGAGTCTCTCGTTTCCAATGGAAATAGAAACAGCAAACTGCGGAATCGCAAACAAATATGAAGACGGCGAGAATAGTAATGACGCGGGCAATAAATAGAGAAGAACAAAGTTGAACAAACGAATGAAATTACGAAGCAAAGAAACACAGCATTAAAACAGAAGCTGGTAATACCAAATTTCATTCTTTAAATGCTACAATAATTAATGTACATGCGCGCAATAAGAAAATAACGAAATTAATACTAATATTGTTCTCTACGGTACACCTGGACAATACTTATCTTGCGCCAATTTCACGTTACAATTTCGTTCTGCCACTGACTGTACGGTGTGTTTAAAAGGCGGGGGGGAAAAAAGAGGGCGTAGAAGGTTGGACAGAAGGGTTTGAGGTGTAATGAAACTAGGAGGGAAGTTCGTTTCTAATCCCAGCAAACGGGATACATGGCTCGAAGGAAAGTTTCATTAGATCAACCGAGGAAGTTCGGTTGTTCTAGATCGTCGGCGACTGAAAGTTCCCTAGCGTGCGTGCGCTCTCAGATTTCGAACTATCCCGACAATCGCGCGTCTTCTCTGACAGAGCTAAACGATCCCTCGCTATAATTGGGTGGCTCGTGTCAGTTTTGGCCTCACGGCTCGTTCTTGTTTCGAGAACAAGTTCCCCGGATCGGTGAGCGATTCCACGAACTTGCACGGCCGAATTTAATGACAGTTCGATGCGTTGCATATCCCAACAATAGGAAACCGAAGTGAGTTGATCGCGAGAGACGTGGAAAGTAACTTCTCAATTCATATGTACTATTCGACGAACTATTACATTTGTGTGCTTACTATTTATTAATTCCCCGATATCTATTTTCATCAATTTCACCGCTCTATTGTTCCGTTGTTTTTCGAACGAACGAATTTCTCCATACCGAAACTTCCATTAGTAAAATCCATCGAATAGGCGGAACGGTTTGATCGCAAGGCAAATTGTATTCGACACGGTTACGCCGAAGTGAAAAATGTTTACAGGCCAGCGAGCCGCCGAAATACCGCGGATTCCTCCGCGTCGCTGTTATATCCCTCATAGAGCAACATGCTCGCGAAATAAAGAAAATCTTCGAACGAACTAGGAAGACAGAAGAATTACTGCTATCAAGAGTCCACTCCAACGTCATGGCTGACACATCGAGTCCTCCAGGGGCTATTCGAGAAATAAATAAAAGATACTCTCAGCCTCATTACTTTCCTCCCTTGTCCTCCTTCTGCCCTTTTATCTTCCTCACCGTGGCCTCACTGACCATCACAAGATTAGCCTTCAACGTGCAACGAAAATAATTTCTTCGAAGTACCTTCTAAAAGATTAAAACTTTCCTCCCCCCTCGATGAAGGAGAATACGTCGCAGGAATTTTACGAAACCTTCCCTCCGATTGTTCTCGTGCTTCTGAAATCCTTTCGGACGATCATATTCTAATTTATAATTTAATCGGAGCTGGGAACATCAGGTGTGTGACAGTTGCGTTTTGGAGGGAGAAACGAGAGAATGGTAGGGTGGTAGGAGACGAGGCAGGGGTTGTAGAGGGTAGAGGCGGGCTGATACGTTTCACAGGAGGGCAGTGTTGATGCAGTCGCAGAGCCAGTCAGTAGGTGCCACGGCACGGAGCAACGCGCGCGTCCTCTTACACTCGAACGCTCCTGCGACGTACACGATGTCGGGAAATCGGAAGAACATGACAGAAAAGTATCACCAATCGCGAGGAAATTAACTGAAAAGTTACTAAAAATCGTGCTCTACGTAATCGTGCGCACGCGCCTCGATTCGATTGTGATCTGACGTTGGAAAAAAATAGAGAAAGATTCGACTATTTTTGGAGATGGTGCAGTACGCACGTACAGATTCGTTGTTTCAAATGGAGGACTCTGTCGGGTAAAGAGGACCATTCGAGATATCGCACGCGGACTGTTTCGACTGTAACCGAAACTGAGGGAAAGTGTAAAAGGAATCAAACAGGTGGACGAAACAGAGACCGAATATTTTCACGCCGCTTGACTGCCACGCTTATCCGCGCGTCATTCAAGAATGTTTTAGCAATAATGAAAAACGTAAGCATACTTGAATATTCTTTGGATAACGTCACAGAGGAACCACGAGTGTAATCGTTCGATCCGTTGAGTCGTCGAAAAGTGAATTGAAGTAAATCAAGCTCAGAAATTGATTAATGAAAAAGAGCGAATATATTATCTAGTAGTATTGATTTAAAATGTAATAAAAAAATGGGGACTAACTAATTCAATCGCGAACAATAATTATCGCTTATTAAATAATTCGGCACGTGAGAAGCACTTTGTAAAATTGCTTCCCAATATTGAACCTTGAGAAGAGAATGTAATTGAAGAATTTTATTGTAATTCACGGGTGGCGGTGCTTGTCTCACACGCGAGAACGCTATCTAGGAAGCAATTCCATCGCGGTGCCGTAAATAATTCTCGATGAAAACTTAGAGGATCCACTTGGTACCGCTGTCGAGGTTCAGAATAATAATCTGGAAGGGGGCCAAAAAGAGGTTTCACTCATTTGGGATTCGTAATCGGCCGAACTCGAGAAAGCTCGAGCGTGAAATTTGTTAATTAAAAATTTAATTAGAGTAGGGATGAAGAAGGTAATTGCTGTATCGACATTGTCCTACTCCGTTTCGTAATTAATGCGTTCTGGAAGCCCTTTGAAAAACCCGTCTAATAGCACCGGCTACAGAGTTCGATTAACCGGAGAAAACGTGCAGCTACTGGCGAGCGAGTCGGTTTAAAAGTTGATCTTCCAAAAGTAACGGAACGAATGGATGCGCGTTGGGAACAATTATTCGTTCTCGATGTAGAAAATTTTACTGTCCGTCGCTCGTCCTCGCGGAAACGTTCGTAAATAGCTCCCTGAGTAACCGTCAGAAGATACACCCTAACTAAGTTGAGAAAACTTTCCCTTAAACGTTAAATGTAAATTCACTTCGTTGCGATGCTTGCGAAAATATCAGATTTACATTTACCGCAAATGAAAAATATAGGTTCTAGGTCATATAAAGGGGTCTATTTTAAATTACATGCTTTTTAACAATTAAAAGTTAACGCATAAATGCAAAGGAAAATGTTTATGCCCGGACAATTCGTTTGTAGCTGAGCAATGCGGCTGGATGAAAGTGTTCCTTACCACTCCGTAGGTATAAATTAAATCAATTTCGGTTTCCATGACAGGAAGTTCGTGGTCGACTTAAAAGCTTTCTCCGTCTATGCTTTATTCTGTTTTACGTTCGTCCGGATATACGATTTCACGGTAACAACAAATACTCGCGAGAAGTGTTCGCAAATAATATTATACGCCAGGAATTTTTCTGGCGTGAAAAATTTTACACGCGAAGAAAGAGAAAAGTGGAAAAAGTTAATAACGTAAAGGGATAAAACGAATATATGCTGGAGGTGCCGCAGAGTATCCTGTTTCGTTCAACGGAAAGTTATATTTAACAAATTATTCGCAACTAATGAATTTAATTAACAGTTCGACGTGTTTCGTATTTAAAATATGCAAATTATAAAATTTCCAGCGTTTGAAGCTCAAGTACATGAACCGTAACAAATTTTGAACGCCGATAATTAACAATTTTAACATGCGAATACGCGAAACGTTGACAGTATGCAAATTAAAATGTTCGGGTCATCTAAAATTTGATATTCGAAGTATGGGTGATTTGGAATTCCCGAAATTCTACGAATTATATGTCGCTGAAAGAGGGACAAGATTTAAATCCTGCAAACATCTGTCCCCTCTATTCTATACCGCTCCGAAACACAAATATTTTATCCAACAGATCACGAAAATATATTCGAAATGGTATTTCAGCTCAAGTTATACATTGAGCGCGCCGTAGCCATTAGATAATTCGAAAAATATCGATGCTCTGTTTTATTTCCTGATAGTAGTAAAGGCAGATATTTAATGCCGCTCGTGAACCTACGAAACATATTACACACGAGGATATACCAATAGTTATTAGTGTTTGTTAGCGAAGTACAGCAACGAAAGATAACGTAACAGTGAATCGTATTTCCGCATTATAACGAGCATCCACATCCTATCTTCGAATTGCTCGTAAAGGCTGCACAGAATATTATTTCAGGTTTCCGATAAACTTCTTGCAAATACATTTAATGGCGAGCGCCTCGATTATGAAACGAGAAAATCAATCGAGGCAACAAGAACGTAACTTTACTCGCATCAAAATTGACAATTTACATTAATCGTTCGAACAATCGTTTAACCCCGTTTATAAAAATGTATCAAATAACTGCACTATTACGACCACCTTGCATCGCCTTGCAAACACAATTTACAATTAAATTCCACACCTCTTCCAAACAAAATCAATTCTAAATATTACGATAACAAAACCTTACTTCTGTCCCCAAAGAATATATCTGCCAATAAATCATCCAGGCGATAAATCGTCGTACAACTCTCCTAAAAAATTTCATTCAAGAATATACATATACCTCTGCCAATAACCACGTCAAACGCTACACGTCGTTCCAAGCTGATCCGCAGCCAAAAAATAATTTCGCACCCGCAGCACAATTCCTCCAGCCACCCTCGCGCAACTTGTAAAGCGACTGTGGAGAGTAGCTCGACGGCGTCGCTTCGAGCACGAGGGGTGCAAGAGGTTCGCGCTCTCGAAATCGATCGTCGTCGCGAAACTTCCTAGACAACCCGCGATCCTTCGATGAACAGACGGATCCGCGAGAACGAGCTATTTCGATGTGGAAAAGCGCAACAGGTAACGCGAACACGGCCAGCTGATTACGGTTGTCGGGTCACGGTTGGCCCGTTCCAAAAACACGGTGCCACCGTCGAAAAATTGTGGGGTCAGTGAAAAGAAGGGTAGCAAGGGGTCGGTATTCGCGGAAGGAAGCGTCGAAACGTAAGCCGCGTTGGCGCAACAGGTACGTTTGGTAACGAAATAATCGTACGCGAGAAACGAATAACTCGACCGCGGAGAACCGATGGAAAGAGAAACGGGAATTCGACGAGGTTTGGAATTATGTAGTAGTGCTTAATTGGTTCAGAAAGAAACGTAGAAGAGGAGGGGGGTGATTTCTCAGCTATGTAAAATAAAGATTATGTTTCAAGTAGATTTCGCTCATTGGCCGGTAAATTATAATTGTGACGCGGTACACGCGAAGAAACTGATGGAAAATTCGCGATGTTTATTTCGTGGCAATGGAAAGCTACCACTGATAATGAACGAACATTCGTCGTGATAAAAATTCGATCAGACAAATAGATCCACTGTTAACCGGTAGTCAACTAAAAGCATTTAATCAGTTCATATCCATACGCGGTATCGCGAACCAGAAGTATTTTACCTCGTCGCGAAGAAAAAGTTTCCGCGAGGACAAAGAAAATAAAAAAATCAGGCCGCCGACGAAAGGAACGAAGCGCATGAAAGGAAACCGTTCGCTTTCCGACGTTCTTCTCGAAGAACTGAAACTTCCAGGAAAGAAATCCGCCAGCGGCGTTCCGTAAGAAACGAGGAGCAAAAAATTACGCTCCGACGAAACAGAAACTAAAAAGGAAGAAAAGAATCTACTCCGCCCCGGCGAGATACACTTGCAGCGTTCGAATCACCGCGAATTAAGGGAAGGGTAGTCGAGGAATTCTCGCGGACCGAACGATTACACTAATTACCCCCCAGGAAACAAGTTCGCGCATGGCAATGCGCCGTTCTTTCCTACAAAAACTTTCATGCCACGGTGCCAACCTTCGTTCTTCCAGTCTCGATCGCGGGTCTCGACCGCTTCGACACTCGCCGCGACAGTGAAACAAAGCAAACTTTCTTCCCGGAACAGACCGCCTCGACATGACATCGTCCATCGAGAACCACGATCCACTCAACGATGCCACGAAATTGGAAACCATGGCCCGAGAAGAGCGACGCGATATACCTGCCCCCTCAAAGATATCGCTAACGCGCGAATAAAGATCGAACTGAACGAACGAATCAGACAGGGTCGAACGAAAATTGAAATCGCCAGCCACATTCGCCAGCTATGAAGTCATGAATCTTTCCCTATTAACGCTGTTGGGCCTCGCGAGCTCGGCCATTTGCGAGCGAGGCGACGGACGGCCGTCGAACTTCCGGCAAATTCGACTCGACGACGACGAGGACAACGACGGCCACGACGGTCGCGGTGCCGTCGATCGCGAGAAGTTAATTGATTACGTAGAGACGTTCGTCCCGGGACGATCGAACGGCCACGAGAGCAACAGATACGACGATGATCGAGCGCGCACGCGCGTACACGCCGATTCCTTCCGGTTCGAGAATCCGGAAACTCATCATCCGATACGACACGGCCGACGGCAGTTCCGATCCATGGATCTGAACGCGCACGTTCAAATGACCTGGCCGGTGAAAAAGGAGGCGGTGGTCGAGGGCGATCTTGTGCTGGGCGGCTTGATGATGGTCCACGAGAGGGAGGACACGGTGACGTGCGGCCCGGTGATGCCGCAGGGAGGTGTACAAGCGTTGGAGGCGATGCTTTACACCCTGGATAAGCTGAACGAAGGAGACGGTATTGTGCCGGGCGTGGAAATTGGAGCGCACATCCTCGACGATTGCGATAAGGACACGTACGGATTGGAGATGGCTGTGGATTTTATAAAAGGTGAGTGCCAGTGAGGGCGAGATGAAAGGGCCGCGATTTTGTTGGGGGGGGTTGGATCGTTGATTTTTCGGCTGTTATCCCCGATTGTGTTCGGAGCAATTTGTTAGATTTGATCCCACGTGAAATGTCGCGGCTTTAATTTAGGATCGGAGTGTCGTTGATCCGAGGATACCATTGACGAATGGATTTCGATATAATTGAATGAAATTGTTCATTCGGTTTTATAATATGGTTTGTAAAATATTATATTCCGCGTTAGGTTTAATAAATTGATTCGAAAGAAATGAAACTCTATAGCAGGTCTGATAAAATGGTTTTAATGTAATTAAATTCGATATATCATTCGACAGAAATTAAATTGCGCATTGAGCTTAATAAAATGATTTGAAAGAAATGAAATTCTATATTCGGTTTGATGAAACCAGTTGAGAGAAATGAAATTTTATATTAGGTTTGGCAAAATGACTTGAAAGGAATGTAATTCTATATTGGGCTTCCCTCTATTGAATTTGCCGCGGCGTTGATCGTTATAATTCCTTGGAAATCATTCTTCGAGCGCTCGATACAATGGGGATATTAATTCAGGAAAATGAGAGTAATTCGAAAAGCGGAAGGAAAAAAGGAGGACGATCGTGAAGCATTAATAGAACGAGTTACCAATCAACGCAACGAACAAAAGGAATTGTAGAAGCTCTTAAAATATAAACAGAAAATAGAACGGGGATATTCTGAATGGACGTTCGTCAAAAAAAAAAAGAAAAATAGCCGATACGCATGACCGGGCAAAGCTGTCTCTCAGAAAAATTAGAGCAGCATTCAAATAATCCCCGGATGAAACGCCATTCCTTGTACTTTAATGGGAGAGGATGCACGACGGAGTCGCGATATTAAAAAGACATGACGATTTCTCTGATTCGTTAGCCCGGTTGCTTCTTGCCGCAGTGACAATTAAACACAGCGAACAAGGCGAGAGCGTGTTTCCCCTTGTGGCATATAGCTCACCTCTATCTGTACGAGTATTCGGATAATTACCGTAGCAATTAGCGTCCCATTGTCTTTTAACGATAATACGGAACATAAAATTCGAATATTTTCCAACCGCATTATAATGCGAAATAATCGTACGTAGACTGCTATGCGAACGTGAAAATCAATAAATACTATAATACTGATACTAGGGTGACGCTTAAATAAGAACAAACTCTTTTTATTTTTCTGAATTACGTATTTTCCAACGAACATGAAAAATAGTTTCAATACACAGTCCGTTGAAAATGTAGAACGGTCGAGGGTGATTCCTGGTTACTTTAATTGAAAAATAATCCAACACAGAGGGCGATATAATTTTTCCAAGCGGAACGATCGTATCCCCGGTCCTGCTGTCATTACTAAACTTCATAATCGTTTCACTCGATAAAGCTTTTTTTTTTTTATCGCTGAAGAAAGACGAAAGCCAGATGTTCAAAAGTGGTGGCAGCCCAGTGAAACACGGCAATCTTAAAAATGAGTCCAGAGGGGTATACGTTTCGCAACATTCTCGTAAACTTCGTCGACAGCGAAGTCTAACAACAGATGCGGGGACTATGTAGCCAACTTTGAAGCTTTTACGACACAATGGAGGTGGCCCGGGGCATTTCCACAATTAACACAATTTCCTGCTCCGATTCAGAAATGACAAGCCCCAGAAATTCACCCTTGGACAAATTTCCATGCCCGTGCACGATTCAGCGAATCAAATAAATGCGAGCAGGGTAAAGCTTCAATACGGGGGACGAAACTTGTTTAACGACCGTAATATGTTGGGAAATATCAATTTGCTATTTTTTCCTCCCGGCGAACAGTGATTCGCGAGACGGCGATTAAACGAAGGAATTACAGTAATTTATCAAACAACTTATCGAATGATCAAAGTGGTCGTAAAAGAAAAAGTGCTGCGAGCACTTTACTCCGCGCTCTCGCGACTGCAGTCTGTCGTTAATGACTTAATGCCATTACGGGGGCCATCAAACAGTAGCGGAGTAAAGAAGGAAAAAACGGAACGCGCCCTCCCGCGACGACGGGAACTCGAAACTTCGCGAAGCCGCGGAATACCCAATTAGTTGGTAATTATACGGAACAACTGAAAGCGATTAAATGCGTTGCCCAATGGGCATCGAAAATTCGATTTACTGGACACAAAGGTCGGTAGCAGACAGTGACGCGAAAATTGCTTATATTAACGCAAACGGGCCGGCGCGCCGACACCGCGTCGCATAAATTATATCCAGACTTCCCGAGGCCTGTGGCCAGCATTCGTTGGCTATTGCCGTGTGAACTGATGATCTGTAATAACTATGTCAAATCGACCAGCGCGCAGCAACGGCCAATTGTTTATAAACCTATCGGACGGGCTATCGGTTCGTTTCAATTCAATATACGTCGCACATAATATTTCCCTGCGAATTCTGTGAAATACTCTCAACGATAGGATTGTTCGAGACTCTCTGCGACGAGAAAATAATAATAATTCGATAAATTGCAACAATTGCGAACAGGGGTTGTAAAAAATAATATTGGCCCAATGAAGGGAAAAGTGGGACAACGATATTTTAACGCTGCAATATAATCAAACGTTAAACGGGGAGGAACGATCCTAGAAATTAATAGGGGGCCGCAGTTTTATGCGAAAAAAGGACTCGAGTCGCGTGGTATTTGGAATGCGCGATCACTTTGAATGGACTGTTACCTTACTCGAATGGCCGATAAAGTTATAGGTACTTTATGTATCAGTGCACGAACGCTATCTTCATTATTGAGTGTCCCGTAAACTATTGAGTGCCCGAGGAAACGATCGAGCAAGGATAGGCAATCGTCCTTGATTCTCTATGTGACTGGAGTTCAATGGAAACCCGTGTGCAATTCTTACGTGGACTGTATCTTTACTTTGGGCACAGGCTGTTTCAAAAGACGAAGCATGCAGTAAAATTTCGCGAAAGAGGGAAGCTAATTAATTCGTAATTTGAAATGATTTCCGAGAAACGAATCGGATTATTCGATGCACTGCATAAACGCGACAACTACGAACAATGTAATTTATTCTCGACCAGAAATTTGGAGACTAATCAAACATGCAGGGTGTTTAGAGCGTTTTGTTGCAAAACAATGCTGGTATATGTTGCGAATAGAAATAAAATAAATGGAAAATTATTACATTAGGGAAATGGTGGCGTGAATTTTGAAACGCACGGTATTCCTCATTTACATTTAGTGCTCCAGGTTCACAGGCCCTTCAATGAGAGCTCGTTCGAAGTCGAATCACGCACGGCAACGTTCGATCAGTAGCA